>JARYHS010011408.1:134975856-135651287 GCA_031002005.1 Vandiemenella viatica
GGACAGGTAGTAGGGAAAGGGTTCAAAATCCTTCAACTGTTGGAAAGAGTGATTAAAGTGTTCTTGGATGTGGAAGTATATTTTTCATTAAATTTTCTTGGTGTGGAAGCAGTTAAGTGTTATACAAACATTTGAAACATTTCTTCTAAAAAACAAATTAATATTTTGGTAAATTGACAAAAAAATTGATCTGTAACAACAAATAACAGCGAGCATGAAATGCGAGTAGAAAATAAAAATATTTTTGCCAAGCATACATCAAACCCACTGTCTTTCATATAGTGACTTGACACATTAAACCATATGGCCATCTTACCACTTAGTTTCTCTACAGCTATAAATTAAATATAAAAATTTCACTTTTTTTTAAAGTTCCATTTCTTGTAAATGAAGGCCTATCACCACAAATGGGAATAGAGTGAGATACCTGAGGAGTCATACTATAAATCTGCCTTGATGATTCTCTGATGTTGATTTCCACCTGAGGACCTATTCTTGTAAGATGTTACTGAATGAAAGTGATTATAAGATTTAAAATGACACTTCAATTTAGTTGACCACAGCAGTATTACTCCTGAGAATACTCTTAATACAAAATATCTCCTTATATACATGTAAAGCATCTGGCAAAGAACGCAGCATCTTATGACCCATTTGCATATAAATTAACATTTTCCAAAACAAACCTACTTAAAACTCTATTTTGTCCCATCCCCTTCCATAAACCATTAGTGTTCTTTCATCCAATATATCATTAATATTATGTCCACCAATATCTTTGTTCATTATATGTCCAACTGAATTTTTCAGTTACGATGTGAGAGACTGAAGATGTATCATAATTATAAACATACATACCACAAATTAATATCTGTATTATAATGGATTTCCTTATCAAGAATTCGTGAAAGAAAAATTTGTTTCAATAGGTTGCTGAATAAGTTACTTTCATTTACAGTAAAAAGAAATGCCATGTTCAGTACCACCATAAATGACTGGGTTATTGCCTATATTTATTATAACAATAGCAGGGAATAACATGATGTTTCCTTCATATGGGCCATTATGTAAAGAACACACTCTTATACAAATGATTTGAGTAAGAATTGATTCTTAATGATTTGGCAAACCACGGTACAGTAGAGCGTCGATAATCCGAACGTCAATTATTCGAAATGTCAATCATCTGAACTATTTTTTTATTTTATTTTATTACAAATTTTGCACTACTTTAAGAGAAGCATCAACACTGTTTCAGTTTACAGTACACATTTGCACTTGTTTTGTTCTGGATTTCCACTAACAAAGAACTAGGTCCTATGGGTTTCATTGTACACCTTTCGTTACTTGCATTTGTTGTATAGATGGCAGTTTGATTCGATAAATGTACGAACACGACATATCATGCATCATGCGGGAGTTGGAACGATTCGCGCAGCAATCGAATGAGCAGATATTTGTTTTGAAATTAGTTGATTTAAGTGTGCTGCGATTGTGATATTAAGCATTATTCTACAGTATGTAAAATTCAGTGTAGTAAATCAAATTTACGAACAATTTAAGTAAAAAAAACTTTACTCAATGAACAATTTCCTTGAACTTTACAAAGTACTAACAAAGTCATTCATGCAATGCTTCATGCTAGTGTTCAATTGTATCAGAAGTAATGTGACATAGCAATCAATGAATTTTAAGAATAAAAAAGAAAATTATTAATCAGAAATGTGGATGAGTGGGTAAATTACCACAGGTGCATGTGCTCTATCGTAATTGAAAAACATATTTTAAATGTGAATGAAAGAATGAAGTTTTAACATTGTTCGTCATATACATACGTGCATATTTGTGGAAATTTTGATTTGAATTAGTTTCGTTACAAATGTTTGTGTATACATTGTGGGAACATTATTTTAATGTAATTAATATTATTTAATGTTAATTTTTGATATTTTTAATGAGGTAACTAATTTTGACAACATAAAGACTAATTTTTTACTTTTTATTTTGTTTAACATTAAAATTTACAGTTCATAATTTGAAAATAGAAAATTTGTATGGATAATTTGAGATAGTTACTGTTTTTTAATTGATTGTTCATTTGTGAGGTTTATTGATTTCAAACATTTATAAAATTTGTTTATTTTAAGATTTGATACCTTCTATTTTATTTTATTGTGTAATTTACAGTATAAAAGAGTTGTCTAATAGTTTGTGATATACATCTATGCACTTGTTATGTTCTAATAATATGTAATTAAATTGCAATGGAGCACACACTCTAGTGACAATTTCCCTATACCATCTTCGCCCCTTTCCTGAATCCACCTACATTTGCCCTCTACAAATTTTAACTTTAAATTTTTTCCATGTTTTTGGTAAATTATTCATAATTTCATTATTCCAATCCCTGACACCCTTACCTAAAAATAGAATCTTCCTACACCTTGTGCCTGAAATCGAGTGCCAGCTTGTGGTCATGGTCATCTTTTCCCTTCCAAGCATTACTTTTAATTCTTACACCAATATCTTCCCATGCATCATCGGCAATATATGCCTTGTACACTCCAATGACCCACTTTACCATCCTCCTGAATTCCACTCCAGCTTTTTTATCATATCTGTTATTTTCTGTAATCTGTTGCAATCTGCAATAATTTCCAGAAACAAATCTAGCAGCCCTTCTTTTGCAGTTCCAGAATTCCATAAACAAATAACAAGGTACAATGACTTAATTCCTTTTGCCTGGTGTTAGTTACTGTATTATTACCGTAGGGTCCATGTGATCAATGTGGTACTGGCTTTGATGTTGAAGGTTTGTTGTAACTGCGACAAAACAACAATTACGAATCTATTCGCATGTTTGTCCTGTACCATATTGATTTAAAAGTTTTGAATATTGATAGTTTTAAAATGAAAAAAGTAAAGCGGGAGTCAGTAGCACTCTGCCTGCAGGCCCAATTGGATGGTATATCCACATTTATTTTAACAAATCTATCACAAAAAATAAAGAATTTACAAAAATTAAATGAAAACAGTAATGAAAGAGAATGGTGAAACCTCCTAATTAAAAACGAAATACTTTGATGAGATTATAATATTTGTTAAATACATTTACCATTATCATATCAGGCTTTTATGCAGGGTTTTGAGTAGGCTACTTTAAAAAATAACCATCATTAGTTATTGTCACCAGTAATGTCACAGTCAGGTGAAAGATCAGGTCTTTTTTTGTATGTAAACAGGTGTTTGTTTTGATATTAGATTATTCTTTTATACATAATATTCAAAATAAGATAGGATAGGGAAAATAAACAGTTACCCGTCACCACAGATGAAGGCAGGAGGGCGAGACACGTAAAAACACAAAAACGAATTGCACAATATTTCGACTTTAGTCTTAGTCATGTGGAGCGAGACATATGGCAGGGGGAAAGATGTGGTCACATCCCAACCCGCCACATGAATCCATGTGGCGGGTTGGGATGTGACCACATCTTTCCCCCTGCCATATTTCTCGCTCCACATGACTAAGACTAAAGTCTAAATAATGTGCAATTCGTTTTTGTGTTTTTACGTGTCTCGCCCTCCTGCCTTCATCTGTGGTAAGTGACGGGTAACTGTTTATTTTCCCTATCCTATCTTATTTTCAGTGCCTCGCGGCATTTTCTTTGTTTCCTTTATCCAATACATAATATTCATTACAATAAATCAAATGTACATTCACAGGTTTTCCCTAAGATCCATGTGCTAATTACTTGACTAAGTTTTATCCAAATGAACAACTTACCTAAACTTAGTTTACTAAATAAACAATTTACTTAAACTTTACTAAGTACAAACGAAGTCATCCCATATGCGAACCGACTCGATGCAATTGTGATGCTAGTTTGTACTGTATCAAAAGTAATCAGTAATGAAACGATACGATAGTAACGATGTTATCCTGTACGCGACATGACTCGATGCGATGCATCATACTAGTGTTCGATTGTATCAAAAGTAACAAGTAATAATTCGAAAGTAAAGGGTAGTGATTGGTTTAGTAACGAATACACATGGGTACAGAATTTCTCGTTATTCTAAACATCAAATGGCACACATCTCACTGCAGGGCAAAAAATACAACAAAAGGCGGCATGACTTAACATCATTGAATGATTACACAAAAATTCAAAATCCTATGGGAATAGTGACTGATTTTGCAGTACAGAAAGAACAAATGCCTATCCCAAATTACAAAACATCTGCTTATCTGTTTAACAACTTCTTGGTAACTCACTGGAAAAAGTACTAATTTTGAAAGTTCAGGATCTTAGGGTCAGAGCAGCCAGTAATTTTTACACACTTTGCTTTGTTCATCAAGTAAGTCAGCACAGCTCGTGGTTGAGATTACACATTAAACTGCCATGACAGAGGCGGAATGTGTTAAAAACCAAATGTCTAACTTGGTGCCAAAACCCTATGTGGATATCCTGGCCAACAATGCCACAAACCATTGTAATGACTAGACCTCAGATTATAAGCAAAAACTCATTTTTTCTCGAGTGAAACACATGAAAGTAACATTATGTATATACTATTTATGGGTATTTATGGCCATTATCTGTAATTTTATAAAAATTCCTAAATTGTCGTTTGTCTGTTTTATGTCTTTTTCTTTCGAATAACAACAAAAGGATTTTTAATTCAGAAAAGCAAGTATTTTGTGTAGTATTTATTTCCATCAATTCAAGTGAATGTGTATTGGGTCACTGTCAGTCCTGTTAGATGCATACAGGCTGCAGTGAGCTGTGTGTTATAAAACAACAGTATGCCCATGGTACTGATTTCCAAATTATTTTTAATTAGGCAGTGGATTAACAAGTTTCCCAATTTCTCAATGGATGGAAACATTACGTAATGCGATGTGTGCAACAAATAGGTGAGTAAGCTGTAACAACAGGTTTAACAGTTTCACCATTACACTAACAATAGTTTAACAACATAATTGCCATACATGTAGGTTTATTAAGTTTTTATTGGAAAAATAGTACAGGCATTATTCTGCAGTATCACAAAATTGAACCACACTTCTGGGCACCAAATATAAATTTAAATAGTAAAGCATGCCTAGGATTTTCCTAAAGTCTAGTAGCGCTATTATTGTGCCTATGTGGGCAGTAGTTCGAAACTTTTAAGTTGATGTTATTAAAAATTTCGCATTTATATCATTATAATATCAAATTTTAAAAAATCTGTAATTTTAAAATTTAGAACATACAGTACTAGATTGTTTAACAATCTAAAGTTCAAAGTAGATTTGAAATATATAGATCATGTGATTTAGGTGTTCAAAAAAATGTCTGTCTGTGTTTCTTCAATAATTTAACAATCCGCAAATTGTAGAATTTACAATCTGACAATGTTAACATAATTATCTGCAATTGTAAATTTGACTAGATATTCATAAATAGTACGGTAAAGAATAAATTACAAATTAGGATAGCAGATTGAACCACCACCTACCTTAGATGATGGTTGCATGGCGTGAACACACACACACAAAAAAGACAAGAACACAAAAGAGTGGGTCTAGTGCTTTATAACAGGAGAACGTAATGGAGGGTAGATGTTGTGAGAGCCTGCATTTTTAGAACCTATTTTGCAGTGGCACATGCCTATTTTAGGCACCTAAAATAAGATTTTTTAGAACCTCAAAATCCGAGGTCTAGTAATGACACACCCAAATGCCACAATAACAACAATGTTCACTAAAATCAATATACCCTATATTATTAAAAATGTCTGTTTGAAGTGACCCACTCTTACTGATGTCAATTAAAATGTTCTGCTTGTAAATGGAAACAGATTTTCACCTCATAATCTAGAGAATTACAATACAAGGAACCTTTAAGACGTGAAGCCATGATATATTCTTTATAGTCCTACTTTCTAGATGCTTCAACTTACTAAGGCTGTTTAATTTCAGGAGTATTCGCTAATTAACAAATTTTGATTCACTTTCCATCTCATAAAAGATGTGTGACCCAACAAAATCTCCCTGTGACACTACAATGATGATCCTGTTCACCAACACCAAAGAAGTTGTGCTGGTGACACCAAAGTTAATGGTGAATAATGATTCATCTGATGGTAATGATGATAGTTACTTCTCACTGATACAATAATAATCCTAGCCAAAGCATTACAACCTGATCAACAAGGGTATGATGACAATTTCACAAATGAAGGATTTGAATACACATTGTGTATTCAGTCAATGCCCAATACAAAGATACAATATCACTGCTCCAATTTTCTTTAAATCATATATATATATATATAAAAATAGACTTGTGTTTTCAAATATTTCCACTTTTCCAGCCACCACTACCTAGCACAAATCAGTGGTGTTTGTGTGTGGAAGTAGAATGGAGTTTCCTGTCGTGCACAACATTGGCAGAATGCCGATAGCTGTGGGGATGTGGGAGATATGATGGTTAAGTGGTCAATGCAGGACGTTTTCATATTTCGACCGAAAATTTGTGTCTCCTTATACTTCTCTTTCCTGCCACAACTACATAGCATAGACTATTGGTGTTTTATTTATGTAAAGTATGATAAGATGCCCTGTGGTTTTGCATTTCCACATAAAACCATAGGTCGAGCCACAACAGAGGCAGAAAGTGTAGCAAATCAAAACTTGCTCACCAGGTCATCAGACCACACGAATTTACTTTTTACTATGTACTTTCAAGACTTTATTTAAAATCATGCAATGAATCACTTTGGTTTCCTATTATTATCAGAGCTCTTGTAATGCCTTGCTATACTTCTAGGCAACTAGAATCCAACATCGCACATCCTAAACCAATAATGTATTGTGATATTAATTGCAAACCCAAATATTCCTCACAAAAATGTATGATGCTCTCTTCAAACATGTACTTTATAAGGCTAGCTAATTTAAAATGCACCTAAGTTTTAAGCTATATTCTTTCATATGTTAGGAAATACATTACAATATCATTTTAAGCTCAAATGTGGTCAGGCCAAAACTTGAGGGTGGTACACTTAGCAGTTTTTATGTGATCTAAATTGATATCATAATTGAATGAGATAGTTACACAGATTTATTGGTTCTTTAAATACATCATTGTGCAATTTTTCCAGTAGCTATAGATATATCAAAAAAATTAAAATACTAAAACTGCTACTTTTTATAACAGTCAATGTAAAAGTACTCAAAATTGTGATACCTGCCAAGCAAAGAACCCATTACATTCTTCTAGAACTTAGCTAAAATGTCATATAAGAGAAATCTTATTATTTCAAAAAAAAAAAAAAAATCAGGTTGTTATGAATAGCTTTGATCTCTTCCTATTTCTTATATCTCATTTCTGTTAATCTCTTCTTCTGATGAAACTTCAAATAAATGTGCACTTCTCAAATAATAGTTTCTTCCTGGCACAAACATGCAACTATACCATGTATAAAAATAGATGTGTTTTTTCCCATTAACTAAAAGCTATTCAATAAAAATGGTGCCACTTACTATATCAGGTAGAAATTTGCTAATCATAGCTTGTAAATGCTGATTTCCACTTTGGCTTCCAAATATAGAAACTAGTTTATCCTCATACACTAAACAAGCACACAATCTGCACATCTTATGACAGCCTCTTTTTTTTAAGATTTCATGGTCAGTTTCTTCTTCAGAAGTTTGGTCATAAAGTTGAAGGACAGAGTCATTCTCCTCAGATTCTCTATCAGGGGAGAAACCATTGGTACCTTCAATGAAATTACTGTCTGAAAGAACTCTATTTTCAGCTAAATTTTCAGTATTTGCAATAGAATGATTATCAGTCATACCTGAAACAAAAATAAGTGGGTTACTTTGTGTTACAGAGATAGTAATTGTGATGAAACAAACCAAATGAATCCAAGAAGTAAAACAATAAACAAACCTACTCATAGAATACTTCAGTGATATTTCGTAGAATTCATCAAAATATTTAATGTGATACAGCACCCTCTCCTGCTTCATCAGCATTTTAATATTTACAGGCAAACTGCATCTTCTCAGTGTTCACTGGCCTTTCCTTACAGCTAGGAGGCTTCACTTCCATTAAGTTTTTATGGGATCTTATTTCCCTGCTCTCTCCATCAGTCAAAAACTGTGCCATTTTCATTGAGCAAGTTAAGGAATATGGGGAGGAAGATCACAACGTTGATAGCCAGCAATTTATGGAAAATGTAAGAACATCTAAGCTCACTAGAAAAACATAATAAATATCTAAAAAGCAAATAACTAATTTACCAACAGTAATGTTACAAATATGAAGAATTTTAATTAGCATCTATAAAACTGTAATGGTATAATAAAGGAATAGTTGCAAAAATAGCTTTCATGTTATTATTATTATTATTCTCGTGTCAAAAACATCAAAATACACAGTTAAATACATTTTGTAAATCAACAACTTTAAACACACTTGGCCCAGTACTTCGCAACCTCAATCGCATTGTGTGTTGCTTGAAACAGGTCTTCATTGTTGCAGCATATGATTCATAGTTTGGTCTTCTCCACATTCGCATTTAATACTGGTAGTATCAGTATAACCCCATCTCATTAGGTTTTCCTTGGACCTGCCCACTCCTGTTCGCAATCGATTTAAAGACCGCCAGACATTCCAATCTTCTTCATGACCAGGTGGCAAGCGCTCTGCAATTGTCAGTGGTCCTGAGATGTTGGGAACCCTCAGTTTCCATAACTGTACTCTTGCCTTTTCAGGTGACCCAATTAGTTCCCGTGATGTTCTGAGGAAGCTTTTCCTGGATTTGAGTCTCTGGGCTGGTGGTATATGGCCGTGCAGTGGATGAGCGCTTTCCCGTCCTACTTTGGTCCTCTCCTTGTTCGCAGCCACTTCTCTCCGGATACTGGGTGGTGCAATGTCCGAAAGCTGGGAAAGCCTATCAACTGGGGTAGGCTTTAAGCAACCTGTCACTAGCCTACAGGTGTTATTGAGGGCTACATCCACCTGTTTGGTATGAGATGATGAGTACCAAACTGGGCATGCATATTCTGCAACAGAATAACAAAGGGCCATTGCCGATGTACGTATAGTTTGTCGTTGACTGCCCCACTGTGATCCAACTAATTTGCGCAGTAAGTTATTTCTTGTAGAGATCTTCATTTTGCAATTCATGCAGTGCTTCTAATATGTGAGGGTTCTATCGAGTGTCACTCCCAGATATTTTGGGGTGTTACATGTCTGCAGTTCGATACCTTACCACATTACTTTTAACTTACGCTGAGCTTTCCTATTTTTTAGGTGAGAGGCACACACTTCAGTTTTCATGTTGATAGTAAATAAAAAAAAAAAAAAATACTGCCACTCTGCTTTACATGTTTGTCATAAGTGTAAAATATAACTGATTTCTGGAGAGCATAGGGTTGGTGAAAGCATAAACTCCTCTATAGTCTATTTCATACATAATCATGGCAAACAAACCTATGCAAAATATAAGACTTATGCATTTTCCTTCATCATAATAATGTAATCACTGATTTTTCACTCCACCAGACATGGCATTGTAGTGAATAGGCCTCTTACATAATCCCCCATCATGCTGCCACTTCTCTTCCATTAAGATCCCCCAGTCTGGACTAAAACTGTAATTTTGTAATTGTTTCATTTTCTAGTAGTATTACCACTATTCATAACGTAAAATTACTTATTTGTGAATATAAAAAGCAATTTCCTACAAGTCCAACACTCATTCCACATGGTGGTAAATGAGCAATGGAGTGAAGTAGAGGACAGCCTGTAGGGATGAAGTACAGTGGGGACCGATACAGTAGCTGTGAAGGCCCAATGGGAAACTTGAAAAAATTATGGGAAACAGAGCTCTGTTGAAGCTATGACAGACCTAGCAAGATGACAGTGAATTGATTTTGCTTTCAAACCCAAGCACAGCCTCAAAAAGAATGGCTGTTAAAGGCGATAGCCTTGGCCACGGACTGGAATACAAGTTGAAACAATCAACATCTTGTTGCTAAAGGGTAAGGAACAGAAAGTTATCAGTGTAATTGAAGAAACAAACATAAGCATACTAGGATTAAGTGAAATAAAATGTAAAAGACATGGAAGTTTTTATTTATTTTATTTGTCGTATGGCAAGCAACTAATACAATAATAAATATATACAATGACAAGAACGTTGGTAGCGTTCACAAGCTGATGTCCAATTCTTCCAGCCATTCTAAGAAGGAACTTGTAGCTCCAAAAACATCTTCATATGGTCCATCATACTTCCGTAGAGGGCATTCCCTGATAATATGCTCCACACTCTGGGAAGGAGCACCGCAGTCACATGCAGGAGAATCCTGAAGACCCCACTTATACAGCATGGCGTTGCATTTCGCATGGCCTGTTCTTAGGCGATTTAGTTTGACCCACTGGGCTCTATTTAGATGGAATCCTGGAAGTCCAGTTGTGGGATCTTTAATATCTGAATGTATTACAGATGTGGAGTTCCAGCTTTGTCGCCATTTTTCCATGACATGAAAGTCAAATACATCTTGCCATACCGGATTTCTGGATTTAAGACGAGTGGGTGGTAAGTTATTTAGAACCTCATGGAAGTAATGAAATAGGACACAACCTCTAATAATCTAGAGGGGTATCATTGAGTAGCAATTATTTTGTACAACGGACTGGTAGAAAAAGTCAAATGATAGCTACACCAATCAAAAGGATATTGAAACATCCCATTGTAGTAAATGCCATGTCAATTCAACCAAGCCATGACATTCACCGACTCTGATTTTGATGATACTTGGTAGGTTTAGTCTTTCTAAACCTAATCCTTCGCCATGGGTATGATTTCCTACGTTCCTTCCCCGGGATGCGCACCATTCTCCACAAAATCCTACCCACTGCCCCATGCACATGTTTTAGCAGACCATCAAATCTAAAAAATATCTTGGTTAACAAATACTCACCCAGTAATCCCCCCAAACTACCACAGGGATCATTCCCGTGCAAGAGATCACACTGAAAAACATGCAGCATGCATTTAGCCACTACGACTTACTCCAATTCTACAACAGGTGAAACATTCCCCATCATTAGTCATACTCCTTGCATGACAACACACCTCATACATCAACTTACATGCCTCCATTGCTCCAGCTCATATACAGGCCTCACTACTAATGCCCTAGCTATCAGAATGAATGGCCACAGGCAGACAGTATATACTAACAATGAGGCCCATCCAGTTGCAAAACATGCCAGTTCCCACAAACTGAATAATATCTGTTTCCCTGACAACACAACCTCCTGTGAACTATGAAGATGGGAACTAGCCTATCAGAATATCCTTGACACCAGATATCCTCCTGGCCTCAATCTCCAATAAATTCCTCCCATCAGACCCAGCACTTATGCTCCGTAATGTTCTCCTGTTGACGAAGGACCAAGTCCTGAAATATTCATTGTTTTCCTGTTCTTGTGCTTTTTTGTGTTCACCCTACAAAACCATCATCTAAGGTAAGTGGTGGTTCATTTCGCTATCCTCTTTTTGTAAATCCATTCGCTACTTAGCTTCTATTATTTCCTGGTAACTATTTATATGTATATACAGGGTGGACTGAGAATAAATGCACACAAGTTTGTAGAGCACAAATGAAATGTCCTTCAGAAACATGCCTGGTGGCATGTGGAAGTAACATTCCCTCTCTAAACAAATGCACAGGTCTGAAGTCGTTGAATCCATACAATGGATGTTGAGAAGCAGAAGTATGGAGATGTGTTGCAGTGCTATATCAACGCGAGTTAAACAGCATGCTGTTATCAAATTTTTAACTGCTGAAAAAGTTATTCGTACCGAGATTCGTCATTTTTTAAAGGCTGTTTATGGTTACATAGGTCTACTGTATATGAATGGGCATTAAAATTTCATGATTATGAGCCTGAAAAGCAGTAATTGTTGATGAAAAATGCAGTGGACATCCAGTACTGCCACAGGCAATAAACATCATAAACTCGCTGACAATTTGATTCAAAATGACCAGTGAATATCTCAAAAGCATATCACAAACCATATTGGAATAGCTAAGGAACGTATTGGCCTTATTGCTGAACAACTGGGACACCGTTAAATGTGTGCAAGATGACTTTCTTTTGAATTTTGTGATGGAGGACGAGTCATGGGTACATCATTACAACCCAGAAGAGAAAAGACAGAGTGCTGAATATCAAAATCAGTCATCTCCTCGGGCAAAAAAGTTCAAAATACAAGTATCCACAAAAATAATAATAAATAAATAATTGTTCACACATCTCACCCGCAGCTGTAGAAGCTCTGCAAAACCTGAAGTTTGAACCAATTCCACACTCTCCTTACCTCCCCAATTCCCCCCCCCCCCTCTACTCAAGGGAGACCTCAAGGGTAACCATTACACCATATGATGAAGTGAAGACAGCTGTCAAATACTGGATTAGAGAAAAGAATGAAGAATTTTTCAGTGACTGGAAAAAAAAAAGAACTTGGGATAAATGTGTTAGCCTTACCGGTGACTATGTTGAAAAATAAATACATGATTTTGAAGCTTAAGAATTTTACTTTAATATAATTTTTGCGCCATCTTGCTATTTGTTTATGTTTGTGTTTTACAAGCATGAGTGCTTTCTTTTTCAGTCTACCCTCATATATATTTCTACAAGTTTGGAAAATTTTTACTACATTCTCACGTGACTATTTCTCTCCTTGATACTACACAAAATTGTGGTTCTGACGATCAAAACTTACACCAGCACTAAAAAATCTTTACACTCCTCTTACACCAGAAATCAAGTGCTAGTTTTTGATCATGGTCCATATGCTACTACAGATTCTTCTGCCAATATCTATAGAGGCCTGGTTGCCCACATGTGTCAGACCAACTCGTTGATTTACTTTTCAAAAGATAAGAAGCCAAATATTCATTGCAGTAATGCACTAAATAGTAATTAACATTTGAATATTACTTTACAAGATTGAATGGTTGTATTTTTTCTTGAGCAAGGAGGCAAAAATTATCTTTCTGGAATAATGCTATAAGACAATTAGAAGAGTTATTAAATTTAATTTGGCATCAACACTATCACAACAATTGTGATTGTGTCATTTTATATGTACCATGTCTTTAGTCTGCACATGATTTGAGAGAAATGATAGCAACTGAAGACATTATTTAATGTATTACATTATTTAAAGTATTACATTTAAATCATGTTTAATTTATTAAAAGGAAATTGTAATAGCTTACCAGTTGCATGTATAGAGTCACTCTTCTCCTCACATACTTTTTTGAGTGATTTGGGAACAAAATCAGCTAAATTGTTGTAGAATATTGTAGGAACTGGTTGTCCTGTACGGACAAATGAAGTCCTATACTTATTAACAAACCAGTGCTGCTCAAAATGTTCAGCACAAAGCAGAAACTTGCTAAGCTGTTCAGCAGTTTTCTCCAAAAGGTCATTTCTTCCACAGTTGATCACCCACTGACGACATCTGTTTAAAATCATTAAAAAACACTTAATATTCTTTATTTCCCCTATGCCAAGCTCTTGCAAAATTAAAGTCTCTTGCTGCTATCATGAAATGGATATATACTGCACAAAACAATTTATTTATACAAAATCCAAGGAATATCTCGAAAGTCTTAACAGTCTCAAAATTTATAATATATGTATGTCGTAAAGCTAATTAACAAAAATTTAAACCACCAGGAATGAGCCATTGATTGCGTTCTAGACCACATCGAGAATGATTTTATTACTGCCTTAATATAACTCCAGCTCTAATAACCTCAACAAACTGTAAGGTCCCAAGTGAAAAAAAAAAAATAAACTAATACTAACCTATAAAATTAAAACTATGACAAAAATAAATAAAAGATGAATAAAAAGGAATTGTCTGGATGTCTGAATGGTACTCCTGAACTAGTGTTGTATTTTTTTTCTTCTTCTTATCTTTACGGCTTTGATCACAGTCGCCACAGGTCCATGTCCCGTCTTAACTCGTTCAGAACTTTAATCTTCAAATTTATTAACTTAATTTATTCTATTTGAATAACAACAAACTTTTGTACGACTTATTGCAATTTATTAAAGTAGCATTCAATAGATATGGATCTTAAGATACAAGATCCTTTGCTCGCAATAACAGTTTATCATCAACTCAAACGCACACACCTATCACCCCACTCGCTCTCTGTTTATATATCTGGTTGTTTCCTTGACTACTAATTTTTCCCAGAGTAACCTTAAGCCTTTTGTAATTTCACCATGAACCTCGTTATGCTATACTAGGACAACAAAATATTTTAAAAAACAAAGACTAATGACAAGCCAACAGTATAAAGACCACTCAGACCGAGATGGGAGTGCTTCATTAGTGTGTCTGTGAAGCGGCTAACCAAAAATCTAAAAATAATAATTAAACTGGCTAGCTGCAAAGGAAAAATAATAAGCTCCAATTCTTTGAAAGAAGACTTGGTTTATGACAAAAACGTAATAATACTGTTATGCTCATCATTTAAAATAAATAGCAGATCATTGAAGAAAGCAAAATCTACTCTTAAAACAGATAGACAACTCTGTTAGACAAAATACGACAAACTGTCAAAGGTACTTCAAATATACTTTAATAACTCCTCTCAATAAAGAAGGTACTCATGCATCAGTCAGCAATGCATTGTGCAAAGGCGAGAGAGAATAACACCATCCATCCTCACCATATGAAGTAATCACTCCATCTCAACTATTACAAACTATGGAGAAAAAAATTATTCAGACATGTTCAGAAAAACAAGAATTAAATTCCACAGTCATATTATCAGAATGAATAACAACAATATAAACAAAAGAATTCTCAACCTAGTCATTTCAATGAAAAACCATTGGCTACTTGAAATTGAAAAGGATCTCCAGGAAATCAGAATCACAGATGATATCTTACAGGAGAGAGGCAGATTTAGTAGCATGGTCAATAACTATCAATTTGTCAACAAACTGTATATTAGAAGAAAGAACACGTGGACAGAGGAATGTAGGAAAGAGCTCAGCAAGAGGATGATTTTGGGAAAAAATAGAAAAACACATCTGTTAAATAAGTTCAATCCTGCTCTTCATTTGGGTATAACAGTGGAAGAAGATAATAGATATTTTTAAAAAAATGTAGAATATCATTTTAAATCTTTTCTTTGGCAATTTGTTATGGGGATCCTAACCAATACCTTGAAATGATATTGCTATAGAAATATTAATAATCTGACTTTCAGTTGATTTTTTTGGCATCATAATGCAACAGAAATAGATTTGTTGCTATGAAATACAAACATTGCAAAGTAATTACATGTCACATGACATTCAGTTCATGGTTCAATTCCACATTAAACTGTAGGTCCCAGAGGAAATGAACTGACCATCCTACATTTGACATACTGACTTAATATGTCACCTTTGAGAGGAACCAACCATTTTTCAGGTTAAGGCCTACGTTAAATTACACTATGAAAAAGAGTTAATACCATGGCACAATATGAACAATCCAGATCTGAATAATGTTGCATATAATTAAAAATCTCCTAATTACAAAAAAAAAAAAATACAGATGATGTTACTCATTGCTGGATAACTATCAGCCACACAGTACAGTCCAATCTAACTTGAGTTATTTTATCTAAAGCTTCAGTGCTGCACTTGGCCAATGTGTGTTTTGCTACATTCTTTAACCATTGATTCCATTTTAGTTTGAATAAAGTTTAAGTATTGTTTTTTGTTTGTTTTTAGTGGCTATTTTAACATAGAATAGATTTGATCTGTGCTTCTTAAAATTGATTTATTTTTGCCTAGTTTTTATAATTTTCTTTTTCTCATTTAAGCCTTGAGGACATCATGGAAGAGCTCTTAGTCATTTCCTCTTTCGAGCACGATAGTACATCCTCTAACAAACTTCAAGGCATGGTCAGATTTTGCTATCACACAAGTATATTTTGATGTAATTCATATGCCACTTAGTGTTTCATCCGCTACCTTATTATCCCTGTTGATTCAAACAGATTGGGAATTCAGGAGAACATTACTTCTTTTCCTAACATAAAAAAATGAAGGCAATCATGCCACAGACAAAATGGTCTGCTGAGAATTGCATGAATGGAGCAGAAGGCATCATAGTAAATGATAAATATTGAACCAGTACAAATTTGCATTTAGTGCGACACGTTTAAAACTGCCTCATGTGTTGCAATCGCCATGAAACTTGTTGATCGTAGACATACTACCATAGGCCTATATATAATTGTTGGTGTCAATCAGCGTACAAGTCATTGTAAGACAAAATATCAGAAATCTTATACATATAAATATACGCTGAAATATTGTGCATTTCTTGTGTTTGCTCTTTTTTGTGTTCGTCGTTGCAGCTACCTTCATCTGTGGAAAGTGCTGGGTCTTATTTCCCTATCCTTCCTTTAGAATGACGAACACGAAATGACAAGCACAAGAGAAACAATAGCCTTATTCTTGCCAGAAGCGAGACACCAAGTGGAGCCAGACATGCACACACTGACAGCCATCTGGTGAATGGAGGTTGCCTGTCATGGCTGGCATAGATGATGGTTGGGGGGGGGGGGTGCAAATACTAAATCAATAATGCTGAAGGTATTTTATGTTTGAGAGTGATGAGTGATAGATCAACATAATTACTAGGTGAAGATATAAATACTATAAAACATATTTTGAAAACTTCAAGTATGAAAAATATAATACAAGCAAAATAAATAGTAGTAATAACAATGCTGGGTCTAGTGGGGAAGACTTATTGGAGATTGAGGCCTGGAGGATGTCTGATTTCAAGGATATTCTGGTAGTCTAGTTCGGAGGAGGTTGTGGTGTCAGGGAAAACTCTGATTGCCCTAACTGAGAAACAGTTGAAATCGTTCAGGTTGTGGGAACTGGCATGTTTTGCCACTGGATGGGCCACATTGCTAGCATATACTGTTTGCCTGTAGCCATTCATTTTGGTAGCAAGCAGGTTAGTAGTGAGTAGACTTGCGCATAATAGTTTGCGAAGGGGAGCGCTCAGTTTAGTTCGCAGCTCCCTCGCGTAGTAGTTCGCTCTCTTAGTTCATTAGTTCGTGTCTCCAATTCAGAGAAGTAGATTGTTCGCTTGCTTTGCTACCGCTACTGCACTTGCTATTTTGTTTGTTATGTCAGTTTTATTAGGACAATAATTAATCATTTTTGTCATTTCTAAATGGAATTTAATATGACCTTCTTAACAAAAGTTATTATTTAATAATTGCCCTTTCAAATGACATTAGCATGATCAATGGCCGCCAATAAACCAAAGTGCTCATTGTCCTTTGCACAAATAGGTAAAATGAATAACTGTTCTGTTTTTACTTTACATGCATTCATAGAACATTAATTTTTAGAAGCCAAATTCTCCACAGAAAGTGATAATATTAAAAATAATGTTCTAGTATTCGTTGATAAATGTCTGTAGTATCTTAATAAATGATTAGATTTTTAATTAAATCAATTGTCTATACAAAATCCAAAAATTAAATTCCAAGCACGAGGTTTCATTTGATGACTGAGAGACAATATTAGGGGTTCAAAATTTACAAGAAATAATGAGTATCAAAGTGAATATACTTTACTCTGAAATAACAATATTACACGAAATCTAGGTAAAAGTAAGAGCAGTATTTCATTAATAAAAAATGTACTTTTGATCGGCATTAATTTAACAATTGAAAGCGATAAAGCATATGACAATTTTACCGTAGACAAAAAATTGTTAAAGATGCAAGAAGTGCAAAAAAAATATAGCTTCAAAAACAAAATAGTAAAAAATATACCTTTTGTTCTTTTCTACTCTTTCGTAAAATATTATATGTTTGAAGCGTATTATATTTTTATAGGTTACTAGCATTTGCCCGCTGCTTCACGCGCGCGTGCCTTGGCAGATGTAGAAATTATTTACCGATTTTATTCTCTTATCAGACATTAACGTGGAAAGGCATGAACTATTAATGTATTCTGAATAGTTTCGTTTGTTTCGGTTAATACGTTAGGTTCGGTTTTCATACGTATGTCATATTTTAACGTGATGCAATTGATTCAATAGTAGAAAAGGTTCCTGAAAAATTAACAGTAGTAATTCGTGGTTGTAATTATTGTGCGAAGTATAAACATTTAGTGTTTAGTAAGGCTTTCACAGTTCAAACGACATTCTTTCTTCTGTGCGCTTTCAGAAGCTATGGATTTAGCGTTACTTTCATTTGCTCTAGCTATTTCATCTCGTTCTCTTTGACGTTGCAGACGATGTTGTCGGTGTATTTCACTCTCATTTAGCCGATTTCGGCGACATCTTTTAGCTGCAGAAGTTGACCCCGACAGATTAGATCTCTTTCGCAAGGGCATATCATAAACTTTTATACTTACCCAACTCACAGCACTAACAATTAAAACGTTTTCACAGCTGCAATTATCACTATGCGTGAACTTTGGCTGCGAGTATATAGATGAGCATAAACTTGGTTACAATATAGAATATCTGTGGTAGTAATAAATAATATTATTTCTGAAAGCAATATTTAACTCAGCTAAAACATAATATTTTTAAATGCTGATATGGAGGATTCCACGTTAACCGTGGTACCGAAAATTTAAATGGATATATAACAGTTGTAACGTTAAGAAAGCTGATATTATAATCATTATGTGTAATTTTTTTTGGCGATTTTATGTGTAAACTTTGCCTGGGATTATATAGCTAGGTATAAGCTTTGTTAAGGATGTATCTGTGGATATAATGAAAAATATTGTTTCCATGATACTTAACTAAAAAAAGTTTATTTTTAAATGTGGATACCGAGGATTGCAACATAACCGCGGTACCATAAATTTATGTAAATATAGCAGTAATCTACGACTTAGTCCTCTTGGAAGTGTGCTGAAATATAAAAATTTGTTACGAATAATCACAGCATCTCAATTTTTCTGATTTATTTATTTTTTGTTGTTTGGATATTGGTTTTATTTTATGTTGATACACCATCAATTATTCCTGCTTTTAAAATAGAAATTTACGTGAATTGGAGCTACTCTTGATTTCAAATCGTCTTATCATTACTGTCATTATTTCAGTCAGATATAATTAATCCAAAAATGTCGAGATGTGATCATGGTACAGTTTATGTAGTAACATGCATGTAACTGAAACAATTATTTCTGAGTGGCAACATTATCGCTAGTTGTGAATCACTTGAAATGTAACCTGACAGCTGATATGATGCTTTGTTATAGGCCTAAGAGACGATGCCTGAAGCTATATAATCTACGAGGTGTAGCATTAGGATATGAAACATTTTTAATTTAAGTTTCTTTCAATATAGCCGTATTTTCTATGTAATTATTTCAGTCGCATGTAAGTACATGGCGAAACAACAGCCTGGACCAGATGACAATTGACTCGTTTTGTTTAGCATCAGGCATAACGGGTTTAGTTTTAAAATTTACGCGGTGTAGAATAGAATTTTAGGATGCCTAGTTATATTTGAAATAAAAATTCGTTACCAATAATCACAGCATCTCAATTTTTTCTGATTTATTTATTTTTTGCTGTTTGTATATTGGTTTTTATTTTATGTTGATACACCATCAATTATTCCTGCTTTAAAATAGAAATTTATGTGAATTGGAGTTAATCTTGGTTTCAAATCGTCGTATCATTATTGTCATTATTTCAGTCAGATATAATTAATTCAAAACTGTCGAAATGGATCACGGTACAGTATATGTACTAATGTGCATGTAACTCAAGCAATTATTTCTGAGTGGCAAAATCGCAAGTTGTAAATCGATTGAAATGCAACCTGGACGGTGATGACAGCTGATATGTTTTGTTATAGGCCAAAGGGACGATGCTTTTAGCTTTATAATTTACGCGGTGTAGCATTAGGATATGAAATTTTTTTTATTTGAGTTTCTTTCAATATATCCGTATTTTCTATGTAATTATTTGAGTCGCATATACCTGAATTTTCGGATGCCTAGTTATATTTGCACGTTATAGCCACGAGACATATTAATCAAATAAAGTACTTAATTGTAAATTAATTAAGTAAATATGTGCAATTCCGCACAAGTCATTATGAAAGAAGTATGTTTTATTACTTGCTGATATTTATAATAGCTGTTTTTCAGACATCGCTCTTCGAGAAAAAACTGAATTTCATATTAAGTATTGGCTTATTGTGGCTGTATTGTATAGCGTTCACGTAGCAATTTTGTTCCAGAGACAAACTGTATAACAGTCTACCAGAGACAATACATGTCTTCAATATTAGTAATATAACTTTTTCGTAATTCAACAGACCTGTTACGATTCAAGTAAATGCTGATTATACTTGATTCACATATTCTTTTTATTTTGAAGTACTGCGGTCCAGAAAAATGAATCGCAGAAGTAAAAAAAAAAGGGAAATCCTAAATTTTGTCAGGTCTCTTTATGAGTGACCGTCTGAATGTGTATAATTATCTGTGGTCTACAGATTCACATTTCTGAAGTTTTTTACTGACTTGCTTCTTCCCATGGTACATATTAGTCGTTAGCTACTTCTGCAGATGTTGATCAGCAACATTAGCTTTAAAAATTTGGAAACACCATGCAAATTGATGCGGTAGTTTTTGCGTTATTAGAGATCAAGCCTCACTACAAACGCAGCTTGCTTACAGATTTATAATAGTTTAGATTCTAGAAAACATACTACCATCAACCGAAAAAATGTTGGTAACCCTAGCGACGAATTGTGTTTGTTCGCGACAAGGAATGCTCAGTTTAGTTCGCAACTCGTAGGGCTCAGTTTAGTTCACGACCGGTAGAGCTCAGTTTAGTTCGCCATCAGTAGTGCACAGTTTAGTTCGCAGCTCCTTAGTGAACTAGGTCGCTCCCCTCTGGAATTCCAGAAAGACAGCTCATTTGCTCACTTTGCTAGCGCTACTGCACGCGCTGTCTTCTTTGTTATAGTAGTTGCGGTTATTGATCATTGACTTTTAATTGATAATGCATTTTGTTTTCACATTCCATGTTCAATTTCCATTTGTGTCTTGTAATAATTATTAATGTTGAACAATTATATATATATATTTTTTATATCTGTGTCTTCACTGAAATGTGTCCACAGTGAACTGTGTTTCTTTTTAGATAATAAACTAAAACAAAAGTCGGTCTTCGGGAAAGGATCGAATGAACTAACAAACTAAGGAGCGAGATCTCTGGGAACTAGTTCGCGTAGTTTGCCTGTGGGAGCACTCTTCTGAACTAGTTCGTTCGCGAACTACAAAAGACTAGTAGTGAGGCCTATCACGAGATCGTCCAATGGAGGCATGTCAGTTGATATATGAGATACGTTATGATGCAAGTAACGTGTCCAATAATGGGAATATTTAACCTGTGATCAGATTGGAATAGGTGGTGGTAGCTGGGTGCATGCTGCATATTTTACAGTGGAGTCTGTTGTAAGGGAATTATCTCTGTGGTAGTTTGGGGAAATTACAGTGTATTTATGAACCAAGATATTTTTTAGATTGTGTGGTCTGCTCAAACATGTGCATGGGGCAGTGGGTAAGATTTTATGGAGAATGGTACACATTCGGTGGAAGGATAATAGGAAGTCATGCCCACAACGAAGGATTAGGATACCAGAGGAATATTCATACTGGGATGGGAGGGAACAAATCAGAGGGGCATCTCCATATATTCAGAAATGAGGAAACTGCAAAATTTGAAATAGATCCTCAGGAAGTTGTAAGCTTGGGTTTTTGAAATTATGTAAACATTATTTTTACGTCAAAGTTCTGACAGTATTTTATAACGTGTTCTCCATTTTTGATTGTGTGTTGTGTATGGGCCTGTGATTTATCTGTATTTTTTCTCTTTGCCTAACTGTGTACTGAAGTCCCCTAGTAGAATTTTTACATGTACTTTGGGTACACTTTACACCCCATTTACTTTCTGCCTTTTAAAAATTCCTCTACCCAGCAAATCGCTTATTCAACCACTCCAATGAGTTGATCCTTTTAACATCATTTTTGGCTCACTCTGTTAAATGCCTTGGAAAGATTTAGTGCTGCACTATCAACTTGGCCTCCTTCATCAATTTCATTTGAAATATCTTGCAATCAGGCCATCAAATGAGATTCATATGAACATATTTGCTTAAAGCCATGCTATCAATTTGGAACCTAGTTTCTTTCCTCACAGACATTTCTGATGTGATTGCATATCAATCTCTCCATCAACTACTACTACTACTACTGTTGAAAAATTGATAGGCCTGTAATTTTCAACCCTATTTATCATGCTTCCCTTTGAACTAAGAAACTTTTCCAGCCGTCTAGTAAGTAGCAAGTCTTCAGGCTCAATCAAAATAATATTACAAGGTAAGATACAATGTCACATTCTGCTATCTTAGATACATCAGTAGTAATATTATCTACACCATTCTTCATGATTTTTTTTTAAGTCTCTCCCCTGATTCACACAATCCCATTTCTGATTTATGGTCTCTAAAGGTCTTATCTAACCAATTACTTAATTGGTTTTCCTTTTTAAAATTCTCCGTAACTTCTCCTTCATACTTATCTATAAAATTGTTTGTATACGTTCCCATACCCTCAGTTTTCTGGGATTACTGGAGATAGTGATTCTGCCAGGAATTGGCATCATAATACTGCAGCCGCCAAATGCAATACTCTGCTAGAAATACTTTCTGAAGTACATTTAACAGTTTCATGCTGGTCCAGGCTGTATTACAACCTACTTTCTGCTTGAAAATAATGATCCAGGCTATATTACAACACCTGAAAATTATTCGTCTTGTGACAGACTACAGCAGTATTACAACATCATTACTGAATGTTGTTGTAGCAGAATCACGATCTCCAGTAGACCCAGTTTTCTGACATAGCCTTACAAATTTCTGAATGTATCAGACAGTGGCCCACCTGCATCTATAAAAAATGTAATATACCTAATCATTTTTAGCTTCCCTCTTTTTTCTTATTAATTCCTTGTTTAGTTGCTTCAGTTGGTCCCTACTGGCTTTTCATCTCTTAATTTTGTTGTGTTCTCTTCTTACACAACCCATTATAGTTTGATAAACAATTAAATGAAAGGTGATAAGCAGTAAAAAGGAATTACAAATTAGGTTAATGAAATGAGCTACCACTTACCTTTAGATTATGGATGTGGGGCTTCAACACAGAAAAGACAAAAGCACACATGATATAGAAATTTTCGGATCTAGCCCTTTATCAACAAGGAGCACATTATGGGGGTGGGAGACTGACACCTCCCCCCACAATGATCTCCTGCAGCTAAAGTGTTAGACCCGAAAATTACTATATCATGTGTGATTTTGTCTATTCTGTGTGTTGACGCCCCATATCCATCATCTGAAGGTAAGTGGTGGTTCATTTCCCTATCCTAATTTGTAATTCCTATTATAGTATGAATCATTCCAGATTAACTCAGCACACTCTCTAAATCGCAATATCTCAGGTGTACTATTCATGGAATTGGAAAAATACCAAATTTCACCGAGATCTATCCACTCATTTTTTAAATATAGTTATGTGAAGTTTTCAAAAAATTTTCCATAAACCACAAGTGAATATTTTTAATTGCTCTAGAAGCTCACCTAATTCAGATAGAGAGCTTGAAGAGGTGTCATTTTACAGCACTTTTCATGCCCTTTCCATTGATATAATATACTATTGGCTAAAACATCTAAAAATTAAATTTTACAAGAAGTACATATTTTAAAATTAAATCCATGGGTAGTTAGTTTCGTTGTACATCAACTTACACAATATAAATGTGATATGGTAATCAGTTCATTCTTAAAATAATTTAAAACAAACAGTACAAAAAAAAGAGTACAATGCAAAAGCCATTTTTGTTTGGACATATGTCACTTGCAACTATAACATAACTACATCCAGTGGAAGTCACAGGATTCACTTTTGTCAGAACATCAGCATCTCGTAAATATGATAACAATGTATCCTGAGTCATTTATCTCCCTTGATAATTAAACAAAATTGATAAACGAGGTATCATTTTAAAGACTGAGGTCTTCGGTTGGTTATGCCACGTTTTAACAAGGAATTTTTCAAAATGTGATCCTTGAATAGCAAAAGTATTCATATTTCTACAACACATTTTTCTGTCACGAGCCATTTACCTCCCTTGATACCTAACTGAAATCGATAAATGAGGTATCGTTTAAAATATTAAAGTATCCGTTTTGATCACATCATATTTTAAGAAAGAACTTTCTCCAAATTCAACCCTTTAAAGGGAAAAAATATAATCATTTCTAACACTTTTTTTTTTACCTCGCTTGATGCCTAACCGAAATCGGTAAATCAGGTATCATTTTAAAAACTGAGGTGTCCACTTTGGTCACATCATATTTTATAAAAGGATTTTTTTGGAATACGACCCTTAAAGGACAAAAGTATCAATATTGTTTCTACAACATGCTTTTTTTATTATTATTACGAGCCATTTATCTCCTTCGATAGCAAACCGAAATTGATAAATGACATACCGTTTTAAAGATTAAGGTCTCCAATTAGGTAAAATCATAAATTAAGGAAGAATTTTTCGGAATTTGATGCTTGAAGTTGTCGCGTGTATTAGACAGTTCAGACCCAAGTGCCTTGATTGCAGCAGCAGATATCACAGAGATGTCAATAAACTGTTTTTTATATAATTAGTGGCCTTTTGGATATTTTTTTCTGTTACAGAAACATTTGTATTTTGCTATACAATTCAAATGTAAACATTCTGTTATGGTCAGTGGCAGTTTGTCATACATACAGTGTGTTTTAAATTTTCCTAACTGTTTTATAATATGTTTTGATGCATACCTATTACACTAAACAAATAAATATTTGCTACAAAAGTGTGGTTCTATTTTTCATTACACTACAAGCATTCGACCTCACTATTCATTGTATTTTATTAGCGAAATTTTTGCACAGGTCGTCTAGTTCAAGTTATTGCACATATTTATTTTCATTCTTGTATTATTCAGTTGAATACAAGGAATTAATTAAAAACAAGCTTCAGTTTTAAATTATTTTAACAATGAACCCATTAACATCCCACATTTATATTTTACCAGGTGGTTTACAACAATACTAACTACACATAGAATTAGTTTCAAATTAGTAACATTTTTTTTTTACTTTCTGTCTCAAAACAAAATCCCTTAGCCAATAGTATGTAGGGTATTATCTAGATCGAGATACCGCTACAGTCACTTAATGCTTTGCCAACTACAGCATTGTAAACACAAATAGCACCTGGTATCTATGACATCACTGTGTTTCCATGTGACATGTTCAGCCTTCGTGAGGCAACAAATCTTTCCCTACTCAGACCCTGATGACAATCCATGATGTACTACATCCGAAACATTACGTATTTCTGCAGAACTATACTATATCGATTTGTGAATACACATTTGGTCATAGAACGTAAACAATAGTAATAATAATAAAAAATTTACGGATTGAAAAAGTTAAAGAAAATTATTACTTGCACAATTAATAATAATATTAGAATATCAACAACATTCAGAACTAGTAATTGATATTATTCATTAGCAATGTACCATAGCGTCGATTCCTGTAACATTAACGTTATTAGTCAAATTTCTATTGATTTGTATTTAATTCTGTTCATCTATATTCCTCTTGCGGCTGAAATTGCTATTAAAATCATTCATACAAAATAAAATATTTATGTAAAAAAAGATTTCATCTATAACAGTTTGCATTTAGGTTGTAACGCAGCCTGGACCACACTAACAGAGAAAGATACAATTTAGAAATTGGGTATTTAGCAATATCGTGTATGACGATTATGTTTCACTATGGTTCAAGCTGCATTAAGACGTAAACGACAGTAACAGCAATGGATATGACATACAAATTAGGTGTGCGCAATTAGGTGCTCAATAGTTGTTTCTGAGTGGTCCAGGCAACATCAAAATCTCATCACTAATGAATTTATTCCTGTACTACTGGTGCAAAATAAATGAAATGTATTGTTGATGGACTACTTTGCGTGGAAGGCCCTGTTAGTGACATTTAAAGTCGTGTGCAGTACATATACATCACATTCAACAGCACAGTGACCTCATATTCTCTCTATCCGGAACTGTTTACATCGTGAGGTGGTAAGTGGTTGTAGCAGTATCTTGATCTAGATAATATCACAGGAAGGGACAGGAAAAATGCTGTAAAATGACCTTTCCCAGCTCTCTAGCTGAATTAGGAGAGCTTCTGGGGCAATTCAAAAATATTTGGTTGATGTTTTTGGGCAAATTTTTGAAAACTTCACATAGCTATGATTAAAAAACAAATTCATATATCTCAGTGAAATTTAGCTTTTTTGCAAGTCTATATGCATAGTACATCCATGCCAAATTTCATTAAAATAAGAGATGGTAAGGTTAATTCTGCTTTAAAACTGTGTTGATTTGAGTGGAGTGACCCGCATGTAGATTGTATTTTTCTGATTTTGGAATGGACATTTCTTCCGGTACATGTGCTTTCCTTTCATTTATTGCACCTTCTCCTGAAATACCCCTTCAGTTCACAAATATAATTATAACATAAGTTATAAATGTACCATCTTAATTTCTGGCAAGTAGTTTGCCAAGCCCTCTAATATCCATCAAAACTTATTCCTCATCACTTATTCCTTCAGTTACTTCCCACAAGGTCACCACCAGGATTTGGTCGGAAGATATCCAAGATAGTTAAGCTGTGATGTTGCCTGGATCTCTCATTTAAGTATTGGTCAATGCCATGCTTGAAATAACATTACTTCTCTTGTGATGGTTCTTGAAGGAAATGGAAAAGTGCAAACGAATTTAGTAAAACAGTTAAAGTCTTCTGAATTTCAAGAAGATGGTAAAGTTTTATTTTTAGTAACTGATACTGCCATTCTATGTGACAAAACATATTGTCAGAGATAATATTAAATACTACTACACATATTAGTAAAGTTTTTAAATGGTCCAGAAAAATTTTCTACGCAACAGCATAAAGCACAAGTTATCAAGTCATTGGTGGCATTGTTTGATGTCATAGGATTCTATAATATGCACAGCACTGCAATTTGATGATTGTTTCTTATGTAACTCTATGAGACAAATCGAAAGTGAAAAGCAAACTTTTTTTTTTACTTCTCACTAAATTCTCGAGCTATCCTGTCTCAAAAGTCTGGATAAAAAGAAAAATTTCTTCAAAGGAAAATGTGATAATGGATTCTTAAGTAACTCGATGAAAAAAAATCAAAAGTGAAGGATACAATACATATAATGTCAGTATCTTGCTTAGTTCTCAAGATATAGTACTTATAACTGAAGTGGTAGGTTGAAATGGGCGTGAACCAGAAAAATAAATCGCCAAATTCACTAGGAGCTACAAATGGACATGAACAATGGATGTTTTGTTTTCTTCCTCATAGTTGTGGTTAGATTGAAATGTGTCCTGGATAAGAAGAAAAATGGGGTAATATCTAGATTGGGATACCGCTGCAACCACTTACCGCCTCACGATGTAAAAACTTGCTGGTGGAGAGAGTATGATGTCAATACGTTGCTGAATGTGACGTATATGTTCCACTCACAGATTTAATTGTCATTAACAGGGCCTTCCAAAGAAAGTAGTCCATCACTAATACGTCTCGTATAGTGAAATCGTTAATTTTGCGCCATTAGTACAGGAATAAATTCATTAGCGATGAGGTTTTGATGCAGCCTGGACCAGACTGAAACAACTATCGAACACCTTCTAGCAGATACCTTGTTTACGTCTTAATGCAGCCTGGACCATACTGAAATGTAACCGTTGCAAACGATATTTCTGATACC
The DNA here is from genome assembly GCA_031002005.1 of Vandiemenella viatica. Taxonomy (NCBI): domain Eukaryota; kingdom Metazoa; phylum Arthropoda; class Insecta; order Orthoptera; family Morabidae; genus Vandiemenella; species Vandiemenella viatica. The sequence goes on from JARYHS010011408.1 coordinate 135,003,860, forward strand.
CAATTTCGAAATCTTATCAATCTCTGTTAGTATGCTCCAGGCTGCGTTACAACCTAAACGCTAACGGTTATTGACAAAATCTTTTTAATAAATATTTTATTTAGTGTCAATGAATTTAACAGAAATTGCAGCCTCGCGAGGAAATACAGAAGAATGGAATCAAATACAAATCAATGGAATTGTGACTAATAACATTAACGTTACAGGATCCGATGTTATGGAACGTTACTAATGAATGATATCAGTTTGGAATGTTGTTGATATTTTAATAGTATTAATCGTGCTAGTAATAATTGTCTTTAACTTTTTCAATCCGTAATTTTTTATTATTATTATAACTATTTGTTGCATTTTATGGCCTAATGTGTATTCATAAATCAATCGAAGGCTGAACACATCACACATGGAAACACTGTGAAGTCATATTTTGTCTATCCAGAAGTGTTTACGTCGCGAGGTGGTAAGTGCTTGCAGCGGATTCAATCTAGATATTACCCGAAAAATGTAATCAAATGTGAAAGTATACCTACAAGTAATTTTGATAGTTGATATATCATATTTTATTGTTCTTTTTCGAATTGTCGTGTCCCTCATCAAATTGCGGCACCAGTTTTGAGAAAGCTGTCGGACATTACCTATAAGGGAGCGTGCATAAACCACATAGCTCCATTTTGGCCTCCTGTGAACCCTCCCCCCTACGTAGCCATACATGGCTTTTGCCTCAACCCCCCCCCCCCCCCCACATAGCATGTAGCTTTATTCCCTTTTGATTTCAGAAGACATTTTGTACCATTTTCTCTTGTCAGACTATTGTAAATTACATATGGACTGAGGGAAATAAGTATTCACATGCTGTTGTAAGTTCTGTTCCCCATTTTAACTGTGAAAATTGTTATGAAAGGAAAGCTACGTGGCCTGGCTCGGAAGCCCCCCCCTCCCCCCACGTAGCGCAGTATAGCCTTCCAGCCAACCCCCCCCCCCCCCGGACCGATCCACGTAGTTTGTGCACCCTCACTAAGTTGTTCCGGAGGTATTGTATACTTGTAATTATCCAAATTTTTTAATCAGAGATGGTTTAAGTGCAGGCCACTATTTAATTCCTATGGCTGTATAATCTGCTGACTAAGCAAATTCTGATTATTAGTTACATTCAAATATTTCTTTTTAGTTGAGGCAAGGAACACTGACAATATAAGTAAATCAATATCCACATTAGTGAAAATTTTGTGTGAAGTATTGTATTCCATATGAAATAACTTTCCAGCTACAAAAAAGTAAATTATATGGGATTATTGGATATCGCAATTCCACCAGGAGTTGTCATCATAATACTGCAGTGGTCAAACACAAGACTCTACTAGAAATTATTTTTGAAGTACATTTAACAGTTTAATGCTGGTCCAGGCTGTATTACAACCAAATTTCTGCTTGATAATAATGGTCCAGGCTGTATTATAACTGAATTACTGCTTGAAAATAATACGTCTTGCGACTGATTACAGCAGTATTCACACGATATTACTGCATGTTGTTGTAGCAGAATCGCGATCTCCAGCAGGCCCAATTATATGACACACAAACAAAGTTTTCAAGTTACAGTGCTGATTCGGTACATAAAGGCCAGATCATAATAGTCATTCTATATAAATGAATCTTTGTAGCTCACAGAAGAAACAGGACATTAACAAGATTATTTCTAAGTTTGGAAGTAAATAAAACTGTACGTTACAACCTTTCACGTAACTATATATTAGAATGGTGCACTAGTCGATGAATTTATTTCTAAGATATCTACAAAATAACGCCAGTAGTTTGTGTAAATGTAGTTGACATAATGTACCAAGTATGCTATGACTGTAGATCTTCTGTTGTATATATTATTTTGTTATGCAATTGTATAACTGTAAATTGACAACGGTTTAATTCGAGATGGCGATACCGCTGCGACGCTCTGTCACAATATATGTTTTTACGACTGTACGTGAACGTGACGTCACGTTAACAGTAACGACGCAGCGGTATCGCCATCTCGAATTAAACCTTGACAACTTTCCACGTCCCACAGAGCCATTCTCTTATAGTGGAATCAATGGAAAATGGGGTCTACTGGAGATCGCGATTCCGCTACAACAACATATAGTAATATCGTTGGAATACTGATGTAGTCAGTCGCAAGACGTATTATTATCAAGCAGTAATTCCGTTGTAATACAGCCTGGACCATTATTTTCAAGCACAAATTAGGTTGTAATACAGCCTGGACCAGTATCAAACCGTTAAATGTATTTAGGGAAGAATTTATAGCGGAGTCTTGCGTTTGACCACTGCAGTATTATGATGACAACTCCTGGCGGAATCGCGATCTCCAGTAATCCCGGAAAATGAAGTGTTGTACTGAGTCGTTTTCTTTATACAGCTGTTTGAGGATCAACGTCTGCGAACTTTCAGAATTTTCAACAGAGTTACAAGCAAATTCCTAATCTTCATAATGTTGCCTTCTTTTCAACGAAACTCACTAACAACATGAAAGTGACATTTTCAAGAAATTCTGAATTTTAAAAACGTTAGCGTGAAACTTACAGACTTTCATCCTTTGGAAAGGTAAAAAACTTGAGGTTAGGTCGGCTTTTCTGAGAATTGAAGCATGTTTTAGCAGCACATCTTCGATTGCTCATTTCATAGCATTTAAAATACAACTCTTCCGCCTTCTTCAGCTAACCGATTAGCATCGTTACTGGATATATTTACTTTCACTAAACACACATGAACATAATACCAACATATTATCTGACATTTGGAAACAGCTTCTTCCTTGTATTGTCTCTGGTTTCTTATTTTCCTATTTTCTCTGTCACTAGTTTCACCAACTTTGGTTGAACCCATGGAGGAAGGAACCTCCATGGTTCAACCATGATTCATTTGTTTACTTCATGGTCTGTACTCTGTGGCCTCTGATTTTGCCCAAGATTTAAGTTGGTGAATGTTACTATATTGATAGAGAGGATTTACTTTTCCCTAAAAAAAAAACGATGATTTGTAATGATTTTAGTAAAGGTTTCTTCCTTGTAACAAGATATCTTCCATATAGTTTCCAAGCGTATTAAGATAAATATTTCTGCAATTGTTATCTGTGTTATATAGGCTCAATCTGTTAATCAGGAACAGTGGTGAACGTGAGGATTGTGTTTGGATAAGGTGACTGTAGAAAAGTAATTTTCGTGGAGGATACATGCAGGTATCCAATTAGAATGATAATATCTGTTTCGTTTAATTGTTTACATTTTATTATTTTATTGCTTTGCCGCAAATGCATGAGGGACGATTTCGCTGCATACTTATTTTCGCTTTAAATTTCGGCATCTCTTTCATAACTGTGGCGTCGCAATTTGATGTTGGATTTCTTTGTTACTCAAGGAGACAAATCATAAGTGAAGAATAAATATTTTTTTATATCTTGCTAGAGATATCGATTGTCGAAAATTATTGATTTGTGTGCTTTTGGCGACTTGTTTCTTCTGGTGCAGGTTGCATTTCAACTGAACCACAACCCCTATGAAGAAAACGAAATACACATTGTGCTTGTCCAGCATGTAATTCCTTGTGGCTTTGGCTAAAAAATGTTCTGCTCCAAGCCGCATTTCAACCTAACTACCTCACTTTTGAAATATGTTATCTTGACAACTAAGTGAGATATCAACAACAACAAAAATATTCAGGATTACTGGAGATAGCGAGGATGCCAGGAGTTGTCATCATAACATTGAACATCTGGTTGTGTTATCGGACATCTGCGGCTTCTTACCAGCGGCCGCCTGCATCTGATCCACCTTCAGGATATCAGTTTATGTGGTTTAATCCTAGACTGCGATTCCGCCACTGACCGGCGTTGACTTGGCGTTGTTTTGACGTATTCGCTGTCGACTACCAACATAATTAGGTTTATTCCTTTTAGTGCTATTGTGACCGAGCGTAGCGAGGTCACAATAATTTAAAACTGTACAATATCAACCTAAACTGATATCCCGAAGGTGAATCAGATGCAGGCGGCCGCTGGTAAGCGGCCGCAGATGTCCGATAACACAACCAGATGTTCAGTGTTTGATGTGTTATCGGATTTCTGCGGCCGGTCACAATAATAAATTATCTTTATGTTGGTACATCGACAGCGAATACCTCAAAACAACGTCAATATTACGTCACATCAACGCCAGTCAGTGGCGGAATCGCAGTCTAGGATTAAACTGTTTATGTTGATATTGTACAGCTCTAAATTATTGTGACCTCGCTACGCTCAGTCACAATACAAATATGTTTTTACGCGGATGACTGTATGTGAACGTGTCGTCACGTTAATAGCGCGAAGCAAGCCTCTTAGATAAAACCCGTTGTGTGATACATCTCTCTTATTTTCCTGGTACTACATCCTCTGATTATTCTCCTTCAATAGATGGTATGGTGAACCCTTAACCTACAACCTCCTCAATGTGCTCTCCTCATATTTTTGTTACTAAAATAAACAAAAGATTTGGGTCGGGACTCATTGGTGTATTGAAGGCACATGAACAGAATTGTGGGCATATACAAGGCATATAGTGGTGGTGAAGCTTAGATAAACCTAGTTGAAGGATTTAGAACCATCATGTGGAAAGGAAGAGTGGAGCATTATATAAATTAGCAATTGATTTCTGGCTTAAATGAGTAGAGGGATTGGCTAAGTTTTCATTTGTCGGTAGGTAGGTAAAAGATTGGAACAAATTTTCTAATGCGGAAAAAAATACCTCAGCCTGAAGGATTGTGAGGTAAAAATATGTATTAGGCATGTAGGGAAATTGCCTTCTGGACATGACTTCTGTTACAATTAACTAATAAGTCCTTGACTCCCATTCCTAAAAGCAAAAATTTTCCCATCCTAATACCTTTCGAAACAGGTGTAGTGTCATTCCATGTGACTTCAACCCCAAAAATGATATTTTGACACCCACCGACACGGATTTTTATGAAAGTTGGCGAGTTTCGTCCTCTTATATAGAAAAGTATCCACATCAATTTTTTGTTCTCAGTTTGGTTTACTTTTCTTTTTACAGCCAATAGAAATTTTGAATGTTTGTATTTTCCAAATTCTGCTCTTTGACTGAAAATAATTTATATTTTATTTATTTTTCAGTCAATTTTTACGAAAATTTACAGTAATGTTGATGAAAGCATCAGGATTCCAGAAACAAATATAAAAAATTCCAAGTAATATTTTAAAAATAGAAAAAAAATAATGTTCACGATTTTTCTGAAAGTGTGTAAATACATTAAAGTCAATATCAACCAGAGGGAATATAACAACCCAAAAAAATTTTTTCCTAATGATCTTAGAAGTCTGTTTTGTCATGAAAAAAATTAATGGCTTCTTCATTTCTTTATATACATACTTTTAAAATTAAATATAATTTTTGAAATTTTCATTATCCAATTTGTATACACAGCTATATATATTATTTGCTGGAAAAAAAGAGTTGCAAACACAATTTTGATATGTTATTTTATTAAACATTGAGCATCTATCATATTGGCATGTTATTTCTATTATTTACAAAAGATTTTTTTTATTTACTTTCTTTCTATGAAATATCAATTCAACTTTAAAAAAATTTGGGATTACTGGAGATCGCGATTCTGACTGGAGTTGGCATCATAATACTGAAGTGGTCAAACGCAAGATGCCGCTAGAAAGTATTTCCGAAGTATATTTAACGGTTTCTTGCTGGTCCAGGCTGTATTTCATCCTGATTTCTGGTTGAAAATAATGGTCCAGGCTGTATTACAACTGAATTACTGCTTGAAAATAATATGTCTTGCCACTGACTACAGCAGTATTACAGCGATATTATTTAATGTTGTTGTAGCAGAATCGCGATCTCCAATAGACCGAAAATTTCCAACTTCTTTTATTTAATATAATGATTAATGTTTTATTAACCTTTATGGATTCAAGTTTATGTGGATTTGATGAATATAAAATGCTTATATATATAATATTTAAGAAAAATTTAACTAAAAATACCATAACAGAAATTTTTAGCTATTAATTTCCATTGGATGTTTTCCTAGATATAGTACTATTTAAATTATTTATTCTGACTCATTCTTTCTTGAATCATCCTCGTACAGTCTGTAGAGAATTGATAGACTCTTCCAGTTGATGTTGCTGGAGGGTATATGACAGCAAGCAAATGTGGAATTGGCACAGGGCAGATATCTTCTCGCTTTGACCGATAAAATGATGGTGAGGGTCCTTGAGGATGCAAAAATTTAATTGTAGCATACTGTTCTTCTTCATTAATATCTGTAACAATCCAAAAATACCAAAAGTTATCATACAAGCAAGCAACATTACATGTGATGTATAGCTCATTTACTGTCACATGTGTTTTGCATTTGTCTTTCAATTTGTAAGTTAAACTGCTTTTGTCGTCACTGCTGATTCTTCTAGCCTCCACAGTTCCTGTACTGTCTAGTAGCTTAAAGTTGTGGAAACTTCTTTTTCCCTGAAATTGTTGTAACATCTTTAACACGATTTTCAGGATTAGGTTAAATAAAGTATACAGAGTCTTTAGAAATAAAATAAAAAATTAATTTTGCAATCTTATCCATACAAAAATAAAAATAAAAAATCAATTGGTGGCATTATTTATTTTTCTAAAGGTCTTTTGATACTTTCTCTTCTAGTTAATCTTTTCCCTGTTTCCCCAAACCCATCGCATTCAGTTTTTCCATGACAGCAAAAAATGACCATTGGCCTCTTATGTTAAAGTCTATTTCATTCATAAAATTGAATCTGTAGTCTATATTCGATCTCATCTTTAAAATCATTTTAAAGAGCTTACAACAATTCCAGGGACAAGAAGTTTCCACAACTTAGGCCACTAGCCAGTACAGGAATTGTGGAGGCTAGAAGTATCAGCAGTGACGACAAAAGCAGTTTTAACGTACTAATAGAAAGACAAATGCACAACATATGTGATAGTAAATGAGCTATACATCGCATTCTATGTTGCTTGCATGTATGATAATTTTGGGATTGTTACAGACATCAGTGAAGAAGAAAGGGATGCTAAAATTAAATTTTTGAATTCCCAAGGACCCTCATCTGGCCAAAGTGAGAAGATATCTGCACTGTGCCAATTCCACATCTGCTTGCTGTTATAGACCCTCCAGCAAGATCAACTGGAAGAGTCTATCAATTCCCTACAGTCTGCATGAGGATGATCCAAGAGAGGGTGAGTCAGATTAAAGAACTTAAATAGTACTATATCTAGGAAAACATCCAATGGAAATTAATAGCCAAAAATTTCTGCTATGGTATTTTTTAGTTAAATTTTTCTTAAATATTGTTCATTGTATTTTACAAGCATTTTCCACATAAACTTGAATCTATAAAGGTTAAGAAAATATTAATCACCAAGTTACGTAAAAGAAGTTGCAAAAAAAATATTAAAGTTGAATCGATATTTCAGAGGAAAGAAAGAAAATAAAAAAAAATCTTTTGTGAATAATAGAAATAACAAACCGATATGACAGATGCTCAATTTTTAATAAAATAACACATTAAAAATTGTGTTTGCAACCCTTTTTCCAGCAAATAACATCCAGCTATGTAAACAAATTGGATAATGAAAATTTTTCAAAAATTATATTTAATTATTAAAAGTATATATAAAGAAATGAAGAAACCATTAATTTTTTTTAATGACAAAACACACTTCTAAGATCATTAGGAAAAAAATAATTTTTTGGGTTGTTATATTCCCTCTGGTTGATATTGACTTTTAATGTATTACACACTTTCAGAAAAAGTCAGTGAAAATAATTTTTTTCTATTTTTAAAATATTCCTTGGCATTTTTTCATATTTGTTTCTGGAATCCTAATGCTTTCATTAACATTACTGTAAATTAAATTAAATAAATTTTCATAAAAATTGGCTGAAAAATAAATGAAATATAAATTATTTTCAATCAAAGAGCTGAATCGTCAGAATTTGAAAAATACCAAACATTCAAAATTTTGATTGGCTGTATAATTAAAACTAAACCAGATTGAGAAGTAAAAATGTATGTGCATACTTTTCTGTATAGAAAGACAAAATCCGAGTCGGTGGGTGTCATGGCTTGGTTGAATTGACATGAAATGACTCTGTAAGTATATACAAACAGCTGAATTAATTTTATTTATTTAGTTAGTTCGTTTCAAAATCATTGCTGCTACAATTGTTATAAACACAAGCAACAGTATTAACAAGAGCAGAACAAAACAGAAAGATAGAAAAAACCAATGAATTACTACTATAGATGACCAAAGTCAGAAACTTGTGCAGCATTGTCACTGGGATAAAAGAGGTCTTGTAGAGTGCCGGTTGATGGGCATTGTGGGCTATTGTATAAATGCTGGATGATCTGTTCTGCATTACATTCACACGTTGTATAAAGCTTTTGTGCTGCCTATGCCACTTGCCAAAAAAAAAAAAAAAAATTGATGGTGATGTATTGAGAGAATCAATTTGATGAATGTTGCACTGTTGAATTGGCAACAAAAATATGCTCATGGAAGTTTTGAGCAATGGAACGAGAGGGACACTCCCGGTGGAACTGGAAAAAAATTTTCAGGCTCATTGATTTTGGCAAAGATTTGCTCACAGAATGAAATTGCAATTACACTTGCTACATCAGGAATTGCAGCTACATTGTTGAAAGATGGTCAAACAGCTCATTCAGCATTCAAGTTGCCAATGAATATACAAATCGATGAAACTCCAACATGCAACCTTTCGAAGAACTGTGTGATGGCAAAAGTTCTGCACCATTGCAAATTGATCGTTTGGGATGAGGCATTAGACCAAACGAGGCAAGATCTACGAAACAATCAAAACCAGTTCGTGGTGTGATGATTGAAATGTGAATAAAACACTTCAAGATTCATTTAGATTTCAAATTTAATGGAAGAAAATAAATCATTTGGTTCAATGAAATTCTGACATAATTTAATTGTGACCTACATTTTGGAACAATACCAGGTAGCTCCAAGTCAGTCACATTCCTGGCACATCACACATTTCCAGCATTTCAGTGGTATCCTACAAATAGAATTTATCTCACGTATAAAATTTCCCAATGGCATAATTGTGAATGTACTCCTCGAACTGAATAACCATGGACACATCATTAACAAATACAAAGATCACTCAGAAATATTTTTTTCCTCATTTTTACTTTGTTTCACATTTTTAGCAGCTTTTTACAATGTCACAAAACGAGCACAAACAAATTTATTGAAATTTGGGCAGAACAACGTCTGTCAAGTCAACTAGTTTGAAATAAAAATACGCAAAAATTATTAAATACTATTATTTTATTTAACTTAAACAATAATAAATTGACCTAGTAACTCATGATTTTCATAGACCTAGAAAAGGCATTTGACAGAGTACAATGGGTGAAGTTAATGACGATTCTAAAAAATAAAGGTCTTGATTGGAAGGAAAGAAGGCTAATAAGTATATTATACATCGAGCAAGGAGTGAGAGTGGGAATGATCTTACTGAAGAGGGAAAGATTGGAAGAGAGGTAAGACAGAGATGTTGTTTGTCACACATTACCTGCATAAGGTTTGCTGATGACATGGTTTTGCTGTCAGAAAGTGTCAAGAATGTTAGAGACTGTAGACAAAGGTGTGAGGAATTTGGAATGAGAATCAATAGGACTAAAACTAAATGTATGATTGTGGGAAAGAGTAAGAAAGAAATTATGATAACACTGCAAGGATAAATAATTGAACAAGTGGAGTCCTTTAAATATCTCGGGAGTATTGTGAGTGGTGATGTAAGCTGCAAGAAGGAGGTAAAAACTAGAATAGCAATGGCAAAGGAAGCTTTCAATAGAAAGAAAAATTTACTATGCGGAAGGCTGGACAAAACCCAGAGGACAAAATTAGCTAAATGTTTTGTATGGAGCAGAAATATGGACGCTACACAAAGAAGATCTAAAGAGGTTGGAAGCTTTTGAAATGTACGTATGAAGGAGGATGGAGAAAATGAGTTGGAGGGACAAAGTAAGGAATGAGGAAGTGCTGGAACGAATAGGAGTGAGAAGGTCACTCATAAAAACGATAAGAAACAGAAAAAAGAACTGGATTGGGCATGTGCTAAGGAACGAAGGCCTGCTTAAAACTGCTCTGGAGGGTACTGTAAACGAAGAGAAGAAAAGAGGTCAGCGAAGGATGAAAATGATGGGTGATATAATGATAAATGGGAGATATATAGAAACTAAGAGAATGGCAGAACAGGGAGGCGTGGAGGGCTGTCACTGTGCTTGGACCTGCCAAATAGCAGAGAACCCTTGATGATGAGTAACTCATTATAGTCTAATTTCACAAACATTTAATACTAAATTTATTTTGGATTTTCTTACTTTTTTTCTGTTTAACTAATCATTGTTAAGTTAGTCAGAAGAATAATATCATTTTCATTTTTGCAGGAAACTTGCCTGTACTATGATTTGAAAGTAAGAAGTTTTGAATGCATTTATTAGGAAATGGAAAATCATCCTGGACAACTTTGTCGGCTATGTGCTAATATTACTGCTGAATTTACATACATTTTTGGGAGCACTGGAATGAAACGGCGTTTAGCAGATAAGATAAATACTTGTTTACCTGTTACAGTGAGTACATAAATTATAGCATAAAATTGATTGGGCTATACAGTATTGAAAACTATCAGAATATCTTCATTTTTCATTCGAAAAGAGAGAGAGAAAAGCAAATTATTTCTTGAGAAGATATAAAATTACAAGTCATACAAATTGAAAAAAGTTGGTTTACTTTAGAAGTCAATCTGCCATGCACCAGCCAAGTCGAGTCAACAGTGGTATTGTCTGCTCTTTCCTCATAGTCATCTGGACCATTTTTGTACCCCAGTGTCTTCAGGCTTAGTGGTGTTTCATACCTCACATTTCTATTACACATAGAGATCAGCAAAACCCACTAAATTTTCTTTCATTCCTGTTTTTAGGTTTGAGGTTATTCATATACAAATTTCAATGATTTTGTTATACTCTCACTCACTGACCAACTGTTGGTCATCAAAACTCTAAGGTACTTCCTGTCTGAAATTTTGTGCACAGATAAAATTTTACCTCCAGGTTGTAAGAAAAGTCCTAAATTTCCAAATATCTATCCCTTATTTGCCCCAAACATGAAATTGCTTTCTACCCTAATAACTTAATATGCCTCAGATTTTTATTATATATTTAGCTTACTAAGTTTAACTAAGGTGTCAGATTTTACTGTCTTCCTCTCTTTCCCTGGAAGTTACCGATTTTTTATGGCAACACTCTGACATAAAAATTATGCTCCAAACAGATAATTTGATACAAACATATGGTTTCATCTCCCAAATCATAAGAAAAGTCCAATATTGGTGATTTTCCCCGCATTTATTCAATGACAACCCTAAACGTAAAAATCTTTGGCACATGTTTGCAGTTTAATTACTTTGATCTGGATCATGCAAAATGTCTGATTTTTATTTTATGTTTAGAGATCTGCATGTTTGATTACCATCTTAAATTTCACTTTGCTCCTATTCTTAGTTTGGAAGTTATTCGTTACTTACTTATTGAGGCAGTTAAATCTGTGACAAACGGTATTACTCGGCCATGGTGCACACTCATTGTTTGCAGAGAGTGTGGGCATTGTTGGTAACAGAAACATGTATGCTGTTATCTTGAATTCTGAAATGTCCTTATCCACTGATTCTCATATAGAACGTTTGAGCGATGGCTAGGAAAAAGCGATCAACTTAAATTAAACTTAAATTAAATCTCACAAAAACAGTTCTTGTAAAAAGCGATCAACTTAAATTAAATCTCACAAAAACAGTTCTTGTAAAAATAGGCCAAGCCTCGTGCATGTGCAGTGACAAAAAGTTATGACATCTTGTTCTGAGCCAACTCTACACTTTACAATGAGTATTTTTACCGAGTGTGGTGGGTGAGCAGTAACATTCTAGCCTCACATTTGGAATGACATGAGTTTGAATCCCCATCCAACCATCCAGATTTGGGTTTTCCATGATTTCTCCAAATCCCTCCAAGTGAATGCACGTATGGTTTCGTTAAAAGACCATGGTCAAATTTCTTCCCTTTTCCTACTAAAATTAGCATGCGTAATGTCCAAGTCACCAGATTTCTTTTTTATTCTAAATAAAAGATCTATAACCATGAGAAAACCCATTCCGTTTCAAAAAGTTAAGTGAATAAGCACTGTAAAGTGCAGACATGGCTAAGAACAAGACCTTGTAACTGTAGTAATCTTAGTCATTTAAATTACCAAACAGAAATGTCTTTTAGTTAATTTTTTTCTGGTGGTATAATTAAATTTTTGCCTTGATGCTTAACTCTGATTTCATTTGCTAGATCTGTGCACTCACAAGTATGGTAAATCTTAAAGCCTTGCTTTTAGAAAGTGCTGTTCTGTGGTGAAATATTTGGAGATGGTGAATACATTCTTACTTTACTCCTGTACTCATTAGCAATCCAAGGAATAGATTTAATTGACCCTAGTGGGTGTGTGGTAAGGAACGAGTCTGTCATTCAGGAGAATTCTGGTGTAGTTCCTCCAAAAGTCCATGGCTGAATTCCTTTGTTACTTTCCCCCAATGCTCTCCCATCAATTAACATGTCATCGGTGAAGTGTAAAGCCATAAGCAAATAAAAGTTTGCTTGTTTATTTGCTTGATTTTTTTATGTTGAAGTTGGTTGATGACATAAATACATAGAGAAATTAAACCCGGTATTTACCTAGATGACAGCAGCTGAGTAAAATGAATACCATAAAGACAATCACATTTAATGCAATATTTGAACTTTATTCTTTTAAGTGAAAGAGACACTTAACAAGGTCATTTGTGATCATACTGATGTCTGCTTAGTAAATTTCCACCAAGGAGGTGTCAATGTGACTTTATCTGACTTCTAGTGTACAGAGATAAAGTGTACCACCATTTATTTCCCCAGTATTTTCAGTTTCCTCATTTAATTCACCTTCTTTTGGATAGTACCAGTTATTTTTCTTAACATTGAAATATTACGGTTGTTTTATTTTGTATTGGTGTGCAACTTAGTTAATACAAAAATTAGTAACTTCATTCATGTAACATTGTAAGATCCTTATTCTTTTACAGTACCATACTCGAAGGGAAATGGAATACTATTCTTGCTAACACACTTTTTGTCCTTTCATTCATCACAGGTCTCCAGCTCATAACAAAATAAGCCGCAGTGCTGCAGTGAGTTAATGCCAAATCATCATCATCCTTAACAGTTTCCAGCCTCTGGCCAGGTCTGCTTTATGCACAAGCCTCTCGATTTGCTTCTTTCATCCCACCACCTCTCTGTCACCACTTTGTTCCAGTCTTCTCCTCTCTTCCGTACACCCTCCTCTACTCCTTCCAGGTATCCATCTCTTCTTCTGGGTCGTTTACCATGCATCTTAATTTCATGGATTTTTCTTGGGATTCTCTGAGCCCCCATTCTCTTTACATGTCCATACCATCTCAGTCTGGTCCTCTCTATCCTTTCCTGTAGGGGTTCCTCTTTTATGGTGCGTCTAATCACTTTCTTCCTTATTCTGTCCATTTTAGTAACTCCCATTCTGCCTCTTAAAAACTTCATTGCACTTGCTTGTACTCTGCTGATGTCCCGCTTTTTCATTGTCCACGTTTCAGCAGCATAAGTCAAGATAGGCACATAGTATGTATGATAGATTACTCTCTTGCTTCTCTGTGGCACCTCTTTATTCCATATCAGGCTTCTAATGCTGCTTAGGAATGCCTCTGCTTGTCTTCCTCTTTTACTTATCTCGCCATCAATTCCTCCACTTTCCTCTAATACACACCCCAGCTACTTGAACCTGTTTACCTTCTTTAGTTTGTAAGGCATCCCTCGTTATATTTGCAATATTTGGTTAGAATCGGGCCGAGTTTTGGGTTAACTTCAGTACACGATACCACACTTTAAACCGAGTTAACAGCACTTCGGGTATAATAAAGTGAATAAATAACACATACACAGCATAAGTAAACTATAAATTGCCATAAAGACATGATAGTTCAGCAGGAAATAGGTTATTTCACATCAGGGTAAACTTTCGATAACAGATACTAACGTTGGTTGGCGAGATATTTTGAACCGATTTAAACGAAGTAAATGTTGAATAATTGCAAATAATATGCATAAATAAACCTTTTATCATGTCTAATACACATTATTTCAGAGATAAATAAGTAATTTCAGTAAAGGAAAAATATAACCCATAAATTTTGGCATATTCCAGGTTTAGTATTTCTGAAGAGATTTCAGTACAGTAAAGACAATAAAGAACCTATATTACACAGGCCTAGACTCACTATAACTATAACTTCAGAAATAAATATAGTTTAGTAGGATTTTTTAAAGAAATAAACTGAATGATAAAATAACAGTCTGAAGCAGAAATGGAAATAATTCATTGTAATAAAACTTGACCATCTTAAAGCTCCAAAAACAGCAATAATAATCCCTGAGACAGCCTAGTAGATAAATTAATAGATTTCTGATAGTTTTAAAGCATCTAATAACCACAAGAAGTAATTACATTGGATTTTTAATACTCATTTTGCTCAAACAGTTCACATACATAATTCTGGTCTTTTAAGTAGTTTCAGGATTTAAAAAGTAGAAAAACAAGCAGTAAATAAAATAATCTTTCAATTTTAATAGGTTTTAAATAGTTTCAGTCTGTAGAATATGAAATATCAGTGAGTAAATAGACGCCGGTAAATCGATTAATTTGTCCAACTTTCAGGAATAAATTCCAGCACTTTAAAGCCATTTCAAGAGCGCTAAGGACATGTAAATACCAGCTAACACACATAATTAATTTTCTAAACACATTTTAAGACATTTCACTAACCTGTTGAATGTTAATCCGACCACGAAATAATTTGTCACAGACGCTGCACACATAAAATGCTTCAGCACTGATTTTAAACACTGCCACACAATATAAAGTAAAGAATAAATTAAAGCAGCCATGAAGAGAAGTAAATTCACCTAAATCAGATAGTTTCCAACGCTCTAAGTATTTTTAAACATTAAATGAACACGTAAAATTGGACACCCCACTTCAGCATTTTATTATTCAAAAGCCTACTTAGATTCCGGGTTAAAGAGTAGCTTGTTTTAATAATCCATCCTTTTAGCTTCCTACATATTTATCTCATGCTATTTAAAGCCATAGAACCGATGTTACAGGTTTCCTAAAAACACTTGACATAAAATCCACGTGGAAATCACTAAATAATTTATTGCGTCTCTGATAGAATAGCTACAGAGATAAGATAAACTTTAAAATGCGCAGGTAAATTCAGGCTACACTTTAATAATTTTTCCGGCTCGATAATCCATAAAACTTCAGAGTTATTCCATGAAAACTAAATAGTAGCCACAACCGATTGTTAGGAATTAACGGTTTTACCATAACTTAACTGACGTAAACAAAGTAGATATTTCGGGAGAACCTAAAATCGAGAATAACATTTTAAGCTTACTTTCGCGTTAATAAGAACAACCAATTTTAAAAATAACAAAACTTTGACTAAAGCTGTAAGATTTAGGAAAATCAACCATATCGACAAGTTTTTGGAGAGACAAAATTAACATAATATTCAGACACTAAACACTTCAGCTAGTAACACACATCACTTTTTACCTTTTCCTTGCTGAGATTAACCTAGTATTAAGAAAGTTATTAGATCAAACAGTAGGGTATGTTTAGGAGCGCGGAGGTACACGGTAGAAATACGTCATCACGCGAGCAACTCCTATATAAGAAAGCGGGAAGAAGACACCAAAAAAGCCGATAGATCAGTCTAGATGTTGAAGTGCATGTGAACGCACGGTTGGGTTTCGCGCGGAGTGGTCAGGGCAAGATGGAACATCATGGCGGCGAGTAGTGCGCATGTCTGAGGAAAGGACGCGTTAGTGGCGGACATTTTGAAAATTTGGATGGACCTGTGAATTTCGAACTTTTGTTTTGTTTCAACTGGGGGAGAAGCGGTTTAATGCTCTTGGTCTCAACTTGTAATCTTTGGTGACGATAATATCCGATTGCTTTGCTAACTGTAAAATGACATTATTTGTTTGAAGAATTTTGGAAAATATAACTTAGTGATTTTGACTCTTGATTTTCATTTTACACTATAATACCCTTCTTGTGGTGGGTTTAAAACTACAAGTGGCGACTGTGGTCTTATTTATCATTTAGCATAAAAGGTTTTAACACGGTTACAGAACTTTCTTTTGGACTCAGAATATTTTAGCAGCAGACTGGTTCAGGTGATCATAGTCGATATGCAACCCCACATTCGACTACGCCCTGACAAGTTGTTCCCTGCCATCATCTAATGCCAAATGTAGTATTTAAATTTTTGTTGAACAATATTCTGGGGATTTTGCATACAGATAAAGAGAGTCAAGGGAGAAAAATCTGTTGTTAAGGCTTATAGCTTTGGTAGGATCAGTCAGAAATAAGCATAGGGCCCATTTCATTTTGTAGCTTGCTATTGTAATGGCAACCAAAAAAAATTTTAGTTTTTTTCCCCCACTTTATATACAGACATTACATTGACTTTCACAACCTCTTTAAAAAATTTGATAAATGCTTGTGATGTCTTAATGGATTATTAACATCATTTATTTCAGAACAGTCAGATAAACATAGCTTTTGCCTATGTGATGTGTCAAAAATAATTGCTTGATTTTGTCCCTTTTGATCAGTGACAACAGATTTAAATTTTGTAACTCTCCCTAATATATTAGTCCAATAGTAGTTTCTATTCTGTTCTTCATATTGCCGCATGTGGCTGCCGTCTGATATGGAACTTGCATGACACGTTCCTAGTAATGGCACCCTCACTTTCATTTCAGTCCTTGATAACTAAATAATCTGTACTGAAACATGTTTATTTTCTTATCTTTATTTCCTTTAAGACAGATGGGTAGTATTTCTGTTGAAATGAAATTGAATGTAAGAACTTGCATGTTGCCTGTAATTTAAGGGTGTAATGGCTTTTTTTTTTTTTTTTTTCCAGTCACTACCTACATTAGTAGTTAATTCTATTAGCTTGGAAGTACATTTATATGTACTTCTTATAAAAATTTCTAACCTCGTACACTACTGTGCCACTTTCTTTATACCCTCACCACATTGTTCAAAAATTTATAATGTGAAAAAGGAGCCTACGCATTTGCTTGCCTGCTTGGAAATTTACTCTCTGTTTTCTGTAATTCATCATTTAAAGTGTGGAGCTACTGATGATGCAAGGTACTAATTTTAGGTGCTGAACATGAAAAATGATAACCATGCCAAGGCTTCAGTGAGGCATATCAAGCATTAGTTCAAATCTCACTGTGTTTACCAGCTATCCTGATTTTGGATGTTATTTTCAAATAAAATATACTTCACAAATGGAGTAGCACAAACAATGCACTATTGTTTTTACTGTTCACATTCTCCCCTTAGAACAGAGACCAATAATAGTTTTCTTAGAAATTCAGCTGCCAGTTTGACTGAGTATTTTGTAGTGTACATGGAGAAGCACAGAGGGTCTGGTTTCAAATCTCAGGCCTGACATCCTTAATATATATTTTTCTTTTTGGGCAGTTAGCATTGTGTGTTAAGTTGAATACAGATTTGGTTCTCTTCCCTTCCTTAAAACTGTTGTGCATACAGAATAGCATATATCACAACTGCACAAAGCTTACTTGGTTTGTAAACAGTTTGCAACACTTTCTCTTCTCCTTTTGATTGTCCTTAATTACCATAAAGCAGACAAACATAAGAGACAAGCCAGTTGATATAAAGTGCTGTCCCATCTTAAAAAGAAAAAAAAAATGTACTTACTAGCAAGAATAAGAAGACTTTATTGCAGATGCTATTTCAGATTAAGCTAGCTGAAACTTATCTTACAAAGTATCGTTTGTAGATGTTTTAATACAAAAATACATTATCATTTTCTTTCATATTTCATTCATTTGTTTTAGGTCAGGGAAACAGACCCACTTCCAAAACAGCTTTGTGCATCTTGTGTCTTAAAACTTGACGTGTGTCATGAATTTTCTGAAATATGTGTACAAGCAGAAGATAAGTTGAAAATGCTGTGTGAAGAAAAGAAATTTATGTAAGTCAAACAATTTAGAATAGTATGTTCATGCTATGATGGCCACAAAAATGCAATTAATATGTTTTTAATGAAATAAGAATGTGCAGAAATGAATTTGTGACAATATGTTTTTATTTAGTTCAATATTGTTGTTTATTTTTTATTTTATTTTTTTATTTTTCAGATCATACACATTAGGATCTACATGTCCAAATGATTCCTCCAAAAATTTAGAAGCTGGTGGTGAGGAATTAGCTTGCAGGTTTCAAAATGATTTTCTTTTACAAGAAAACTCGCAATCTGAAAACCAAAAAAATTTAAGAGTAAATTGTGTCTTTACTGATGGTTATGGTTGTCCTCTTTGCTGTCGAGGTAGTATGGTGACTGAGAGTAAAAATACCAACATTATGGAGGAGGCTGGAGAATTTTCAACTAGGGAATGTAAGACATCTAAACGTCTTGTTTGTGACATTTGTAGTAAGAAATTTAATAGTAAGAAGACATTGACAAGCCATAAGTGTTCTGCTTCAACCAAGTCTTACAAGTGCAATCTGTGCGACACACATTTTCGTACAAAGTTCAGGCTTTTATTTCACAAGCTGCAACACCAAGATGATAACCCTATTACTTGCATCATCTGCCAGAAAGAGTTTAGTCGGGAGGGTAATCTTTATGATCATGTGCGTTTAGTACATATGGGAGAGAAAAGGTACTGTTGTGATAAGTGTGGTAAAACATTCCAACTAAAGTCACGGCTGGTGGCACATCAACGAGTGCATTTGGGAGAAAGACCTTTTAAGTGTGATATCTGTGATGGCAAGTTTTATAGCAAGGAAACACTCAAGAACCACCAAAAAACACACACTAACGAAAAGCCCTTTCAGTGTGAGAAATGTGGCCGGTGCTTTGCTAGGAAGACATTATTTCACAGCCATTTACTCTCACATATCTCACAAGAAAATAAACCACCTAAATTATTTTCTTGTAGATCCTGTGATATAACATTCCAGGAGCATGATAAATTGCAAGAGCACAGAAAAATTGCGCATCCAGACTCAATGGTTGGTAATGTATCTACACAAGAGCACCTATCAAAGCCATTTCAGTGTCCAGTCTGTAACAAATCCTTTGTACAAAGAATAAGTCTGATAACACACAGCAAAGTTCATAGTGGTGATTTGCCATTTCAGTGTGATTACTGTGGTAAGAAATTTGTGCACAAAACTACTCTGCTCTTGCATCTGCGGACACATACTGGGGAAAAACCGCACAAATGTGGAACCTGTGGAAAGTGTTTTATACAAAGTGCACACTTGTATGCCCATGAGCGCATACACACTGGAGAAAAACCCTATGTCTGTGAATTTTGTGGTGACTCATTCCGGCTGAAACACGTCCGTGATGCTCATAGGCGCAAGCATACAGGTGAGAGGCCTTATAAATGCAGTGTTTGTGAGAAAGCATTTAGAACGAGTCATTCATATTATCAGCATATGTGGATACATCAGGGAAAAAAGCCTTACCCTTGCAAGTATTGTGGAAAAAGTTTTCGCAGATCTAATGGGCTTAAGGTGCATATTAGAGTCCACACTGGTGAAAGACCACATGCTTGTGATATATGTGGACGCTGTTTTGCGCAAAAGCAAGATATGAGGAAACACAGAACTTTGCATACAGCTGGAAAACTATTGTAATGATCTACATTCAAGTAACTTTATGTATTTTATACCTTTTTTTAATATTGTTTATCATTAATACTTTGTTTTATATGACTGACCTTTATTCTACATCCATTTATAGTAATCACATAGAAGTAACTAGAAGCAAACTCATTTAATGACTTCTTTTTGACTTAATGACTTTTATTCTTTATCAATATTTTTGATAGGTTTAATCCATTATATGCATCCAAGTGTAAAAAATAATAATTTTAATTATCAATAATATATTTTTGAAACTTGGTGGTCTTCTGTTTTTCTTTTTTCTTCTTTTCAGATACATATTACAGTTTTAGTATTGCAATAACTATTTTTTCCCCCTCTCAAACAGTTTAACCAAAATTCTGTAAACATTACTGACTAATAGTGGATTTGAAAAGTAAGAAAATATTGCAATCAGTGACGGATATGATAAAGGAGCTGGAATGGGATTCATTGCAAGACAGGAGGAGGATGAAGAGGATCATGGGAGTGTACAGGGCATATACCGGCGATGAGGCATGGAAAGATATTGCAATAGGTATGAAAAGTAGTGCATGGAAGGGAAAAGATGACCATGACCACAAGTTAGAACTCGATTTCAGGCACAAGGGTGTGGGAAGATTCTCCTTTTTAGATAAGGGTGTCAGGGATTGGAATGAGTTACCGAGAGAAATGTTGAATAATTTACCGAAAACTTTGAAAGAATTTAAAGATAAAATTTGTAGAGGGAAAATGTAGGTGCATGCAGGATAAGGGGAAGATGGGTGTGTAGGGAAATTGCCACCGGAGCCTGTGCTCCATTGCAATTAAATTAAAAATATACTGCTTTGGTCATGTTTTATACTGTATTGTCGATTTGAAAGTTTTACTGCCCCTAGTCACACAAGACATGATGCAGCCACCACACTTTCCATATCGCAGCACATCATTTTCCCTCTATCCTGATTACGCAAATGATTATAGAAATTAATTGTGTAGTCAAAAGACTATAGTTAATTTTTTGGCCAAAATTTTTTTTAAATGTTACAAAAACGTATTTGAATAATGTGTATTACTGCATAATCTGCAGCTTGCCCTGCTCTTAATGATTATTGTGACAGCCCAGAAGCTATGTAATGTGTCATCACACAATGCAATATATAGTTCTGACCACTGGCATGGAGCACAAAGTGTATTTCACAAAAACAACATGTCAGCAGGATTGGACTGCATCCTTAGATTGTTTGCGAAAAATGGTTATAACAGACAAATTCATTGAGGAGGAATGGAGGGAGACAGAAAGAACCTAATTATGACAAGTGTCTTGTCCTTCCAACCTTTGGTGCATGAATTGCAAGAAGTACCTGGGTGACCGATGTTCGCTCAGCATCTTTCGATTTCTGTTCTGTATGCAGTATGTTGAGTAAAGGTTGATTAAAGTTAAACGCTTTTTTGAAGGCTTCGTAGGCATTTTTAAGTGATCAGTTCCTTACTCTAACCAAAGCGAAGCTTAAATAACATCGGAAGGCTTACTGGTATCTGAAGCTTCTACTAGACAAGTTTAGATCCATTTCCGAGAATTGCTCTTATTTTTGCAAAATCGTGTTACAAACTTGAAAAGCAAAACGTTATCTACATATGAAATTTCATCCAAATCACTAGAGCCGTTTCCGAAATCATGTGGCTTACCACCTCATTAATTTCTGCTATTATTATGTAAAATAGAAATCTTAATGCTAATCAGGTATTAATTAATGGTGCAAGATCAGTGGTAATTCACTTAGAGGAATAAACCATCAGTGCTAAATTCATTCACTCTGATAAAACTATGCTCATACCTTGCATTAACCTCATCTTTTGATCAACCGTGCCCTTCCAAATGGTAGGAAAGCAATTCACAATAGAAGTAACCTTCGTTATGAACATTAATAAAGCACAAAGTCAGCCACTTTAAAAGGCAGAATTGTATTTATCAGAACTGTTTTTTTCGTATGGACACCCGTCAGTGGCTTTTCCATGAGTTTGTAGATTCATTTGTGTTAAAAGAAACATATGGTCAAAAAATCAACGCAACTGCTAGTATTGTTTTCAAAGAAGTTTTATAAAGAAGATTGAGAAAAGGACATCTGGCAACCAATATTATTTAAACATCTATTTTTTAAATTTTTTGCAGTTAAACGTGTAATATTTAATGGTACGACTTTTGCATTTAAAGTGATATTTATTACTATTCTTCGAAATAAAACACCTTTCTTTAATAAATACTTGCATTTACTTATTTTCACATTATTATATTATCATTCAGTGACTGACCATGATACTATTTGCATGGGTCAGCTAGAGTATAAAAATTATTCCTTTAAGATATAAGAGTTCCTTGCTGTTACCAAAGTGAACTTAACTAACATCGGTCCAGCTTACTGGTACCTGAAATGTCTACCAGATGGCGTTAATTCCATTTCAAAGATACCAAATACAAGAATTGATGATTCTTTGGAAAATCGTGGTTTTGCAGGGAAGGCACCTATTTAGGTAAACTTAAAAAACAAAACATCATCTAAATACGTAATTTCATCCAAATCATTAGAGCCATTGCTAAGATCCCATATATTGCTCATTTAAAGATATAAGATAGAATTCATCTTGAGGAAGTATGGAGTTAAGACAATTTTCAGATGACCGGCAAAGATTAGAAACTTGATTCGAAATGTGAAGGATGACATGGGACTATATACCTGGAGATTAGGATAAATGTAGTGCAGCCCTTACCAACCACTTTTAGTGAATCATGAAGTGATATTAGAATTGACCATGTGCTATATGAATGTGGGCGGGCTTGTATAGGACAAACCAAGTGTTGTATTGTTCATTGGCGCGAAGAGCATGCAAGAAATGTTTGCTGTGTCAAGAGCAAAAATCAGTGGATGAACACAGCATCCAGCAGAGATGAACAGGGATACATGATACTAAGTTAGCATGGCATGAATCCTGGTGACCAGAATGTTGAAGGGGCAGTGCAGTAGAAAAATGAAGGATCAGGGATGGCTTCATTGAACAGTTAATGTTTGCCAAATATGGGATATGAATCATGGCGGCGGAAGGCGAGTAGATCTGATGATGTTGGCGGCAGCTTGGTTTAACTTGATTTGTTTAGGAAATGAGATTGGAGAATTGGGCCCTTCAATTGTTCCAAGAGTACAACATTTTGACGCACGTAGAAGTTCAAGAATTTTCTTTATCAGTGGACAATGCCGTGTAACTTTTTACTTTTATAATGAGAAAATTGTTTTGTTTTTGCAGTATGTTGTCTTAGCCATTTTTTTTAAAAAAAATGTTCTTCATTCTTCCAAGCTTTTCTACTTCATCTGTACTCTGGGGCTATTAATTTTACATTTTTGAAACATCTTGGATTATCAGATGTTTCTATCATTAGAGGCTGCTTTTGCTGTAATTCATGTTGGGTTCAACCAATAAGGTGCTGCTCCCCTTTCCCCATCCTGCAGTGCTCATGCTAAAACACTAATGTTTTTTTTCCAGAGAACATTTGAACAACAACACTGATTCACCAAAGTTGAAAATTTCTTTAGCCAACATTTCCTCTATTATTCGTAAAACAACATCTCTCCAAACATTTGCTGCTTGTTGATCTGTGCTTGCACATTCACCACCTGCAGACTTAAAGGAGATGCAATTTCTATCCTTAAAATCATCTCACTAGCCGGTAATAGCCTTAATATCACTTTTCCTTTTGTTCAGATAGGTGGCAAAGAAATGTTTTTGATCCATCCTTGTCACCACATCATAATACACTTTTCTACTTCATAAATGGCCGTTTCTCTTGGTCTTTTTAGTCCTTTCCACTTCTAGCAGAAGCAGTGCTTGGAATTTTATCCTTATTATTTTTTTGTTTTAGTTGGGCAGTGTGTTTGGCTTTATCCTGATGTCATTAGAAATTTCACATTTCTTCTTCTCACCCTTTTTTGGTTAGCAAATGAAGATCACTTTTCCTTGTACAGAACACTCAGTTTATCCAGCGGCATGGTATCGAAATTACCACAACACTGTAAGTGAAAAATAATTATGAGTTATGTATCTACTGGTAGCATCATACCGATGAGACAGATAAGTACTTGTGAATATGGCTCTGAACGTTGAGGCACCACAGGCTCGATCAGGAATTCACAACAAACCCAGCACGAGCCTAGTTCCCTGCGTAGTGGCCGTACTGACTGCAGTTTTTAGGTGATTTTCCACAGCCATCAAGTGAATGCCATGACAATCCCACGCCAAGTGTGGTGGGTGAGTGGTTAATGTTCTGGCCTCACATTTGGGAGGATACTGGTTCTAATCCCTGTCTGAGCATCTAGTTTTGGGTTTTCCATGGTTTCCCCAAATCACTCCAGGCAAATGCTGGGATGCTTTCTCCAGAAAGCCCTCCTGCCTTTAATGACCTCAACGTTAACGAGGTGTAAAGCCATGAGTAAAAAAAAAAAAAAAGACATTCCCCAATCTCCATCTCATGAACTACACATTTCCCAAACATATACTTATCACATGCTGAACGGAGTAACATGCTTCACAGAAGGGAGGCAACACTTCAATACCACAATTAGTATTTAGTACAACCTGGAGTGGGTATGAAATGCTTGGCATTAGAAAGGCATGTGGCTGTGAAACCAATGCCCAGATTTTGACCCTGCCAATGATTAGTAAAACACATGGGAGGCAGCTGACCCTAAAATGTTGGGAAAAGGTGGTGAAGAAGAAAAAGTGGAGACATATAAGAAGGTATGTGTTACATGTCCAGCGATTGGAACAGTTTCTCCGATCGTCGGATTGGAATAGGTTGTAGTGGCCAGACGCATGATGTAAGTTTTGCTTTGAGGTCAGATAGTGGTTTGAAAATAAAGTAAGAGACATGATTTTCTCAGTGTTCTATAAACATAAAATTCTCTCGGATAACTAGCCGAGTGAATCCGTTAGTGAAACATGATGTTTCAGCAGTCAAAGGCAATGCTGCCATTATCAAGCGACTGCTGCCGGTGGGTGATACGTTTGCTTTTTATCGCATGGATATAGCGCGGCATCATTCTTTTTCCCAGTAGGCCATTGAATACTGGTTGAACCTGTTGACTGTTGGTGAGAGCTGTTAAATGCCGGCAGGACCAATAGACACATACTTTCCAGGAATGTCTTGAGGTTGTTCACAAATTCCACTGTAGTTTTATTGTCTTGATCAAAGGAATCTGGGCTTAACTTAGTTGAAATCTAGCATCTCTGGTGACTAGTTCATCTGTGATATGGATTTGACCATGGAGGAAGGAAATATATGGAGGAGAAGTGACGTTAAATCTGTGAAGCAGGCTCTAAACTCTCCCGCATGGCGGCAGCAGCGGTATTGTAACCCAAACAAATGCAGAGTTCTGATTATTTCATTTTGTAATGTGCATAAGTGTTTTAAATGCCATCTTGTGTTGCATATGGTTGCACAAATAGGCAAGAGAGGAAAGAACCTGGAATATCATTTCATAGGTAAGTTGTATTCTATTAATTGTTGTTGAAGTGGTCAGTGGGAATTGTAAACTTTGGTGCATGTCTATAAATATTTAGTCATAGCTCTCAATGGGATGACTTTGTTCACAAATTTTTGTTGGTGTAGTGTAGAAAATCAGCATACCTTACTATTTTGCACATAATAGACTAGCATTAATTTTTAACGAGTGTTGAAAATGAGATTTAAAGGGGTGTGTTTTACATTGCGATTCAGTTTATTTAGTATTACGATTTCTTTCGTCACATTGCTGTTTAATACTGACAGTGTATGATGAAATTAACTGTTATGTGAGAAGCTGTGAGTTTTTTTCATTTTTTAAAAAAGTTCAAGCCATTGACTTAGGTTATTTTTAAAGCTTCATATAAGACTTGTTTCTGTTTGTAAACTTGGGAGGAAACTGTAATTCTTTTTCCTCTTCAATAATTCGATGATTCTTTGATGTAAAATTTATACTATGTTCTGGAGCATGATTGATAATTGTTCCAGGAGTATGCAATTACCAGTGTTTGCATATTTCACTTCACATTTCAAGAGTAGTTTTTTTTTTTTAATAAGCTGAAGCTGTTTTAAATTGTATGGGCAGTGGGATTATTTGAACCCCCCCCCCTCCAAAGATCTGATACATTGTAAAAATATTTCAAAGTGATCCTGACTAAATTTATATGATAATATATATTTTAAGATTTTTGTGATCAGTTACTAAGGAATTAAACAAATCTTTCAAACATAAATCAGAAAACCTAAGAATCCAGTGCTCCTACTGCTGTCAAGTATTATCTTGCCCTTTGGGCAGTGGCGTAGCTAGGGGGGGGGCGGACCGCCCCGGGTGTCACCCGTTTGGGGGTGACACCCACATTTCGAAAATAGTAATCGAAATTAGTGTGACGCACAAAAAAAAACTTCTTTTATCCTTTGGTGTCAAAACACGTCTACTTTTATTGTTATGAATATTTGTTTTTAGGTTGATCTAGCGCTTTTTCAAATGCGATCCAGGCGGCTGTGCTCATTCGTTATAGTAGAATATAATTGTTAGCAATACCGTGCGCTTAAACAAAGAGAGCACCGCTCTGTAGCTCCAACAATCACAAGAAATCGTACATTGTTGTGCTTGCCGTCCGTCACTGTTGTTTGGTTTATTAGAAGCGGCGGTGGATATAATGTAAGTTTTCTTGTATAAAAAGAGGAAGTTTTAAAATTAAAGTTTATATATAATTGCTAAAATCATAGTAATTAGACAGTTAAATTGTAAATCCTCGAAAATATTTAGAGAAAATTTGGAAATGAAAACCAAGCGTATGTCGGAATACGCGTAGTTTAGGTTTTAAAATTGTTTTGCTTATTTAGAATTCCATTAGCTTTCAAGCTAAGATTTACAAGTGCTTTGAAGTTTTTCTAGTAATTTTTGAATTTATTAGCTGACAGATTCGTGATGTACAAACTGAGTACATTTCGCGTTATCCGATTTACACTCTGCGTACCTGCCTATTATCGACAGTGCACCTATATTCGACATGAAATCGTATCATGTTCGAATTTATGCTAGTAAAAACTGTGCATTAAACTAGCAATACTGTCAGGTTTCAAATCAATCAATCCAAGAGTTCGTTGATGGTATCGTCCGTCGTTGGTAATCAGTTATTGTAGAGCATGTGTTTAAAACAGTCGGAACCGTAACTGTTGTGTATAGAACTGTAATGTAAATTATATATATTTAAAACTGTAAAGGAAATGAAATGTAAATTGTTAAACTATGTAAATAGAACTGTAAAGTAATGAAATGTGAATTGTCATAAAACGCAAAGAACTTGGCTGTGTGGCTGATAAGGCCGAAAGCCATTTAAATAAATAAATAAAAAAAAGTCGGAACCGCGTATCTTGCTAGCGAAATCGTAACATTGGTAAGCACCTAAATTCTAGGTTCATGTAAGTTTGCTATGCTTTCTTCTGATCGAGCATATGCGGCGCTAGAAATGTAAAATTAACACGTGAAGACGGTCTTCAGTACATACAATGTCATATTTAGAAGTCTGTAGCTACGTGTATCTTAGGCGGATAGTAAAATACTTCACTTGTGAAGTACTTCATGTAAAGACGGCAGATACCGCAAAGGCATGTTCTTATATTACCTAAGCCGTTTTTTTTAAAAAAAAATCGTTGTTTTTATATTACATTTATTGTTCTATTTTTGGAATCGATTCGAATCAAAATTTGAAAAATCGATTCATAAAAAAATCGAGGTCTAAAAAATCGATTTTCTAAAAATCGAGCTTTTTTCGATTTGGTTTTTCGCGTTCTTTTTTTCAATATAGTTCCAATCGTTGAAAACAGAAAGGATACCATAATAATCGATCTTTTATCTCCGTCAAAATCTCACGTCATTTTAGAGGGGGGTCAGACAAGATCTCACGAAGTCTCACCAGAAAAGGGGGAGGGCCGGATTTCCGGAAAAACATTTCACGTAATTAATGGATGCCCCTAAGACATTTATTTTACAAATTTGTTGGTTACATAAAACAGTTTTGAAATGATACAGTTTACAGTTCCTAGTGCTTAATGTCCAAGCTTTTCAGGAACAACAGTCTGTCCAGTCTACTAGGATCCAAGCAGTTCCGCGCATCACTTGCGATGTTGCCGGCAATAAAGAAAGGTGCTCGCAAGGTACTGATGATCCCACTCTGCAGTTACACTTCTTGTCTGTTGAGTAAAATTGATGATAAATTGATTTGTTTTGTTCTTGCCAGTAACGTATAGGATCATACTTCAGGTGCAGAACCCCTTGCGATAAATAATGTTTCAGTTCTTCGTTTAAACCCTGACTTTCAAGTGAAAGTGCCTTACATGTAGAAAGTGCTTTTTCACATTCGATTTTCACGGGTGAAATATAGATTCACTAGATCGATTCAGTCCTCTAAATCGATTTAAAAAAATCGATGTTTTTGGTCTAAAAGATCGATTATTCGATTAATCGATCTCAGATCGCCATCCCTATCCCAGGATCTCACGACTTGTGGCACCCGGATTCTGGGTTTGCACCGATGGAACCCCATTTGGGTCTGGAATTGCTTCTACTTGGATCAAGACACTTCTGTTAACTTTCATCTCGATATCCCTTGCGAAGTCATTTAAATACAACCTATGTTAACGTTTCAACAACAAATGATTGGGTAGTTTTCGATATTTTTAAATTTATAGCGAAATATTATGGTCGCCCTATAGTTACACTGGCAAAAATTATAATCTCACCATGCATACAGGAATGGTAGAATTTTAGGAAACTTTGAAGATATATTCAGGGCCATACCCAGAAGAAATGATAGCAAATGGAAATGGATCGGGATAAGTTATTATCTTTAGATACAGTTTTCAGTAAGAAATGCGTCCAACTTGAGCACCAATGCATTCGTGGATTCTTGCCGACATTGAATCAACAAGTGTTTCGAATGTCTTCTTGGGGTATTTCTCTTTACGCCTGCATGTCTTTTGGAGTCAGTTGTTGCGCAGTTTGTGCTGGGTCACCATGTGATCTAATGTCTCTACTCCTGGTATCCCAGACATGCTCTATTGGGGGCACATCCGGGGACTGTGCTGTTCAAATTGTGATCGAAACTCCTTGCAAGGCTTGTGTAACGATGGCCGCAATATGAGGACGGGCATTAGCTTGTTTCAATATGCGATTTGAATGGTGAACATGAAGGGTATCACAATAAGATGCAGTACCCTGTCCACGTAGTGGTGGGCTGTCATTGTGCCATCAACAACAGCCGACTCAGTCATGCTGTCGAAACTGATAACCGCCAAAAAATGACACCGGTGACTGCATTTGTGTGATGTTCTGAAATCACAGCAGGTAAGCCGTTTTCCAATACGCCTCCGAACATGTCGTGAATTATCACTTTGCCACAGACAGAATCGAGACTCGTCTGTAAACACGAATGTATGCCATTCACATGTCCTTTTATGTTTTGCATTACGCCAGGTTAGATGATGCTGGCAATGAAATCAGATTAATGGGACGCATTGCATAGGGTTCAGAGAGCGTACTCCAGCTTCAAGCAATTGGTTTTCAATCGTCCGGGAAGGGGGGTGACTCTCTCTGTAACCACTGTTTGGATCTGACCTGCAGTCAACCATTTGCCAGCAGCAGCCACCCACACAATTTGGCGGTCTTCACGTGCTGTTATCCATCAGTATAGACCTGGAGTATTAGAGCTTTCTTTCATCACTGTGTAACAAGTCTGTATACTGACAATGCACTACGGCCAATCCTTTGGGAGATTTCACGATATGATGCACCTTTTTAAAACACGTCAATTCTCCGACGTCTCTCACAGTTAGACATTTGAGTGTATAGAGTTGTCACTCTTCGCCTGGGCATACTTAGCCAACAAGAACTCGTGGACAACAAAGTGTCATGTTACACCACACTGTACACCACTAGTACGTTAAAAGAATATAAAAAAATAGCAATTTACATAATAGATAGCACCGTAATTCTCATATTATTACATGTAAAACTTTCAATTTTAAATCATTTAATACTCTTCATGTGGGCATACTTGGGGCCAAATTTCATTCATTTATCACAACATCGTACGGTTTTGGGATTTTAATTTGCGCCAGTGTGTGTATCAGTTGCTACGTGTAAGGGCGAGCTCTATTTTGCCAATACTGGTCTGTACCGTCACCGCAACGAAAATCGTCCGAGTGGCAGCTCGCCCCCTCGCGTCCACACTTTTCCATAGCTCGCCCGTGTTCCTACCCGGTCTTTAGTCTCATTTAACGTCTTCAAGTGATTGTTACAGGGAATCAGTGTTGGGGATGACAGGTAGGTTTGATACCTTTACTTTATTTTGCACAGTTTTGGTACGAAATTACATTAAAATACTTTTTTATCTGACTCATGTAATCACCTATCTGGTTGATCTTTGATGTACAAAAATAGTATCCCAGCGCAGCAGTACCGGATTAACCACGTAGCAGGAGGTAGCAAATGCCACGGGCCTCGCGCCTTCTAGGGGGCCTCGCGCCTCTTAGGGGGGCCCCGCACCTAGGCTGCATGGGTGACCTATTTGTTTTTAGCTCCACAATTTTCCCCAGGACTGCAAAAATCAAGGGCCTCTTCTTCACATTTGCTACGGGGCCCGCGCTGTCTTAACCCGACCCTGCAGCGCAGTATTAACAAATCATTGCCACACTGTACCGGAATGAAAGATTCTCGCATATTTCAACGCAATCGAAATGAAATGTCAATCACTTCGCACTTGACGTGTTTGTTTTGCTTGAGGTTCTTTTCGATTCATTCAGTATTTTTTTTTTTTTTTAGCAAAGAATGAGGTTATAACATATTTTAATTTAAATTTAGGTCGTAAAGATTTTGTATGATAAATTAATAATTTCATGTTATCTCAAAGTTCTAGTCAGAGTTTCTTATTAGGAAACTCGCAGTGCACCTATATCGTAGTCACCTAACTCCAAAAGGATACCTACAGATTAACGTGAAATTCGAACACGGAGCGTCCTAGAATCCTCGTATTAACAGATAAAAGCATTGCCAGAGGTAAATGTCAATTTTTAGGCCCGCGAAAATTACAGTCGAGTCCGGGATTTGAACCGGGACCTTCAGTATCCAAACCGCACGCAGTCATTTGAGTCACCAGTCCGAATGTAGGTGTAATGAAAAATAAGTTTGCAAAAATGATACAATGAATATACTTTTTTTCTATACCATCTATTTTTGCTATCAAAAAACACGAATCAACTTTTATGTGTTTGAATACCGGTACATATTTTTCAGTACTTCTAGATTAGTCTGGCGTATGGTTACGGCGTGGAATTCGGGTATGGAAGGTCCCCGTTACAAATGCAGATCTCGGCTGCAATTTTTGTGGGTCTTAAAATTGATCTTCATCTCTGGTAATGTTTTGATTTATTAATGCGAAGATGCTAGAACAATTCCTACATGTTAAGAACATCTTATGAACATGGATGAAAAAAGACGCTTGTTTTAAGACCAACAATAACATGAAAACAACATTTGGTCGTAAGGGAAGGGAAATTTCCGAACTCTCTCTATGCGTTCTCCACATCCAGCAGATCGACACTGGTCCACACCGTCAAAACATAAACTAATCCAATGATGGCCGCGTGTCGGCCGCGTGTCGGACGACACATCGTGTCCTTTGGACAAACTTCGGCCTAGTGAGCGCCAATAGTAAGAAACGTGTCGGTGCGGTGACGGTGCGGAACAGTATCAGGCAAGTGAGGCCCGATCTTCAGAGGAGTTAAAATTAATCTAAAACCACTTTCGATCACCAGTGATCAACACGTGGCTAAAATCTTGCCATATTGATTATTGAACATGAAGTAAATCAAATTTTTAATTTCGAAAATGTGATTTACTGGTTTGCAGTTGTTAAAGCTAGAAAGAGGGGATTGTGAAAGCAATTGTTTCTATTTTATTTGTATATCTTTTAAATGTTGTTAATCTTACAATTTTATTAACTATTATTTTTAAATAACAATAATTTTTTATTTAATTATGTTTTATTAATATCATATTTTACACCTAAAAGATGATATAATATACTAAATTTTGGATTTAAGTTTTCAAGGGGTGACACCATCGATATCCGCCCCGGGTGTCACCCACGCTAGCTACGCCACTGCCTTTGGGGACACTTTCAAATTACATATATAACTTTCTGTTTCAATCAATCTTGTATCACTGCTTCCTAATTACACTAAGATATTCCGGAGCGTGTGCTCCATTGAAATAAAATAAAATAAAATAATAATACCCCTAGTCTTTTTTGTGGCTGTAGATGTTTTGGCATATACAATTCTATTAAAAGACTTTTTAACATACTTTTTTCCTTAATTTCTAATGTTTATAGATAACATCAATTAAGATACATACATAAGGGAGCGTGCATAAACCACATAGCTCCATTTTTGCATCCTGTGAACCACTATCCCCCCTCCCCCCCATGTAGCCCTACTTGGCTTTTGCCTGCCCCCCCCCCCCCCACCTATCATGAAGCTTTTTTCCCCTTTTGATTCCAGAAGACATTTTGCACCGTTTTCTCTTGTCAGACTATTGTAAATTACATAAGGAGATAATTAACTGAGGGAAATAAATATTCACATGCTGTTGTGAGTTCAGTTACTCATTTTAACTGTGACAAATGTTATGAAAGGAAAGCTATGTGGCCTGGCTTGGAACCCCTTCCCCCCCCCTCCTCTCCCCACGTAGCCCAGTGTAGCCTTCGTGCTATCCCCCTCCCCCTTGGACTGAGTCATGTAGTTTGTGCACGGTCCCTACCTTTAACCACATGTTAATTCGACAAAGGGGGCATCCACAAATTACGTGAGGTGTTTTTCCGGATTTCTGGACCCCCCCCCCCCCTCTGGTGAGATCTGGTCCGTGAGAACCCCCCCTACAAATCGCCCTGGAAACTTTTGTAGACCTTTTTTTTTAGGTCACACCCTAACTTTTTTGACGAAATACCCTTCAAAAATCGACTTTGGCGCAAATTTTAGATCTTTTTTTTTTTGCTCTACTGTCCCCAAATTTTTCGCAAAATCTTACGTGAGATTTCCGTAGACCCCCCCCCTCCCCCCTGGTGAGATCTGGTGAGATTTCGCCGGACCCCCCCCTCTCCCATTTCACCTCACGTAATTTATGGATGTCCCCAAAGGTAGAATGAGAAACACCCTTCAGTAACTAGAATACAACTTTTATTGTATTACACAATGCATTTCGGACCCATCTTCAGGTGACTATGATATTTACATGTTAATTCATTATTAAGAATATGAAATAAAGAAAAATAATGAATGAAATTCTGTCTCATAAAGTTCCTTGTACATTCCTGTAATAGCAACAATTGTGAAACAGTTCTTTTATTTTTAAAGGTAATAATAAAGTCTCTGCCCGTTTAAACACAATTTGAAGTAGAACTGTTCTAGCATGATAAGTTATTTTGTTAAAAAAGTATATGCATGTTCAGACAGTGACACATCACCGCATTTTTGATTGGAGCACACTCCATTGAATTTACTTCAAAGAACACCGCATTATATCAAACATACAGTATAGTAAAGTATCACTCTTTACTTTTTGTTGATACACTTTATACTAACTATAAATTATGAGGAAACATTTTATTTCTGGTACAAGCCTACAAAATGTCTAGGTTGCCCGCCCCTAGAGTAAGTCATCTATTTTTTTTTTTTTTAATCTAGGACGCATTTCAGCCTAACCACAAGTGGTGGTAATAAAACTTAAATATCTTTTCTGCATGTCAACCATGTAATCATTGTGGCTTTGCCAGAATTAATTTATAGTCCAGGCCACATATCAATCCAATCCCAGTATATCCCGAAAACTGAGCAAGATATCGAAAAATTTTATTTTTGATTTGTCTCGTCGTGTTATATAAGAATCGATCATTAAATTTGACTTTTGCGAAATGTTTTTTCTGCATTTCAACTCAAGACACCTCACTGTTGATACAGTATATCTCGAGAACTAGGCGAGATAGCGAAAATTTTTATTCTTTATTTTTTTATTTCTCTCGTCTTTTTAAATAAGAATCCGTCATCAAATTTGACTTTGACCAATTTTTCTTTCTGAATTTCAACCAAAACCATTTCACGTTTGAGACAGAATATCTCGAAAACTAAGCATGATATCAAAAAAATTTATTCATTTTTTGTCTCATCGAGTTACGTAATAATCCATCTCCAGATTGCGACGTTACATTAATCCTAGAGTCCCCTTGAGGTTTTTGTACATATACGCCGTGTCTGTATGGGTTAGGCCATGCCTCCCCACTCCTCCTCCGCCCGGCTTCACTTCATTGCGTGGTGAAGGTCGCTTGCGTCGTCTCCATATATTTCCTTCCTCCATGGATTTCACTTCATTTCCTCTTCTGAGTTTCCTTCCTCCGTTGCCAGTTATCTTTCATTCTCTGGCTCACTCTTGCTTATTCTTCCTCTGAAAATGCCCTCTTTTTCCTGATTGGTTTTTCTTCAGTCAGATCCTTTACCTCCGCAATTTTTACTCTGAATAATTCCATGCTGATCCCATATCTTTTCAGATCCTTATGGACCTCCTTCACCCATGGAAGTAGAGTCTTCCTGTTCTCTTGAAAGTTGAATATTTCTTTGTCATTCTTTCTGGTTCCAGTCTCTTGATGTGTCCATAGAAAGCCAATCTCCTTTTCTTATTTGTGTTTGATACCTTTTCAAACTTGTCGTATAATTCTTGGTTCGATCTCAAACGTAAATTAAATTCACTTCCTGTCACTTTTTTGGTCCCAAGATTTTCCTTAAGTTTGCTTTTCATATTTTTAAAAAAATCGATAAAGTTTACAGCTGGGGGGAAAAAAAACGTGTAACATGTTGCTGACCAAATATTATATTGAAACAAATATTCTGGCAATCATTTCTTTGAAGTTGGTAACATATCTTAGAATTTCACATAACGAAATTAGTTTCCAAAATAGCGAGCTTAGTTAACGTGTATGATACCGCAATTTTAAAGTCATTTTTACAGTTAATTTTGTTAATAATTCCAAGTAATATATCTGATATAAGCAATAGTTAAAGTGTAAATAGTAAATTCAGGTGATAAATTCATTTAACCAACTTGTAGAAAAACAAACTCCGATTTGGATATGTAGGCTAATATTTGGTTTCATATAACTTCGCTCAGTTAGTATTTTTCATCATTTTAAAAGATATTTAGGTGAATATACAGGCAGAAGATGGTAATAATTTGTTGCTAGAAAATCTTACTTAGAGTTTGAACATATTAAAAAGTATTATGACGGTAAAAAATTTGTCACGTTATTTTTTTACATCCTAAAGTCAAATAATTCAGCTGTTAGAAAACACCTAGGAAATCAGTTTAAAGAAATAAAGAAGCGTAATTTCGGTTGAAACAACATATTAAAGTTTTGGAGAGTTTCAGGTAATTTAAAGATCTTTTTTTAATATTATAAGGTAGTATAGCAAGACATGTGCTTCATGGAAAAGTTAAATATTTTAGTTACATTCAGTAATTCATGAAAAGAGATTGTGACAGAGTGAAGTTTAATTAAATACAAAGGTTTCTGAGTAAGTTTCATTTAAATATATTAAGGCATTTAATTGTCATAGAGTGAAATAAGTTTTTGGCGCCAGAAACGCTTTGTCATTATAGCTTGGATTGAACTACATTCGCTTGGATGGATATTTTAAAATTTCGTAGCAAATCAAGGAATGCACTTAGAGACTCCAAATTTTTCAAGTAACCATTTTTCAATATGGAAATTTGTTTGAAGCTACTTTAAAATCTGTATTTTGAATAATTTAAGTAGTCAGATTTTGTTTTCAAACTTTATTCCACTTTTAAAAATAATAAACATACTTTATTTGATATCAGGCGGAAGAACAGCAACTTGAGAATAGAATAAAATTTGTTTCAGTGCAGTAGAGATAATATTAAAAAAGTTATGGTAATCATATCTAAGTGAGTATTTTCTGGCAAAACTATTAGAGTTTTTAATAATAACTTAAGTTGACGTTTGTTATAATATCTAGCAACTCCTAAAATTTCGAAAAGGTAGGAACATTTTTAAGGTTCAAGGAGAAAAGAGATGACGAAAGATTGTTCAAGACTTATCTGATATCTGAAGCTTTCCGTGTAACCCGAAAGCGAAAACCGTTCTCACGGTCAGAAATACCCCCTTAGAACCTTTCCTCACCACAGTGAGACGGAGACGAGACAAGGAGGAGACAGACAGACTTCAGGGAGATAGGAGACGACTTTCAAGAGCAAAGACTTCGTCTCTTCCATTGTTTGTCGTCTGCTTACTGCTACGAGATCATGGGAAAAGGAAGCAAGGCAAGGAAAGCAGCGGCGAGAGAGAGAGAGAGCGGTCAAGATGGAGGGCCACATGTCCGTCTTCGAAGAAATTAAACAACCAAACCGACGGATGCCAGAGGAAATGCGGTCAGAAGCTTATAAGAGCTTCTCCTATGAAGACCTGACGTCGATCGACCACAACAACGTAATTCTCATTACGGAACGGATGGGCAAATTCACTTCGCCCACCCGTTCGCTAACATCGAAAAAATCAACCGCCGAATGCACGCTGACAGAAGATGCTGTCATGGACACCAGCCTTCCTGCAACACCACCACCACTGCTCAAGGAGGAGGACGACGAGACAGCAGACACCATGTCGGTGGATACAGTGGCAGCATTCAGCGACGAAGACTTCGGCGAGGCACCTATAGAAAAAGGCCCCGTACTGCCCATCACAGTACACTACGAGGGCAACTGAATGTCATATTGCGAGCTCCTATGCCGCAAGACGACACTCCCCTTCATAAGCTGGCCAGGCAACAACAGGGTACGGCTCTGTTTGTCGTGCCCCAGCGACCTGAGAGCCGTGGAGGAGCATATGCAGAGAGACGGCATCACTTACAAGACGGATGAATGACGCGGGAAACAACGGAAACTAGTAGTCCGTGGACTTCCGTTCGACACAGAGGTGACATCCGAACTTGCCAGCCAAGGTGTGGAGGTAAGCCACGTCTACCAGATGCGGCGAAGGGGTACAGAGGAAAAGATTCCTCTGTACACGTTCAGGACGACCGACACTGCCATGCTAAACGAAGTCAAGGTTCTGGCGGGGAAACCCGTCAGAATCGAGAAGAAAAGACCAGCACCACCGGACTTCGTCCAAAGTTTCAACTGCCAGGGCTACCAACATCTGTACTGGCAGTGCACGAAGCCCACACGATGTTTAAGATTCGGTGAAGGACATGGCGTGGCCGAATGTCCACGTCCGCGGCACCAAACCTGGTGCTGTAATTGCGAGGCGGCTGGACACACAGCAGCTTCGGCAGTGACCGACGCCATTAAGCAAATCCCAGAGATGGTCACGGCAGCGACTGCACAAGAAGTAGCTACCGCCGCAAACCAACATCAGCAACCGAAGGGGCAGACGTCGCTGTAAAGCGACAGGTGCCCACTCGAGTCAAGCAAACGCCTTCGGACTAACAACGTTCCAAAAGAAATGAAAAATCAAAAAAAGAAAAAACAAAGCAACAAAAATGTAAGGAAGGAAGGAGATGCCAAATTGGCAAGAACTTCCCACAGCGAATTTCTTTGCTTAAGAGCAAGGGAAAAATGATGGAGCCCGTCGCCTGAGCCCGTCACCTCACCACAGTCTTCGAGAAGCCGTTAGCGTGATGTGAGCTGAGCACTATGTAGAGCGCAGTAGCTAGTTTGGATGTGTGGCGCGGCAAATAATAACTGTGTGCGGACATGTTTGACTTTTAAGATCGCGGGTGTAAGAAAATTAAATACTTCATGTAGCTAAAGAGTAGCAGAGAGGTCGTGAGGTTGGTATAGCTCGAATGGTTAGTCGAATTTGCAATTTTTATCTTCGGTGACTTTTCAAGAATACATGGTGATTTAAAAATGATATGGTAGATCTGTCATACAATAAGGATCAAAAATCGCATAGGAACAGAGGGTAGCAAACGCCTGTAGAGGGCGTTAGAGCCACGAGGGGCATAGCCACCACAATCACCAGACCTGTCTCGTCTCCCTTGGATCTTTTCTTGTGGGGATTTTTAAAAGGACTTGTGTATGAAACAACTGGCAATACTTAATACTGTAGCTAAGAAGCTAAAAAATTAACTGAATTAAAGAGTTTCACTTCACGAATATACAGTCCTCAATGATTTAAATGTATACTAAAAGCTAAGATTAATTCTTGCTTATTTCATAGCTAACGTGTTCGCTGTTATTGCAGAGATCACGAGTAATTTAAGTTTCTTCAAGTCGACATGTTACTGAAAAGTAGTCCCACGTTTTTTAAATCTACCGATATTTGTTACTTATAAAATGCTACGAAAAGCAAAATGAATGCATGTATTATGTTAATTAATTTCATAGCAGTTGATTAGGTATTAAACACTGCATATTCTGAAATCTCTGCTTGCTGTTCATTAACGGAAAGAATATCGTTGTCTTTTCTTCAAATAAGAAGAGGAGGAAAATATTTTATTCACGTGTTTGAAATACTAAATGCTGCGTCTAAATCTATATAAAAAGGTAATCATAGCGCTCATTTAATAGCTAGCACGTGTATAAACGTTGGTCATAAAGTCGACATCTTACTGGAAAGTAGTTCCATGTTGTTTTTTTTAACAGTAAAGTTTCTCGGTATGTTTTTTTAACTATGAAATGCTATTAAAATCAAACTTAATTTGGTGCTTAGGTATTAAATTGTGGACATAACCTCGTATTTCTTGTAATGGTATCTCTGGTCGCTGTTTTGCAAGCGAAGGCTGGCCCATGACGTCGCCATTTTCCAGCCAATAACTATCGACTTGAGTGGGTGACCTTACGAAATTATATAGTAGATTTCTGTACAATGAGGCCTCTCCTAGCTCCCTCTATAATTCCGTACACTATTACCCCCAGCTTGTTACGTTAATCCTTCTACATTACTTATGAATCACTGGCTAGTTCCCACCTGTTTTTCTAACTGTGAAGTCGCCTCGCTACATCGCTTCGTAGTCCTCTGGCTGCATAGCTGCATAGGAAGCCTGTAAAACTTCCTAGACCTTCCCAAACTCCTTCTGCTGCTGACGACCTATTCCTAGACACTAGACCCTCTTCTCAGCTCGCGGCTCCCAGTTTTGTGCGGCTCCCCCCTCCCTATCATCCGTACTGGGGAGTGCCTCTGGCCAATAGGAATAATTATTTCGCTACAATTTGTCTCCAAATGACGTCTTGTTACCGCCTAATTTTGCTGACTATCTGATCTACTTTGGTGCTTACATTCCAAAGCTTCTGGATGTTTTGAATCTCTGTTGTAACTGCCCTGATTCCAACTGCTGCTACCTGCAATCAACTTTCACCCTAACTTTATTAACTTTAGTCCAAAATTCCTTGATCGTCCACCACAATATGATTTGCCTTAAAGTTCCCTGTAGGAAAAATGCCAAGTAGTTTTATGCATATTGACCAAGTTGAAGTCTTAAGTTTTGAGATATTTTTTATTTCTAGAAATAACATCTTTCTTGTATTGAAAGATAGGAAAAGATTTTTTTTTCTGCACTGCTCACCCAAAATCTGTTATCGTGACCTTTCTTCTTTAGCTTCTACTCTTCCTGTGCTGTGGGAGTGCCAAATAAAGTCACTTTGTGACCCTGCTCAAAAAAATTAAAGAAATATTTGTTCTTACTGTTAACTCCAGGCATCAATGTATTATGTCTCCCGGAAGAACTAGGTAAAAGTTGAAATTAAAACTGTACACTTTAAGGTGGTTTGACAACATTGATATTGGATCAGCTGAGTGATCCATGGAAATAGAGCCATGACCAAAATATGTTACACTAGGAGCAGCTTCCCAATTAGGCATAGAATTGTTTAACAAACTATTGTTACTTTCATTTGTTTCATTAGGAAACATTAATGTGTGAATATTTTGTGCAAATACTTGAACTGGTGTAAGCCTTTTATGCTTACTTTGAAAAAATAAATACTTAGTAACCTTGTGGCTTGCAGAGAAATCTTTGTAACAGCCTTAATTAATCTTAAATTGACCTAAGATAGCTGTTGAAGCTGCAGATGTGTTCTGATTTTCAACTTCAGTAGTGAAATCTATTAAATCTCTATTATTAGATAAAGGAAACTTGTCTGAAACAACCAAAATGTCTTCTATTAACTATAAAGGGGGTTGAACTGTTATGGTTATGTTTTCAATAGCTGTACTAGCTTCAATAGATACAAGATCGAATACAGTATTATTGCTATCATGGTTTTTACAAGGTATTTGTTGAACAGTAGAGGAGGGTCCATAAACTACGTGGCTCGGTCTAGAGGGGGAGGGGTTGGCTGAAAGGTTATGCAGCGTTACATGGGGGGGAGGAGGGTTATAATATAATAATTGATAAAATTGCGATTGAGCACCCGCTCCGGTGGCAATCTCCCTGCACACCCCCTTTTATTCTTTCCTATTACAACCTACTTTTTCCGCCTACTGATTTCTACTTTAAATTCTTTCAGTATTTCCGGTAAATTATTCATTACTTCAATTTATTCCAGTCCTAACACCCTTTCCTACGAAAGAAAATTTTCCCACACCCTTATACCTGAAATCAAGTGCCAGCTTGTAGTCATGGTCAAACTTAACCTTCCAAGCACCTCTCTTAATTTTCCCACCAATATCTTTCCATGCTTCATCACCAGTATTTGCTTTATACACTCCCATGATTCTCTTCACTCTCCTTCTATTCTCCAATGAATCCCACCCCAGCTCCTTTATCATATTAGTTACCGATTGTGTTCTGCGGTAATTTCCAAAGACAAATCCGGCAGCCCTCCTCTGCACCTCCTCTAACTCCTGTATTTGATACCCAAAATGTGGATCCCAAACTACGCCACCATATTCCAGCAGTGGTCTGACCAATGTTCTGTACGCCAATTCCCTTACTTCTCTAGTGCATCCCATCACTCTTTCCAAGGAAGGTGAAGGATTTTGAACACTTTCCCTACTACCTGTCCAATGTGTCCTGCCCAGTTAAGTTTGCTATCAAATGTCGTTCGTCGGCAACTGTTACGAGTATTAGTACATCCAGAGATAATTTAATTCAAAGTGTGTAGTTAGTTGTAGCTTCATCTTTGCATGTTTGTTTGTCAGTAGCAGCAGCGGCAGTCGTTCTTCGGCAACCGTTACGTGAAGTAGTATCTCCAGTGTTATTTTAATAAAAGTGCGTAGTTTGCTTTAGCTTCGTCTTTGTATATTTGGTTATTGCCAAAAAGACTCCTATTGAGAACGCATAGTGAGTCCGTTTTTTGTATACTCCTTAGTTTTTCTTTCTGTAAGGTAGTATGCATAGGGACTGTAGTTGTGTGCAGACGCAGGCTGAGGTGACTGATTTGCGCACCCATCTTGCAGCTTTGTTAACTAGAGTTAAACAGATGGAAGTTGCCGCAAGTGATTGCAGTAGATGCGGTATTGGTGAAGCTGTAGAAACAAAGCGGCTCGTAGGTTCTCCCATACCAGACATCGTACCTGCAGTCCAGGCCGAGACTTCGGAATCTCTGCGGCCGTCTCCTAATGGTGGCTGGCGTGTGGTTTCTGGACGTCGACGCCGCATGCGGGGGCAGTTGTGCAAGCCTGATTCCCAGGAAGGCGAGCTTGTACCACTGTCCAACCGGTTTGACGCATTGTCTGGAACTGATTGAGTCTTGCAATCGTCGGCCTGTTAGTTGGCAGCCCCACAACCCGCTAAGTCTGTACAACTGCAGAAGGGGGTTTTATTGGTAGGTAGCTCCAACGTTAGGCGCTTTATCGAGCCCCTTAGGGAAATGTTGAATAGGTCGGGAATGAAATCCGGTATCCGTTCATTGTGTATTCCGGGGGGTCTGATCCGAGATACGAAACAGGCCATCCCGGATGCCATTGAACGGACGGGGTGAAGCCAGCTGCGGATTCTGGCTCATGTCGGCACCAATGATGCTCGTCGCCTAGGGTCGGAGGTTATCCTCTCGTCCTTTGGGCGACTTGCAGAAAGGATGAACTCTGTGGCCATTGGCCCCAAGATTTCTGCTGAGCTAACCATCTCCAACATTGTCGACAGGACTGAATAAGGACCACTGGTTCAGAGCCGTGTTGAGGGGCTGAACCAGAGATTACGGCGTTTCTCTGATAATCATGGCTGCAGATTCCTCGATCTTCGCCCTGGGGTTGAGTCTTGTAGGGATCCCTTGGATAGATCAGGGGTGTACTACACGGGTGGCGGGGGCCGTGTGGCGTGCATTGGTTTTTTATTTTTAGACTGAGGGAGGATGACCCTGAGGAGGAAATTCAGTTACGGACAGCCAAGATAAATTCAGCACCGCGTGTTAGGGGTAGCTTAAAAGAATCTCGAACATTAAAAGTTCTAGTAGTTAACTGCAGAAGTGTTTGTAATAAACAGCCTGAACTCGAAAACGTTATTCGTAGTACAGATGCTGATATCTAAATAGGCACTGAAAGTTGGTTAAAACCGGATATAAGTTCCGCCGAAATTTTTAATAGTAGCATGAACAATTTCTGTAATGATAGGTTGCATTCCCAAGGAGGTGGTGTATTTATAACTGTTAGTAAGTACCTCCCATGTAGCGAAATAGATGACCATACTGTCTGGGAAATCATATGGATCAAGCTCAACGTAGCTAGGACAAAACTTGTGATAGCCTCCTTCTATCGTCCACCAGATGCAAGCGTATATGTTGCCGAGGACTTAAGAAATAATGTAAATAATATAGCTCGGCAATTTCCGGACCATACAAAAATGCTAGGTGGTGACTTTAACTTGCCAGATATCGACTGGACTAATTACGTTCATGTTACTGGAGGCAGGAATAAAGCAGCTTGCGAAATCATTCTAGACCTCTTCTCAGATCACAATCTTGAGCAGCTCGTAACTGAACCAACGCGATGCCTCAACGGTAACAAAAATATTTTAGATATAATCGTTACAAATAGGCATGAATTATTCAAGGATATTCCTACCACCGCGGGAATAAGTGATCACAAAGCTGTTATTGCTACAGTAAAGCTAATAACCACGCACAAAAAGAAAAAAGAGAGGATCTTTTACAGATCCGAAAAGGCTTCAAAAGGGTGTTTTAGAATGTATTTGAGGCATAATTACCATACCTTCTTAGTAGCAGGAGGCACCATTGAAGAGAGGTGGCATCGATTCTTACGTATAGTCGGGGAAAGTTTGAACTTGCATATCCCGAAACGGACAATCAGAGAAGGGAACGATCCCCCATGGTGCACACGGGAGGTAAAAAGGTTACTCAAAACGCAAAGGAAGATACATGCACGATCAAAAAGGACGATACATTTATATAAGTTAGAGGATATAATGGGAAATGTTAAGAATGCTATGCGTGAGGACTTTAATTACTTTCGTTCCAATTCTCTCTCTAAGAGCTTCACTGAAACCCTAAAAAATTTTGGTCGTATGTAAAAGAAGTTAGTGGTAGGGTTGGAACAATAAGCTAGTTCTAATAAAAGACGGACGGGAAGTTGAAGACAACCGCGACAAGGCTACCGTATTTAACACCGAATTCAAAAATTCATTCACGCGTGAAAACATCTAAAACATCCCCACTTTACTA
Organism: Vandiemenella viatica; assembly: GCA_031002005.1. Classification (NCBI taxonomy): domain Eukaryota; kingdom Metazoa; phylum Arthropoda; class Insecta; order Orthoptera; family Morabidae; genus Vandiemenella; species Vandiemenella viatica. The sequence goes on from JARYHS010011408.1 coordinate 135,047,529, forward strand.
CATCGTGTGGAATTAGTGATGGATCCGATAAAAATTGATAGCGTAGGTATTGTAAAGCAATTAAAACTCCTGAAGTGGGGTAAAGCGCCTGGTCACGATGGTATACCGGTAAGAGTATATTCTGAATACGCGGAGGATATTGAACCATTTCTGTCAGATATATTCCGTAAATGCAGGTTCGCAAGTTGATGCAGTTTTCTTGGATTTTCAGGAAGCTTTTGATTTTGTACCACACAACCGACTTTTAGCGAAGATTCCAACTTTCAGTATTTCGGTTCAGATTTGCGAGTGGATACATGATTTTCTAACTGGTCGAATCACAGTATGTCGTTGTTGACAGGGAAGCCTCTTATAAGATAAATGTTACTTCGGGCGTTCCTCAAAGAAGTGTAATAGGACCCCTTCTTTACTTAATATTTATAAAGGATCTAGGTGACAACGTCAAATGCTGGTTGTGATTGATTGCCGTCGATTGCTTAGAAATTCAAAACGATTTGGATGCAATTTTCGATTGGTTCCGTAAATGGCAGCTTTCATTTAATTTGCAGAAAGTGCAAGGCAATGCGGATAAGTAACAAAAAGAATCAGTTTGTTCACAAATACAAAATAAACAATTCAGCTGTTGACACGGTAGATTCCCTGAAGTATCTGGGAGTGATAGTACAAAGCAACATGAAATGGGACATGCACATAACTTCCGTCGTAGGCAAGGCTAATTCTAAATTGCGATTCATAGGTCGTATTTTGAGGAATTGTAATGCTCATACAAAGGAGATAGCGTATAGAACACTAGTGCGTCCGCATCTGGATTACTGTTGAGGAATTTGGGATCTTTATCGCAAGGTTCTGATTGATTCAGTGGAGAGGGTGCAGAGGAGAGCCGCTCAATTCGTGACTTGTTGCTACAGCCCTTATGAAAGCGTCACAGAATTGACACATTGATTGGTCTGGGATAGTTTGGAAGACAGACGACGTAGCATGCGTTCGAATTTATTGGAGAATATGCGAAAAAATTTAAATTTCGAGTGCAATGAAATACTTCTTCCGCCAACCTATTTAGGCCGCAATGACCGGAGGGATAAGATTAGAGAAATAAGGTGCCGTACTGATGCTTTCATATGTTCCTTCTTTCCTCGCACTATTCTGGATTGAATGCGCGGGTTTAGGATTGGTGCGTAGCACCCCCTGCCACCCACAATGTTTGTGATTTGCAGAGTATGGATGTAGATGTAGAAATGTTATACCAAAGTATTTACATTTCGAGTCTTCAATAAGTAGCTCCTTCCCCGCTTTATAATCATAATCAACCTTTAGCTATTTATCTGTGTACCTATTGCATTTATCTTCATCCCATGTTTACTCACCCAGCTAGTTATCCTATCTACCTGTAGATCACCCTGCAGCTGTTTACAGTCTTCTATTGTTTTAATCTTTTTATATAACATTATGTCATCTGCAAACGATTTAACATCTGACAGTAAACCATTAACACAATCATTCATTAGAATAACGAATAACAATGGTCTCAATACACTACCCTGTGGGACTCGCATGTTCACTCCTACATCTTTGGATACTGCATTTCCTACCCTAACTTTTTGCTTTCTACCTTTTAGGAATTTTTCCCTCTGCCCTGTCTCTTCTTTAAGAAGTTTATGCCTATCTTATCCGATGTACCCATGTAAACGGGCGGACGCCTGGACATATGGAATACATCGTAATACCGTTCTTGTGATCGTTGGTGTACACTAAACCTGATGCCCGTGCAAGTCTGGTATGTGTGGCTTCGCTATAGTGAATATTTTTGTTTTACAACAGATTGTTCGATTAGAGATCCGTAGCTGGGTGATGCGGTTATGCCACTGTACCCTTCTGTGGGCTTCTAGCCGAGTAGGGTTTTACAAGTTTTGTCTCTAGTTCTCTGCCAGTTTTTTCTTACTAGGTTTTTCTCGGATTAGAAATAGTAGGCCTTGGGGAAGATGTCTGGCAGAGCTTTTCATTCTTATCGGAGTTGTCCTGTCTGCAGCAGTGAAGGTAGTTCTGGACCAGTCCATTATTGCTTCTTCTCTGTCTTCAGCGTCATTTGACAATTGCTTGGTCATAACTGGTTGAAGTTCATTTCTGTATTTGTCCCAATTCGCTAGACCATAGGCTCTTACATTTGTTTCTGTACTTATGTAGTCCCAGTCGACTATGAAAGGATTGTGAGCAGAAGATAGCTGGGACACTGATTGCAGGGATGGAAAAGCTGGTACGTTTTTGATGATTAGTATGTCTAGGATGTTTGCCCGTCATCGTTCCGAAATGGGAAATTGGGTGGGATTTCCTTGGCCCCACACTGTTAGTCCAAGCTTCTCGTTACAGGACTCTGCCACTGGTGTTTGTAGCCCTTCTGTGCCACTGGTGGTGTTTTGCGTTAAGATCGCCAACCAAGACGAGGAGTCCCACTATGTTGTTGAGTGTTGCTATGTCTGCAGCTTCTAGTGCGGTTCTTGGTTAGCGGTGTGCAACAATTACAGACACTGGTCCAGTTGTATTTGTGATGACTATAGCTGTGGCTTCCAAGCTGATGAATTTCTGTAGTGATGTGGGATGATGTTTTATGGATCTCTTGATATAAATCGAGACTCCACCATGAGCTGTTGGTCTGTCATAGCGATAAGTTGCATAATTTGGTAGAGTGATCCTAACACCAGGTATTAGGTGGGGGTCACACACCAAACATGTGTCAATGACTTGAGATATAAGAAAGTTTTGAAACTCGTTTCTTTGTCTGTGGATGCCATTTGTATTCCAGCCACAGATTCTGAGACTGTCCATATTTCTAGTGACCATCCTCGTGGGTCTGTTTATCGCAGCATAGTTTATTTTTTTTATCGCTGTGATGATTTCCTTAGACAGGTGTTGAACGGCTGAGGCAAGATCCTGAATAGTAATCGATTCCAGAATGCCGCGCATGTAATTTAGGGTTCTTTGTATATAGGATGACTTGTGGCATATTAGTGCATCGTTGTCATCAGATTGCGGCAGATGGTTGTTTACTATATCTTACCCATTGTTGTCAGCTCTCGGATCATTGTCCTCAGTATCTTTCTCATTGGTGACATCTCTCTGGGTTGGATTAGTCTGTGCCAAGTTGAAAGGTTACACTTTATCTTTAGATGTTTTACGTTGTCGTAGTTGGAATGCAGTATTCTTCTTCATAGTGATTTCAAACCCTACCCTCCTTTCTTTTGCCTCCTTATATTTCAAGCATCATTTATATGAGGAGACATGTAGCCCCTTATAATTTACATATGTGGGTTGGTCCTTCCCCTTCACAAGTGTTCGCTCATTTGATGTGTTCCCCTTTCCACACTTGAAGCATGCTATTGACAAACGGCAGTGCTTGCTGTCATGACCATATGCCTTGCAGCGGAAGTAATGGGGGGCCCTCGATCTTCTTTTTATTTTCCACATTTATTTTCATGTGCAAGAGATTTTCTAAATCAACTATAGCTTTGTTCTCCAGGGTGTCTTTCATGGCAACCGCAAACAGTGGCAGTGGTCTTTTCTCTAAAATTTCTTGTTGGATTTGCCGGTGCCTGTAGTTGAGTCACAGATTCCACCGCGAAGCCAATTTCGGTAAGTGCAGTTTGGATCTCGGTACTTGGTAGCCATATTAGTAATCCGCGGATAAACCATCTAACTAACCTTTCGGTGATTAGAGGGATGCCGAATGTCATCAATTGATGGCTTCAGTTGGAAAGCTGTTTCACAGACTTCGAGTTTTCTGTTCAATGTATCAACATTTTCTGTAATCCTTGAAATTATTGGCGGGATCCGCTGGCTGTAGCTGCTTATGGTTTCAGGCGGTGCTTCTTCTTGCTGTTCATGCAGTAGTGTGTGAAATCTAGCCGTTGACTCATGTGTTTTTGATTCTATCTCCTCCCTTGGAAGGGTTTTCTTCTGTGGCTTCTGCCATCTCCCTCCACATCAGTTTTTCGTGCGGTGACCTCTGAGATACAGACGTTCTGGTTAGGGAAGGCTGTGACCTTTTGACGTGGTGACAAAAGATGTTTGGTGGAAGGAATCAGTGAGTTTCTTGCAGTCGTTTTGGCTACCGATCGGTCAGTCGCAGCCTTAGTGGTTTTATCAGTAGCTGTTTACTGCGTTGTTTTGCGCGATGTACTGATTTGTGACTAGGGGTTATCAGGTTTGGGTCCATGCTTTGTACCTGTGTCGCAGAGGGAGAGCAATAGTTGGATCTTGTTTTTTGGTTTTCTTTCTGGCATGTGCTTGTATAGTGCGTTTCATTTATGACGCGTCCGCGTGCACAGCAATAATCGCCCGGCCCAGTGGCTGCTCGCTTGCCGCCAAATCATACCACGCAGCGCCCGTGCTCAGAAACGCCTCTTGCCTGCGTCGATGTCTTACCTTATAGCACGTGCTGGAAATGTTGGCCATCGGCTTCAATACACGCTTGACATCTTCTAAGGATGTTTTGGCTAACTTGCTGCAGTGTTTGTGAAAAAAATATTATTAATTTTAGTTCTTATGTTTTCCTTAAGTTCCTCTTCCGTACGAGGATTTGAATCATAAACACGCTCTTTTAGGTAATCCCACAAAACGAAATCACAAGATGTCATGTCTGGAGAACGCGGAGGCCACAATCCACGACTGATAATTTGATTCTCATTGTAAACACGCATAGAATTTTCGGCTGTATGGGGAGTTGCACTGTCTTGTTGAAATGACCGTAAGTTCTTTCATCTTCTGTCAGCTGATCAAAAAAGGTTTTTAAAATATTGTCCACATAGCGAGAAGCTGTAATTGTTTCAGTAAAAAACACTGGTCCAATAATTCGCCTAGCACTAATTGCACACCAAACTCCAACTTTCACACCGTGTCGCGGCTGTTCGTGGATAAGATGTGGATTTTCTGTACTCCAGTACCGACTGTTTTGACTGTTTTCGCGTCCACTTAAATAAAAATGGCATTTTCTGTGTTTCGAAGGGCCCGATATCGTCCAAGGGGTGGCCCACGCATTGTCAGAGCACGGAAGCATTGTCAGAAGTGGAATTTAGAGAAAACATAAGAAGTAAAATTAATAATATTTTTTTACAAACACTGCAGAGAGTTATTCAAAACATCCTTAGAAGATGTCAAGCGTGTATTGAAGCCGATGGCTAACATTTCCAGCACGTGCTATAAGGTAAGACATCGACGCAGGCAAGAGGCGTTTCTAAGCACGGGCGCTGCGCGGTACGAGTTGGCGGCAAGCGAGCCTCCGCTGGGCCGGGTGATTATTGCCGTGCACGCGGTTTCGTCATAAATAAAACGCCCTGTACAGGCGGGCTGAGGCAGTGTCAGAAAGTATTTTTGCAGTCTTTACTATTGGTGCATTCGGTACCCTTGTGAATTACTTCGTCTCTGTTGTCCAGCGAAATATTGATGTCAGCTGAGGATTGTTCAGACTCTTCCTTTAGGATTTCGCAGTCAGTAGGCTACTGGGGAAAATTGCTCTGCTAATTACAGTAGCAACCTGAGCTTTGACTTTAGGATGAGAGAATTTCCTCTTGATGTCAACAATCTTTGCACCTTCTGTATACAGGGTCAGCTTTTCTTTATATCGTCCGGATCCAATCCTTTAACCTTGTCCCCATCCAGCGGCAGGCAGAACTGGTTTTAACTTTTCTGGATGATAATTATCTGGTTGAGTAGTCGTAGATATGTTCTGTATTCAGGATGAGTCAGTTTTGGTTAGTCTATACATCGTGGTTGCCAAATTGGCCTGCTACTGAGGGACTGCAGTTTCTCCATGCTGAATTTCAAATCCATACATCTTGAAGTAGACACGTTGCCTCCTAGATGGTGGTTGGAGGGAGTCTCAGGAGTGCCGTAAGGAATGCTTGTTGCCACCGTGAGTTATTCCCGTGTCCATTTTCGGCCCTAGCACTCACGCTCGCAGGTTACTGCACAGTATACAGGCCCTGGCATCGTTATACCATATTCTAGGGTGACAGGAGAGGATGCCCCTCTGCACAACAAAAAGACAATCTGCAAACAACATTAGTACAGTATCCAGCGTGGTAAGCACCGCGGGGGTACTGGCAAGCGTGCTGGCGGGGGTGGTCATGGCGGTGGTGTCCGTCACCGTACTTTAGCTCGGGCAAGTCGGGGGTGGTTGTCTAGCAGCACTGTGGTTGTCACCGTAAGCGAAACCCTTACCGTGTATCCCCAGGATGAGGAAAGGCTCTGCGCGTTGCGCCCTGGTGATGCGAATCACGCCTCAGCAACACATACAACATCTGTTGCACACAGATGTTAGTAATTATAACGAATCGGCATGTTCTAGGACCATCTCAACGGCAGCAACGGCGCGCGGCATCAGCAAACAACCTCATCTGCAGCGACGGTGTGTGGACCAGCTGTAAGTTGTTGCATGATACCATATCCTAACAAAACTAACAAATCCCTCATACATCCAAGCCTTGTAGCATAGAATCTGTCGCGGTACTGGCAGTATCTTAGCCAGCCACACTTATTCCCTCACCTAACTATTGCAGAGGTATTTTTCCCAAGGGTAAAACCTTGGAACTTTTTTCCCTCTGCCCTGTCTCTTCTTTAAGAAGTTTATGCCTATCTTATCCGATGTACCCATGTAAACGGGCGGACGCCTGGACATATGGAATACATCGTAATACCGTTCTTGTGATCACCTATAGAATTACTAACTTAATGCATGTGCAGAGACGAGCAGTAGATAACAGGAAGGCCACGGGCTTTGGAGGCACCCCCAATTAAAAAAAAAAAAAGGAAAAAATCACTCTTGATACGCACGCAACGTGACAGGTACTTCGAGGATCTCTACTACAGGCTCTTCGTATCACCGGCACCAGTCACACCAAGGTCAGGGAGGTATCGTCGCTCGCCACGCCGAGCAACGAGGGGATCAAGCAGCAAAATAAGGACTAGCCAACCCCAGCCACGAGGGGTCTCTGGATCAGTTGCTACAAGCGGTCCCACCCACACACCATGGCACCATGAGGGTGTGGCTCCACCAGCTGGCCACCATTCTGACCAGCACATGGCCCACACTCGCCGGATTCCTAGCATCCAACACCAGCCAGGTGGAGTTGGAGCCGGCCATGGAAAGATTCGGGAGTCAAGAGCCGTCCACCACCACTACGACTCAAGAACCTGAGGAAACTCAACGGGGAACGGAGGCCATGCCACACCCAGTCACCGAGCAGAACGACAAATCGAATGCTGGCACCCAGGAGTCAGCCAGACGAGATAACAGGAAGCGGATAGGCCCACCCACCAGGAAGCCAGCTGGAATCACCCAGTGCTTTCACTGTCAGCGTTACCAGCACCTGGCAAAAGGATTGCCGGAGACAAGATCGTTGTGTACGCTGCGGCGAAAATCACAGCGTCATGGTTTGCACACTGTCCCACGATCATGGGAGGTATTTGTTGCCGTTACGTTCGATGAGATTACTTACAAATGGTTAATACCTAAAACGAACTTTGCCGACTTTAAGAGGACGCTGTCCGACCCCGAGTATGCGGCACAACACGCAGACTCATCGGTTTCTGCTTTGAGAGACGACCGAATGCCAGTTCCCCTGATATAAGCAGAGGGCTTCTCAGAGAAAGACTATTTCAAATTAGTCAAAGAACGCATGGCGCCATTACCACTGGAAGCCGTGGTCTCTACGTTGGAGACAATACATGGCAGCACCTTGTCGGCATGTAGCGGGGACGCCGGCGCGTCAGCTAACTGCAGCAGCGGCAAGCCGACTGTCTACCTCCAGGGCCCGGTGCAACTGCTTACTCTCTACACCTCTGGCAACATCGGCCAGCTGACGCTGGACCTGTGGGAGGCCACCCAGCTGCCGCTCTTCACCTGGCCCAGCTCGGAGGGGTTGCTGGTGGCATGCCCATCAGAGGTCGACCTCGTCACGGCGCACCTCGAAAGCCGTGACATCCGCTACGCTGTCAAGCAGCCGGGGAAGCCACGACGCCTCGTCAGTAGAGGGCTGCCCGCAACTGCTAACGTGGATAATAACACGAACGGCGTCTCCGTTCGTGATGTCAACGCCATGGTACGCCCGGGAACAGAGCATCGACGTTACCTCTTCGCTCTGATGGCGAAACCATCCGTCGACAAGGCACTTGGGGTCAAAAAACTGCTCGGCCAAGAAGTTAAAGTGTAAGTCAAGAAAAACCAGAGGCCTCACTACAGCAGTCTTACAGCTGCCAAGCTTTCGCCCACCGAGCGAAAGATTGCCGAGCTGTCGAACGCTGGGAGGGAAACATAGCGTGCGAACGTGAGGCCGACCCAGAGACGCCACGCCCACCTGCGCCAACTGCCGCGGTGCCCATAGCAGTGCGTACGGGGGATGTCCTTCACGGCGCGGCCTGCGCCTACCAACCGCCATGACACGGTACACTACGACCAGGCCCGCAACCAGATCTGGAGATCATGCGCCATGTCAGTCAGGCGGCATGCGCAATACTCCTCCCACCACGAGGGCCACACCCCTAGCCGGCAGAACAGCAGCACGGAACCAGCATTCGACAGACAGCACCAAACAGCTGGAGGCCGTGCTCCAAGTTGTTACAAGAGCTCTGACCACAGTGGCAGAGCTGTTGGCCAAACTCTAATAGCCATCACACTGAGCAGACTCCCAGCCCACAACTTGCCTGCCAAACCATCGTCAAAATTGGAAACATCAGCATCTACCATCGCAATAAAGTAACAGGGACGGAGATGCCCAGTAGCGACCCGTGTCGCCACGGCATGAATCTCCAATGACGACGACGACGACCGCATACGGCGTGGCAGCACGGGTTCTGGACCCCTGTTTATACCCTCGAGCCTAGAAATAGGAGCCGGAACTGGCGCTCACCACACCACACGATTCGAGTGTGTGCTGCCAAGCCTTGCGCAACTATCGTTCTGCAAAGACTTGCCAATCTTTCTTTTCTCGATCTACCGAGACGTCAATTACTGCAACCACTACAATGAGTTCCCGCTCGAACGCTGGGAACAGCGTTTGGGCAGAGACAAAGAGCACTGGCAGGATCAACTTTTTGTTAGAGTTGGGACGAGGTCATTCACTTGGCACCTACCGACAAAAGACTTTGAGAGCTTCAAACTCGCCCTGACCGACGCAGCATTTTCATTTCTTGTCAAGCCAGACCTGGAACGCGATCCTGATCAAGACTGGCCATCGCACATTCCAATGCCTACTGTCTTCGCCACTGACTTCAGCGAAGAGCAATACTTCAAAGAGGTTAACGGGAAAGAACTTCCGGTACCCAAACCAGCCGCGAAAAGCAAAACCGTCAAGAGCGGCAGAAAGGACAAATCCTCAAGCAACAAGAAGGAAAACGCAGCGCCCAGAGTCGGTTCTGTGGTGGAGGCGCCATGCATCAGTACCACTGCAGCCCAGATAAATGCCCTGCAGGATGGGCCAACCACTGCTGCCTAGACAAATGCCCCAGAGAAGGGGGGGGGATCACTGCAGCTGAGATTTCGGCCCCTCAGGAGGGGCTGACTCAACTGAGGGTCGCAGCCTCTGAACTCTCCCATGGCGCCCTGGCTAATGCGCTCTGGAAAGTCTGCAAGCAGCCGGTCTTCGTCTGGCCTGTCAAGGATGAGCTTCTCGTTGCCTTTTCCTACAACAGCAACCACGACGAGGTTACCCAATACCTCACCAAGCAAAACATCAAGTTTGCTACCAGGCAGCCTGGCAAACCACAGCGCCTGGTTGTTCGCGGCCTGCCTGCAGCAAGGCCGGTGGAGGACGTCACCCGTGGCTTCACTGAAAAAGGAGTTACCGTCAAGGACGTCAATCCCATGGTGCGTCCGGAAACGGAGCAGCGCCTGGAGTTCTTCGCACTAACAGCTGAGCCACCAGCCTCGAAAGTGCTGGAAGTCAAGTTATTGTTTGGCCAAAAGGTGCAGGTAGAGCGGAAAAGGAATCCATCAGCTACGCTACAGCAGTGCTATCGTTCTCAACAATTTCAACATCAGGCCAAACATTGTAGGAATGAAGAAAGCTGTGTTCGCTGTGGGGGCTGGTATAATGTCAAGAAATGCAAGAAGTACAATCCCCACTTGTGCAAACTGCTAAAGGACGCACGCCAGCAGCTACGGAGGTTGCGAGGCGAGGCGCGTTCTGTACAAGTCGGGAACCAAGCACAGTACCATATCAGGCCCACAACATATCATACACACAACACGCCCACGTTCAGCAGCCGCGCGGAAAAATACGGAAGAAGAAGCGGCGACCAGTTTCGCCGTCTGCTACGCCTGCGCGTCACCAGGATGTACCACCGCCACCTCGGCAGCTGGTCTAGTCTCCATTGCGTAGAGGCGGCGAGTGGTCGGTATCAGGCAGTCCATCTAGTGGAGGATGCCAGAGCCGATCTTCCAAGTCACTAAGCGGCTCTGCTACAGGGAAGGACCCGAGACAAAGCAAGAGCAGCCATGACGCTTCACCTACAGCATCGCTCTCGCCAGAAAGCTATTCCTGGTCATCACCACAGGATATCATCGATGACGACAGCCGTTTGGGCACTGACGCCCCTATAGACTTCCACTTCTACACCCCGACCCACGAGTACTTCCTCGACTCAGCGGACTACACAATAAAGGAGCTCATCAAGTATCTTCTAAAGGAAGGAGGCCCGTGGGCGCTAGAGCTCTGAGTAAAGACCAGAGAGCAGGTCTTCACCTGGCGGCTTCCCGCCGCAACCACCACGGTGCTGACTCGAACGCTTAGCGATCCGACGTACATCTCGTCGAGCCAATTACCGACGAGGGAAAGAAATGGTCAAGAAATATACCTTTCCCAACAGTTTACGCAGAGAGCTTCAATGAGGACAGATACCTTGACGACCTCGACGCCAGACTACTCGCATCTGCTTCACCAAGCAAAGAGGACGGGCATTCAACCATCCCGAAGTTAGTAGAGAGCCCCGCCACGCCGGGAAGTGAGGTAGTCGAGGCAACCGGGAATGACGACTATACAGTCACCACTCAAGCAGCCCTGGGCCATCTATTCCAAGCCACCTCGCCGTCATAACAGACCGCCATGTCCAAGATACTCCACCTGATGACAACCCTCCCGGAGGAAACACGGGCAGCACTGGTGAGTTTCATCACCGACTGCCCAACCCAGACAGCCATCGACCGACTCGGTGGACGAAGTATCTAAGGCGGGACCAAGCAGCTCGACAGTCTGCAGCCATACGAGGAACAGCAACTGGCACCGTGAAACCCGACATCTCTCGGCGAGACGAAAAACACAAGCCTCGACCGAAGCTGGAAGGAGCCGATCGCTGGCAGAGCCAGCAATCAAGCATCCAGGAGAAGGCACACAACAAACCAGTAACTCCCCATCACGCCCAGTATCAGACAGGAGGGAGCTTAAGACAGCCAAGCACACCGCCCCTGCCAGCAGTCAAGACAAGATAAGAAGCGGACTGATCTCCAAAAGGCGGCCACAGAGGGGGAGACCAGTGACAATAATACAACAATGCTTCCGCTGCCAAGGCTTTGGACATCAAGCATCACACTATCGCAAGCAAGTGAGCTGCGTTCGCTGTGGAGGGAGCCACATCTTGGCTTGTGCACGTCTGCATGAAGTAACACCGTGTGCAAACTGCAGTTCTGACCACGCCACCAGGTACAGGTGATGCCCTGTGAGAAGAAAGGTTCAAGTAGCCATCACAAACCATCTACGCCCATACCAACCCAGCCACATCCAACCAATGGAAGGACCGGGCAGAACACAGAAGTGGACATCAAGCCGCAGCAATAACCATCCGCCGACCAACACAAATGACCAGCATGTGCTCCTATGCTGGAACCAAGAGCCAAGATCAGCAAATCAGTTGGGAAAATCGTCCAGCTGCTAGCGCAGCTGATTACGGTTATCATCCCCAACTGACCACATGAACCCGGGGGGGGGGGGGTTAGTATAAGGACGCCAATGGCGTCCATCAGGGGCGGATCCATGATTTACAGTGTCGGAGATGGACCTAGATGCTTTGGGGGGAGGGGGGCTTGAGCCTCCTAGACCCCCCCCCCCGGGATCCGCCCCTGGCATCCATAGTCATTTTTCCCCACAAAGTGAAATTACAATGTGTCTCCAAAACCACCCAACCTGATACACAGCAAGTAAAGTTGCTAAAGGTAATGGGGGCTGCACAGAAAAGCCGTTGAGGCAGCGAAAAAAAAAAAGTCTAGCAGCCGAGCAGCGAGCGCGCACCCAGTCCGGATACAGCCGGCATCGGCATGCAGGACAGCACAACGCCGCCAGTCGGCGCTCGGAAGCTGAGCGTGAATGCCGCCCGCACGCTGCGGGAGGCTTGCGCCGCACAGGCGAAGACGTAGGTGGCCAGGCCACTGTCCTTCGAGGGCTTACAAGAACCCTGGCAGTTGGTGGCCAAATTAACAACCCAGTCATTCTAAGAAAGAAATAGCCGCAAAACAATGCCACTTCCGTGACCTACCCAGTCTCCCGCCTGACCGGTCGCATGTCTACATCCACCGCAAAACAAAAACCACAGCAAATTGCTAAAGCAGGGTGGAAGGCGCCCAGTGACGCATCCGGCACTTCACCAGAAGATGGCAACAGAGTATCCGATCACCAAAATATCATGTGGAAACTTCCTGCTCACTCGGTTAGTCGCCCGAGAGGACATTATTAAGAAACATAATTGCTTGAAAATGGGACACAAACAAAGTAATTCGAATGGGCGGCTGAAACAATTTCTGACTAAATTTAAGTAAACTAGTGGCCTTATATAAACTAGGTGAAATGAACTGCACTGTAAATACTCTTTATAAATTTATGGTGTCTTGTTGGTAATATTATGCAATATGTTAAGTACTTTTGTAATTTTATCGATATGACAACAAACAAACATAATATATATATATAATACTAGACCCAAAGCCATCAAAAATGATGGGTTTAACAGAGTGTTATGGTAATTTATTTCCCCCCAGTAGCATAACTAAACAGAATTGTTGTAAAATAAAGCTCATTCTAATTTATTGTCCCTTGTGCTGTTGCAAAAATCTTCAGTTGTCAACTTAGTCAAGGTTGCATTTCAGTCTAACCACAATCTCCCATAATGTTGCCGCTAGAAAAGCAAAGCTTCAATCACACGCGAATTAATACAGTCCCTGATTACATGTCAGTGTCATCATGCACCACGATATAAACTTTATCCCAAATCTTCACATCTTTCTTTCTTATTACCTGTGATGAAAATTGATATTTTAACGGTTGAGACAGCTTACATTGGCTGAAATAATGACCCCAGTGAAAACGAAGGATGCTAAAAATAAATATTAACAACTTACACTATGCCATTTAATATTTAATAGTGGTTTAGGCCACATATATCGCAATCAATTTACTCACAATGTTGTACTGGAATTTCCTCGGGATAATTTTCTGTAACTTTAGGATCTCCTCCATTTCTTTTATGTAAGAAATATATATGTAATTAAAAATGCAATGGAATGCCCACTCCAGTGGAAATTTCCCTACACACACATCTTCCCCCATCTACATTTTCCCTCTACAAATTTAAACTTTAAATTCTTTCAACATTTTTGATAAATTATTCAAAATTTCTCTTTGTAACTTATTCAAATCCCTGACACCCTTGCACCTGAAATCGAGTGCCAGCTTGTAGTCGTGCTCAACTTTTCCCTTCCATGCATTACTTTTCATTCTTACACCAATATCTTCCCATGCCTCATCACCAATATACTCCTTGTAAACTCCCATGACCCTCTTCACCCTCCTCTTGTCTTCCAATGAATCTCATTCTAGCTCTTTTATCATATCTGTTACTTGATTGCGTTCTGCAGTAATTTGCAGAAACAAATCTAGCAGCCCTTTTTTGCACCATCTCCAACTACTGTACTTGATACTCAAAATGGGGGTCCAGACTACACTACCATATTCAAGCAATGATCTAACCAAAGTTTTGTAACCCAATTCCTTTACTTCTCTAGTGCATCCCCTCATCACTCACTCCAAGTACAGAATTTTGAAACCGTTTCTTACTACCTGTCCAATGTGTTCTGCCCATTTAAGCTTGTTATTAAATGTAATGCCAAGATATTTACATTTCAAGTCTTCAACAAGCAATTCTTTCCCCACTTTATAATCATAATCAACTTTTGTTTTTTAGTTGTGTATCTAATAAGCTGAATCTTCTTTGCATTTATCTTCATCCCATGTTTACCACCCCAACTAGATATCCTGTCCAGATCACCCTGCAACCGTTTTGATCCATTTATGTACAATTATGTCATCTGCAAGTAATGTAATAGTAATGTAGTGGACATATTTTAATTCTTTTAGATTCTTATATTTTACTTTACCAAGTCTGAGCCAATGACATACGTGCAACAAAGTGCTGGTTCACCCTAACGGAAACCGCTCAGCAAAATAAGTCAGTGCATGGCTGAAATCGCACACGCACCTTAAGTTCACCTTGGTGCAAACAGCTTATAACTTTGGTCACTTGTATCTGTTCTTCTGAAGCAGAAGGCATTGCCTCAGATCGTCGACCATTCGATCGCCGCTAGTACCCGCCAATTCTCTATTATCTGTCGTAGAATAATTTATATTACAAAAACCTAGCATTGTTCACATTATGTCGCATGGAGTTTGCAGACTTGTAACAAAATCACTAAGTATGTTGCAATAATCATCGAGTATGGCGACTTCAGTATTTTATTCAACTAGAGTAATAAACCCATATGATTTTCTGATCCCATTGAAGCCCACAATCTAGGTGTCAGATATTGAAGAAGAATAGTAGTGTGGTAGAAGAAGAAATGCTTCGCAAGTCTTAGAAAACATGAAAAAACCAGTTTAACCAAGTACAGACGATACACAACAGCCATCTGACAAATACATTCTTTACAGTAAACAATCAACACAATTATTCATTAGAATAATGAATAGCAATGGTCCCAATACAGTACCCTGTGGCACTCCCATCTTTATTTCCATTTCTTTTGATACTGCATTTCCTACACTAACTTTCTGTTTTCTACCTTTTAAAAATTATCTACCCAGAAATCACTATCATCCATTTCCATAGTATTTACCTTATCTACTACCATTTTATGGCTCACTCTGTCAAAAGCCTTTGAAAGATCTAGTACTACATTATCAATTTTGCCTTCCTGCCCACAAACTGAGATTTGCATGAATAACCTTGCCTAATGCCATGTTGCCTACATGAAAACAACTTAATGCTTCTCACATATGTCTGATTTCCCTATATTTCCCATTGCAGCCAGAACCACGAAGCACAGAGCACAGGCGTTTATGTGTGGTAGTAGCCTGGAGTTGAAAGTGGTGAAACTGATAAAAAATAGACATTTGTGTCCCTATATTTCACTCCACAGCCAAACTACCCAGCACAGTCCACTGGTGATTGTGTGTTGTGTTAACCTCAAGTGTCCCAATGTGTACCATGGTGATACCATATCGGTAACTATGGGAGTGTGGGAGATATGGTGGTTGAAATTGGTAGACGGAGGGCATTTTCATATTTCAACCAAGGACATGTGTGTCCCTATATTTCATTTTTCAGCCATACATACTCTGCGCAGATCACTGATGTTTGTGTGTGTTATCAGCCTTGAGTCTCCCATCTTCCACTATGGTGGTTACATGTTGGTAGTTGTCAATCAAAATTCTTTACAAACACAAATGAAGTCATGGGCACCAGCTAATATTGTATATATTTTTGCTCACCACATATGTTTTCACTCAATGCAACCTTCAGCTTTGGTGAGTGACGAGCCATTTTCCCTATCCTTGGCTATTTTTATTTCCTAAAAGCCATTTCCTGTTTCCTTAGAATCAAAACATTAGTTGAACAGTGGAAGAAGGTTAATATTCCACCAAAACAACAAAATAATATAAGATAGCCATTTGTAGCTTGGAGATACATTAGAAGTTCGATTATCCGAGGTAAACGGGACCGGGACCACCTCGGATAACGGAAAAACTCGGATAACGGGAGATCAAGGTAAGAGGTTACAATGCATCATAAAACATAGTGAAACTACAATAATACAATTTATTTATAGCGTAAAATTAATTTGTGAAGAAATAAAAGTTTTTTTTTTTTTTTTTTTTTTTTTTTTTTTTTTTTTTTTTTTTACATTAATACGCCAAAGTTTTTGAAGGCAACATTCTAAAATTGAGCCCTGTTTCATCACAATTAAAAAACTGTTCTGACATCAGTCCCAATTTTAAAACATCAGCAAGTTTTCTCTGAAATTCATAAACTTCACTGGAATCCGCAGAAAGGTTTTCACCCGATATGTTTAACTGTCTGACACCATATTTATTTTTCCAATGATTTATCCTACCCTATCATATTTCAAAAATTTACCTCGGCTAACCCGGCGGCTCGGATAATCGGAACTCGGATAACCGGACTTTTACTGTAGTTCCATACGTTTAGCATAAAAAGGGGATTATACTAGTTGAACTTCATTGCTAAAATTAACCTCAGAAAATTTTTGTCGAGTGAAAGAAAGATAACATTCTGGGGATGTTATCCTTTTTTCACCTCATATTCCTCAAGAACACCTTGCATTTTATAAAAATATCCTACAACTACCAACTTCTGATGCAGCTAACATTGAAGATAAGGACTGAAGTGCCCATAAATATGCACATTTTAGGCTAATTGATATATAATTTTTATCAAAAATTCCTTAAGATTAAAACAATATCACTTTATTCATGAATAAATATAGCAAAGTAAAGCAAAATCCACATTGTAGTCCTTGTTATGTCTAAAAAATACTAATGAGTGTAAAAAGAATAATATTACAATTAAAATACTTTTTGTATCTATGAAACCAACAAATGTTATAAGTTCAGATTTGTGGAAAAGAATCTCGAGTGTATATTCATAAATAGAGAAAACAATGTAAAACTACACCTACATTTTCCCGCTTTTTTTTACTAACAGAAATATTTCAAGATTTTCAGCATACAACAGACAGATGAAACTTATATAAGCATAGTAAAAAGTAAGACATTTTAAGCTTCAGCAGTCTTAGGTTAAGTGAGCATGCATTCTGCTGTGAAGAGGAGCAGGTTTATCTGTTGGTATGCTGATGTCTCAGAAATATTACATTATCTTCCCTGTATTATTTTCATTTGATTCCTCATCCTATAATTTTGTTATCTGGGAGGGGATGTGGAAAAGAAATCTGACAGTGGACCAATCAATTTGCAGAATTTTTTAACTGTGGTCCTCTCAGTAACGGTAAAACTATTCATGAATCCCATGCGTGATTTTCATAATGGTAGTGGTTGAAATGGCATTGTGTTTCTGGCACAGCAGTGGTACTGATTGATATCACCTTCCTGAAAAATGGTTACTCTACATCTGCTGCTGAGATGAGCACCCAGGAATCATTGACAGATGTTTAAATCCTAGCACTGACTCAAGCTTTGGCCAAACATACACGAACAATAACAGACGGAGCCCTGACATCTTTTACTGATGTTTATTTTTCCCATAAGATATCCTCCCTTTATATTTTGTTTCTTACATTCTCTGACATACACCAAGCACTCCTCGCTTTAAGTTAGACACACTCAGAGCATTTGAAGCATACCTAAGGCAATATACTTTTAGTTCCTAATTTATGGTATCTATTGTGCAATACTTGACACAAGGTGTGCTGGAGTATTGGAGGTACAAATGTTGCAGTCTTCTAAAGACCGTGATTCACTTTTCTGATAATGAACCACACTTCAGCAACCACCCACTAAGAAATTTTTCACTTCACAGTGATCAGCTATTTACAGGATTGTGAAGCTCACGGGATTCTCCAAGTTTTCTCATATTTAACAAGCATGAATATTGTCCTCCTGATTTCTTTTCCAGCAGCAATGTCCAATTCCTCAACTGCTTCAAAAATCTGAGTGTGCTAATAGGACTTTCCAAAATATTTTGATATAAAAGTGGGTATAATTTCTCATATTTACTCTACTTGCCTGACTCAGTTAAAGAAGTGATATCATGTAATCACTGTCCACGGTAGAGGCAGTGGGCTAGTAACCCTATCTGCTTCTTGTTGATGTGTGTATTTATGATATTCCGAGGCCTACCCAATTTGCAGGATTATTCTATTTTAGTTCTGGATTTTTCTTAAGATTTTGTTGGAAGTGGAATACATTTTTTCTCCATGAGTTTGGAGGTGTCTGATCCATCCTCAAGGCCCCGCATCTAAACCAAGATTTCCAAAATCCATGGCCATTATCACACCCTAAGATGATCATTGAAGTGGGAAGAGAATTTACAGTTATGTGGTGTATTACGTACCCATCTGCCAAGCAAATAGAAACATCTAGTTCGAGTGTATAAAGTTGGTAAGAAAAATATGGGTATGTATAAATGACAGTTAACCTTTCTATTAGCATAATTATCTTCGAGGCGAATGAAAAGCTACATCATTTCAGGAAGTAACTTAATTTTATACTCATAATGAAACAATATTTTTCATTGTTGTTTACATTTCTTGTAAATTATTTTCAACTACTGTAAGTAAAAAATCAATTACATTTATTTAATGTTATACAAATATTATTATTTATCCGTTTTCCATAAAATATAGTAGCATCCACAAATTGCAAGTGTATTATCTTCTATACCGATATCGTTTGAAATGAAACCACAATTGAAATATATTGTTATGAAACTGGCAACGGAATCCACGTTTGTAAGAATATTCCCATTCGCGATTCACAATCTTGAAAGCAATATCTTCATACGGTGGTCCAGCATGAAATCTCAGTATAGCAAAATCTCTATTGTCACTGCATGGAGTCTGAAAAGCAACAAAACAGAATAATGTTATATACTTTTAGTTTTTACAGATTGTAGATACTAACTTTTATAGACACAAGTCATTACTACAAATATAGTCAGAATATTAGAAAGAGGTAATAATCACAAATATGTACTTCAAACTACTGTAAATATAGATTTCATCAGTCATAACAATAGGAAATGAATCATTTTTCCAAATTATCCCTACTATTTTTTTTTTTATTTTTTATTTTTTTTTAAGAAAGATAATTATATAAGAGTCTTGTTTGCTCTTTCACACTGGTAGTCTTATTGTATAATGTTTGTTCATAGCTTCTCATAAAAAAAAATTCAATTTAACTAGTGATACCAAATATAAACACATGCTTTAGTAAGTATTTCTGCCTGTCATTTATCTAATCACTACAGAATATGGTGTGTCCTGCTTTCATGTCATGGAAAAAAGCATGCTTATTGTTACTTACACACATACTGAAACAAGGTTATATATTGACATGTAAACATTTCTCTGTTTATTCTTGAAAAAGGTATCTTCTAATTCTGTAGATGTATTCTTCTCCTTTAAACCTGAAGCCAGGATGGCAGTGACAAAAAAAAAAAAAAAAAAAAAAAAAAAAAAAAAGAATGAACACAATATATTGTGACACACATAGTAGGGCTCTGGGCAAGTTCCACCTCTTTCCATTCTTTCTGAATGAGGCTCTTGCAATGTCATCGATAATAGAAGGTGGCATTCTATAGCTGAATAATACACATAAATACTGTAGTAACTTTGTACCAAGATATCTTTTGATGTTTTGTGACACTGGATACCTGAGCAAGAAGTAAGTTAGCTTATTTTGCTACTTTAAGTTTAATGTAAGGTGTTCTGCTGAATGTCACATAAAAATTGATAATGATTAAAATCACTACTTAAGTTCTCATAAACAAAGTAGCTTATTTTTATTTGTAAAATATACGAGCCTGAACATAAAAACACTTTCTTGCATATAAAATCAAGTGCCAGCATGTGCTTATGGTCATCTTTTCCCTTCCGCATGTTACACCTAATTCTTTGATCTTTCAAAAGCCTCATCACCAAAATATACCCTGTATACTGCCAGCACTCTCTTCACCCTCCTGTCTTCCAATGAATCCCTATCCGGCTCCTTTATCATATCAGGTACTGACTGGATCCTGAAGTAATTTCCACAAACAAATCTAACTGATCTCCTTTGCATGCCCTCCAACTCCTGTCTATGTGATATACAAAATGTGGGTCCCAAACTACACCACCATATTCAAGCAATAGTCTGAGCAAAGTTTTGTAATCCAAATACCTCACCTCTCCAGTACATCCTCTCATCACCCTCTCCAGTCAATGAAGGATTTGAAAACCATTCATACCAACTATTCAATGTGTCCTGCCCAGGTGAATTTATCATAAAATGTTATGACAAGATATTTACAATCAAGCCCTTTTTTTAAGTGTGAATCTAATAAGCTGACTCTTCGATCACATTTATCTTAAATCCATGTTGACTTACCCAGTCAGATATACTACCCAGTTCATCCTGCGACTGTTCACAGAAAAATATTTTGCTGACAGTTTCTTTTAGAAAAGAAAAAATCACTTACCAAGAAATATTCTGGTGTAGTATTCTTGTCAATAAGATCAGGGTAAAATATATTGAACTTATATCCTTGAACTATTTTTGGAGGTGGATTATCCATGTCATAATGAGTTTGATTATATTTGTTCCATTCAAAACCAGTATGTACCCTGTAATAAAAATAAACAATTTTACACAACCAATTAGCAGCTAGATGGGATTCTGTAAAATGGGAGTCCTACATAAAGTTAACATGCAGAAATTTGTAACACACCAGAAGAACTCTAAACTTAGGTAGGAATTCATTACAGTGTTTGTAAATTCTGATGTTAGCAAGGTTGTTAAATAAATCACGATTGTCTCATAATGAATGAAGACACTCATTTATTGTAAATCCATTTTTAATTGGTCCTTGTAAATCTCAAAATATGTCATTGAAATTGATAATTTCAGATTTTAATTTTATAAAACCCATTTGCCCTAACTATGCAAGGGCAAGAAAAATCTTTACTTCATCTTTTCCGAGCTAAGTATCATGTGGTGCTGTATGCAGTGGGACTTCACCAACTTGTATCAAAACTCTTAGAAATCTTTCCAAATATTGTAGAGTTAATTTAACCAACTTCCTTTACTTAATATTCCTTTCTACAACTCTAACTTATTTATTTAACATTTCCCCTGTTCACACTGATCTACACAATTCATACTGCTCAATCAGATTTCTTCTCTGTATTAGGTGCTTGGAACTATTTATGTTCAACCCAATAAGAAGCCAACATATCTTGGCAGCATTTGAAATGATTAATAGCATTATGAAATACCTAAAAATATTCATGAACCCTTGTAAGATTATGGGAAAATTATGAAAAATGTTAAACTTACTGAATTTAATCCTACAACATTTTGTTTAATATGTAGAACTGGCATATCTTCAAATTACTGCCTTGTTACAATGAGGTTAGGCAATGGAACAAGACAGGATATAGAAAGTAAAACCATCATTTATTACAAACTATTAACAAATTTCTAAGGAAAATGTCAATTAGGAACACATAATACTGTGCTTCAAATTTTGTTTTTATTTTAAATTATGAAAGAATAAAAAAAACAACACTGCTGAGAAATGAAACCATGGTTGGTAATGGGAAAATCCATCAATCTTTGTAACACGAGTGTTAAAAACTCCAACCAAGCAAGCATTTTTTTTTAACTGCTTAACGTCTCTTAACAGTGAGGTCTTTAGAGACGGGAAAGGATGAGGGACAAGGAATGGGAAGGAATTCGGCCATAGCCTTTTGAAGGAAGCATCCCGGCATTTGCCTGGAGTGTTTGGGAAACCATGGAAAACCCAAATCTGGATGCCCAGACGGGGATTCGAACCGCCGTCCTCCCGAATGCGAGACCAGAACGCTAACCGTTACACCACCACGCTCGGTACCAAGCAAGCAAAGAGTGACAAACTGTTTTGGTGCTGGTATCAATCGAGCAGAGAGAGCACCAAACTACAAGATAGAACAATACAAATCAGTGATAGACAGAAAATAAGGTAGGGAGTGAAGTGACTGAGGCAGAAAGGAATCTCTGTTGTTCTAGTTGAAGTATAAATTCCTGATAGCATAAGAAGGAGCATGTGATGGTGAAGGTGATTCTGATTGCCCGAGGGACCAAAGAGCGATTTGGCCATGTTTGGGCAAGTTAGTATTTCTCAAGTTGTCAATTGGTGCAGAAGTGTCTTACAACAAGCAGTGCGATCGGAGTAGTAGCCATGTGTTTAGCTTGCCGGGTCACCCCCATTCATAATGTGTACGTGGAGTGTTGAATCGGGGCAGAATGTCCTCATAAACTGACAGACTGTGGACCAGCATGTTTGTGGAGGTAAACATGGGTTAAATAGATTCTGTTCCTAATAACAAACCTGCGATCGTGTTCATTGTTGTTTAAAAACTGTAATTACGTGCATGGTACTGGTCTGAAGACTTTCAAATATTGAATAAACTTTGAGATAACTATATGGAAAGTTGGTGTTAGTTATTCCTATATTCCGGATTCCCTTAAAGAAAGATTAAAGTGGAATTACTGTGAATTTTTCCTGTAAAGGAATGGAGACCATTATTGTTATTATCAGAACCTGTGTATAGTCAATATTGTTCAGTGTCTCGGTATCACATGAACATTATTTCTTGGTCAAAGTTTCATATCGATCCACTGTAGGAAGTACTACAGTTACTTGTAATAAACTATTACGTGTTCTCTGGCAACTTTCAGATTCGAAATAGTGATGACTGAAAGACTACAGCGGAGTAGCAGTATAATGTATGCTGATTAATATCTCAATAGTAATTTGAGAACAAGAATTATGCTGCTACATCATGTGAAGGGAAACCTATGTGATCCAGGTGTAAGAGGATTAAGGAAGGAAATTTCAACATGTGTATGGTGAAGTCAAACATTAGTATTACAATTTCTTAAAATGGGTGTGACCCTGACATTGGTAAATGGGATAAATAGGAAGTAATAGTGAGCCAGTGATCCATGTGGGCAATGAAGCCACCAAGACAGTTGTTGGAGCACAAGCAGGATATAATGTGCACAATAACAGAAAGAAGGCTGGTAGTGTTTAAAAAAGGAATGATTAGATGAAACAACTCATAGCAAGTGCGCAAGTGTCATATTTTTTATGCAAATAACAAGTTAAACTCATCTTAGAATATTTTAGTGAGCTAACTCTCTGGAAAAGAACTTGGTCCCTTTGGAAAATAAATGATTAAATAGGTGGTGAAGCCAAGTTATTTGCTGTTAAATGAATCTTGATATGTTAAAACATTTTACCAAGAATCTTCTTTTGATAATTCCTACAACCATTCCTCCTTGAATTCAATTAGTTCTGATGACCGCAAGTGGAATTAAATGGTTCTCTAACTGAACTTAAGTAGCTATAAAACCTGTTGGAAGCAAACTAGCCACGCCAATGGGGAAGCTTTGCTTAGTAGTGGGACAGCGCAGGCTTGATGCAGCTCTCCTCATCTCTGCACCACGTCACGCACTATACTATGTTCACTCTCAAGTGGCGCGCCAAGGTCATATTCCCCTAGCCCCCCGCCTCACCTCACCACCCCCTCCCGTTGCCTTCCCCTCTGAGCAGACCGCTGCCTACAGGCAGGCAGGAGGCATTGTCTTATGGCGCAGTATTGTCGTATTTATACCACCAGTACATCGTTAAAAAACGCTGTACGTGAAATGGCGTCAGATAGTTAAATTAGGCGACAGCCAAAAACAAAAATTTCTGACGTGTATAATTTTTTCAAGACGCTAAAAAAACTCTGAAAAGAAAATTAATATACTTTTTCGCAGCGCTGCCATTTCTACGGATTTATCCGTAGATCTATGGATTTTTATAAACATTTAGGAATTTCGGATTTTGTTAAAATATCTACGGATTTTTTTATACTTTTATCATTTGTCGATATTTTCTTATATTGGTGTGCTTTTAAACTTTGAGCGTATAGTGTTACTGCATTACAGAATTGTCAATAAGTGTGAATCGTTTCCTTGCAACCACTCATGTGAACCAACGATTGAAATAAATCTCATATTTTGTTTTGTTACAGATTTTATAGATATTAAAAGACTGCAATACAATACTACCGACGCAATCTTTATACACGGTGACATGCTCGCTGTCACGGCTTACAAAGAAGTGGCTTCCGAGAAGGCTTATCCAATATCCGAGAATTAAAGGGGTCGCAGTTTTTAACATTTCCTATTACTAAATTTAATTTCAAGTTGCTAAAAAAAAAAAAAAAAAAAAAAAAAAAAAAAAAAAAAAAAAAAAAAAAAAAAAGAGAGAGAGAGAGTAGGTCAGCAGCAGCGGTGATAAAAGTGACGATGTATAAAACATGTTCAGGGATGTTTCTTACTTTGAATGTAGAATATTATTTTTGTAATTTTTAAGACCTGGGAGTAAAAAGTATTCTTAATTTTGACTCTTTCTTCGATAATTATTGTTTCACTCTTTCAGTTAGCGAGTCTCTGGATTTTTGCACCCAATCTGCGGATATTTTAGCGGCCATCTACGGATATTCAAAGCCAAGTGTCTGGCAGCACTGCTTTTTCGGGAACCGCAAAAAATTACAGAAGAGGCTTGTGGCGTATTTTTACGAAACGTGCAGCGTGTATGTAGCGAAGCGAAGCTGAATGTTCCAGGTCATCCTTTTCTTCTCCAAAGAAAAACATTCACCGAGAATAACCGGTCATGGAGATGGATGACTTCCGGAAATATATCATTCGACGTTCTGTAATAGAATTTTATGATCGAGGCGAATATCCTACCATAAGGAAACTGACGATCAGCAAATCATGGATTCGTTGAAGGGGCTGGTTTAGTGTTTCAGTATAAATTTTCTGGCATCCATCACCAAGAAATCTGTAGTGAAGTGTTCAGAGAATGGTTTTCTAACTTGCTTAAGAGCCTGGAAGAAGGGTGTGTCCTCGTAATGAATAATGCAAGTTATCACTCAAAACTCAGAAAAAATCCAGTTACTACCACTTTCATTTCAAAATTTATACGACGTGTCTAGAGAATTAACTTCCACTGGGAAACACATCTAAAACTTGGATTTAATTCTCGAAATGTCTTGCGCAACTTTTAAAACTAAAAATAATGTCTAGAAACAGTAAATTATATTCATTGATGTCATGTAAATAATTTTTATCTTTATTAACATATGAAATTGAAGTTGGTAAATACGCAGCTTCTACGACACATGACTCACTAATTTCGCTTATGACAAATAATTAAAATGCTCAATTTTACTAAAGAAAACATCACATGAAATGTAATATATTGTACCACATACGTTGTGATGATTGCGCATGCGCGGCAGCTGTTTCCCCTTCGCCTGTAGGGGTTGGGGCAGCGGAGTGGGGATAGAGCAAAGTGACCTTGGCCCGCCTTTCCCAAATGAAAACAGTATAGTTGCACTATGGTTACTTCAATGTACTCAATCTTCTACAAAGTGACTACAACAAGCTCCTCAGTAAAAGCAATTAAGAATTATAAATTCCACTGTCTGTGAGGAAACAACCATTCATTCATTAATGAGGATAATTATTTCATTCAATGAAGTTTGTTAAAGGGTAATAAGGTCAGTATGTCCTTTTTTAATCTATTCTGTTTGACTTATATTGATGTAAATGACCATTTAGCAGAGAACCCCACCCACAATCATTTATTTATTAATAAAACTGTAACAAAGTAATAAATCCTGAGGTATACCAGGTGGGACACTACAAACAGTATTGTTACATTGTGAAGGCATCTGCATCAGTTTTTAAACATAGTCTTTACATCGTAAAGATTGCCTTGCTACTCTTCTGTATTGTTGATTTATTGCCAAAAAAGCCTTGTTGGTCAGTGCCATTTGCAACCAAACAGACCAGTTGTGGAACACATTGTCATTGTGAGCAAAGCCAAGCAAAGTTAAGCCACTGGAAACCTGCCAAACAGGGTTGCTGAACTGGGCAGGAGCCAGCAGCAGCCAATAATTGATGGATGCTACATAACCTACATGCGCATGAGAATTTTATTTTCTTCTCAAAGGGCTAAAACTTTTATTTCAAAGAGTGCAGTCAAAGAATGCCTATTTAAACTGAGTGCAAAGAACTAGATGATTATAATATAATAAAAGTCTTCAGAGAAAAACAGACTGTTTTAGAAAATATAGAACAAAATTTTGAAAAAGTAAAACATAGTTTTGTAACAACAGAACAATGTTCTAAAAACAGTTTTAAAGAACATGAAGAAATGAAAGTAGAGCAGGAACAGTGTGAAATTGTTGGCAGAGAGATGGAGGAAAAGAGCCAATGGGGAATTGAACATTTCTCTATCGAAGAAATGGTTTGGGAATGCATGAAGGTGAACTTGCCGGGAGAACTACCCAGGCAACTGCAGAAATGATGTCATACAGGGTGAAGCGAATCCAGAAGAACTGAGTCACTTGCACTTCATGAAGAAATAGGGTTTCTGGTAAGCATGAACTTTCAGCATAAGAAGCAAATGAAAGAGACAATAAGGAGATGTGAAGATATGCACAGTGTATTTAAAAATACTTTTACAGACTTTGGGGGTGGGTTGTTTGCACCAAAATAATGTAAAAGTCAACATAAACATATGTCTGAAAATCTTTCATTTTTGAGTTAATAATGACAGAACAGTTTCACATTATCTGTTTGACATGTGGTAAACTTCGGCATGTGCACACTTCCCAAACCATATGACTCTGTCCCTAAAGCATGAATAAGGTATTAAATTGAAATATTGTATATCTTTTTGTACGTCTCACATCTGTTTGAATTGTCACAGCCTTCAACTTTGGTGAGTGATGAGTCATTTTCCCTATCCTTTGTTATTGACATTTGTCAGAAAGTTTTTAAAAGTCCACAATGCCAAAACTCATAACAAATGATAATAAAATCATCCTCTGCTTGTTACTACACCTGCATGTACTCGCCAGATCATGCATATGCCCAGTTGGGGTTGAATAGTTTCACAAGCATTCATAATGATGCAACATTTGTACTTTTGGAATGTCTGTTATATACACCAATTGTTTTAAGTGGCCCCACAGATAAAAATCCAAAGTATTAAGGTCACAGGAACATGATGGAATTGGCCCTCCACTATCTACCCAACTGTCATGGTAGATATCAGCTACTACATGTTGAGCACTGTAACTAAAATCCCATGCTTTATCATGCATAAAACATATCTTTCTTCTTATTTGCAGGGGCACATCTAGTAGCAAGTATGGAAGAGTGAGTATTCTGAACGAAGCCCTTGTAGCTAATGCCTTCAAGACAAGCTGGGAGAACATATGAACCTAATAGACAGTCAGCTATAACTCCAGTCAACACACTAATCTTCAACTGATGCTGCTGTCTGGCTGGAATTGCACAAGAATTTTCATTTTCCCACAGATATTAGTTGCAAAAATTCCTTATTTTTACCAAATGTTATCTCATCTGTAAGAGACAAACAACAGATTGGCACTTTGTAGAACAAACCATCAGCAAAAGTTCTCCCGTGGTGAATGTTTCGCAGGCAAAAGACCCTGTACACACTGAAGAAGATTTTGATAGTTAATACCCACCATGTGGTAGCATGAGTGACAGGGCAGCCTGTTGTGTGCTCAT
Organism: Vandiemenella viatica; assembly: GCA_031002005.1. Classification (NCBI taxonomy): domain Eukaryota; kingdom Metazoa; phylum Arthropoda; class Insecta; order Orthoptera; family Morabidae; genus Vandiemenella; species Vandiemenella viatica. Next base: position 135,075,215 of record JARYHS010011408.1, read on the forward strand.
CCTGGATCTTCTTTGACAGCTTGTAGAATGTGTTGTTTTTGGTCAGGTGTACGAACGAGCATTCGTCTTACTTGATCCACTGTTTGTGGCACTATGTACACACGTTCCACTCCAATGACCATCTCAGTTCCTCAGTCCACACCAAACATATCAACTTACAACAGTATCTTCATTTTGATAGTTGCCGTCCATATAATACAAAATACTCTCTCCCTTAGTGTCTTGGCATTTGCAGTAGTTGTGCTTGAGCCAGCAATCCCTCACTCTGTATTCAAGGAACACCTCTAAACCATTAATAGCCAACAAATATCCACCAGCTTTAGTTCAAAAGTATCTTTCACAGGCCATATCACAACCTGCTCAGCCCACTGACAGCTCTAAATATCAAAAAACGTAGTACTTCCCAGAACTCGAATCAGTCAACAAAATCCTTCATTAAAGTTATGATTTCCAGTAAATCTGCCTGTAATTGAGATCCATTCTCCCAAAAATGCTCCTTTCCCCTCCCACAATTTGCTTCAGCCGACCTCCTAATACAGCGAACTCCTAGTCCAGAAACACATTCTTCCTTGTAATTGTAGGCTTCCGCAGCCAGAGTCAGTTTGATTCTTGGCTGTCCGGGTGGCGCCGCATCGTGTTCATTGTAGCCGACGTTTTGACCCTCATACTGGGGTCTTCAAGACCGGACAGCCAAGAATCCACATTCTTCCTTGTTCCACCAGATAGCCCCAAGGCTTTCCCATGCAGTAGACCCTGCTGCACGATGTGCAACATACATCATGCCATAGACCACTTTCATCAATCCATTCATTGCGGGAAATGTCTCCTACGCAGAACACATCCTGCTGAAACGACACGTCTCCAAGAGAAATATTTTCCAACTGTAGCACAAAGAACTGGGTTATTATGTTACAATAATGTCTCATCATTTACTTTAATTCTGTCTCATTTTTTATGAAAAATGGTCAAATGATTCCTCTGGTCCACAATGCACATAAAACAGGTTTGAATTTCCCTAACCTTCCTTAGTTTTATTGCCTTAAGCAATTTCCTGCTCATTATTATAGTTACATACATATTATAAAAAATATGAGGGATACTTACTGAAGGCTAAGGCCAAGGATATTGGAAAGCTAGTTCCCATCAATGGAGTTCAGAAATAGTAGTGGTATCAGGAAAACTGAAAGCTCTCACAGTAAAATGCCGTTTATAGTTGTGCAAGTGGTGTGTCTAATAATAGGAAAAGATTATTCTATGGTAGGGCTGGAATTATATTTTCTTGATTCATTTTTATGTGTAAAGTTTTTTCTGATTTTTTTTTTTATTAGTTTGTAAGGCCTTTCCAGAGATTATACTTTCCCATAACTATTCATTGCCTACTTTTCACTCCACCTTGTTCATCTCTGTCTTCAGTTACGTGGCAAATATCTATTTGTACACATCCAATCGTATTTTTCTTTTTTTACTTATGGCTTTATGCCTCATCAACATCGAGGTCATCAGAAGCGGAATGAGATTGGGGACAAGGAGTGGGAAGGAATTCGGCCATGGCCTTATTGAAGGAAGCATCCCAGCATTTGCATGGAGTGATTTCGGAAAACCATGGGAAACCCAAATCTGGATGCCCAGTTGGGGATTCGAACTGGCATCCTCTCAAGTGTGATGCCAGAGCGTTAACCGCTCACCCACCTTGCTCGGTACATCTGACCATCTTGCTGTACGTTTCACCTCTAAACATGGTTAAAGTTTATACAAAAATAATGTAAAGTGTATTCGTTATTAATTATAATTGTGGGTACCATTTCATTATGTCCTAAATGTGTTTAAAGTTCTACACTGATATTAACTTATATACACAATCATTTTAAATCATCATCATAATTATACTCGGAAGTAAGCCATTCCTGAGCAACTGAAAACTGCATCTACTACAGAATTTTCCTGTACTGGCAACAGGATCATAAAGTAACTATAATAAAGCAAGACATTTAATCACTATGCAATATTAACCCAGTTAAGAAAATTTACCTGTTGAAATATCTTGGCTTCCTTGGCCGGTACTTGTCTGACCACAAGTACACTTGGCTGTCTAATGCACTTTCAACAGAGAACTCTGCCTCATCAGCAGTCATTCCTTTTCTTGCTTCTCGTTGCAATGCTTGTTCCTCCACAGTAATGACATTCTGTAAATTATACATGATTATTCTTAATTCATATCAAATGTCATGGTTGTTGAAAACATGGCAATATAGAAAAAGAATGCTTCCAAACAACAAATCATGTTTCGAATGAATATTTTGAATCATTTTTTAGTAAAAAGAAAAAAAATCTTTTGTAATGACTTTAAATTTATGCCAAAACTTGAAGATCAGTTGGACGCTCCACAAGGAGACATACCAAGCCAAAGTGTAAGAAGAATGAAGTCCACACCATTTCCACTTGGACCTAAAGTTTATTGTGGAATATGAACATGAACCGGAAATAAACATCAGCAACTTTGAATTTTTGTATAGATTATTATATATGTATATGTGTGAGAACAAACAATGAATAAGAAGTGAAAGATACAGCAGCTAATGGAGGTGTCTGCTTTCTTATTAAAGACTACACATAAGATTAGTGTGGAAAGAAAGATGTCATAACATCAACATTATTGTTACATTATTTTTTACATTTATAATACCCAAGGAATTTATAAAGTGCACTGCAAAATCATAAAATTACACTGTATATTAGCAGTACTTAATTTTTAAATTCTGGATCTGAGTCTGTGTATTCTTCCCACAAGTAAATTTTATTCTCAAAACAATGGATGTTCTGGAAAAATGGGTGGAGGGGGGGGGGGAGAGGGATGATGATGTTTTATATAACACTGCCTGTGACGACTTGTGGTTGACACCTACAGCTCTTTTAACCTGGTGGTTTCAAATCAAGGAGAAGAGCTCTTTATTTTTATAACAATTAAATTGTCTGCAGTTTCATCAAAATGATAAGTAACTTCTCGACTGAATATGTTTATCTCAATTTAGGACCATCTTTAATAACATGACCTACAAACATCAAGTTGATTAACATCTTACTCTTGCCGAGATCAAAACAATTGATACAAACAATGTATTTATTTATTTATCAATCTTGTTCCAAGGATCCCTGCTGAGGAAGGACCTCTGGGATGTTAAACATGTCATGGTTAATACACATACATACAATATGAGTCATAATCATAGTGATAACAATTATATATTACAGAAACAAATAGAGAGAATAAAAATAAACATTAATTTTTACAACTGAGTTTTGGAAAAGTCATAATGAATACAATTAATTATTTTGTTGAAATTCTTGAATGGAGTAGAAGGAGTTGCTAATCAGATAACCTCTCAGTTTTTCTTTAAATTTATCTTTATTATCTGCAAACTATTTTATACACTTTGGAAGTTTATTAAGGAGATGTATCGCAGGATAATTGACCCTTTTTTGTACTAACAATGACAGTGATGTTTGTGTTTTGTGCAAGTTATTTCTGTTTCTTGTACTGAAATTGTGTACCTGTGAATTAGATGTAAACAGGTTAAAATGTTTTATGACATAGCACATGAGAGAATATATATACTGAGAATGTAAGAATATTGATTTTTTTTTTTTTTAAAGAGTTGCCTGCAAGATGTTCTTAGTTTTACCATACATGGCATCCTAATAGCTTTTCCCGTGCTATGAAAACTTTTTACTTCGTGAAGAGTTTCCCCCCAAAAATTATGCCATACGACATCACTGAATGAAAATACGAGGAGTACACCATTTTTGTTAATTCTAGATCTGCTGCTAGAGAAAGTGTTCATAATTTTGAACTCAACTAACTTCACTTATGCAAGTTAAGAGAACTCTATCTCACAAAACAGGTCATATCAATTATTTAACGTTTTCTACATTTAAAACAGACTAACAACGAAACAATAAAAATTGAGACCACTAAATCTCTCAAGATACAGCCATGAACCACAGTGGAAATGTACGGTATAATCATTGAGGCAAGTGAGAATTTATGCTTGCAATTCTTAAATAAGTTGTTTTGTGAGAATCGAAGGTGAGTTAGATATTTAATAAGCACTGTTCTACAATATTTCTTTAGGTGTAATCACAGCTCTTAGGAGAAATATGGATAGTAGGATATAGAAGCCAGACACTTCAGAAATTGTTTGGGAAAACAGGTGTGACCTGTTACCAAAGTCAGGAGTGAAAGAGCCTAACAGAGAAGTAAGAGTAGGTAAGATGCAACAGGGCTTTAGGAATAGGGGCGTGAAAGGAAAGAATAGGATTCAGCTGCTAGGTAGTAGCCATGGGAGATGGGTAGGCCCTCTTCTGCAGGATCAGTTAGGCACAGATAGTAGGTCACAAGTTCACTTCAAACCTAGTGCAACATTAGGTCAGGTAATAGAGAACATAGGTTCACTTTGTAGGAGTTTCAGCAAGGATTATAGAGTAATAATAGTGAGAGTTGTGAGGAATAGTATTGATAGAAATGTGAATTATAGTATAGAGAGTGACCTAAGGAAAATGGTGATGGAGGCACAGCATACCAGGGTTGAGCTCATCCAGGTCCTAAATGGCCATAGTTGAACTACGCTGTGAGGCAGGTAAATGTGAAAATAGAAGTGCTACTTGGGAAAAGGCATTAGTTCTGTCAAGGGGGTTATGCCTGTGAACACTATTGGTAGGTGAGGTTTCACTAGGCATGGCCTACACTTAAATATAAGGGGCAAGGGGATACTTCTAGAGTTGTTAGCTAAAGCTGTAAGGGAAATAGATGATCAAAAGGATATTGATTGTAGCTCCACAATGGGAAAAATCACAAATGTTAAAGAAATCGATGTAGCTGCTGAAACAATAACTGACTGGGGCAAAACTGGGAAGGAGAAGGTTAATGCTGAAAATATCACAAAGTCAGTAATAAGGAGGTTACTGGTGACTGTATAAGTATTATGAACAAATTAATAGAAATTGCAAACTAAATAGCGATACACGAACCCCAAGTAATTATATGGGTAGAGAAGAAGTACTAGACAATGAGGTTTTTCCAATGGTTACAGAGTGTACCACAGAGATAGAGGAGCAATTAGTGGAGGGGTTTTCATACTGGTTAGCAAAAACTACTACAGTTCACTGATGTTCATGGATCATGACCATGAGTTACTTGGGTAGAATTCTGGGATAGTTAAAAAAAGTCAGGGTGTTGGCTGATTACCACAGTGGAAGAACGACTGATGAAGATGAAATTAATTTCATATTCAGATTTCAGAATGGTCATTATTATGTAATCGTAGGTTTTCCCGGCAAATCTGCTGCTTGAAGATCTCTTGGCCAAGTGGCCAGATCAATTGATCATTATTCAATCAATTTTAGACAACTTAAATGTGTCATCACCTTCAGGTTGTGTCTGCTGACGAGCGTGAGGAGTGCAGTCCTGGACTCAAATGCCATGCTGGATGGCACGTTATGATGTTGAAAATTCATTGAATAATGATCAATTAATCCGGCTGCATGCCTGAGAGATCTTCAAACATAGTCATTATTGGTAGAGTAAACTGGGTAGAAAATAAGATTAATAACACTAGAGAACAGTGATTTGCAAATACCTTAATAATGGAAGGTGGGTTTCCACAAGTTGTAGAACAGAACACTATGACAATAAACTTTTTTTTGATTATAGCTTTATGCCTTGTCTAGGTCATTAGAGGCAAAAAGGACTGGGGGCTAGGAAGAGGAAGGACTTCAGCCATGGCCTTTTTGAAGGCATCCTGGTATTTGTCTGGAATGATTTGGGAAACAATGGAAAACCCAAATCTGCATGCCCAGACAGGGATTTGAACCCGTGTCCTCTCAAATGGAAGGCCAGAGAGTTACCGCTCATTCACCACACTCAGTGGAGTGGAGCTTGTGGGGTGTCAAGTAACTGAAGGAATTCCTGATTACGAAGCAGTTCTCATGGATATTATGCCTAAATTGAAGGGGGAAATAGGCAGAATTATAAAAAGGCACAGATTTCAAACTTGAAGAGATATTTCAGGGAAAGTTTCAGCAAATGGAAGAATGGCAGAAATACGGTAGAGTCAATTTGGGAAAAGTTCAAGGAGATAGTAAGAAAGGGTGGAGAAATATTTATTCTAAAACAAAAAATAAAGAGAAGCAGAGAACACTTTGATAGGGATGTATGGAGATTAAAGGGTTTGGTAAGAAGAGAATATAACAGAGTTAAGAGACAGCAGGGTAGTAGGGAATATTTGACACAACTAAACAAGGAATTAATAATAGCAAAGAAGGTGGCTACAGACGGGTTTATTGATGCAGCGGAACCACCGACTGATGCATCCAGAAATTTCTATGGCTATGTAAGAAAACTGAGGGGAAGGGAGTGTGTTGAAATAATTACAGAGAAGGATGGAGAAAAATTTACTGAGGATTTCAAAAAGGCAGAGATTTTAAGTAACTAGTATGGACAATGAACCAGAAGTTTAGAGAGACCATTAAGGACAATGAAGCAGAAATGGGAGGGAGTAAATCAGAGAACGAGCTTAACAACACAAGAAATTTTACATTCATGCTGAGAATATCATGAAGAAAGCTGAAAAACTTGGGTAGATAATACTACTACAGATGTCTTAATGATATCAGGAAGTGGAATTGTACCTTACCTTGAAATATTATTTAAATCTAGTCTGGATACTTGCTGCTTACCAGAGGACTGGAAAAGTGTGATAGGTACATAAAGGAGGGCTGAGAAATAGAGTTGAAAATTATAGGCCAATCAGTTTGACATCAGTGGTAGGTAAATTAATGGACAGATTGATATCCAACCACATCAGAATTATACGTGATGAGCGTAAGTGGTTTTCAAGTCGGTAACATGGCTTTAGGCAAGGATACTCAGCCAAATCTCAGTTAGTAGGATATTTAAGATAGGATAGGGAACAATAAACAGATACCCGTCACTTACCACAGATGAAGGCAGGAGGGAGAGATGAACACGTAAAAACGTGAAAACATAAACAAATTGCACAATATTTCGACATGAGTCTTAATCATGTAGGAGGTAACACATATGGCATGGGGAAAGATGTGGTCAATCACAACCCGCCACATGAATGAAGCATAGGCGGAAATCGCGCGGTGGTGGTAGAGTTGCCGGGAGGGGGGGATATGCTTAACCAGTGATAAAAGTGAAACAAAATAATCTTTGTGTAGCATAATTCAAAAAGTTATAATTTTATTGAGATTGGTTGTAGATGAAAATAAAGGTGCATATATATATATATATATATATATATATATATATATATATATTAATAGATGAAATGTACATATATATAAGTAACTGACTGTAAAATGAAATGAGAGGTAGCAAGTGACAGGTTTAACATAGGTTTAGGCCAGGGGTGTGTCTGGTGTCAAGGATATGTTGGCCTACCATATATATATATAGACACACCCCTGGCCTAAACCTATGTTAAACATGTCACTTGCTACCTCTCATCTACAACCAATCTCAATAAAATTATAACTTTTTGAATTATGCTACACAAAGATTATTTTGTTTCACTTTTATCACTGGTTAAGCGTATCCCCCCTCCCGGCAACTCTACCACCACCGCGCGATTTCCACCTATGCTTCATTCATGTGGTGGGTTGGGATGTTACCACATCTTTCTCCCTGCCATATGTCTCGCCTCCTACATGATTAAGACTCATGTCGAAATATTCTGCAATTTGTTTATGTTTTTGTGTTTTTACGTGTTTGTCCTGCCCTCCTGCCTTCATCTGTGGTAATTGACAGATATCTGTTTATTTTTCCCTATCCTATATTATTTTCAGTGCCTCGCGGCTGTTTCTTTGTTTCCATTATCCAATTAGTAGGATATATGTAAGATATTTCAGATGCAATTGAAAAGGGAGGCCAAATTCCAAGTCTGCCCTAAAGCCCTTTGTAAGAGTGAGCCATAAAATTGTGGTAAATAAGGTAAAAACTATTGGAGTGAATGGAAGAAAGTGATTTGCGGGGTAGAAGAATTTTTAAAAGCTACATAGCAAAAAGTTAGGGTGGGATATGCAGTATCAAAAAAAGTGGAAGTAAAAATGGGAATGGCACAGGGTAGCATATTGGGACCATTGCTATTCATTATTCTAATAAGTGATTGTGTTGATGGTTTACTATCAGAAGTTAGTGTGTTTGCAGATGACATAATGCTATATAAAAGGATCAAAACGGTAGAGGACTATGACCAACTGCAGGGTGATCTGGATGAGATATCTAGCTGCATTGGTAAACATGGGATGAAGATAAATGCAAAGAAGAATCAGCCTATTAGATACACCAATAAAAAAACTTAAAGGTTGATTATGATTACAAGGTGAGGAAAGAACTGCTTGTTAAAGAGCTGAGCTGTAAATATCTTGGCATAACATTCGATAACAAGCTCAATCGGGCAGGAAATATTTGACAGGTAGTAGGAAAAGGTTTCACAATCCTTCACTTGTTGCAGAGTGTTAAGGAGATGTATGAGAGAAGTAAAGGAATTGGGTTACAAAACATTGGTCAGGTCATAGCTCGAATATGGTGGGGTAGTATGGGACCCACATTTTAGGTAACAAATACAGGAGTTGGAGGGGGTGCAAAGAAGTGCTGCTAGATTTGTCTCTAGAAGACAGGAGGAGGGTGAAGAGAGTCATGGGAGTGTATAATGCGTATACTGGTGATGAGGTTTGGAAAGATATTGGTGTAAGAATTAAAAGAAATGCATGGAAGGGAAAATATGGCCATGACCACAACCTGACACTCAATTTCAGGCATAAGGGTGTGGGAAGACATTCTTTGGTAGGTAAGGGGGTCAGAGATTGGAATAAGTTACCAAGAGAATTGATGAATGATTTACCAAAACGTTGAAACAATTTAAAGTTGAAATTTGTAGAGGGCAAAAGTAGGTGGGTACAGGAAAGGGGGAAAAGTGGGTGTGTGTTTGGAAATTGCTACCAGAGGGTGTGTTTCATAGGAATTAAATTAAATCACCTGAAGAGTATATATTTTGCCAAACGCAGCAAGCAACAGGTAGGTCAATTATTTGATTTCTTTTTTCAGGCAAGCAAATCGCAAGTGTCTTTTTATTTCAAGTACTTAACTAAATGGAAAGTGAACAGAAATTTTTGGTACCTTCATTCAGGTACCAAAAATCCAAAAATAAAATTCAAAAGAATAACAACATATTCACATAATTCATTGTTCTAAAATCATAGTTTTCATTAAATCTTTTACAAAACACACAATATATTGCTCTTCTAATTGGGGGAGGAAGAAGGAAAAGACAAACAGGAATTTCACTGATCAATACACATGAAGGAATTAAAATCTCACTTCTCGGTGCTACAAGGAGTCATGTAAAACATAAATTTAATGAAACATGATTAGGAAAATTATTTGTGCAGCATTCCACTTATTAAATATTAGTAACACAACAAAATCATATTACAAAAGCTTACCTCAATTCTGCTTCCAGTTCCTTGAACTTGCATTCTTGCAAACATTAACCTTTGCAGATCATCTTCTTCTGCTGTTATAAGAGTCCCAGGATCAAGCTGTGACTGGTTTAGATACTGTGGACTGTAACCTCCTGATTCATAGTCAGCAAAGCTTTCTGTCAACATTGCAGTGGCTGCTTGCTCTGCTGCTTCTTTTGCTCTGGTGGTATTAAACATTCAGATACTTGGATTAATCTCTTAAATGGCTTGTGTTTCATACTTGAAATATTTTATTTTTCAATGATACAAGCTCAAAATTAAACAATGAGCAAAGAGTTCAATATTATGAGAAGGCTAAATCAAATGAGAAAAGCATTAAGTGTCAAAACCTGAGAGAAAATACAAAAAGTATAGCTAGCTCCCTGTTTTCTGATTAATTAATATTTTGTTACCAGCTGTAGTATGGAATGATTACTTTTTCTCAGAAATAAACAAAATCAAATATGTACCATGAACTAAGTAATAATATGCAGCATCCTATCTTGAATCATGTTGACAATGTTGATGAAAATAATTTAATGTTAGATGAACATGCAAAAACATGAATAAAATGTTTATATGACAACTGTATAGGAAAAAACTGATTTGTACAAAAATTTAATGAATGAAATACAGTTAATAGCAAGATTGGTGGTTTGTGGTAGGTTGAAAGAAGAGCTGGTTCATCTGTAGCAATACCTTCCTGATTTCACCTATGCTACTCTGCAGCCCTCTACTTTGACATTATCACCTGAAGCTTTCCTTTCCTGGAAGCCACAGTGTCACAGACCTCACTGGAATACAACTAGGCTGAACTAAACACACACAATATATGCTTATATGTGTGATATGTGGTGCTGCTATCTAGTGGTTATGTGATCAGTTACTATAGATGACAGTGAAGCCTAGAAGCTTGGCTCTGAACTGCCTCATGGGATAGAGCAAAAGTATTAACTTTCAAGGACGAATTCTGGGGGAAAAAATCTTAAAATATGATGTTTCCAAAGCAGATACCTTAATCTTTAAAATGATACCTCATCTATTGATTTCAGTTCAGTAACAAGAGAGAAAAATGTTTAACTGAAAAAAAAAGTTATATAAATAATGACACTTTTGCTCTTTAAAGATCGAATTCTGAAAAATTACTTTCTTAAAATATGTTGTTACCAAAGCAGAGACTTCAATCTTTAAAACAAGTACCTCACTTATTGATTTTGGTTAGATACCAAGGGAGATAAATGACTCAGGAAGAAAAAAAGAAAGGACAAAAACATCTTTTAGAAATAAAGAGAAAAGAAACAAAAATTCTTTTGAACTATACAAGGTGTAGATTTAAAAAATAAAATAAAACTGAAGGAAACAACTAAATAAATACAAATAGAAACTGACAATATAACACAAAAGGAAAAAGCAATGGTGATCTAAATTGTAGAACATACAGTATGCTGCAATTAATTAAGAAAGATTAACCAAATATTTCTAAGTGTCAATTTGTTACAATGTTTTTATTACTATTACAAAAATAATATTTCATACATGAAAATTCCATACAGTTTTCTGTACACATTTTTTTTCTAAACTATCAAAGAGATTATATGGGGGAGGGGGGGGGGGTTAAAATTTGTAGACTATGCCTTCAATGAAAAGATGGGTTAATCAATAGATTATAACTCTTCATGTGTTTTAGTAACAATGGAAAGAAAGAATTGCTGGAAGGCAATATTTATACGGAAGGGATTGATATAATACACCCAACACTCGCTAAAGTTGAAGGGAGGAGAGCAGCAGCAACATAAAACAATACACAAACACATAAAATACAATATTTCTGGGTTAACCCTTTGTCAATTTAAAAGTAGTAAGTTTCTTGCGCGAGCTCAGCAGAAACAAAGCCACCCAACAAATTCTTATTAATTTCATGCAGTAAAAGTTAAAAAGATATTTTACAGTTAATTAACTAAAGACATGTAATCATGGAAAATATTGTAGTAATATCATTTTCAATTTGCAATATCAATTTTCTGTAATATGAACCTAGACAATTATTACCAACATTCATGGCAAAAAGTTTCAACAGCTAAACATAATCGGTTGCTGACAGGCATAATATACAGTAAAGCTGAAGTTTGGATAGGGAAAGATGGATGACCTTAACATTCTACTAAATTAGTTCTGAGAGGATGACTCAAGTTGTCGAAATTAAAAAAAAAAAAAACACGTGGGAATGTGCTCCACCAAGCAGTGTTATTACATTTTTAGATACAGTAAATTAAAAGTTTTCTGCAGTAACTTAGCAAAATAATTAACACTCATTTAAGTATTTTTTTCTTTAAAGATCTGGTATCACTGATAAATATTTGACCTTTATGTCATTTGATGATCAAGAGTGTTAACATACAAGTAAAATACTTCATTAAAAAAATGATAACAGTAAAACTTTCATTTGTCAACCACAAAAATCAGATTCCAACTATAATAAATAATTAACATTGTTCCATAATTAAAAAGTAAGCCTTACAACATGGCATCTTATTAACTACGAGGACAGTTTTTTTTTTTTTTTCAACCTCCGATAGACCATAAATAAAAGACAAATGGACATAGAAAAAATATTTTATAACCAACTGTTACGTACATTTATGGTTACTTTTCAACATAATCACCTTATTAACCACAGATTAAGGAATCTGTCATACCTGTGGACAAGCTGGCCAATACCTTCCTCATAAAATGTTGCCACCAATGACTTTAAATGAGTCATCACATTGTCTTGAAGCTTCTCATTTGTTCGGAACCGCTGCCCTACTAGCCACTTCTTCATTTCAGCAAAAACATGAAAGTCACTTGGTGCTAGGTCGGGACCGTATGGCGGGTGATCAAAAATCTCCCATTGAAATTGTTCAAGAAGTCGCTGGGTGACACCAGCAATGTCAGGGCGAGCATTGTCGTGGAGCAGAACAATGCCAGAAGTTAGCATGCCTCTTCTTTTGTTCTGAATGGACCTCTGTAAACGTTTTAAAGTTTCACAGTAAACAGCTGCATTAATCGTGGTCCCTGGCAGCATAAACTCCACAAGCAATACACCTTTTCGGTTCCAAAACATGGTAGCCATAACCTTTCGGTTGTTGAAGGTCTCTTTGATTTATTTTTTTGGTTTGTTCAGTGAATTTGTGTGCATCCATTGTTGGGATTGTTGTTTCGTTTCGGATGTGTTATACCAAATCCACGTCTCATCTCCAGTCACAATTGATTTCAAAAAATCTTCTCCATCTGCTTGGTAACGGTCAAGGAACTTCAAAGCTGATGCCATTCGGTGAGTTTTGTGGTTGTCTGTCAACATTTTAGGGACCCAACAAGCATAGATTTTTTTGTAGTGTAAATTGTTTGTTATGATAGAGTACAGAGAAGATATTGACACCTCTCAAAATTTCATTGATAAATCACTTATCGTGAACCTATGGTTTTCTTTTACCACTTTGTCAACTTGTTGAACAAGGTCATCTGTAACGACAGATTTGCGTCCTTGATCTCCTTCATTGTGCACATCAGTTCGGCCTTCTTTAAATTTTCTGCACCATTCACGCATGACTCCTCCACTCATAAAGCTCTTTCCATACACTTGGCTCATTCTTCGGTGGTTTTCTACTGCACTGTTCCCTTCTGCTTGCAGAAAATGAATATCGCTTCTTAACTCGCACTTGGTGGGAGAATTGATCAATGCAGTTATGTTTCTGTGACTGCAGCTCGGCACAGAATGAAGTCACAAAAGTGGCAACAACAGAGTGTGTGTTAGGGTAGATGCGTAATTGTCTACTGCGCACACCGCTCACCTGCTACTCATCTGGTCTCTACGCTGTGCAATCGGAGGTTGAAAAAAAAAAAAAAAAAATCCCCTCGTACAATTTATCTGTTTCTTGTGATCTATTTTTTCACTCTGAACTATCGAAATCTTGCAAAAAATTACTATCAGACATACGAACCCATCATCTCCATCATCATCGTCACTCATTTGTGACTCATGTGGACTTGGAACATCATTGTGACTATGCACATCAAGCTGAGTTTCCTCCTTGACAGCACTCCCATGGTGCTCTTCTTCAGTGGCAGACCCTGCAGCAACCCCTTGCTGTGCCTTCAGCACCTCCAGCTTACGTCGCAGGTTTTCTTGATGCCTATCACGTAATCTTGCTCGAGCCATGTGTGCTGAAACATTGAAATTAATAAATCATAAGAATTAAAGTAAATTATTTGGTGCACAATGCTGACTGAATACTCCCATGAGGCATACTACACCAGTTGCTTTCCTTGCAATCTACAATTTAACAAGGAAGCTTGGTCATAGGTGACAGTAATATACTTTGTTGACACAATCACCAGCACTGCGTCTGGATGAATAAATGAGATAACTAGCTACACATTTTGATTTTTCTATAAATGTTTGGGAGTAATGGTATTCCTGGTTAGTTACTAATGATGTAACAAGTGACAATATTTCATGAACATCAGTAGGAAAGTTAAAATATGTAATATGTATGGAGTTGGGTAAACCTGCCAAGAAATACTTAATAATATTCAAATGATTTAAGGCAGCAAAGCAATGATTTAGTTCACAAAAATAAAAGGACACTGTAAAAGTGTGAATAATTAGAAATTGTAAGATTTAAAATTAAGCAGTTAATTAAGGATTTTTTTGGCTAGAGTGAGGATAGAATATTTTCAGCAATAAAAAAAATACACAAATATTTTCTACTGAATTTAAGGGGTGCTGTAGGATGGCAATCCAGAAAAGGAAAGATCTGGTAGCTAGAAATACAGATGTCTTTAAAAACAGATATAACTGCAGATGATTATTATTGTTATTTTATGTACAAGCTATTAAGTGATCTACAGTGATAACAAAGAATGCTGACAGTCTTTGCTGAAGAGTTTGATTAATTAATTATTTCTGGGTAATATTAAAAGCAGAGAGGTGTGTATATTACATTTAATAGATGGTAGTGAGAGCACCATAGGTGGTTCACAGCCAAGACCATCACTGAGAGTTCAAATTAAAGAAAATGTTCAAGAACTGGAGGATATCTATGAAATTGTCTGTATGGGATCTACCAGACTCATCAAGAAATTCCTAAATAAAGTATACATCTCACTTTACTGGGAAATATTGACAAGCTTGTACCAGCTTTGTATTTCACACACAAAAATATTGCAGACTGGAGCAATGCCAGGGCGTATTTTGAGTTATCTATATGGCACGGTTCTTCAGGTTCAACATGAGTACATTATTTCTGTTGCATGAAAATACATTGGCATTGACAAGCAACAAAAAATAGTTTCTTACAAAAAACTTCCTTATTTTCCTCCAAACATTTCTGGCTACTTACATAGTTAAAACTCTTAATGAAAGAAAAGCCTTTTAAGATGATCTCATATGCTTACTAGGTTTCATTGGCAGTTTTAGAGGCAATTCGAAAGAATAAAATCATGAATGCTTCAAAAATTTTAAAACTGTTCTCAGCATAGAATTGATGAACAAATGTCAAATTTGAAGAAAAGGTAAAGGTAAAATAAAAGTAATCAGGCCCTATTAATCACATTTTTCACTACACAGACATATAAAACAGTTTCAGAAAATGCAAAAAGACATGTTTTGGAAGATATGGCACTAAAACTAAAACAAAATTGAGGAAACTGTTGGACAAAAATAATTTTAAATAACAGTAGGAATGAGGACTCTACAGTGCCACTTAAAATGTAACTGCAGTTCAAAGTGGGAAGACATTTGTTTTATATATATATATATATATATATATATATATATATATATATATACAAAAATCGCAAACTTTTTGTGATTTTGTAATGAAGAAGAATTAATTGTTTCATAATAGACGAAGAAAGAATAAATCAATTACAAAATTGGCTAAGAAAATTTAAGGACTCTTCTATGAAATTTGTGACCTTATTGATGCTGGAGCACCCAAAGATTTAATAAGTTTGCACTGCTAGTAGCATATATTCCGTACTATCTTCTGAAAACAATTGTTTTTATCAGCTTTGGCTGCCATATTTCTATTGTTTCGACAAACAAGTGTTTGTTTTGGCCAGTCTTTTTCAGACCTGAAAATGATCATTTTAAAGAAGTAATGAACTAATGTGAAATCCTATGTTAAGCTTGTGAAATATTTTATACAGAACCAAGAATGGCTGGAAACAACATTTGGGAAAATCTGAATTTATAAATGGTGTCAGACATGAAAAGGTTAGCCAAGTGCAAAATGCATTTACTTCAATTTCTTCCATCTACAAATTGATGAAATCTATTTGTGAAGTGGTGAAAAAGAAGGCTGGACTCCTGGAAACAACAGTGCTGACTGCTAAAACGCATCCAGTTACTTTTAATGATTGATAAAATAATATGACATAACACCTGTTATTACTTAGCCTCCAGCAGAGTTTTTTTTATTTGCCAAACTAAAAATTGCTGTGAATTTCTTCAACCCATTGAGGAAAATTCACTATGCAGCTGTACAACACCAATGAATATTTTTGGCAGGAAAGCAGAGATCACTGTGAAGAAAGACTTTAGCATGGACTAATCAGAAAATGTTAGTAGTTAGCAATCTCTGAAGAGTAGTAAAATCTTCTATCAAAAACTTTAAGAATTTTCTAGACAGACCTAATATAGTAAACTAGCTGATACCCGCGATTTTGTATGCGTGGATTAAGAATTTCTTTGCCAGAATTGAACATATAAAGTTATTGGTAGCAAAGGATTGGTCCCAAACAACATCGAATCGGCATAATATGACCAGAAAGCCATCACTATATCATTCTACCGTCGAACCAGTCTCTTGAAGAGAATCAATTTCCAACATATTTAAAAACAGAGAAACAAACGAAGGTGAGGGGATGTGGGGGGTGGGGGATGTTAACCAAGGACAACTTTATTTCAGCTTGGTCTTTTCTTCTTTCCTCAGCATTAGCACACGATTCTTGGATTCTAATAACTTTAGCTGCTCATGCTCTGCTAGAGCTACAACTTTGGCCAGTTTACGCCCACAAGGTATGTCAAAAAAGAAGGCAAAATAAAATGGTACCAGAAACATATAAGAAACCACAAAGCAATAGACAGAAAAAATCGAAATCTATACTAAATAATGCATTTTTTCTCTAAACAAATTATACACTAAGATAATGCATGAGAAGCATAGCTTGAGCAAGAGATGTAACATTACAGACTAACACAAACATCCGTCTCTCTGTCACCATTCGATAGGTTCTCATAACTTCGTGACTAGGACTATTAATCATACCGAAGAAAATAATAAAAAATAAAATAAAAAAAATAATGTCCTGTGCGCTCCCTACAGATTTTCTTGTCAAATTCTGTCAATATCGGTAGAGGCATTTAATCGTAAAAACATAACAAAAGACAGACTTACTTCTGCATTTATAGTATTAGTACTGCAGATCACACACACACTGACTACGAATCACCCCTGAGGGATCAATATAACGTAAAAAAGTGTACACCTACAGCATTGCAAGTCTACCTACGATTTGCCTCGCATTGCACCCCTAACTTTGTGATATTCGATCACAATAACCGATGGCCCCGGCGTGACTCTTACAATCAAAAACAGTTTTTAAAAATCTTAGCCTCTACGGAGATTTGACCTGGAGATCACAACCCAAACATTAGTAAGCAAGTGCTTTAACCACTGAGCTACACAGAAAAACAGTACAGAGACCTCCATATCCAACGCGTCTATCCCCATTCAGTAATTTTTCGAAATTATAAGGCGACATGCATTATTTATACAGATAATTTTTCAACCAAATGTAGACGGTATTATTCTCCTTGTTTCAAAGGATAAGTGTGCAAAGTCTCATTGATATGGGTTGAAAACTGTGGATTTGTATAAAGAACAAAAAAACAAACAAACAAACATACATACATTCATCTTTATATACATAGACTAGCTGATACCAGTGACTTCGTACGCATGGATTAAGAATTTCTTTGCCAGAATTGATTATAAAAAGTTGTTGGAAGCGAAGGATTGGTCCCAGACAACACTGAGTCGGCATAATATCACTGGAAACCCATTACTATATCATTCTACCATCGAACCTGTCTCTTGAAGAGAATCAATTTCCAACATATTTAAAAACAGAAAAACAAACGAATGTGAGGGGATGTGGGGGGGAGGGGTGTGTTAACTAATGGCAGCTTGGACTTTTCTTCTTTCTTCAGCATGAGCATCCGATTCTTGGGGTCTAATAACTTAAGCAGCTCGTGTTCTGCTAGACCTACAACTTAGGCTAGTCTACGCATGCAAGAAGGCAAAATAAATTGGTGCCAGAAACATTTAAACAGACACAAAGTAATAGGACAGAGAAAATCGACACCTATACTAAATAATACGTTTTTCTCTAAAGGAAATTTATTAACACATTATACACTAACATAATGCGCGAGAAGCATAGCTTGAGCAAGCGACGTAACATTACAGACTAACACACACATCCGTCTCTCCGTCACTATTCGATAAGTTCTCAAAATTTCGTGCCTACAACTGTTAATCATAGCAAAAAAAAAAAAAAAAAATTCTTGTGCCCTCCCTACAGATTTTCATGTCAAATTCCATCAATATCGGTATAGGCATTTAGTTGTCAAAACGTAACATAAGACAGACTTACATCAGTATTTATAGTATTACTACTGCAGATCAAACACACACACTGGCTACGAATCACCCCTGATGGATCAATATAGCGTAAAAAAGTGTACACCTACAGCATTGCAAGACTACCTACGATTTGCCGTGGATTGCACCCCTAACTTTGTGATATCTATAGTTTAACATTCAATCCGAATAACCAACGGGCCAGGTGTGACTCTTACGATTAAAAACAATTTTTAAAAATCTTAGTCTCCACGGGGATTTTAAACTGAGACCACGACCCAAACATTAGTAAGCAAGCGCTTTAACCACTGAGCTAGCTGACCGCAACACGGAAAAACAGTACAGAGACCTCCATATCCAACGCGTCTGTCCATCGCCGTTCTGTCATATTTCGAAATTATAAGACAACATGTATTATTTATATAGATAATTTTTCAACCAAATGTAGACAGTATTTTTCTCCTTGTTTCAAAGGATAAGTGTGCAAAGATTCATTGAGGTAGTATGAAAACTGTGGATTTGTATGAAACCAACCAACAAGTAAACAAACATACATACATTCATCTTTATATATATAGATTACTGCAGATCACACACACACTGACTGTGAATCACCCTTGAGGGATTAATATAAAGTAAAAAAGTGAACTTCTACAGCATTGCAAGACTACCTACGAATTGCCTCACATTGCACCCCTAACTTTGTGATATCTATATACATTCAATCCAAATAACCGACGGGCCAGACGTGACTCCTACGATCAAAAACAATTTTTAAACACCTTAGTCTCCACAGGGATTTGAACCCGAGACCACAACCCAAACATTAGTAGGCAAGCGCTTTAACCACTGAGCTACACTACACAGAAAAACAGTACAGAGACCTCCATATCCAACGCGTCTGTCTATCGCCGTTCAGTCATATTTTGAAATTATAAGACAACATGTATTATTTATACAGATAATTTTTCAACCAAATGTAGACAGTATATTTCTCCTTGTTTCAAAGGATAAGTTTGCAAAGTCTCATCGATATGGGTTGAAAACTGTGGATTTGTATGAAGAACAAACATACATACATTCATCTTTATATATAAATATATATATATATATATGTATGTGTGTGTGTGTGTGTGTGTGGAAATGAGTTCATTCTGAAAAATAACCATTACTTTTTTTAGCCATTGCAGTAATATAGTTGAAGAAAGATAATGCACAAAATTGTCTAAGTTCATTCTGTTTATGTTGTATTAAGTAAAGACACAGTCACTTTTTATTATCCATCATATTCTTCTCCTTCTTGAATGGAGACTACAAACATTCTACCTTTTAGCTGTGACAAAAGTGATTCCCAGTAGCCAATGTCAACCCCTTCAGGTTTGCCACTAATCTTGCTTTCTATCTGCAATTGAAGAGCTTCCAGCTGAGCAGCAGTTTTTCCTTTGAAAACAGAAGCAACATCTTTTGCCACAGATTGATGGATGCCTTCTCTTCTTCCAACAGCTAAATTGGAGAAAAAAAAGAAGCATTAAAAACATTCAGATTGCCTAAAGAATAGTTTGATTCAAACAAAAATTAAGGCACTGATAAACATGTGTTTACTCACACACCTTATTTTCTATTTTATTATAAATCTGTATATGAGCTGAGTGTGTCTGAGTGTTTGAAATGGCATCACACAAAAACTTTTGCAGCAATTTAGATCATGATTAATAGATTTACACGGTATGCCACATTGTTTATTCCACAATCTGAGCTTTTGGCTGCCATCCTACAGCCTTCATCAAAGCTACTATTTATGTTGACATGGCAATGAGCACCAAGCATCGCGGAGTTAAAGGCCTCTATCTTCATTGATGTTGTTGGTATTCTTTAAAATTTCTGCTGCCTCTTTCACACTTAGAGGCCACCACTTATCTTCTCTCCAAAGTAACCTTGTGTCTTGAAATTTTATTTCATGCCTGGTGTTAATGGCATGGCGAACTACGGCTGATTTGTCGCTGTTGCTATATTTATAGTGGCCGATATGCTCCTTAAAGGACTATGGACTAAAGATTTAAAGGAACATATCAGCCACTATTAATATAACAGTGACAAATCACCCATAGTACACCACACCATTAACACCAGGCACGAAATAAAATTCAAAGACACAAGGCTGCTGTGGCCTCAACATGGGAAAGAGGCAACAGAAATTTTAAAGAATACCAACAACATCAATGAAGATAGGAGCCTTTTACTCTGTGATGATGTCAACATAAACAGTATCTCTGACGTAGGCTGTAGGATGGCAGCCGAAAGCTCAGATTATGAAATAAACAATGCAGCATACCCTGAAAACCTATTAATCATGAACAAAGATGGCCACGGAAGAATTAGGAATTTGGATCATGTCTTAAAAGTTCTAAATCTTGTTTTGTAGCTTAAGATCTTCAAAATTTCTTATGACTTAATTCAACCACGTAGGGGAGCAAAAAATAATGAGGAAAACAGGTACAGAAGATCACTAAGTATTTTAGATGAACATTTTTTTCAAGGAATATTCATCCCACAACTATTTGGTTTCAATATGGTTTCAGACTTCGGATATTTATTTCATCAGTTCTCTGTAATTAAGAACATTAAAATAAACATTGTACATTAAGTAAATATAGGAAGTGTAAGTGATATTTACAATATGCAAACATCTATGTGTTTTGAGCCGACAAAGCTCATACTAATACATTATTAATCTTTGTATTCTGATAATATAGTTTTTTCACTGGTAATTTATTTCCCGTTTTCTGAAATACAGTAAGTTAAAATAAATTAATTACATTTATCAATGATGCACTTCAGAAAATGTAACTAAATGGTGGATATAATTTAGGGTACACACCTTTGTGCACTTTATTTTGGAAGCAATGGAAAGCAGATATTACACTGAGGGACATTTATTATTATTATTGTTACTATGTATGACCCATCCAAAAGTTGGATTATCAGTAGTAATTTTCATTGTCACTATTTAGCAGGGTGCAGTTCTATATGTGGGCAATGGCCTTTCGCTATTGTTGCCAATAATCATTAAATTTGTTTGCTTGCAAATTGAAATGCAGCCTGAACACTGTAAAACTTAACGATAGACCATAATATTTTGGATGCCCTACTTTCATGCTCTATGTGTTACTATTACTGTGATTTGGGCTGCATTACAACCAAAAAGCAAACAAATTACATTCAGGTTAGTGTCCTGCGAGGAGTGACAATACCAGCACGGGACTATTAGTGCAAAATTAAACCAACCATTGCGGGGGAGATGGTGTCAGCCAAGGACCAACTGCACAAAAAGAACTACAAGTTCCCCATTACAACCTAAACACACAGACCTTTAGTATGAAATTATATTTTATACATAATGGTCCAAAGTATCTCACAACCTCCTTTATTATGAAATTTTCATTTTGTACGTATGCTGTTAGTAGTAATTCTCGCTACATGAGGAAATACAGGAAAACAGCATTAAATATAATTCAATGTACAGGAGACTAACAAACTACTAAGAAAATAATTTCTGTAACTTTATTCATTAAATTGTCCAGCCCATTTTATTAATCAGTCAACAATTAATAAGTAAAAAAAAACAAAAAAAAACGTGGATTAGAAAAAAAATGTGGATTAGAAAAACAAATGTGCAGCCAATAAGCTACAGGTTTTGATTGGAAGACAACCGGATGTGGCCATTATCAATGAATAAGATTACACCCCGCTAAATAGTGTCAACTGCTAATCCAGTTTATGTATGGTTCATACGAAATAAATATATACATATTGTTGCATAATGTCTGCTTTCCATTCTTACCAACATAAAGTCTTCATTCATGAGAGTTTATTGTTGTGTCTAAACATACTTACCTCAGCATGAAGGCAATCTGAATGTATCAGTGCCATTGGTTGCGTTTTTTTCCTTTGTTGCACATTTGCTACAGTAAGGAAATATTTCTATTTGCTGTGTTTAAATGGATCTTATCTGTAACCTTCAAATGCATAGATTTGCATTTTTATTATTATTATTATTATTTGCCCCTCCATAATATTATTTGGTTCTATATGGAAAAAAAGGTAAAGCATTTTTTACACAAACCAGGTTCATGTTTACGAAGCAACAACCAAATGCTGGTTAGTAAATATGTACAAAAACAAGAAATATCATATATTGGGAAAACTGCAGTGAAGAGAAGATGAGATTTCATGGTGTGTTACTAATAGTTAATCAACAGTTATCATAATTTTTGTACATTCAGTGCAAGATACTTTTTGCTTAATATAACTAATACTAAGTTTCAAAGATCCTATTCAAAAGGTTTAGTCATATCAAACTACAGTAATTTTAAACTGGATATAGCTTTCGCAGTTCATTTTTCCAGGCAGTTATAGCAGTTAGTAAACAAAAATGAAATTACAAACTGATGAAACATCCCAAATTCTTAATGATACAAACACATGAGGTTGAACAGTTTTGCAGACAACCTAAGTAATTCACAAGATTAAATTTTTCACTGATGGAAGAACCACTTTCCCTTTTACATTAATGATTGAACAACTGAGAGTTTCTGGCATATTTTTTAACTCCCTATCAAATGATTCTGCCCACATTAACAGTTTCCAGTTTAGCTGTTTATTACTCTGGAATCTGTGTAAGGCACTTCTCCTAGATGAATATGATAAAACTGCTACTAAGTGAATAATGGCACTCTTTGTCTTATGACAGAGCTTCCTTTTTTATTGCTTATCACTTTACACATTGTTGATGTTGAGTTCATGAGAGCCAGATAAGGACTGAGGGCAAAGAACAGGAAAGAATTCGGCCATGGCCTTTTGAAGGAACCATACCAGCATTCGCCTGGAGGGATTTTGTGAAATCATGGAAAAACAAAATCTGGATGGTCGAACAAACATTCGAACCCACATTTACCTTAATGCATTGCCACTCACACACCAATAAAATAAAGCATGCTGGCAGAAAGTATTGTACAAATCAATCGCTGGAGCAAAGCCCACAAGTTTAAATTAAGAAACACTCCAGTCACAGTAGCATATGTGTGATATAACAAATTTGGCATTTTAAAACAGAAGCCGAGATACCATTGGATGGCTAGAAATGATAGAGATGGAGTGTGTCATGGATTACGGTAAGGTACGGTCACATGTAGTGAGACAGGAAAACCATGTTAAATAGTAATCTGGACGGACAATTCAGAGTAGAGTAGAACTCCAATTATCCGAACTCTGACTATCCGAATCACTGAATATTCGAATCGCTTTTTTAACTCATCCCAACGAAGAATTGTGGGAAAGAGGGAATGGCCAGTTTAAAACAATCTTTTTACTGCCACAAGTCACAAGTTTGTTGCAACCAATGGACCAGTCTGTTATCAAAACCATGAAACATCATCACAGAAGGCAACTATTATGGAAACTTTTGGTGGAGGGTGAAACAAAGAAGGTGTGTCAGCTAAACACAAAAAAAAAAAAAAATATTGAAAGAGTGCCCTTACATGGTAGCGGAAGCTTGGAGCCCCATTAAGGCAATCCCATTAAGACGCACATGGAAGTTCAAAGGCATACCAACTGAACAAGAGAAGGAGAAAAAGGAAAAAGAAGCACAAGAAAAGGAAACGGAAGAGAGAGGAGAAGATGGGGATGACATGTCACTTGAGGAATTCTTTTGAAAATTCCTGGATGTTCAGAAGTTAATGCTGAATATATAGGCGAGTGGGTGATGTTTGATTCGTCAGACCCTGGGTATGAAAGTCTAAATGATGGTGAAAGTGTGAGAGAAGAAAGTGTAGGGGAAGAAGATGACCTTAATGTCGAAGTTGAAGCAGATACGGGACCATCAGCTGGTCAAGCATTTGCCGGCCTTGAAAATGCATTGAAGCGGATAGAGCGTCAGCCCGAGTGTGGCCACATGCAACTTCCAACTTTCAAGAGGATGCGCGACTTGGCTGCCCGAAAACGGATGAATTCAGTTAAACAGATTACTTTGACCATGATGTTCAGCAAGCAATTACTTTTATTTACATTAAGGTATGTACATACTTTACTAATGTACAGCACTTGCAAGTACGCCTAACATATAGAAGTGTTGCCTTTTCATTTAATTAATTAAAAGCTCTTTTTCTTTAAAAATAGTTTTTTTCTCCCAAGTTCAACATACATACAGTAATTAATTAATTAAAATAGACCCTTTTTCAGAAAAAATCCAATTATCCGAATTTTTTACTATCCGAATGGGGTCCGATCCCAATTGATTCAGATAATTGGAGTTCTACAGTACTTTTAAATTACAGTCCAAAATCACAGTTATTTATTTTCATACAAATATTATAATGGTCAATGTTTATTTATACATAAGGAAAATAGATTTATATATATATATATTTTACCTGCTTCATATGCACTTTGCTTTTCCAATTTTCGGAGTTTATGCAGTTCATCCTCAACGATAACAGTAATATCATTCCAATAATCTAAATTCTTTCCTCTCTCCAGTTCTTTATAAACCTTTTAAATAAAGAAGCAAATACCAATGCATAAATACTTCATTACAAATGATATTTCAATAACTAAAAGCAATACAAAAAATTAACTATTAAAAAGGTAAGATGTACAATTGCAATATGAATAGTCTTACAAATTATCACATTTAGCTTGCACCCAAGAATCAAATAAGTGTCTGATATAATTCAACAGTATCAACATTTGAGAAACATAGGAAAGGAAAATGCAATAATAACACTATCTTAGAAAACATGTAGCAGGACATGTAGGATACGAGTGCTATTGAATGTACAACAGCATATGAATTCCTTTGGCAAGATAAAGGTTTCAAAGGTCAATTTACTCTCATGGTACCCAATTGAATCAATATGGTAAAAGCAACAATGCCAAAAGCACTTTTTGCTTTTAGATATAACAAGCTTGTTTTTCAAAATTACTTAGGTGATCGACACAATTGTTATTAGAGCAAAACGTTACTTATCACTAAGCTCATGGAAGAAAGCAAAAAATGGGAAGAGAACATAAAGACTACTTCCAATGAAATATCAAACTCCTCTTTACAGAGTATACCCTATTTGCATAGAGCAGGCTAATTTGACTGAACAGTTCCCCGTGTAAGGAGTTATCCACTGCTTGTAAGTGGTCTCCTGATAGTAGGACAATGAAGTGAGAAGCTGTTTAGGGCTGTCACAAGCATCAGAAATGATTAACAGCTTGTAAATACAAGAGATAACGATAACCCCTGTATGGTATAACCAAACAGTATTACAAAGAAACGTAATCCTCTTAAATTTGATATGATGGTTTTTCTGGGTAAAATCTTCAAGAGGTAAAAATGGTATCCTCTAGTGCACCTAAGGGTGGCAACTGCTCAAATCAAAGTAATCACAATTGACAGAAATAATATACATGTCCAAGTGTGTATTCTTGGAAGTATAAAAAAATAAGGCAGGTTAAAGAATTTAAAAGGGGAAATGTGCTGGTTTCTTTTAGATGTATCTAGCATTAGTTAGGCTGAACAGATGGATGAGCAGGATTTCTTGCCTAAGGAATGAAGAATAACTGACAAACAAGCTATCTAAATGCTACAGGAGTGGGATTTTGAGATGATTAAGAAAACAGGAAGACAGGTCAGCCTGCACAGACAGTCTATGACACAATTACACTTATATAGACAGTTTAACGATGGAATTACACTGACATGGACAAAAACTGAGCCCATACCAACCACACTGGAATAAATATACATTCCAATACCCAAGAAGATAATTTTGAAACAGAGAAAATGTAAACAATTATGAAGGGTGGCAACACTAAAGTAGTGTTTCTCAGATCTATATCTGGATCACAAATTTTGTAAACAAGTGACTTTTTTATATGAACTGCTATTATTTACAAGCCAGACCTACTGTCTAGCAAAACCTTATTTACGAATATTACAACAAAAAATTCATGCATTCATGCACCGAGCATGGTGGGTGAGTGGTTAACGCTCTTGCCTCACAATCGAAAGGACATGGGTTTGAATTCCCATCCGGCCATCCAGATTTGGGTTTTCCATGATTTGCCCAAATCACTACAGGCAAATGCCAGGATGGTTCCTTCAAAAAGCCATGGTTGAATTCCTTCTTGTTCCTTGCTCTCCATTCTTTCCCACCTCTAATGACCTCGACGAAGCAACAAGCAATATACGTATAATCACGCAAGGAAATTATGCAGATAATTCCACTACAGAGCAATATCGTACAATGTACAATTTTTTTCACTTTGTTACTATCTGCAAATTTCCTTGCATGAAATTTTGTTCTAACATTTGTAAAAAAGGTTTTGCTAGACCATAGGATTAGCATGAACAACAGTGCACTAGTGAAGCTTAGTATCTTCCAATCAACCTTAGCATGAAAAATAGTGCACTATTTTTTTAACTGCTTAACGTCTCTCAACAGCAAGGTCTTTAGAGACGGGAAATGATTTTTAGGGGGGGGGGGGCAAGGAATGGGAAGGAATTCGACCATGGCCTTTTGAAGGAAGCATCCTGGCATTAGCCTGGAGTGATTTGGGAAACCATAGAAAACCCAAATCTGGATGCCTGGACGGGGATTTGAACTGCCGCCCTCCCGAATGCGAGGCCAGAACGCTAACCATTACACCACGATGCTCGGTAGTGCACTAGCGAAGCACAGCATCTTACAATAAACCATAAGTATAAACAGGGCTAATTTAATAATAAGATGTTAATAAACATAGGATTAAAAAAAAAAAAGTTACAAGTAATCTGCCTAAACCACTGAGTTTTGCCATACAGGGGCCTCATTTATAACCATTTTCAGCAAAGAGGTAACAATGAAGTGGAAGGAGTTGGCAGGTTGGGCATTACTCCTCTTGTGACATCATGTTTGAGTCTGGCTGCACCATAACAGGACATTGTATTATGTGTATAAATAGATTCAAATCAAACAAAATGTACTGGGTAGCAAATTCAAATAAACATTAGGATAAGAGGAAGAACCATAACTTACCACAGCTGACAGAAAGACTGCACAGGCACAGACATTAAAATGTTTTATGTGTGCGTATGTCAATTTGTGTGTTCTATCCTCTCTATCGTAATTTTATATATAATAATAGTGGTCCAATGCAAAAATATAAATATAAATGTAAATGATATGACATGTTTTTCAATTCTGTATTATCCTTGCGAAAAAAATATGATGAAGCATTAAAATTGAATAGCGGGATTGTGAAAATATGATTATCAGTATCTATTTGACTAAACATATCATTAATCATCTACTACTTCTGCATATCACAGGATCAAAGCCCTTGGTAGAGTATGCAAAGGAAATTTTTGTATGTTTCTAAATTAGTATAGAAATTTAAATATATAGGATATACAAGACAATTTGCAATTTCAAATTAACAATTTTCAGAAATCTTTAAAACTGTACCTCATTTATTGATTTTGGTTATGTATGAAGGATCAAATAGAGTTTGTAATGAAAAGTCAACTTCTAGAAGTAATATATAGTGATTTAATTAGTAAGAACACAGCCGGAAAGATTGTGTTTTCTGTCACTTATGGTTCCTTTTCATACTAAGTTATACGCTGCTGTTTGTGTAAATTGCAAGATCAAGGAGACAAGTGATTAGAACGAAATTTATTCTTCAGATGACAATACACAACTGATTAGAGTTACGGAACTATACATGCAGTTAGCTGACAGAATTCAGTTCAGTATGAAACCATCATTTTGTAGTGGACCAAGGTTTTCTAGGGATTTATTGGGAAATATAGGATTTTTATAGAAAAGTATAGAAAACTAGGTCAGTTGTGACAAGGACTGTAAACAATTGAGCCAGAAGGAATGTGTAAACTCGCAATGCAATGAACTGCCTAGTAGGGCAAGAACGTCAGTAGTTTCAACCAAGTAACTACGTAATCAAATCAGATTGACCGCATCAAGGCAATACGGGATTGGTTAGCCACCATCCCTACTTGGGAAAATGTAGTGGGGAGAGATGAACAAAACTAGAGAGCAACCGACGGGGAGAGGTCTTTCAGGTCACAGAGGCCACAATTGGTAGGTGAGCCAAGCAGACATCGGGAGCCAAAGTTAAGGCAGCAAGCAGCAGTGATGGTGGCAGTCTTCACCGGACATCACATCTTGGCAACATCATAAAGACAGGTGGGACTGAACCTGCTTAGAAGATGATAGATAAATGGGGGAGGTTTAGCCTAATGGGAATTTATGGCAATTGTTAGTCTCTAGCATTAACTGCACAGACTGACCAGGTAATTGAAGGCCTATTGAGTTGATAATTGGTTACTATGTACATAAATGTAAATACTTGTACATAACCAGCCTGGTGTATTATTTATGCATTCTACCACTCACATGACAGTAGGTTTTCCTACCCACATATATGTTCTCCTCTCGGTGGTGGAAAAGCAAAATAATAATAGGCGGTCCACAACAGTGTGCTGCAATCAGAGCCTCTGAACAGTATGGCATGCAATCAAAGAGAGTCTGGATATACTGTTGCCAAAAACACTGCCATACAATTTGTAGGTGCATCCACAAATCAATGACAGTGATTGCAGGAGGGCCAGAACAAACAAGTTGCTGACCAACCATATCTCAGACACTAGTCCAGACCTTAGCAAACAGTGTCAAACCATCGACATCTGCTGCAGCTGCACTGCTCCAATGCTGAGCCAACACTGTATGCATCTGTTCTGTCAGTTATGGCTATGTGGACCAGATGGCAGTCATTCCACTCTGTAGTCACATTGTGGTTCAATATCTGCTCGTCGTTGTGTAAGGCCAATTCTATCCACTGGTTCCCCATAAGCATTACCGTCGTAGCAGGGTGGCCTGTATGATCCACAGTGTCATGGTATGACAAATCCGCTTCCCGCAGACCAACCATGCCAATTTCAAACTCACTCCATTGCTGATATTGCACCCTGTAACATCAATGATGTATAACGGCCCTTTTTGCACATTTCCTCTTCATTTGATGGTCACAAAAACAAATAGATTTCTGGGCCTATATACACACCATGTCTCTGCAATCACTTATTATAGTTTCTCTGATTTTGGAGGGATTCACACCATTCCTACTGGTTTTTGCAATTTTCACAAATAGTAGTCTACATAGCTAGTAAATAAATTTATGATAAACTATCTTTAGAGATATAAACACCACTTTTATTTGATTCCTCAGACTTCCACGGCCATCTTTGTTCATGATTAACTGACTTTCGGGTTTTTCCGCATTGTTTATTTTATTACCTAAGCTTTCGGCTGGTATCCACCAGCCTTCATCAGAGATACTGTTTATGTTGACATAGCAACGAGCGCCAAGCATCGCAGAGTAAGAGGCCGCTATCGTCGTTGATGTTGTTGGTGTTTTTCAAAATTTCTGCTGCCTCTTTCACCCGTCGGGGCCACCACTGGTCTCCTCTCCACAGTAGCCTCGTTTCTTGAAATTTTACTTCATGCCCAGTATTAATAGCATGGCGGACTACGGCGGAATTTTCGCTGTTGTTATATTTGTAGTGGCGGATATGTTCTTTAAGTCTCTCCGCCACAGTGCGACCTGTCTCGCCGATATAAACACTGCCACAACTGCAGGGGATTTCGTAAACACCCATAAGCTGGTGTGGGTGTAATTTGTCTTTTACCTTTGTCAGTGACTGACCAAGTTTGCACTTAGCCTTATATACTATTCGCACCTCCACCCGCTTTAACAATTTCCCAATCCGATCTGTGATACCCTGTATGTATGGGAGACAGGCGAATTTTGTTGGCACATTAATATCATGGGATAAGTTGACGTCTCCCATAGGTTTTTTGGGTCTTAAAACCCTCCTGATCTCAGATTCACTATAGCCGTTGGCTTGGAATATTTTTGTAAGTGTCTCCATTTCTTCATTCAGTCTTTCCGAGTCACATACTGTCTTAGCTCTTAGGTTGAGTGATGTCAATACGCCTCTCTTCGTTGCCGGATGATGGTGCGACATGGCGTGCAGATACCTATTAGTGTGGGTCGCCTTGCGATACACAGTGTGACCCAAACTTCCATCGCTTCGCTTGTGAACAAGGACATAGAGAAATGGCAGTTGTCCATTTTCTTCCACAACCATAGTGAACTGAATTCTTGGGTGGCCACTATTCAGGTGGTTTAAGAACTCTTGCAAACTCTCCTTACCGTGAGGCCAGATGCCAAAAGTGTCATCAACGTAACGGATCCACTTTGTAGGTTTTAGGCGCGCGTTGTTAAGCACCTTCATCTCGAATGATTCCATGAAAATGTTTGCGGCTACAGGTGAAAGTGGCGAGCCCATTGCCGCACCTTCAACTTGAGCATAAAGTTGACCATCGTACTAGAACACAGTTGACTTAAGGCAGAACTCTGTCAGGTCAGCCCACTCAGTAGACTTTCCTTGTGCAAGAAGTTTAGCACGTATTACAGCAACGGCTTCGTCTACCGGCACATTAGTGAATAATGAGACAATATCAAAACTCACCATGACATCAGCCTTCTCTAGCGTCAGATCATCAATAATTTGTATAAAGTGAGCTGAGTTCTTTACAGCTGATCTGATATCTTCCGTGAGATGTTTCAGTTTATTGGCAACGTACCGCGCAAGTGGATGAGTAGGTGAGTTGACCACGCTCACAATCGGACGTAAGGGAACCTCTTCTTTGTGCACTTTGGGCAATCCATAGAACCTAGGCATCATGCAATTGTTTCTTTTTAGGTTTTTCTTGTCCTCCTGCTCAATCGCTTTGGAGGTGTTAACTCTTCGGGCCACCTCTTTCCTAATCTTCTGTAGTGGGTTTCTGCTTAATGGTTCGTAGGTCTTGTCTGCCAGCAAGTTCTTAATCTTATTGTGGTAGTCCAGTGCTTTCATTACTACGGTTGCACACCCCTTGTCAGCTGGGAGAACCACAATATCATCACGTTGCCGTAATACCCGCAAGGCTGATCTTTCTTCGCTAGATAGATTGCTGCGTGGTAGTTTTGCGTGGGCAAGAATGCGAGCTGTCTCCTGTCGGATGTTATTTGCCTGATCGGGTTCTAACCCCACAACGGAACTCTCAACGCCCGCTATGATATCTAAAGTTGGCAAATGTTTGGGTACCGGGGCAAAATTAAGACCTTTCGATAGCAAAGATATTGTTGCTTTATCTAGTTCCCCGTCCGTGAGATTTACCACTGTATGGGCCAGTTGCGGAATTTTAGTATGTTGTTGTTGTTGTTCTGCCTTGAATTTTTGAAATTTACAAATCTGTGCCTCTCTAGTATTATTCAGCACTTGCAACGCGTAATTCGATGAAACTGAATCCAACGTATTCCAATCCATACAGGGTATCACAGATCGGATTGGGAAATTGTTAAAGCGGGTGGAGGTGCGAATAGTATATAAGGCTAACTGCAAACTTGGTCAGTCACTGACAAAGGTAAAAGACAAATTACACCCACACCAGCTTATGGGTGTTTACGAAATCCCCTGCAGTTGTGGCAGTGTTTATATCGGTGAGACAGGTCGCACTGTGGCGGAGAGACTTAAAGAACATATCCGCCACTACAAATATAACAACAGCGACAAATCCGCCGTAGTCCGCCATGCTATTAATACCGGGCATGAAGTAAAATTTCAAGAAACGAGGCTACTGTGGAGAGAAGACCAGTGGTGGCCCCGACGGGTGAAAGAGGCAGCAGAAATTTTAAAAAACACCAACAACATCAACGAAGATAGCGGCCTCTTACTCTGCAATGCTTGGCGCTCGTTGCTATGTCAACATAAACAGTATCTCTGACGAAGGCTGGAGGATACCAGCCGAAAGCTTAGGTAATAAAATATACAACGCGGCAAAACCCGAAAGTCAATTAATCACCACTTTTATTTGCTTATGAACAAGTAGGAAATGAGACTGCAGCAGGATTTCTGGAAAGTACCCACCTCTCTTGTGCACCAGCAATCAACGGTACCTGCCAACAGCTAATGGCTTCCACCAATAGAAAATCTTCCTGTTAGTGGTCAACGTTTCACGCCAGTAGCCACTGGCTGACCGGAAAAAGGATGACATAGAGTGGACTTCGCGTGGTATATAAGTGGCTCTATAACCTACCGGCAGCAGTCACTTGACAATGGCGACAGAGTTTGTGACCGCCGAAACATCGTGTTTGATTGATGGACTAAATCAGCTAGTTACCCGAGAAAATTTTATTCAACAAGTGGGAAGCAATTAAGTATGCAGGTGTGAAGATGCAAATGTCTTTGATGTTATTATGCCCTAAAACCTCCCCTCTCCTTATTTCAAGTATGAAAATTGAATATAAGAGACAATATATAAACTGAACCATGTCACCAACGAGTTTAATTTGAATATTTCAGCTGAAAACAGTAATGTTTTGGCAGTTGGAGGAACATATTCAATCAGAACACAAATTGTAATAAGTGACTACTACATAACAAATAGTTAATTTTTATACCTTAAATATTACTTAACTCACAATTGATCCAAAGATCCTCTTGTTTAACACTACACATTTAGACACTTTATGGCAACAATAGAATACACTTAGCAATACACAGTAGCACTCTAAACAATGGAGAGAACACAATCAAGGAGACTGAATGGACTTACTGACCCAACACTTGATGAAGAATGTAATGAAGATGGAAGAGATATTACATGAAGATTAATTAGGGTTTGCGAAAAACCAGGGGGGGGGGAGGTATTTATAATTAATTTTAGGATAAAGCATCATGAAAACAAGGATTTATATATAGCATTGTGAATTTTGAGAAAATGTCTGTCTATGTGACAGTTGAGTCTTTCCCTAAGTATTGTTTCTACATAATCTTCATGGGTGCCTAACTGATTTATTTTTTTGACACACAATGTTTTAACAGTTACCTGTGCTATTTCCGTCAGGTGAATTAATAAATTCTGTTGTATTCCATGGCATCTAATATGTTTGACTCACAATATGCACAAGTGGTCAATTATGGATGCATGCCAAGCCTGCTGCTGAAGCCAGTTGCCTATTGGGCAGTCCTGTTAGCAAGGCTTCATATGTGGCCCACTACAGACACTGTACTGAATCACACTCACTAGAGCCTTCCTGGCACTCACGTCTGCCATGCTGTTGCTGAAGATCACAAATAACAGGCCTCCATACTTCCCTCAGATAAAGACAACGATCACTGTTAAAGTTGTTGTTACTCAATCTCCAATGCCACATCGGTTCATAGGCCCAGAGCAGTCTCTGATAGTGATAGCCAGCAGAATAAACTAAGGTTTCTTTGGCTAGTTTCCAAACAAAATCATTATTTATAGCAGCAAATTAAATGAGTATTCATTACCACTAACCAATACTGACAGCTGAGTGAGAGGAACCATCAATAACTTGACCACTGTTGCCATATGAAAGGAATACTTCTGAAAAAATACAACGAATTCTTGCACATTATGGTACAAGGAGCATCCTCTGACCTTCTGTGAAGATATAAGACATGCTACATTCAGTGAAGGATGATTTATTCGATCTAATGTGATAAAAAATATATAGATCAAACTATCTAAACACCATATGAGCCCCACACTAAGCATAAGGATCAGCTGTGCTTTATAATGAACCTCTGCTCGTATCTACCCAGAGACATTTTCTTTCTGCTCTTACTACCATACGTTTATGTTTACCTACAACAAATTATTTCTTAATAAAAGAGTATATATTCTTTGTTGTCTTGATATGATGCATTATCCCCTCCTTGCTAGAAAATTCATCATGTATCCTTTTTATATGTCAAGGATGTTGAATGTTGGTCATCATATATTACTGTATAAGTTTCTTCCAATTATAAAGAAATATACTGATCCTTCTTATTTCTTACATAATATTGCTTTCCTGTTATTGATTGCCAATGATCACACCACTTTTAAAAACTTCTTTAATTACAAGTTTTACATTCACCAAATTATATAACTCTTATCACATCATTTACATCACTTCACAAATAATATCGAACTCAGCTGATTACAATTTCTTCAAATATTACTATCCTCCATACGGTCAACCATCATTATTCGTCTCATGTCTTACAGCTACTCTTCAACTGTTCTTAGCCATTCCGTTAGTTCGCTGGGTCAACTTCAGACCGCATTGCTGTTTGTGCCCAGGTACTATTCCTTTAATACAATAAATAATTAGTCATTTTTACATTCTTTTACTATTCATGATATATAAATAAAGTCGCTAATGGCCTTTTCTGTCTGTGGTGAGGTATGGCCATTATAGTTTGCTACAGCTTGACAAGTCCATGTTTGCTGAACATGTGAAGAGAAACTGTCACAGAATAAATTTCAATGAAACTGAAGTTTTGGCCCAGATTTCATGTATCTAGGATTTGGCAATATGAGATAAGGTATAATCTTGAAGACACATTTTACTAATCCACAATGAATAATCTGTTTAGTTCTTACTTGTGCTGTTAGTCAAAAATGAAGACTACAAGACTATCCACACAGATTCATAGAAATAAATGTTGTATGAGCTTAACAAGTGTTCCCAAGTCTACTATTTGAAAAAAAATAAAAGCAGCTTCATTAATACTTAGGCTATAAATGATAGGTCAAATTATGCAAAAAATATCTATCTATACTATTGTAAATCTGTAAGCAAGCTGTGTGTGTCTCTTTATTTGAACGGGCACCCCACAAAAACTACCACAGCAATTTGAATGTTGTTTTCAAATTTTTAGAGCTAATAGCTCGAATTAAAATCTGTGGAAATAGCTAATGACTTACCTAGGAATGGAGGAAATAATTGAATACATTTCTAGACATAAAATTAAGTGATATAGATGACACTAAAATTGAGAAATTTGCTCCTTGCACAAAAAACTAAAAAAAATCACACTACTTAACTTAGAATTCTGTTGAATATTTTGACTTCGAATATTTAGTTTTTCAGTTTTCTTGAATGCAGTAAAATGGAATATTTGAATCAGATGTAATAAACATTAGTGATATTTCATTTACTGTAAAAATAATGCATTTGACCAAAGACGAATACTATTCTCTGGATTGTTTACATGTTATTTTTCTTTGGTCAGAAATTCCCGGTTTCATGAAGATAAGTATAATAAAATGGAAACCATTACTCAAACCACTACATAATATATTAACTCTTCAATAAGAGTAACATAATTGTAATATTTATGGTAAGTAATATTTGTGCTTAATATCCGATAGTACAGGGTTTTCACCAAACCATGTGAATATTGATAAATAATTATATCGCTTATCGGTAGTTCTCGAGATATAGCAAGTCAAAATCAGTTATATGTACACACTTTGACAGTAAATTTGGCCGCCGCTGAAAAATTCTATCACTCTTATTTTGCACAATTTGACATCAATGTCATCCTAAGAAACAGTAACGCAATAAAGGCTTGTCAGTATTACATTACTGTTTCCTGGGATGACATTTATGTCAGATTTTGCAAAATAAGAGTGATAGATCCACAAGAATAAATTTTACAACGTGATACATTTATGTATTACTGCGTGTGTTTTAGTACTCTTGCAGTTCAAATTGAAATAGTATTATGAAATTAATTGTTATAATTTATGTTACACATACTTTGAATTCTGAAATAGACAATGTTGTCATTACCAAAAATGTATTTATCGGTGCATTTCATGCATTTAGGTGTATCTGCATCATTTGATTTTGAAGCAGTAATATCAGGATAGATTGTGTGTGGTTAGGTCGAAATGCAGCCTGAACCATAATATTCTTGGAATAACAAACGGCATAAAGCATTCAATTATTGTTAGTAATTAATAAGCTGCTTTAATGAGTGCCATGTTAGTGATGATGTGTAATCCCTAATATCGAACCTATATTTCCGTGTGGCAATGGCTATATATTTTTTTCTGGTCCAGGACTTATTTCAATTTAACTACTTTAGTTCTGAATTACGATGAAGAAAGATGGATCGAAATTCAGGTGAGTGCATAGAAGTTATAAGCAAGAAATACATGTTATTAGCAACGGCATGATAATGCATACATATGGTATTCGAAAATTTGCTAGCAATTTTAGATTTGTTGTTGTAATGCTATCGTTGACGGCAAAGATGTTTTTATAAATGGCCATAGAATGTACTGCAAAAACTATCGCAGATGGTAACTTTTGTGTTGCCTTATGTCTAAGGTACATTTGTTTTTGCATTAATAGGCACTTTCTATCCTCAAGATAATGGGTCCCAAATTTCTGACCAAGAGGACAAATGATTCTCAGTAAGTCCTTATCAGACCATTAGCGTTAATGTTTCACGTACCTTTAATTTCTTATTTTTCGTATAACATATTGTGTTAAAATATAAGAATAACAAAAAAACTTTCGAACTATAGTATGAAAACCGAATCTAAGGTAGTAACTAAAAGAAAGGAAAATCTTTAAATGAAATCTATATTTTTTACTTCCCAAAGTTAATATTTGATACTACATTAAAAGAGCTCAGAGTATTTCTCTACATGCCAAGACTCGCATGTGCAAAGCAGCGGGTAAATACTAGTATACATATATATGCTAGCAACATCTCCGAACTCCTGATTTCCGGCAATTACCCACCAGATTTAGTTCATAAACAAGTTTCACAGGCCACATTAAAACCCACTCTACCTATAAACAACCCACAACCCTCTAAAACCAACCATAGCCCCGTTTTGATCACCTGATACTTCCCAGGTTTGGAATCTGTCAACAGTCTTGTGACAAGGTTTTGACTTCCTTCGACCCTGCCCTGAGATGAAAAACCTCCTTCCAAAAATCCTCCCTCACCCACCCAGAACCTGCTTCAGCAGAACTCCAAACCTCAACAAACTCTTGGTCCATAAACACGGGGCCCCCCCATCCTGTAAGACAGCCCGAAGGTTTGTCTCCTTGCAACAGATCCCGCTCCAAATTATGCAGTATGCACCCACTTTACAAACCCCGTAACAGGGGAAAGCTTCTCCACCACAGGATTTGCCACATGTGTATCCTCCCACCTTATATATCAACTAACTTTTAACCATTGCCAAGCCTCCTACATTGGTCTGACAACAAATCCACTGACCATCAGAATGAATGGACACAGACAATCAGTATTCACCCAGAATCCTGATCACCCTGTCTCCTAACATGCCACCACTCATGGCACCAACAATCTCAACACATGTTTTGTGGTCCATGCCATCAGAGTCTTCATGCACAAAAGCAGCATTTCAGAACTCTGAAGGCTTATCTGTAACAACTGGGTAACCACAAGGACTAAATTTGAGACAGTGCCAATTTTCCTCCCACCCACACCCACATAATCATTGCTCGACAGAGCCCTTTTTTTGTAGTTTGTAACTTCAAATTTTGCTTAATTTTATATTCTCCAAATTTTTTATTTTTATTTCACATATTTGTCAGTTTTTTGCACATACATCCATTATTTAATGGGCCATTTAAGACCATCAGCTGACATCTAACGCGCTTCCGCAACAAGTCCCTATGGACAGGTTTATTATCTACTAGCTGGTTGCCCACGATTTTGTTCGTGTTTGTAAAATATTCTAAAGACTTCTAACCACCATAGTGCACGATGACAGACTCGATGCTATTACAACACACAAACGCCAGTCATCTGTGCTATGTAGTTCAGGCAGCAATGTAAAATATACAGACACACATGTCTTTGATCAAAATATGAAAATATCCTTGATCAACCACTTTTAACCACCACATCTCCCACACTACCACAGTTACCGAAATTCGGCCAATGTTGTGATCAACAGGTGACTCGGTGCTACAGGGTCCGGCAGGGAGGTGTTACGTTTTTCAAATATTGTTACGCAGATGTTTTTGAACAAATTTCAATTTTTATTGTCTCCACAGTTTACATATATGATGCCATTCAAGACATAATTGCTCAAAAATAACAGATTGCAATTCACGTGTGAAAAATTATGTCATCCAAGTGGCGACCGGTCTCGTCCAGGCATTGTTGGAGGCGGGTGAAAAAATTGTCAATACATCTTTCAAGCATACAGCGTGGAATTGCTCGAATTTCTAGAGTTATGGCACCCGAGAGATCTTCTAGAGTCCTTGGTTTTTCAATGTAAACCCGAGCTTTCAGGTAGCCCCATAAGAAATAATCACATGGTGAAAGATATGGCGATCGAGGAGACCACTCCACATTCCCGCGCAATGAAATGAGGCGCCCTGGAAAATTGCTCCTCAAAATAGCCATGGATTGTTTTGAGGTGTGACAAGTTGCCCCATCTTGTTGAAACCAAACCCTATCTAGGGCAATCCGATGTCTTCTTAATTCAGGCATCAAAAATTCTCTCAACGTCGTAAGGTAACACTGTGAGTTGACCGTCACAGTCCTTCTGTTTTCTTGAAAAAAGTAGGGTCCTATTATGCCAAATCGAGCCATTCCGCACCACACAGTTAGCCTCTCAGTATGTACGGGTCTTTGATGGACTTCCCGTGGATTATTTTCCAACCTGTACCGACAATTCTGTTTGTTTACAGCACCTTTCAAATGAAAATGAGCCTCGTCACTGAATATCGAATACTGTCATTTTCCAAGGTTTCAAGCATCATTTCTGCAAACCTAAACCGCCGTATATAGTCATTGTTCTTCAGTTCTTGAACCAACATGATTTTTAAAGGGTGAAAGTTGAGGTCTAAATGCAAAATTCGGTGAATTGACCTGTCTGACATGTGCAATGTGCGAGCGTGTCGTATACCTGAACGCCGAGGGCTGGCCTCCACTGCCTGTCATACTCTTTCGATGTTTTCTGGTGTTCTAATGATCCTATCACCTCCGCAAGCTGTTCCAGGTCTCACAGTTCCTCTCATTCTGAAGTTGTTAAACCATTTCAGTATTGTTGGACGAGATGGAACGGCACCATGTCAACCAACATTGAAATGAGTTCGAAATCTTCGCTGTGTCTGCACTACAGAATGACCGGTTGCAACAAAGGTGTCATAAACAAAGACGCATTGTTCAATTGTCCATGGCTCCATAGCTACTGAAATGGCAAACAATAAGTAATATGTATCAACTAATGCGCAACAATCAGTCCCCCTACCACGTATAGTATACCCATCTCAAAAACGTAACACTTCCCTGCCGGACCCTGAACTATCACACACAATCTGCGCTAGATAGTCTTGGCTGAAAAGTGATACACCACGACACATACGTATTTGGTAGAAATATGAAAGTGCGCAGGTCGGCCACTTTCAACCACCATATCTCCCACACTTCCATAGCTACCGACAACTAACCACCATAGTACTTGATAGGAGGCACAATACCACTACCACACACAAACACCAATGGTCTATGCTATGTAGTTGTGGCAGCAAAGTGACATATATGGAGAGACATGTCTTTGGTCTAAATACGAAAATTCCTTGCATCAACTACTTTTAACCATCATATCACCCACATCACCAAAGCTATCAGCATTCGGCCAACGTTGTGCATGACAGGAAACTCCATGCTACTTCCACACACAAACACCAGTGATCTGTGCTAGGTAGTGGTGGCTGAAAACTGAAATGCAGGGAAACACAAGTCTATTTTTATATGTATATAAGATTTATTATTATTTTCTAGTTTATGCCTTTCTACCCCCACCCTCACTTCCCGACATATTGTTTTTTCCCCCCACCATGAGATACCGGCCTTATGGGCTTAGTCAGTTGGTTGCCAGCCTCCAACCTGCAGCCATCTCACACGTACACACATAGAGTAAAATTTTTGAGCCTATAGCCCTTCTTCAGTAGTAGTGAACTGGTTTATCAGTACCAACTGGGTACCAGACAACCACCAGGACTAAATTTATGATAGCACCAATTTTCCTCCCACCCATCCCCCTCACCTGTATAGAACCCTATGTTCAAATATTCCACACTGTCATGGGCTCAGTGCCATGGAACACTTTCTAGACCAGCATCCCACCAGTAGCCTCCTCACAAGATCCTTCCTGATCACCCTTGCCAAGCTAATACTAAACAACAAGTTTTTTTTCATTCGATGGGAAAATTTACCACCAAGTTAACGGCACTGCCATTGGCACTCTTATGGCTCCCTCATACGCTAACCTCTACTTAGGCCAGCTAGAACAGTCATTCTTAGCTGGAGCCCATCTGAAACCCCTTTTGTGGGTCACATTCATTGATGATATTTTCATAATCTGGGCCCACGGGGAAGACAACCTACTAAGTTTCCTCAATAAACTCAATACTGCCAGCACTCTGAAATTCCCGTGGACTTACTCCCACACACATGCCACTTTCCTGGATGTCGACCTCACGAATGGCTACATCAACTCATCTGTCCATACCAAACCCACCAACCTACAACAGTACCTTCATTATGATAGCTCCCACCCTCATCACATCAAACGCTCCCTCCACTATAGCCTTGGCATTCGGGGGAGTCACTCACGTTCCAATGAACAGGCCCTCCAACAGTATGCTTGCAACATCTCTGAAACCCTGATTACTCGCAATTACCCACCAGATTTAGTTCATAAACAAGGTTCACGGGCCACATTAAAACCCACTCTACCTATCAACAACCCACAACCCTCTAAAACCAACCATAGCCCCGTTTTGATCACCCGATACTTCCCAGGTTTGGAATCCGTCAACAGAGTCTTGCGACAAGGTTTCGACTTCCTTCGACCCTGCCCTGAGATTGAAAACTCCTTCCAAAAATCCTCCCTCACCCACCCAGAACTGCTTCAGCAGACCACCAAACCTCAACCAACTCTTGGTCCATCCCCATCCCCATCCTGTAAGACAGCCCCAAGGTTTGTTTTGTTGCAACAGATCCCGCTCCAAATTATGCAGTACACCCTGTCACTATACTGTGAGACCATATGAATTTAACAGCTAAAATATTTGTACTTTTTTTTAAATCGGTGAATTAGATTCTGCTTGATGCATACATAAGACAGACAATTTTTTTTTTTAATACAATTTTTTCCTCTGTATAATCATTAAGTTATCAGGATAAAAAGT
The DNA here is from genome assembly GCA_031002005.1 of Vandiemenella viatica. Lineage (NCBI taxonomy): Eukaryota > Metazoa > Arthropoda > Insecta > Orthoptera > Morabidae > Vandiemenella > Vandiemenella viatica. The sequence continues at coordinate 135,116,596 of JARYHS010011408.1, forward strand.
AGCCCATTTGTTGACAAACTATCACGGCATACAGTTTTGTTAGAATTAAAGTACTGGAAATAGGTTATGCACAGAAATACTGATAGGCAGACAGACAGTCAAAGACACAACTGTAATGGGTGGGGCTCTTTATTAATAGCAGTTTAGATGGAAATTATTCTTTTATTAAATAAATGCATGTGCAGACAAGAATTTCCAGCAATTCTGTCACACAAATGAATTAAAAGATTCAAATTTACACGCAGGAATTTTAAGTACAACAATCAAACTGATGAAAAGATATCATATGGTATTGGTATTTTTATTTCTATTTCATACCTCAAGTATATGAAAGTCTGAAATAAGCACTACAAACACAAGAAAAACAATTTCAATCATAAGTTAATTCTGTTATTTTAGTGAAACAAACCTTAATGTCTTCTATGAGATCTTCGAGATCTTTTATTGTTAGTCCATTTAAATATGTGTATGGTTCATGCATTTCAACAGCATCCACTTCCTCTTCAGCACTTATGTATTTTGCTAACAAATCAATTGGTTTTGCTGCAAATAATGAAACCTTTAAATACTTGATTATGAGACAGAGTATATAACAGCAAAAGTTAAAACCATACATAGGACTAATTGGGTTTATTTACAATTAATAGGAAATAAGATAAAAATTTATAATTTTGTGATTTTAGTAAATACTTGGATAAAAAAAAAAAAAAAAATTGGTTTTTAATTGCTATTCATTTGAAAATCATATTGTCTGTAGATGTTTAGAGAGCATGTGCTGCTCACATTGTCAACATCTGATGCAATTTTCAGACATGGTACCTATTGCAATCAAAGGTGTTGAAAGGAACATAAGGAACTACTGTGACAGGAATTACTGAAATCACATTCTGTAAAAAACCTTTTTAAACTTCATTAATGTAGCCTTAAATCTCTCAGCCATCACTTACACATTTTACTTCTAAAATCCAAAGATTGTGTATTTAGTGAGAAATTAAATTAATGTTTAAAACATTTAAACTCAGTTTATTTCTAAATATCCAAGTTACTGAAATTAGGGAAACAGGCAATCACTATTCTGTCTCATGCTAGAACTGGACAATGATATTGTTCTTGCAATAAAATATTCTTGGTACTTAACGATATTCCAGTATTTGATTACAACAATATCTCATTGATGTGAAATTTATTATAAATTTATTAACTGTAAATGTGTTAGAAATTGAGTAGAAACTTTTTAAATGACTTTTGTGTGTAAATAGTCTTTAACAGTAACAGAGCATTAAGTAGCAACTTACAGCCACTAAAATAATATGAAATATTTTTAAAATATTGCAGATGGTCACATATGAATTTAATTACCAAAAATAGTATTTACATAGTGTAATTCATTTTGTAATAATGTAAAGAAATACTTAAACCAATCATTTTATTTCTCGTCAAAAAAATTATGGAAGCAGAACCTTCACTTGATTCACGGCAGAAAGCTACAGCTTGACAGTGAAACAAGCAAGTGCTTTTGAAATTTTTAAAAGACAATGAGGATGTCACTTAGGTAGCGAAGAGTTTGTACAAACAGTGGTGTAAAATAATTTATATTTGAAAAAAGAGAAAAAAAAAACTATTCAACCATTATCAGAAAGGGGTTTATGAAACTCAAATGTTTACTTTATACAGGCAGCACAAAAGTAATTTCACATTTAATATAATATGCTGAAGTAAAGTAGGTGATAGGAAAGAAATACCGCTATGCAATATTTACATGGAAAAGAAAGAGAAAATACACCCAACACTCACCAAAGTCGAAGGGAGGAGGGCAGCAGCAACACAAAAAAACACACACCAAAGTAAAAACAATATTTCGACACAAGTCTTATTCATGAGAGGTGAGACATATGGCAGGGGGAGAGATGTGGTCACATCCCAGCCCACCACATGAATGAAGCACAGGCGGAAAACGCGCGATGGTGGTAGAATTGACGGGTTGGGGGGGGGGGGGGGTGGCATAAGCTTGACCAGTGATAAAAGTGAAACAAAATAATCTTTGTGTAGCATAATTCAAAAAGTTATAATTTTATTTAGATGAAAACAAAGGAAGATAGGAATATATAAAATGTAAGTAAATAAATAAATAAAAATATAATTGAAAAATATTTTGAAAAATATATGAAACAATTGTGCTGGCCAGTGATGGGTATATAGGAGTGAGGATGGAAGAAATTAACGGAAATTAAGGGCTGGGGGGTGTCTAGTAATCAGGATGTGTTGATAAGCCAATTCCCACCTGCGGAGTTCAGATTGGGAGGTAGTGTCTGGAAGTACTCTAATGGCTCTGACTGTGAAGCAGTTATTAAGGTTGCGGGTGTTGTGAGTACTGGCATGGTGAGCAACAGGGAGGTCCAGGTTTTGGGAGTAAACTGATTGTCTGTGACCAATCATTATAATGGATAATGAGTTTGAGGTCAGGCCAATGTAGGAACTTGGACAGTGGAGGCAGGTGAGCTGGTAAATGAGATGGGTGGTAGTTCAAGTGGCATGTCCTATTATGGGGTAGGTTTCACCAGTAGTAGGGTTGCTATAGGTAGTGGTAGGTGGATGCATACCGCAAGTTTTGCAACGAGGTCTCTTACAAGGGAAGGATCCAAACGGTGGTTTAGGAGCATCAGAAGGTTGATATTTGTGTACAAGAATGTTTTTTAGATTAGGCGGTCTGCTGAAGGTGACTCGGGTTGTGGTGGGAAGGATAGTGAAAAGAATGCAGCGCATTTCAGGAAAGGATCTAAGAAAGTCACAGCCCAGACGAAAAATTTTGTTTGGCTATTCCATGCCAGGGAAAAACTGGGTGAGAAAAACAGGGTTCTGGTTGGCTTTAGGTTGTTTGTGTTGGTGTGGGAGACGGTCCCTGACTCTTGATAGCAGTTTTTTTACTAGTACTGGAGGATAATTGCGGTTTATGAGTGCCTGGGTCGGTTTGTTGGTGTAGACAGTCAAGGACTCATCATCAGAGCAGATGAATTTGTCTCGAATGGCTAGGCTGTATGGAATGGAACGTTTTGTATGTTATGGATGGCAGCTATCAAAATGGAGATATTGTTGTAGGTTAGTCAGTTTTATGTGGACAGAGGTGTGTAAGTGACCATTCTGTACAGAGATGTCTACATCCAGAAAAGTGATGTCAGTCAGAGAGTAGGACCAGGTGAAGTTTAAGGAGGAGAAGTTATTCAGTGAGTAAAAGAAGTCAAGAAGGAGGTTTTCACTGTAGGTCCACATCACAAATATGTTATCTATATACCTGAACCACATGGTAGGTTGTCGGGTAACCTTTTGAAGAAAATACCGCCAGTTGAGTGTGTGGTATTATTTCAATACTACAATCATGGGAGACAGCCAAAGTGATAACCTGGAACCCAGCCTCCAACAATTCCTACCTCCATCCCAGTTAGATCCACCTCCCCTACCTCAAAACCATCCCCTACCACTATTCCAGGAATTCCTCATGTCTACCCTCTAGTCGCCTTCCTACCTAAATTCATTCCCAAACAACCTGACCCATACTGAAACGCGGGCAATGAGTGAACTTTCAAAAAATAAAAACATCATAATCCTCCCAGCTGACAAGGACTCGACTATTGTGGTCATGGATCGAAGCGAATACACAGCTGAAGCCTTCAGGCAGCTCTCTGACACCTCCACTTACTTACCTCATACCACTGACCCCACTAATTCAATGTGCACTGAAATCCGCTCTTTCCTCAGTCTCCAAGGTCCCTTACAGGGTCTTTCACACCATTCCATTTGCCTTTTGACTCCTAAGACCCCCCGGACCCCCACCCTGTATCTTCTGCCCAAGATACATAAGGCGGGCAATCATGGACATCCTATGGTTGCTGCCTTTGGGTCTTCCACAGAAAGAATTTCTGCATTCATTGACCAGCACCTACAACCTTTCGTCCAGGCCCTTCCATCCCATGTCAGAGACACCCCCTACTTTTTAGAGTGTCTATCAACAGTTCCTACACCCACACCAAAAGATTACTTCCTGGTCACTATTGATGTATCATCACTCTACACCAACATCCCTCATGGCCAGGGCCTCACTGCCATAGAGCATTAACTCGACAGTCGCCCCCCGCACACCTTCCCTGCCACTCATTTCCTCACTTCTTTGGCTCAATTCATCCTTACAAAAAATTTCTTTTCCTTCCAGTCTCAGTTTTACCATCGGATTTGAGGCACTGCTATGGGCACTCGCATGGCACCTTCCTATGCCAACCTTATCATAGGCAGACTAGAGGAACGTTTTCTTCAAAAGGCTACCCGACAACCTACCATGTGGTTTAGGTATATAGATAACATATTTGTGATCTGGACCCACGATGAAAACCTCCTTTTTGACTTCTTGTACTCACTGAATAACTTCTCCTCCTTAAACTTCACCTCTCAGACTGACATCACTTTTCTGGATGTAGACATCTCTGTACAAAATGGTCACTTACACACCTCTGTCCACATAAAGCCAACTAACCTACAATAATATCTCCATTTTGATAGCTGCCATCCATATCAAACAAAACGTTCCATTCCATACAGCCTAGCCATTCGAGGCAAATGCATCTGCTCTGATCATGAGTCCTTTACTCTCTACACCAACAACCTGACCCAGGTACTCATAAACCGCAATTATCCTCCATTACTAGTAAAAAACAGTTATCAAGAGTCAGGGACTGTCTCCCGCACCAACACAAACAACCTATAGCAACCCTACTACTGGTGAAACCTACCCCATAATAGGACATGCCACTTGAACTACCACCCATCTCATTTACCAGCTCACCTGCCTCCACTGTCCAAGTTCCTACATTTGCCTGACCTCAAACTCATTATCCATCAGAATGAATGGTCACAGACAAACAATTTACTCCCAAAACCTGGACCTCCCTGTTGCTCACCATGCCAGTACTCACAACACCCGCAACCTTAATAACTGCTTCACAGTCAGAGCCATTAGAGTACTTCCAGACACTACCTCCCAATCTGAACTCCGCAGGTGGGAATTGGCTTATCAACACATCCTGCTTACTAGACATCCCCAAGGCTTTAATTTTCGTTAATTTCTTCCATCCATACTCCTATACACCAATCACTGGCCAGCACAATTGTTTCATAAATTTTTCAAAATTTTTCAATTATATTTTTATTTATTTATTTACATTTTATATATTTCTATCTTCCTTTGTTTTCATCTAAATAAAATTATAACTTTTTGAATTATGCTACACAAAGATTATTTTGTTTCACTTTTATCACTGGTCAAGCTTATGCCACCCCCCCCCCCCCCTCCCGACAATTCTACCACCATCGCGCGTTTTCCGCCTGTGCTTCATTCATGTGGCGGGCTGGGATGTGACCACATCTCTCCCCCTGCCATATGTCTCGCCTCACATGATTAAGACTCGTGTCGAAACATTGTTTTTACTTTGTTGTGTTTTTTTTTTTGTGTTGATGCTGCCCTCCTCCCTTCGACTTTGGTGAGTGTTGGGTGTATTTTCCCTTTCTTTTCCATGTAAATGCTGAAGTAAAGTGTTAATTTTTGTTCGAACTGGATGTTCTATATAATATTGTCAGTGGATAGAGAAGGAAATAAATAGTCAATAATGACTGAGTGTTCTTGCAATTTGTGTCAGTAATTTTCTGTGTGGTATATTAACAAATGAGAATAATTATTCACTGTGAAGATTATTATTATTAATAATATCCATGATTCACTAAAAGTGTGTGGTGGAGGGTGCATTGCACCTATCCGAAAGTGTAATAGTATATACTGTGTAATAGTATATAAGTGTAAAGGGATATACGGAATATGACAGGAGGCGCGCATCGGCTATTTTGAGAAACCATCCCGGCATTTGCCTGGAATGATGTGGAAAAACCATGGAACACCGAGATCAGGATGGCCAAAGTGATTTATCGAGAACTACTCTTGTATTTTAAGGTTATTACTACGGTAAATCCTTCATTTTCCTTTCCCTAATCACTCGTGGAAAAAAAAATGAGCCTTGATTTCTCTTATCTTGTTTTTGCCCTCATTCCTAGATATGAATGTTGCTGGTAGTACTATTTGTTTTCTGTTATTCCAAAATAAGTCAAACATGAATTTTTCAATTGGCTTTTGTCAAGAGCAACGCCTTCAGTGTACCAGGTTTTCCTAGCCTAACTCCTTCAACATCACACTTATGATTTCCCTCCAGCTAAATATACCTGTCATGAATTGGGCGGCTCTTCGTTGGACCTTCAGAAAGTCTGCAACCCAGTTGCATATTTTTTTATATATGTCATAACCATGAAGTTTCATAGGTAATCTAGCATAGGGCATAGTGTTGAAAGCTTTTTTAAAATCAAACAGAACTAAGTCAGCCTGGGATTGCTCATCTATAATATGGCACAAGTCGTGAATTAAAAGTACACATTGTATCTCGCAGCATCAGCCTTTTCTGAATCCATGTCGACGGCTAAGGTAATTAGAGGCGGGATGGGACTGGGGACAAGGAATGGGAAGGAATTCGGCCATGGCCTTTTTGAAGGAAACATCCTGGCATTTGCCTGGAGTGATTTGGCGAAACCATGGAAAACGCAAATCTGGATGTCTGGACGGGGATTCGAACCCACGTCCTCCTGAATGCAAGGCCAGAACGTTAACCGTTCACCCACCACGCTTGGTCTTTGCCCTACACTGGACTGTGAGCACTGTAGATTTAGCAGGTTGGACTGGAAACTGTAGTTATACTCCAAATTTGAATCCTTGTACTAGCAACATTATGATGTAGCCAAATTAAAATCAGGGGAAAGATGGGAAATTAGTCAGTTTGATGGATACAATGATTCAAATAGCCAATACCAGTGCTCTTTCAAGAACAGATGCCAATACGCTGCAACAAACAATATGCTGAACTTCACAGCCCTATCAACATTGGTTATACATAAAAGCCTTCTGGAACTCATCGATTTGCTATAATATTGCACCAAAATCTTTTATTTTTAGGATTCTGTTTCATTTTTTACTCTTCAAAAATACAGAATAGCTTCTCCAAAATGTGCATTGGTATATTTTGGGATTTACAGGATGCGTGCACCATAAAAGAGAATTAGCTCAGCTTACCAGTTTGGAGCCATCAGTCTGTGGGTGCACAAGGTCAACAATTTATTACTGAGTGACTGTACTATTAACAAACATGAGTGAGGACATTGGGAAAATATTGAATGGCATTAACAATATACTGGGAAAACAATTTAGACTAAACATGAACCAAAAAATTAATTAAATGTAACAGATATAACAGTAATAACACAATAGATCAAATATAAAATAAGGATCAGATGAATTCCATTATTTAAGAAGCAAAACCTACAATAATCCTCCTTCCCTATATCACAAAAATTCTTAAGTTTGTTTCTTTCTGAATAATGACTTTTCCCATTTTTTCCTTCAGTATTTGTGTTTAACAAGAGTCTTTATTTAGTACATTTTGATATTTGTTTTTATTATTATTATTTCAATTTTTTACTTCTTTGGTACACTAAAGTGAATATGTGTGGTCTTCCAACCTGGAGACGGAGTTTTGATTTGTTACTCATTCTGCCTCTGTCATGGTTGGACCTACAGTTTAACATCGAATCTTAAATGTCGTGGCATAGCTCATATGATCAAACGCAAATCTGAAAAATTTTTGGCCCCACCAAGATTTAAACCCAGGGCAGGACCTCAAACATTTGAAAGCTAGTGCCTTAATGACTGAGCCAACAAACTGCTCACACTTATTTTATCCCATTTAAATGACCTCCAGTTTCATCCTCTTATGATGTTAATCCTAATATGAACCATCCCTTTCCCATTACCCCCCCTCTCCTCTCCAAACCTGTGACAATTACACCACCTCAATGAATAACATGTTTTTTCGTCGACAAAAGATTAACATGAAAAAATCATTTATTTTCTTTATCTCTATGTTATTCCTCTTGCACCATGCTGCTGTCATCTGTGGTAACTGAAAGTTTCTTTCACTACTGTTATACAAATAAAGTAAGTTATTAGTTGCATCAAAGCTTATGTCAATAATAATGGAACATGAGAGTTTTTGCGAAAAGGGGGGGGGGGGTTGCACAACTAATAACGTTGAAAATTTGTTCAAATTTTGGAGGTTTGAAAATTTGACACCATTTAATTATATGGATAACCCATAATCTCATGTTTTACGAACAACAGCCACAGTTAAGAAATTCATAGAAATGTTTCAGGTAAACATCACAAAATTAACAACAAAAAAGTTAGGTAAAAACGAGAGGGGAGGGAAAATACTTGTCAAAATATTTTTTGAAAAAAAATTGGAGAAACACTACATTTTGTCATTAGCTACCAGCACAGTGAGACTACAATGACAGAATTAATTATTTATATTACAGTTATTTATTGAACAGACACATTCAAAAATAAACTTTCAAATTACCACGCCCATCCTGAATACGAATGCGTGACCGAAGTCTAGCTTGTTCCAGATGGAATTGATCTTCTTGTCTTTCCCATTCTTGGAACTGTGCAGCTTCCTTTGAACGCTGCATCATTGACATCTCTTCTTCACGCTGCTGCCGTTCTAGTTCACGTTCCAATCTACGTTTTTTCACCTGAACAGAAGAAGGCTAGTATTTTAAACTGAAATTTCTTTGTTTCAATATTACACTGATTTTTGACTGGTCAAAAATCTAAACATGGACAGGAACCATCTATTGCCAAAGATGATGATGGTACGATGGTATAAACTCTATTGCTGTGAGATTTTTAGTTGTAAAGCTTTTAGCAGCAGAAGAAAGTGGTACAAACTGGATCAGAATGCTGTTTTATTATTTAAAACATGACAAAAGATAGCACTCTTGTTAATAATAGTTTCTTAAAACAAGTTAAAAATCATAGTCATCATTCTACCAGCTCTTAAACATAATGTTTATCCTCCATTTATTATTATATACTACAACTACCACAGAGATCTTGGCTAGCTAGGTATCACAAAAAAGCAGAAAAGCATCCCACTTTTTTATGCTATCTTTGTTCTCTTCCTTTATTTCTGAATTTAGTGTATATACAAATGTTCCTACCACTGCATGAAATTGCCCCTACTTCTAAAGATGTTACAATTGTGAGAAGCCAAGGCCCTCCTGCCCTCTGGCTATGACAAGGGATAGCTGACACGGAAGGCTCTGAATAGCCGAGATCAGAAGTGGACAGAACCAAGGTTAATCAAGCAATATGGGGCTGCAATAAGGCCAATAACATCAAGTGATCCTGCAGAGAAGATCAGACTGTTCTACACATACTCCAGTGTTAACTTCGTCAAAAATCCTGCAAGGAAGTCGACTCATATGAGGCCTTGGAAAATGAACTGAAAGTGTCCAAGTTTTGGTCCAGCATAATTGGATGTTTTAAGACAATAAAACTAAGGAAGGATAAGCAGAAAAGATCACAGATGACAGTGGCTGAGAATAACGAACACAAGTAATGCAATATTTTGGTGGTTAACTTTATTCTTGCAAATAGGTTAGACACTTGGCAGAGTGAGATGTGCTCACACTGATGTCCACTTGGTGGGTGGAGGACCCAGACAGCATGGCATGAGCTGCATAGGTGGTGTTGGAGGAGGCGGAGAAATAGTACTGAATTGATAACTGATAATGATGGAGGTATATTATAATTGCAAGTGGTGGAAAATCACCAAGATAATTAATATGTAAGGATATAAATATTAATAAACTTTAAGTGGAAGAGATACAATATAAGGTCAACAGAACTTTAACAGAAGCACTAGGCTTCCAAGAGGGTATTTATAGGAGATGTCTGGTGTCGAGGATATTCTCACATCTACAGAATTCAGCAGAGGTTGTGGTGTTAGAAAAACTCTGATGGCCCTAACAGTAAAACATTTGTTGAAATTGTTAAACTTGCAGGAACTGGCATGTTTTTCCACCGGATGGGATTTATTGCTGGTATACATTGTTTGCTTGTGGCGATTTATTCTGATGGTGAGTGGATTTGTGGTGAGGTCTATATATGAGCCAGTACAGTGGATGCATGTGAGCTGACATATGAGACATGTTGTAGTTCAACTAGCATGTCCAATGATGGGGAAGGTTTCAAGATGGTTCACAAAAAGATCAGACTTGCAACCAATTGGCTCAATCTGTCATAATGTAATATTTGGAGCCATGCTCTGTGCATATGTTGAATATAGTACAGACACTCACTTTTACATTTTATATTAAATGAACCAGTGAATGACGAAATCCAAACAAAACATGGAGTCACACATCATGCACAACATAGGCTGAAAGTTGGTAGCTGTGGGGGTGTGGTAGATATGGTGGTTGAAAGTGGTTGACCAGGGACATTTTTGTATTTTGCCTAAAGACGTGTCCGTATATTTCACTTTGCTGTCACTACTACATAGCGCAGACCACTGGTGTTTGTGTGTGACAGTAGCATCAAGTCACCCATCGCGCACTATGGCAGTTGTACGTCAGTAGCTATGGGGGGTGAGACGCATGGTGTTTAAAATGCACTTTCATGTTTCAACCAAAGACGTGTGTCCCTATATTTCACTTTTCAGCCACAACTACACAGCACAGACCAATGGTATTTGTGTGTAATAGTAGCAAGGAGTCACACATCGTGCAAAACGTTGGCTGAATGTCAGTAGCTGTGGGGGTGTGGGAGATATGGTGGTGGAAACTGGTCGATCAGGGGCATTATCCTATTTCAACCAAAGACATGTGTGTCTGTATATTTCACTTTGCTGCCACAACTGCATAGTGCACGTCACTGGTGTTTGTGTTTGCTAGTGACCTCGAATTTCCCATTGTGCACTATGGTGGGATTACATGTCAGTAGCTATGAAGGTGTGGGAAATATGGTGGTTGAAATGGGTCAACCCAGGATATTTTCCTATTTTTACCAAAGACGTGTGTGTCACTACCTTGCAGCCAGAACTACCAAGCGCAGAGCACTGGCATTTGTGTGTGGCAGTAGCCTGGAATCTTCAATCATGCACTATGGTGACTGCATGTCAGTAGCTGTGGGGGTGCGGTAGATATGGTGGTTGAAAGCTGTTGACCTGATATCAAAATAGACATGTGTGTCCCTATATTTCATTCTGCATCAAAACTAACTAGTGTAGTCCACTGCATGGCAGTAGTCTCGAGTCTCCCAATGTGCACCATGGTGGTTGTATGTCGGTAGCAATGGAGGTGTGGGAGATATGGTGGCTGAAATTGGTCGACAGAGGGCATTTTCATATTTTGACCAATAATGTGTGTCCCTATATTTCACTCTGCAGTCAATAGTACTATCACAGAAAACTCGTGTTTGTGTGGAATAATAGACTCAAGTCTCCCATAGTGCACTACGGTAGTTGCATGTGGTAGCTGTGGGGATGTGGGAGATATGGTGGTTGAAATTGGTCAGTGAAGGGCATTTTGATATTTTGAAGAGAGACGTGTATCCCTAAATTCCACTTTCCAGCCACAACTACCAAGTGCTGACCAATGGTATTTGTGTATGGTATTAGCCCTAATGTCTCCCATCATGCACTATGGTGGTTGCATGTCGGTAGCTGTAGGGATGTGGGAGACATAGCCCAGTAAATAAAGGGCCAAAAACAGTGAATGTCGGAACTTTCTCTGGTAAAGCTGAATTTTCTCCCAGTAGTAGATCACTATTAGAGAGACATTTTTTCAAAAGTCCCCGAAAATTCCAATGGAGCTTCCCGCCCTACCCCCCCTTTAAGTTTAAAATGTAGAGTTTTACGCAATCGCATATAACTGTTTAACCAAAAGTTTATTAAGGTTATATTACTTACAGTTTTATTCCCTGATAAATATTCTACAACTTTTATAATAACATAATTTATGATATGTGCAGCAGTTTTCCCGTAAATTAACGAAATGTTGTAAAAAAAACAATATTTTTTTGCCACCTATCTACGTTTTTGCAAAACCATATTTTTATTCGTCACCAAATGAAAAAATGCTTCAAATGAAAGTTGTAGCTCATATATTCCTGAGTACATTGGTGTATAAACATATACAGTTATGTGTATTACTCTACTAGTAACATAGAAAACAGTAGCTAGGTTTTGAGCGCGTGAGCGCCCGGAGTCGGCGGGCAGCGTGAGTCGGCCGCGCCCGTTGTGTAAGAGGAAGAATAAAGGTGCTATAATTTCCAGAAATAATTTTTAATGCATTTAACAGCGTTCGTTTGATCTAACGTGTCAGGGATAGTTGCTAATGTAGGAAAATCTTTATTAGCCCCTATATTTCATTACTTTTAGCATACATTTTAAGTACATCCCACCACTTCCATACACATTTTATAAAACAGCACGTTCAACAAAATTCAAACTTTAAGTAATAACGATCACCAAGAATACTACTTAACTGAAGCTTTAAAGTAATTGTTGGAGCCGTAATGACGAAACTATGAAGTTGGCACCACTGGCGAGGCGCGGGATCTCTCCTAGACTCTACGTAGACATAAACAAAGTGTCAGTTCAGTTTGGCAGTGCGTCAAGTGAGTTCGTCCGGTGAATTTCGATTTTATCTTTTGTATTTTAGTGTTTTGTGTGTGACATTGTAAATAAGTAAGACAGTGGTTATACTGTAACGTTTTAATAAATTAGGACTCTACTGTGTTTTCAAGAACTAGCAATACAGAGTAAGTTACTAGACTAATAATTTCAAAATCCAGAAAGACAATGGTTACTTTAGTTAAATCGAAAATTGTGTCGTTAAAGTATGAACTAAGGAGGTTGCACAATGAGTTTTAATTCTGTTATTCTTAGATAGTTTTAAATTTTAATTAATTTGATATCTTCGTAATAATGGACACGTTAAAATATTCTTGTGTTTTTTGTGGGGAACAATTAGAAACAGATACTGTAGTGGTTGAGAAGGGGCTAAAAACTATTATTGAAACCAGTTTAAGACTCAATGATGGATTAAGTGAAAAGTTAAAAGATCAACAAAAGATAACCGTCCACAAAAAGTGTAGACTAAACTATACACGGCCGACAACAGTTTTAGCAACTATCAGAAATCGGAGATACCTAATATAAATTTACCTTCAACCTCATCATTGCCACCAATTGTTTTAAGAAGTACCGAAGAGCGATTTGATTTTAAAAGTGACTGTTTTCTGTGTGGAAAAAATGCTAAGACGGATACAAAATCCCCTTCGCAACGTAGAAAACCAATACATGTGGTAACAACGATAGAAATAAGAGAAAACATTCTAAAAAGGTGTGATGAACGGGAAGATCAGTGGGGAGAAAGGGTTAAGACCAGACTTCTCAGCGTCAGTGATCTTGTGGCACCTGAAGCAAGATATCATAAATATTGCTACAGGGATTTTTGTACATCCAAACCAACTCATACGTTTGCTAGTAGTCATCAGACACAGCTAAAAGAATCATTTTACAAATTGTGCAAACATATAGAGGAAAGTGATGAATGCCAGTTTACGTTAAAGGAACTGCAAGACCTTCTAAAACAGATTTCTTGTTTACAGGAAACATATTCAGATCGTCACCTGAAAAATCTGCTAAAAGAACATTTCAAGGACCGCTTATTTATTTCAAATATAAGTGGGAGAAAGAATGTATTATGTTTGATTATGCACACAAACTTGTTGACCAATGGTATAAAGAAAGAGACTCGGATCATATGACAGAACGTTTGCGAATAGTGCGGGCTGCCGCAGATATTATAAGAGAAGACATTCAAAAAATGACATACAACAATCAAACATATCCAACTTTAGATGAGATCAGAGCTGGAGGTGATAATCTAGTTCCAGAAAGTTTGAAAAGTTTCACAAGTAGGGTTACAAAGAAGAAGACAGGGGATGGGCGTAAAACAGAGCGAAAGTGTACTGTTATAAATCATGCCATAATTTCTGCAGTAAGACCTAGGTCATTTTTGTCCCCTGTCCAAACTGGAATAGGACTAACACTACATAGGCTTTATGGTTCTAAACACCTCATTGATGTCCTTGCATCAATGGGTGTCTGTGTTTCATAAAATGAAGTTAATCAATATATGAATACACTTATTAAATCAGGTTCACCAAAAATAAGTGATGAAGCATTCATACAATATGTATTTGACAATGCAGATGTCAATGTACGCACGTTGGACGGTTTTAAAACACCTTCCACGCAATGGGGGGAATAAAGTGTATTACGCCAAGTACGAGTGTTGAGACACAAGTGGAGGTAGAAAGAATCGCGCCAGGAACATTTGTTCCCGAAACTATTCGTATTCTTTCCTATGCAAAAATAAAAAACCGGAGTGGTCTCTCAAAAACAATAATCGAGGATATTGATGATATGAAAAAAGGACATAGGAATCGAATGCAAAACGATGAACGCGATGTTACCAATCAATATGATGTGGCTAGCCACTTCAAGCATACAGCCAGGATGGAACGGTTACATGACATCGGCAATGAGAACCAAAGAAAAATGCGAAGCTACCTACATACTAGGAGTTCCATTTGTAAATATGGACCCAAGTAATCTCTCCACGATATATTCAGCTATTAGCTACGCCGCAGAGGAATGTAAGACACAAACTCGCAATTGTATAATTACATTTGATCAACCCTCGTACTTAAAGGCGTCTGAAATAGTGGCATCAGCAAATCCTGGATCAGAGGTTTCAAAAATCACGTTAAGGTTAGGCGGATTTCATCCGTTTGATGTCGTTTTTTGGGTTCTGTTGGTAAGATAATGGAGGGCAGTTGCTTGGAAGAATTATGGGCAACGGTTTACGGAAAAAATACTGCAAGTCACATGCTGAACGGTCATGCATATGCAAGGTGTGTACGTGCATATAATCTTACTGCTTGCGCTCTTATAAATGTCATGAAAGATCAGTTTCCAGAGATTAAAGAATCCCTTACAACTCTTGAGGCATTTTCTAATCAGCTCCTTGAAAATAAACGCAATGAAGCTGAAATTCTCGAAGATCCAACTGTAAAGGCAGCATTGAATCAATTTAATGAGTGTTTAAATAATGTGAGAACGCTCAGCAGAACAACTAAGCTTTGGATAAATCTTCTTAAATGCATTGACCTCATAATGATGTTTATTTACGCAGAAAGATCTGGTAATTGGGACCTCCATTTAAGTACTACAATTGAAATGCTCCCATACTTTCACGCTGCAGGCCATCTGCCATATGCTAAATCCGCACATCTTTATGCACAAGAAATGACTAAACTTGGCTCTAAACTATCTCCACTAGAATAGGGTCTCTTTAAAGAACATTTCACTGTAAGAAGAACGGGGAAATACTGGTCTGGGACGTGGACTGACATGTGCATCGAACAGGGTTTGATGCGTCCCATGAAATCCGTTGGGGGCCTAACTCATGGACGAGGCATAACCGACAGCACTCTATCGAAATGGGTCCTCGGAAAACAATTTTTCTTAAAAATTCATGATGCTGTGGAAGCTTATTTCGGGACATCAATTCAGTACAATGAGCAGCATGTTGAACTTCGCGTATCTAGACGAGAAAGAGATTTGTCGGACCTGCAAACATTTACAACATGGTTCCATGATTCTACAACAAGAGAGGACCTTTTTGATTGCTGGTGAGAAATTTGTTTATGTTTTTATGGGTTAGAGAAATATTCAATCTGAATGAAGCCCGTTACTACAAGTTCTTGACAGTAACAAAGAAAAGGTCCCTTAGATCAAATTTTCATCTAGCAACATTCCTCCAACGTCTGAGGCATGTCGTGAACATTCGCTGAGAGTATTTTTGCCAGTTCAAAAATGGTTAGGTAATACTCTTGATGCTACAAACTGGGTTGGAAAATTGAAAACGTGAAAGAAATGAGAGGTGCCAAAAGAACATTGAAACCAATTCCTACCTCGAAGCCATTTGCTCCAAACGAACTGCTGTACTTTGTGTCATGTTCTTGTAAACAAGGATGCGGACAATACTGTGGATGTAGAAAAGTGAACCTGAGTTGCACTGCAATGTGTGAACACTGTAGTGGCTTATCTTGCCTAAATTCACACCTGTATTCAGAAGAAGAAGATGAATTTCCTCATACAGATTAATATGTAAACCGTTATCAAAGAGACATGCTTCTAAACATAAAATAAATTTTATGAGTTACAATAATCATGACTTGTAAATATTAAATCGGTGTATATAATATCTGTGGTGGGTGGGAGGTGCGTGATACTGTTTTAAAACACAAGTAATTTAAAACAGCTGCCGGTTTAGCCAGTCCGGGACACGGCCGGGTCCATAGGTGGTGGATAATGGAATGGCCTGATATAACAAGGCTAGGTTAAATCCCCCGAACCAAAACTGGCATACAAATGTGTACAATAATTAATTATGAATAAAATTAAAATCTTTAATTCAAATATGTTACAATCAGAAAAACAAATTTTACTTCTCATATCACTCTAATGTTATTTTGATTATACACAAATATTTACTAAATTACAAATTAAAGGTCGACACACTATGGGCTAGTACGAGTATAAGTGTTAAAAATAGATGTTATAATTACAGTATTAACTAATTGAATAGGCATATGAGGATAAGGCGCCTTTCGCCTACGCCCGCCGACTCCCGAGCGCTCTCGCACTCAAAACCTAGCTACTGTTTTCTATGTTACTAGTAGAGTAATACACATAACTGTATATGTTTATACACCGATGTACTCAAGAATATATATGCTACAACTTTTATTGGAAGCATTTTTTCATTTGGCGAAGAATAAAAGTATGGTTTTGCAAAAACGTAGATAGGTGGCAAAAAAATATTGTTTTTTTACAACATTTCGTTAATTTACGGGAAAACTGCTGCACTTATCATAAATTATGTTATTATAAAAGTTGTAGAATATTTATCAGGGAATAAAACTGTAAGTAATATACCTTAACAAACGTTTGGTTAAAAAGTTGTATGCGATTGCGTAAAACTCTACATTTTTAAACTTAAAGGGGGGTAGGGAGGGACGCTCCATTGGAATTTTCGGGGACTTTTCAGAAAATAATCCTCTCATCAAGGTCTATCACCCTTGAAAAAATCAGCTTTACCAGAAAGAGTTCCGACACAAAACCTTTATTGACTGGGCTAATATGGTGGCTGAAAATCGTCGACCGAGAGTATTTTGTTATTTTAACCAAAGACGTGTGTGTCCTTACATTTCACTTTGCAAACACAACTACACAGCACATGTCACTGGTGTTTGTGTGTAGTAGTAGCCTCAAGTCTTCAATCATGCACTATGCTGGTTGCATGTTGGTATCTGTGGGGGTGTGAAAAATGTGAATGCTGAAATTAGTTGACCAAGGGCATTTTCATATTTCGAGCAAAGACATGTGTGTCCCTATATTTAACTTTCCAGCCATAAATACCCTGCGCAGATCACTTACATTTGTATGCGGTATTAGCCTCGAGTCTCCCATCATGCACTAAGGTGGTTGCATGTCAGTAGCTATCAATCAAAATTCTTTAAAAACATGAACGAAGTCGTGGCCACCAGCTAGTTAATATTATAAATATTAATAACAATTTCTATAATTATCTACAGGAACTGAAATCAACACAATAATAAAATGCTATATACTGCCACATATTGGTTTTACAAGTAATTTACAGATATATTTCCTGCTCTTAGTCAAATCAAAACAGTTTCAGGAGGGGAAAATGGAAATCACACAACACAACAGCTAAAAATTTTCTTTTTCATCTTTCCACTAATAAATGGGAAACTGAAGAAATAATTACCTTTTCCAGTTCTCTCCTATTCTCTTCTTGCTTTTGTCTATTACGTATTTCTAATTCTTCTCTGCTTAATCCTGTTAAACCATCCTTATCAAGTTTCTTAGACCAAACAAAAGTTGCTAGCAGATTGGCATCACCAAAAGGATTATCTGTGTTTGTGTAATGGAGGTAGTCATTATCCCAACCCATTCTTTCTTTCCTTTTGCGTTCTTTTGCTTCCTTTTTTAGCAGACGTCTTAAACGTTTCTCCTCTGGTGTTTCAGTTGCCTTTATTAGCTCCTTTTGTCGTCTTCTTTCTTCAGCTTGGCGAAGTCTTTCTTCTTTTAATTTCTGAAGAAGCTTAATGGACTTTGATGATGAATCTGAGGCCGATGAGTCTGATGATTCAGTCTCTGATGATGATGATGATGACGACGATGATGATGACTGTCTGAAAAATTATTATATTTTCATTAAAAAAGTCCTTTTCACTATGCTGACTTTATTCAGAAAACATAACTCTCACTCTAATTTCATGTGCATCACTGAATAATGAAAAAGCTAATGAGTCACATTAGAGCCAAACACATCATTAAATTTGATTAGAATTCTTAAGTAAAGAAATTTTTGAACAAGTTTGTACACAACACATAGCATACTGAGCCTTCAAAAGTTATGAGACACACAATGAGTAAAAACATCAAACTGTCACTGTATGAAATAATTACCATCATTATTAAGGTAACATGCAGAAGAACTTAAAATACTAAAAAAAGTCAGACATGTCAGAGCAAAAAAATATATATATGTTATAGCTAATTAATTAATTTCTAAACTGTTTGGGAAAAAATGTATTATCTACATAACAATTTGCCAGAGGGAAAACAATCATAAACTTGTGTACAAACTTCTCTTTTTTTTGTTTCATCCTCGAGGATGAACTGTGTGCACGGTGTTTCTTTTTTGATGTCTTGTTCCTACTTGTGCTACCTGATCTCGATCTTCTACTTTTGTGTTTCTTTTTGTGATGTCTCCTTTCTTCTCTGTCTCCAGAATAATCCTTCATCATATTTGCCGACTTATAAGATGACACTTTTGCATCCCTGTAAATTACAGATTAATATTAATAATGATAATATGTTTACAAATAAAATAAGAGAGAGTCATAACTGTATGTGAGTCATTCAAAAAGGAAAATTTACTTGAAACAGTACAAACATACTGAAGAGAGAGTTGGCTGACTTAACATGATTTTAAATCATTTTCTGCAACATAGGCAAGGAGCAAGCAGAAATTGATCAAATCTTAATGGAATACCATGTTAGTTGTAACATAGTAAGGCTTTAGCTGTAGTTTGAACAGGAGAAGAGTAAAGTAAAATAATACATGCCATTTATAGATAATGATACCACAACTTACTGAGGTAGATACAACATTTTAACATACAACCCATGAATGAGAAAAATCCAGAAGAAACGTTATTGAAGAAAGTCCACGGCAAACATGGTGTGATGTCATCAGCGATGCAAACAACAGGATTTGGATTATTGAAAGAAACAAGGTTTATTCAATGAAGTAGGTGAGAAATAGTTATCACATAATGTTTCAAAAGCTAAAAGAACCTTAAATATGAATTTTCAGTGTAAAACAGCAAGCAATAAGAATTTTTAAACATAAAGTTGTAAATAAAATTGTACTTAAATCAAAAGCCTTAAATTATTAAAACAGTAAAATATGAATAAATGGGATTATACATTGAATAATCAAATAATACCAGTTAAATGCATTGCCAACATTTAAAGAGTGAAAATACAAAGATTTATGTTGAAATTTTGAGGCATAGTACAGATTAAAGAAGGAAAGCTTTTAAATAGAAAGTATTTATGAGGGGGCTTATAAACTAGAAGAATGGGAATTTTTAAATAAGAAGAATTATGATAGTTTCAATTCTGATAATTGAAGGGAAATGTGTTATATGTAATTTAAGTGTTTTGGTAATGATAAACAAGATGGATAGAGAAGTTCTTATCGGCTCATATTTCCTAATTACAGTTTTGTAAATGGGAGTATGGTACTTAAAAGAAAATAGAGGGAAAAAAATAATATTTCTATATTAAAAAGTTTGCAGGGAAAGAGAAAATTCAGATCATGTGTTATGGATAATTATTGTGGTTAAATGAAGAGATATTTTGAGAAAATCATAAGAAGAGAAAATGTCTAAAATATTGAAATCAATGACATATTAAAATTTGATAGAGATTGGAAAATATTTAGAGAACAGATTCTTGGTTGAATTCTGCTGATGTGACATGGAAGCTTCTACAACAATCGAGAAGGAGAGAAGATGGCGACCGAGTGGGGCGGTGTAACGGTTAGCGTTCTCGCCTCGCATTCGGGAGGACCTTGGTTCGAATCCCCGTCCGGGCATCCAGATTTGGGTTTTCCATGGTTTCCCCAAATCACTCCAGGCAAATGCCGGGATGCTTCCTTCAAAAGGCCATGGCCGAATTCCTTCCCATTCCTTGCCCCCATCCTTTCCCGTCTCTAAAGACCTCGATGTTAAAAAGAGAGGTAAAGCAGTTACCAAAAAAAAAAAAGAAGATGGCGGCAGCACAGTTTGGCATGATTGTATAAAAAGAGGCTGAAGGTGGCTACAACGTACATTGTTTATGCAGGCTTGAACAAGTTCGTATCACTCCACAGAGTGAGTTGCGGGGAAGGTGGAAATGTGTTGCCAGAATAGTTAAAAATAGGGTGTATGGTGGCTGGTAGCCATATTCATTTACAAAACAATGTTATTTTTGTGTTACTTTCAGCAAAAACTTCAAAAGGACTGCATAAACATTTTTATTTATCAGAATTTGTTAAAGCTGAATTAGACGTCTACTTATGTTATGAGTGAATGATAGCTATTAAAGATGTGAATGTTGCAGAAGGTAGCCTGGATCTTCCACGAAGGAGCCAATATAGTTTCATATTTTGTATGGTTTAGAAACTTAATACCAACAACAGATTTTTTTGCTTATGGATTTACACCTTGTCGAGGTCATTAGAGGTGGTAAAAGGACTGGGGGGGGGCAATAAATGGGAAGAAATTTGGCTATGGTCTTTTGAAGTAAGCATCCTGGTATTTGCCTGGAATGATTTGGGGAAACTATGGAAAACCCAAATCTGGCAAAGATGGAGTTGGAGAGTGGCTCTGAAATGTTGTATTAGATTGACGTCCCCCCCCCCTTTTCGGGTAGCCCGGGAACTTTTAATACATTAATTTCATGTTTAAATAGTTATTATCAACTTCATTACTGTTAGTCCTTACAGTTTCAATTAAATGATGATACAGTGCTTTTTATGGAGTTGGTGACCGACTTTTAGGAAGAAACTCATTTCAATTCAGACTACCTTCACTTTGAATCAGGTTATGTATTGGCACAGTAAAGACTTTGCATAAACAAACATCAAGCACCTCTACAAACATTATATTTTTCTATGGCATAATAAAACATGTGATGTTCCTTAATGTTAATGAAAGTCAGCATATTTCCCAATCTTCAACAGCAATATGACAAATTATAATGGAACACAAAAATATTGCCTTGGAAACATTGTAACTTTGGCTGCTATAGTAGTAGTTGAACGCAACTATTAGAAAAAAAATTGGAAAGTCATATAGTCACTCACTGGTTCATCACATAGTCTCTCCAAGATTCATCTACTGTGCCATCAGTTGTGTTGTTGCATATTGAGATACACAAAAACAACTAGGCAAGTGCAAATTGAACCTTATACAATTATAGTTACCTACTTTAATGATTTTGTGCATGACAAGCCAGAAATTAGTTGCTTGGGAAAAAAAAAAAATCTTGACATGTTTTCAAATTAGGGAGTAGACTCCATATCACAGCTGCCAATTCCATGGTACTAGTGCAATTCTTATCTATTAAATTTGTTTTTATATTAATATCCAATGAGCTCTCAATTAAGAAAACTCAATAATAAAATAATATTAACACATGGTAAAATAGCTTCAAAATATGTTTGAAACAGTGAAAACATACTGAAGACAGAGTTAGATGATGTAACATGATTTTAAATGATTTTCTGAAACAATTGCTAAAACTTATAGGTTGGGAGCTTTTTGCTCGAAACTTAGATGCTATATTAGATGTTAGTATTTTTAGTATCATTGTTTAAATACACAATATGATTGATGTTAGTGACAGGTAATACCATTTCTAAGATAGACCCAGTCACAAAAATAGTCTAAAATCAACAACCTTGACATCTTTATTTTTAAATGAAAAAATTGGGGGAAAAGCTTAGAACTTTAAGCAAAAAAATCTCGTATGTTGGGTTAGAAGAAGAGACAACATTTTTTACCCTCCACCTCCCGATGCACAATACAAATTTTAAAAAAAATACTATATTCAGTTATGGGTAAAATAAAAAAAATAAAAAATGTGAGATACAAGTCTCCATCTGATTATGTTAAAGCACTAGAGACTGTGACAGATTGACAGACAGAGAAATATAGAGTAGAATATCCATTTCCCATTGTGTACAGAACCACGAAGTGAGTGGAGGAAGAAAACAAAGGGAAAAGAATATTTTTTGTGCTTTCCCTATGAATAAATTTAATGGGAACAAGACCACATAGATAAAGCAAATGAAAAAAATCATGTTACAATTATTTGGGAAAAATAGGTTTTGGTGGTATAGAAACATTGCGGTTAATATATTCACGGAAGACACAATTGCAGTCGGAAATTACTATCTTTAAGTTGAGAGGATTTAATTTCAGTATATGGATATTGTGGTTTTTGGGAAGAAAGTACTTCTTTATTTGGTTGATACCTAGATATAAGATCTTTGTAATTGTAATTGTCACCAGTTCATAATTTTTTAAAATTAATGTTCACCTGTTGCAAGAAAGAGAAGCCCTTTCCATATATTTTAGTATTGAATGCCTTTTTGGTTTGAATCATTCAAAACAGCAGGGAGGCTGTGAGGATACAATAATATTTTGAACAAAGTACACACAAACTGTTTGTGCCAAGAAGCCAGGCAGGACACCAATAGCTGGCCAAGGGGGTTACTTGCTTTTCAGTGATCTCTCAGCTGGAAATGCAGCGTAATAGACAGTTACTGGCAGGGCACAATTTTCTAGTGAATATACGAAGCAGTCTGCAAGCACATACAGGAAACTTTCATTTGGACGTCCAAATACAGATATGGTTAGATACTGACAAGTGAGTCAAAAGTGACTCATTCACATTTATGAATAGCAGAAAAAGTTGCAACTGACAATGAAAAAATAAGAGTGTTGCTGATACATAAAGAGACTGCCACATTTGTATATATTCAGCATTAGACTGTACAACATTTCAGCAACCAGTTTAGTAAGTTCAAGTATGATACGAATGTGAGAACAGCTTCCTGCTTCCCTTTAAGTTGAACCCGTATTTATAAATAGTTACTAGCATTGTGGCAATGAGGGAGATTCCTGTGTAAAAGAAATGAAAAAAATTGGACTACTTCATTTCTTAAAATTTATGTCAGCAGAATAGAACATGGATGCTTAAAGTAAAACGATGGTCCAAGACAGAACAGATGTTAAACTGGGCCATGTACAAAACAAGCTGTACAAAGTAATTGAAGAACATGGTAATCAAATATGCAAGCTAATATTTGCATTCCAGAAAGCATTCTTGATACAGTATGTAAAGCTGTGGGTATACTAAAATTCCTACCACAAACTGTTGATTACAGTAAAAATACTAGGAATTCTCACATGTTGCTCATGCACGTTTAGCAAGTTTTACAGATTATATCGCTATCTGATGCAGAAAAATATCACTGTGCTGAGGCACAGAAAGGCCATTATTATTATAATAATAATTATTATTAATTTTAATTGTGTTGGAGCTAATGTTCCACTGGCAATTACCCTAGTAATCTAATTACCCCTTTTTATTTTATTTTTAAAAATTTTCTTTTAAGGCAACCATAAGTACCAAATCTCAAATTACCAGTGATAACACAGCAAGGAAAAGAGGCCGCCTTAACAACTTCCTGACTACAAAAACACAGGTTCTGCCTTCTACAGTGTCCATAACTGAGATGGAGGTATCTTCACAACAAATCTTTCCCATTTGGTAAAATAAGTTAGAAAATCAAACCACTGAAAAAAATACTAAGAATGCCATGTCAGTGATTCCTAACAGGATCAGTACTGCCCATCGGTGAGTGTTGAAGAGAGGGTTGGGGGGGTTTCTGGTTCAAGACAAAGTTAGGTGGCATTGAGAATCAACTGTTGCCCCTCTACGCAATACTCACAAGTGCTGAAAAGTTTGATTAATAACAACAATCATTAAATCATTAAACATTTTAACAAGTAGTCTATGTGGTAAGTCCGGAAGTGCACACACCTTTCCCATCACCATATACATGAGTAAGGTTATTAACTGAAATATTGTAAAGTGTGTTAGTGTTTTGTGTGTGTGTGTGTGTGTGTGTGTGTGTGTGTGTGTGTTCATCTGGTCCTCCTGCCTTCATCTGTGTTAAGTGTTTCCCTGTGCTATTTTATTTGCATTGCCTAACAACAGTTTCATTATCACCATTATCAAAATATTTTTAAGCATATTATTTCACATTAAAGGTAGGTATTGGGACATATAGCTTTGTCCATAATATGTTTGCGACAAGTACGTGAATGAGTTGCAGCATGCCCAGGACATCACACAGAACGTCACAGAGCTTCATGACCAACCTTACAGTGTGGTACTTACAGATCACATTCATATAGGCTACTTGTCTCTTACAACATTTTCTTGCTTATTGTTAAACCACGAAAACAGCAGACTAATAGATAATAATTGATGCTGCTAGCTCTGAGTGAGGTTCTGCATACTGTGATGTCACAAGACATTTGAAACCATAATTAGGAACTTTAAGAGGTAGTATTTAATTAGAATAAGGTTAGGATTAAGTAATTTCAATTAGGTAGCGAGAGTGAGGCGGAGAGTATTTTTTAGTCTAAGATTTCAAGTGGCTACAGATACTGTCATGGCGGCTAAGCTATGTGGGAGAATGATTCTTAAGACTTCCGCGGCTGTCTTTGTACATACTTTATTGCTTTACGGGCTATGCCGCGTCGTTTATTTGATTACCTTAGCTTTCGGCTGCTATACTACAGCTGTAGCTAAGGTAATCAAATAAACGACGAGGCATAGCCCGTAAAGCAATAAAGTATATGTGGGAGAAGTTCGGACACCTTGCTTCCGCCCAGAGTTTGACGGGGATAGGATAGTATTGTAGCCACCCTATAAACACAAAAGCTACCTCTCCGGTGGGGTAACATCGGTGGAACTCTGTGTATGCTGGCTAAATCCCCCATAAAAGTTATTCCTTCATGATTTTGTGCGTGTTTTTATGTACAGAACAACATGTTGAGCTCAGAGACAATTGGAAAGGAAGAGACGACAGTGCTGTTCAGAGTTTCAGTGACTGGTTAAATGTTTGTTCTCCTTTCCAAGTTGTAACAACAAAATGATTACTGGGGTTGGAGATAAATGATTCGTCATTAACTGTTACCGTGTTAGTCATGTGCCTTAGGATATTCGATTGCTCTTAATTTTACGGCTGCCACCACTTTGATTCCTTAAAAATGGAAAAGGAAGGTTCACATAATAAATAAAAGTCACTGCTGCTAAGTTAAAGTTCAAAGCTTGACTATATTCTCAATTAAAAATTGTACAAGTCCGAACAATCGCCAGGCAATCAGAAAATCTTCACCAATATAGTTGACCGCAAGTTATGACCAGTAATCAGACCAGACCAAATCCCATTGTTAAATGAGTCACATTGAGAAGATTTGAAACAGTTCAAATGCGCTTAAAAATTTTA
Source organism: Vandiemenella viatica (assembly GCA_031002005.1). Lineage (NCBI taxonomy): Eukaryota > Metazoa > Arthropoda > Insecta > Orthoptera > Morabidae > Vandiemenella > Vandiemenella viatica. The sequence goes on from JARYHS010011408.1 coordinate 135,142,330, forward strand.
AGATAGCTACCCCTACCCATACATCACACGCTGCGCTTCCTGCCTACCAGCGCAGAGCGCTACACAAACCGACAACCTCTCCGCTCCAGTGGTAACCAGCAAAAGACATCATACAGTCCTCGTCATTTGCATAAATAGCCTGGCCAAAATCCTTGCACGTACAAAGGTCAACTGGCCTCCCCAAGTGTGAAAACTATGTATCCTTGCGCCGGTCTTTCACAATAATGTTTCATTTTTGGCTCAAATTACTCAAATTATTCTGAAATTTTAACAGTAGCTAGTATTTTAAGTATATGTAAATTTCAATTGTTATGAAAATTTTTGTATCTTCCATAGTTTGGCTGTAAAAAATCATTTTCTGTTTTACTCAATAATGCTTCTAAATTCCACAATTTTGCAGCTATGAGGCTGAAACAACTTTTATTTTATTTATTAATTTTTTTGATTTAATTTTACTTCTAATTTCATTTGATACTAAGCAAGCCATGTTTACTCCTCTAACAGTTTTGATTTAAGGTACGGCACAATTGCAAATTTTGACTTCACTAATAACTTTCTAAAGTCTTTGAAACCTACTTTAAATGATTCTACATGTTCTAAAATGACTGTTTAACAATTTTGAAGTCACTACCTGTTTTCTTCGATTTACTATGAATTTCTAAAGTAAACGCTACTTCCACATGATCGAACAGAATTCCAGCCATATTTCTCAAAGTTGTAAAAATGATTCATCCTAATTAAAATACTCCATATCTCTTAACGAGGCTCACTGGAAACTGTTTCTAAAAAATTATAGTGTATTCGGAATAATTTTTCCCCCCTTGAATTTACGTATCTTACTAAACTGATTAATTTTACCTTATGCCTTGTGTCTAACGTTACTATATAATGTTTGATAAACAACCTTTAAACTTCACTGAGTTTTCCCAAACTTTACTATGTTGTGTAAGCAAAAATTACGGTTTTTTCTTGCTATAAGCTGATTTTCTAAATTTTTTCAAAATGCATCTTCTTGAATTTAAAGTGTGTAATTGCGTGTTAATTCTCCATACCGGCTTTTAGCTATTCATGTATTCAAACTTTTTAGTAGAATTCTCCAGCTGCAAGGTTTATCATCCTTTTACTAATTATAATTCTGATTAGCGATAATCCTCAAAAGTGACAGCATGTTAACTTTTACAAAATTATACTGAAACCAAATATTACATATGCTGATCTTACGTTCAGTCCTTCTACAGCTGTTTAGATAGATTTAGAACTTGAATTTACTGTTTAAACTTGATTTATTGCAGAATTGACTGTTTAGTTTGATTTATTGCCTGTTATAAATGTGTAAATGACTCTAAAGCTGAGGTATCGTGTTGTTCAACTGAGCCCACTATTCTTTAAACAAATTTCGTTATGCAGTTTACGAAATTCTAGGCTAGCTTACAAAGTGTTAGGTTCTCTTCAGTCCATTTCCTCAGGTATAGGTGATGTTTGTTCTGGTTTTCTGTTGGAATCTAATCAAACATTGTTTTAAAGTTCACATCTTTTCTGTCTATAGGCGTTGTCACTGATGACACAGTCAACTGCGATCAGGCCACAACATTAGGACAAGATGCTGTAAAGAGCATTGTAGGTGGTAATTTTGGCGATGTGAAACTAAAGAGGAGCCTCCAAGTCAAACCGTTGGCGAACATGACTATGACATTAAATGTCAGTGATCACATCATTTCAGTCAACTCCAAACAACTCTTCATGCAAATAGTCTGTGTCATGAAAATTGTAAATGACCTCCATCTTATCTGAAATACGAGCTGGCCCCTAACCTCCATCATTATTCAATGACGTTTTACTCTGTAAAAATTCAAAGTCTTCCCTCGCGCAAATTTTTCTTTCATGTGACGCTCCGGGTGACAGGTTCAGTGAAGAAACAATTGTAATTATAGACGGCGGCTATCTCCTGCATACTGTGGCATGGCCTAGACCAGCTACTTTCAATCAACTGTGTGAAGTGAACGAATCATTTGTGGTTAAAAAGTTCTCTTCATTCGTCACCATCGTTTTCGATGGATATGAACACTTGACAACGAAAAGCGAGGAGCATCGTCAACAAGCCAGGGGGAAACTTCTGCAATGTTTTCACTCACCATAACACGGTTGTAACATCCTCCAAGCTGAGTTTCTGAAAAACTATATTAGCTTGCCGAATTACTTGTAAACAAATTCATGACTGTGGATTATCATTCCATTCAGTCTAAAGAAGACGCGGATGCCAGCATTGCATCGTTTGCTCTTGAATACAACAGGGGTCAAGAGGAAGTGGTCATTTCCAACAATACCGATGTCCTGGTAATGTTGGTAGTAAGAGCTAGTGAAAGCAGTAGTATAAATGTAGTTCACCTTGCCATGAGCAAAACTACTAGTAAGGTCTTCAACGTGGCAGAAGTCTGCAAATCCATAACAAACATGAAAAACTCTGCACTCTTTTGTCATGCAATCACTGGGTGCGATACTGCAACCACCCTTTTTTATAAAGGGAAAAAAACAAGGCTGGAAGTTATTGAAGGGTTCTACAGTATTGTGTGGCAAAGAGAAAACATTTGTACATCCCAACACATAAAAACAAAACATAATATCTGCATGAGAGACGTTTGCGGTTGCCCTCTATGACAATTTTAAATCTTAGTGTCCAAACCTGGACGAACTTCAGGTAATAAGATACAGTCGGAGGATCACAACCCAACCAGTCACTGCATCCTTCCATCAACATCTGCAAGTATACTTACAGGTTCAAGAATGGCTAGGATATTCTTTAGATCCTGAAGACTGGGGCTGGAAAATTCAAAATGGAGTTCTTGTGCCAGTGACTAACTGACTTCCACATGCTCCGGATCATACCCTTAATTTAGTGTCCTGCAATTGTAAGAACATCTGTAGAAATGGGTGTGAATGTGTGCGTTGTGGGCTGGAGTGTTTATTAATATGTGGACATTTCTGAGGATATGCATGTGATAACATCACCTATAATGGCTCAGATGACGAGTATGATGATGAAGCTGAAATTTAAATTTCATTTAAATATTTTAATAAAAATTGTATAATTTATATTTTTGCAAAATGTTTCACCATTTTCAAGGTTTCTTCCTGTCAGTTTATATATAATTCCAATAGCACAAAATCAGAGTGCACTGTTCAAAGAGATTAGAATGATGCAGACAGAAGAGGAGGGTAAGTGTAACTGCACTTTATACTGAACTCTGTGGGTTTTCTTGAACGTTTTGAAGCATATCTCGCCTACTATTTGTCACAAAAATGTGATGAATATACCATTTTAATGTTGAAACTGTGTTCTACAACTCTGATGATAGGTCTTGATAAATTTGGTAGCTTTTAGCAAATTTGTCTTTGTTACAAAATAAGTCATTTTTTGTACCTGTTTCATGATCAAATGTGAGTTCTATTTTTTACTTCTGTACAGTAATTGCGCCCAAAACTACACCATCATTCAATAATTAGCCTTTCCAATTACTTAAAGTGCAATTAAATGATACTAAAGCTGATATTTTAAGAGCTACAAGAAGTTTATACTGATTATGGCATTTAAGCCCCACTTATAAAAACTTTTGCCCTGATAAAACTATGAAGAGGATACCTCAGAGATGGGGACTTTTCAAGACATATTTCTTAGGTAGTAAATAACATCTGTCCCAATTTTCAGGTCTACATTATATTTTTTTCAAGTTCATACCCATAATGCACGGGGAGCGGCGTGCAGAGCTCTCGGCCCAGCGCTGCCTCACATGTGCTTGTTTTAACACGTATCTCGACAACCATATGTTACAGAGGGATGAACAATATACTATTTTAATGCTGAAAGTGTGTATTACAACTTTGATCATAGGTCCTGACCTGGTAACTTTGACAGTTTTTTTTGCAATGCAGATATATTGAAAAAAGGGTTATGTTTGTGCTCCCTTCATGATAAAATGTGACTATATTTTTACTTTTAAATAATAATAGTGATTATGTTACACTTTTATGCAGTGTTTAGCCTATCCTAATTACTTAGGGTGGAATAAAACGTTACTAAGTCTGACATTTTAAACGTTACAATGAGTTTATACAGATTTGGTACTCAATCCCTTTTTAAGCCCTTTTGACCAGAAAAAAATGTTGATGCAGACACTCCAGAGGGGGGGACTTTTCAGTACTTGTTTCTTAGGTATTAAGGAACGTCTCTGTCAAATTTCAGCTATACATTATTTTTTTCAGGTTCGAAACTAAAATGCCTGGGCTACCTGGTGAGGCTCTATTGAATCACTGTTTGAAAACATGGGACAGGACCCAAAAAAAGATGAAGCACAATGGGTTACAGCATTCATTACAAGAATGAGAGTCGGTATGTTTCTTTTTTGAATAGGGTACAGTGAGTAATTTAGAAAAATAAACGTTTGGAACCTATGATAACAATAGTATGTATATAAATGTTGTATTTGAATGTTTTGTGCTGACTTAAAGAAAATATTGATTTGATCTGAGTGTATCTAAAAGGAAAAGTGAAATTAAACATTGTAAGATACAAATGTGTAATCCAAGATTGTATTAAACTAATTCCTGATGACAAATGTTGTAGATACTCTCTATAAGCTGATGATGTGAGACAAACTTGCTGACACGTGTTAAGTACAGGCGCAGTAAGCTTGCAGAGGGTAAAGGCATCCTTTATCTGATACATAAGCTCTGGCAGGAGAAAGAAACATCTCAGTTGTTGTCAGCAGAACAAGATTAGAAAATGAGCACTGTATTTGCATTCCAAAAAAACACAAGTCCAACGAAAAAATATATTATTAGTATTAAATGAAGAAATGTATGTCTGTGTTAACTCAAGGAACCAATCAAACTTCATGTACAAGAGGGAGGAGTGGCAACCTGTGTTTGTTAAGAGACTCAGAAATGATAAATTATGCCTTCCGATTGATGACAATAAGCACGGAACTGAAAAATTTGTAGTCAGAGAAGCAAGTGCAGCAACAATGTGTAGTACAAGCAGACACATTAGAAAGCACCACGAGTAACAATAAAAGCAGCACTAAGATGCCAAAATTCAGCAATGTTCTGTTGGAATTTGATATATAATCATGACAGGTTCATTTCTCATAACTCTGCTGATGAGACAACTGGTGACTGGCTTGAACAAGTCCACTACTCAGAAACATTAGAGTGGAAGTATTGCAGATTTTCATTCATTTTCATTTATCTTGCATTATCCACATTAAACACGGAGACCTCAACTAGGAGATGGATTAAAATTACTAACAGGTGGTTAACACCAAGTTTAGTTTGGGTTTTAGTTAGTTGGTAATCCATGTTAAGCCCAAATTGCAGAACATATAGCCCCAGTAAAACTAAGCTTCAATACTGTAATATTATAATAATAATATTTTACTCAATTGCGATGAATCGCACGCTCTGGTGGCAATTTTTCTACAAACCCATCTTCCTCCTTTCCTGCACCCACCTACATTTGCCCTCTCCAAATTTTAGCTTTAAATTCTTTCAATGTTTTTGGTAAATTATTCATCATTTTTCATGGTAAATTGTTCCCTAAGAATAATTGAATAAACTTACAAAGATAATTTTATAGCACTTAATCCATACCAAGTAACAGTAATAAACAACAGTTGTTAAACATACCCTATCCTGTTTTCTATAATGAGTGCTCAAATCCAAACCACGATTGTCTTATCAGTGCAACTCTGAGCAGAAGCTCCAGATCCAAGAATTGTCTGATTAGCTCACGTTAGGACTACTGATAAGCTACTACCATTCAGCCAAAACAATCTGGAGTGAACTTAACAGATATGATACATATAGGAAGCAAATTATTTTGTGTAACTTACCCAGGATAATGTAAAAAAAAAAAAAAGCGAGATTCCTCAAGTTTCAATGAAAGTAGATATGAAACCACTCCAACGAAACATGGAAAATTAGTTTAGTAATTGACAGAAATTCAAAATATAAACATGTCAGAAAAACATAAAAGTAACATAACACAAGCTGAAAGAAATTAAAGAAGCTGAGAGTACATTTATGTATTACATTTTAAAGTAAACAGTAAGGGGTTCACAGAAGCACAACAGGAAATAATATGTATTTATCTATCATAACTAATAAAAGTAAAAAATGGCACTTGCATTTTACCAGCACCAAATGTGATACAAAAACATGTAGAAATGAGTCCTCCAGCAGTTTGAGTTGAACCATGCAATCATCTGTCACCTGGGACTCTGGTTTAGTCAGGTGATTCACATGACAGGCTGCGATGTCAACTATAAACAAACAGGCACCACATATAACACATAGTAGAAAAACCACTAATTAGATTCTGATAAAATTTAAGAGTAGAATATTTAATTGAGGGAGAGGAAGAGTGTATTATAGTAAGATGTTCAGTGATATCTATATTTTTTTACCAGTAGATAAATTCACACTTATAGAAATAGTTACTTAAAAAAATTAATTTAAAATTGAAAGTACAGTGTGGTTAATGAAATGTAAAGCTGAATTCCAAAGGCATTAAAATTACTTATAAGACAAGGGATGGATCAAGTATCAGGTAGTCAAACTGTCAGCAAGTAGGTAGAATTTTATGGAATAAAATGGGTGCTAATGGTAAACGAAAATGTGTAAAGTTTTTGACTTCCAAAAACTAAATGATTAACAACTGACTCAAATTTCATCACTATCACTGATCTATAAAATGTTTGATTCCTTCAGGAAACAAAAATATTTTACAACATCTGATCTAACAAAAGTTAATCAAGAAATAGTAATAGCAAAAATAGACAGAGACTCCTCTGATGTAAATCAAGGCAAGTTTACCCTTTTCTAGATAACAATGGGATCAGACTGTACTGTCAACATTTAAAAATTAAAGACAATAGATTTAAGTGAACAACAGGTATATATGCCTAATGTACCTTGATGACACTAACGTAATGCTAGGATAATGCATATATTTGTTAGGTTAAGATTAATTAAATAATCTAATAATTCAGGAACATAAATGTCAATTCCATAGAATAGAGATCAACTATTTGGCATGTAATTTCTCCATAGATAGATTATTCTAAGACAGACAGAAAACAGTAACAGTGAAAAACTATCCCTGGATTCAGATCACCAAGCAATTAAAAACATATTTGGCGTTTGTGGGGTATTACTACCACTTCATAGAGAATTTAAGTAAGAAAGAAAAACCACTGTTAAGGAAAAACACACTTTTAAATGAACTTTGAATAGAGAAGCTACCATCCAAATTCTAAGTCTTACCATATTCAGATGTTGACTAATCAAAGACATGATAGGCACTGTTTTAAGATAGGAAGATACAATGAGAATGATTGATCACTTTCAATATGGTAGAATTTTTCAAAATATAAGTTACTATTAAATATTTCAGTGCCTTTATTTGGGAATAAATTCAAAATTTATACAGATCAAAGCCACTTTTTGCAGATTTCCAAACATTCCTCATATAGGTTTTTGACATTTTACTTTTATCTGCAGCAGTAATTAGGTTGTTAAAAACTAGTTTTTGCTTGCAGCTTCTTCTGTATGTAGTAGGGAACAGCTCACCATCATTTTCTAGTTATCTTATAAATAAACATAATTAATTTATTAACATTTGATTACTTAAAAATCATATCTAAATGTGAAATCAACACCCATAGAATGCTGGGTTAACACACATATTTATTGGGGAAAGATTAATTAAATAATCTAAAATTGCATGAAGATAAATGTAAATTCCTTAGAATAGAATCAACTTGGGGGCATATAATTTGTCTGAAGATTCCTTCTGGAATAGAGAAAAGATTTCTGTCATTTTTTATTCAACTTCTAAATAATCATCATTAATCTACTATCATCCAATAGAAATGTGAAATCAAAATTCATATACCTTCTAATCAGTGTGAAAGAGACTAGTTCAAGATAGGATATGATGGAAGAAATGCATCAAACCTATGGAGAAGATGCTGAAACAAGTCAATTCCACCTCTTACTCTTTAGTCCAGTAACGGGGTCATAAAAAGGGGGTCTCACAAACATCACATCACGTAGAAGATTTTTTTTTCTTATCTTGTATATATTGGTGAGAGTATACAGAAACCAAGTTTTCGACCTCCAGCACCCTCGGCACAAATTTCTGTGGCCAAAAAACATCAAAATTTGGGTACTTTTTTCAGTTTTTCGTCTATAACTCCTTCCTGATAAGTCCTATCAAGAAATATTCTATTTTCAATTTGAAAGAGGACAAAATTTCCTACAACTTTCGTATTACAAACTTTTTTCTAAACTCAAAATTAAGTGAGCTACAGTTCTTCGAAAATCAGCCAAATTTCACATTTTCCTAAAAGTGGGGTTTTTACCTAATTTGCAGCTCAAAATGACCTGAAACCCCTGTATATATAACTGATATATATGTATTTCTGTATGACATAGTATATATATGTACTATACTTTGATTACTGATGGTCCATTCAATAATCATATAGCATTGTTGACCGGGAGATCCCGAAGGATTATTCGGCCGTCAGGTGACAGTGTTATGGATAGGTCGCGCAGTGCGCTTCTTGTGGCTATCTAACCTGACCAAGTACTAGTACCGCATATAGGGAACCTACAGTTTAAGGTGGAATTAAAATCACAGAATCGTTCTGGCTTTCTCCATATTACACAGCAAGCTGTGGCAGAGGTAAAGCTCGGGTTAATGGCCTTTGAAAATTACTGCTGAGAACGGGATTTCGATCTTCAGTCAGATACCTTAACCACTGAGCTACCATTTCGTTCTATTACCTGATGGTATTTGTACCAGTTTGAAAAACGGATTTGCAAAACTGAAAACAATGTTATGGCACAAAGTTTATTTATGCAGTCAAAATTAAGTCATAATAAGTCAAAAATTAGTCATAAATCCATTTCTTTTCCGTTTTAATGGATTGAAACAAAGTGTTCCATTTGAATTTGTTCCGTACAACAATGGAAAAAAATTGTCGGTATATGAAGCATTTAAATCTCTTCAAGATACAACACCCAACACAAAAATTTTTGCTATGCACGGATGATTCCTCCTGCATAAGGTTATGTGGCATAGTAGTAAATACCTTGGCTGCTTCTGTGGAAAATATGAAGCCTATTTGACAACGAACTATAGATCCAACATCACAGTTATATTTGACGGATACCGAAGTTATGCTGCGCAGAGAGGAATAAAGTCATCTGAAATGATTTGTAGTTTGACAACATCAGATACTTCAGCAGACATCATTTTCAGTGAGGAAACAAGTGCTACAGTGACACAGCAAATGAGAGCAGCAAGAACTGTGTACTGTTGATACTAATGCAAAAACTGAAAAAGGAGGCATCCAAGATCAACAGGTAAAACAAGATGCTGCTGGATTGATCGTTGACGCAGTAATTTCCCAAGCAGCAAAATTCGACAGTATGATGATTCTAAGTGAGTATATTGGCTTTCTCATTTTGCTAATGGGCTTTGGTACCACGAGTTTGAACCCACACACATCCTCTTCATCCATGCATTTGCTGGATGTGATACAATATCAGCATATTTCGGCTATGGGAAAGAAAACTTCTACTGCATGATTCAATACCAACCATATCTGAAAGTAACATGCATGCTAACTTCGCAGAACTCTAGCCTCCAGAGAACACGCAGGGGAAAAGATCATCTTGGAACGGTACGGAAAAATTGCTTGTGGAACATTGGAAGGCTCAGATATGAAATGATTAAGAAATCTGCCCAAAAATGCATTCAGACTAGCACGGTTGCCACCAAAATCAGATGCGGCAACGTTTCACTCAATATGCACGTACCACCAAGTAAAGGTTGGTTGGGTCGAGAAACGTACCCATTGCCGTGATGATGAAGGAAAGGCTCGTCCAGTCTTATTACAGTTACAATAATAAATGCATTCAGGAGGACGTCGGTTCGAATTCCCGTCCAAGCATCTAGATTTGGGTTTTCCATGGTTTCCTCAAATCACTCCAGCCGAATGCGGGGATGCTAATCAGGACTGCATTGTTCAGCTGCTTGCAAAAATTGCTCTCGGCTGCCTCGTGAAAGCGTTCCTGGAATGTAGTAGATGAAGGAGAGGAAGATTTCTTCGACCTCGAGGAAGCTGTTCCTGATGCAATGGATGAAAGAGACACAATTCATTGATAAGCCGGGACAATCCAAACGGAAAAGAAATTTATTTATGACCATTTTTTTTAAATTTATTTCGAAATTATTATGACTTTATAACTTTGCATCATAACATTATGCATTGTTGTTCGCTCTATTATCTTCAGTAATAGAGCGATCTGGTAGCTCAAGGCGTCTGACTGGAGATCGAAATCCCGGTCCCAGCAATGATTTTCAAAGGCCATTAACCCGACCTTTACCTCTGCCACAGCTTGCTGTGTAATATGAAGTAAGCCAGAACGATTCTATGGTTTGGATTCCACCTTAAGTTGTAATACTTGGTCAGGTTAGATAGCCACAAGAAGCGCACTGCGCGGCCTATCCATAACACTGTAACCTGGCGGCCGAACAATCCTTCGGGATCTCCCGGCCAACAATGCTATATGATTATTGAATGGACCATCAGTAATCAAAGTATAGTACATATATATACTATGTCATACAGAAATACATATATATCGGTTATATATACATGGGTTTCAGGTCATTTTGAGCTGCAAAGTAGGTAAAAAGAAAGTCACAGATATTAAAGAAATAGATGAAATGGCTGAAACAATAACTGACTGCGTTAAAAGTGGGAAAGAGGAGATAAATTCTGAAAATGTAAAGCCAATAGTAAGGGTGTTAATGGTAAACTGTAGAAGTATAATGAACAAAGTAATCGAATTTGCAAACTTAATAGAGATGCATGAACCACAAATAATAATTGGGGTAGAGAGTTGGTTAAAAGAAGAAGTACTAGACAGTGAGGTTTTTCCTGATGGTTACAGAGTGTACCGCAGAGATCGAGGAGCAATTGGTGGAGGAGTCTTCATACTAGTTAGCAAAAACTACCATAGTTCACTGGCATTCATAGATCAAGACCATGAGTTACTTGGGGTAGATTTCTGGGGTAGTAAAAAAGAAAAAATCAGAGTGTTGGCTGTTTACCGCAGTGGAAGAATGACAGAAGAGGATGAGGCTCTTGGGGAGAAATTAAATTCATACTCAGATTTCAGAGGTGAGAATAGAATGATCATCATCGGCGGAGATTTAAATTTACCAGGTGTAAACTGGGAAGGGAATAAGATAAATAACACAAGGGAACAAAGATTTGCAAATATCTTAATAAGGGAAGGAGGATTTACACAAGTGGTTGAGCAAAACACTAGGGGACAAAATATTTTGGATATATTTCTAATTAAGCCCGATGAAAACCTTTTGAGGTATCAAGTAACTGAAGGAATAAGTGATCATGAAGCAGTTCTGATGGATATTAGAGGATTCAGTAAACCAGCAGCCAAAATTGAAGGGGGAAATAGGTACAATTATAAAAAGGCACAGGTTTCAAATTTGAGGAGATATTTCAGAGAACAATTCAGCAAATGGAAGGAAGGCTCAGGTACAGTAGAGTCAAGGTGGAAAGAGTTCAAGGAGATAATAAGAAAGGGGGAAGAAAAATTTATTCCAAAGCAAAAAATAAAGAGAAGTAGAGATCCTATGTACTATAATAGGGAAGTGAGGAGGTTAAAGAGGTTGGTAAGAAAAGAACATAACAGAGTTAAGAGACAGCAGGGTAGTAGGGAATATTTAAAACAACTAAACAAGGACTTAATAACAGCAAAGAAAATGGCCAAAGATGGGTTTATGAAGAGTATTGTCAGTGCAGGGGGACCATTGACTGATGCATCTAGAAATTTCTATGGCTATATCAGGAAACTGAGGGGAAGGGAGGATGTAGAGACACTTATAGATAAGGATGGAGAAGAAGTTACTGACGATTTGAAAAAGGCAGAGATTTTAAGTAACTGGTTCAGAGAAAGCATTAGGGAAAATGAATCAGAAACAGGAGGGTCTAATTCGGAGAACGAGCTTAACAACACAATTAGAAATGACGATAGTAAAAAATTTGATATCCATCCTGAGGAAATCATGAAGGAAATAAGAAAGCTGAAAAAACATAAAGGGGCTGGTGAAGATAATATTACTACAGATATCTTAAAGATAGCCGGATGTGACATTGTACCTTATCTTGAAATATTATTTAAATTGAGTCTAGACACTTGCTGCTTACCACAGGACTGGAAAAGTGCAATAGTAGTACCGGTACATAAGGGAGGGGTGAGAAATAGAGTTGAGAATTACAGGCCAATCAGTTTGACATCAGTGGTAGGTAAATTAATGGAAAGATTGATATGCAACCACATCAGAAATATATGTGAGGAACGTAACTGGTTTTCAAGCAGGCAACATGGTTTCAGGCAAGGATATTCATGCGAATCTCAGTTGGTGGGATATATGCAAGATATTTCAGATGAAATGGACAAGGGAGGCCAAATTGATAGTGTAGCACTAGATCTGTCTAAGGCGTTTGACAGAGTAAGCCATAAAATGGTAGTAAATAAGGTAAAAACCATTGGAGTGGATAAGAAAGTGATTTGCTGGGTAGAAGAATTTTTAAAAGGTAGAAAACAGAAAGTTAGGGTAGGAAATGTAGTATCAAAAGAAGTGGAAGTAAAAATGGGTGTGCCACAGGGTAGCGTATTGGGACCATTGCTATTCATTATTCTAATGAATAATTGTGTTGCCTGTTTACTATCTGAAATTAGATTGTTTGCAGATGACATAATGCTGTATAAAAGAATCAAAACGATAGAGGATTGTAAACAGTTGCAGGGTGATCTGGACAGGATATCTAATTGGGTTAGTAAACATGGAATGAAGATAAATGCAAAGAAGAGTCAGCTTATTAGATACACAAATAAAAAACAAAAGGTTAATTATGAATATAAGGTGGGGAAAGAATTGCTTGCTGAAGACTTGAAATGCAAATATCTTGGAATTACTTTTGATAACAAACTTAACTGGGCAGGACACATAGGACAGGTGGTAGGAAAAGGTTTCAGAGTTCTGCACTTGTTGGAGAGAGTTATGAGGGGATGTACGAGAGAAGTCAAGGAATTGGGTTACAAAACTTTGGTCAGACCATTGCTCGAATATGGTAGTGTAGTATGGGACCCTCATTTTACGTATCAAATACAGGAGTTGGAGAGGGTGCAAAGAAGGGCTGCTAGATTTGTTTCTGGAAATTATCGCAGAATGCAATCAGTGACGGATATGATAAAGGAGCTGGAATGGGATTCATTGCAAGACAGGAGGAGGATGAGGAGGGTCATGGGAGTGTACAGGGCATATACTGGTGATGAGGCATGGAAAGATATTGCAGTAGGTATGAAAAGTAGTGCATGGAAGGGAAAAGATGACCATGACCACAAGCTGGCACTCGATTTCAGGCACAAGGGTGTAGGAAGATTCTCTTTTTAGGTAAGGGTGTCAGGGATTGGAATGAGTTACCAAGAGAAACGATGAATAATTTACCGAAAACTTTGAAGGAATTTAAAGAAAAAATTTGTAGAGGGCAAATGTAGGTGGGTGCAGGATAGGGGGAAGATAGCTGTGTAGGGAAATTGCCACCGGAGCCTGTGCTCCATTGCAATTAAATTAAATTAAATTAAATTAAATTAAATTAAAACCCAACTTTTAGGAAAAGTGTGAAATTTGGCTGATTTTCAAAGAACTGTTGCTCGCTTAATTTTGAGTTTAGAAAAAAGTTTGTAATACGAAAGTTGTAGGAAATTTTGTCCTCTTTCAAATTGAAAATAGAATATTTCTTGATAGGACTTATCAGGAAGGAGTTATAGACAAAAAACTGAAAAAAGTACCCAAATTTTGATGTTTTTTGGCCACAGAAAATTGTGCCGAGGGTGTTGGAGGTCGAAAACTTGGTTTCTGCATACTATCACCAATATATACAAGATAAGAAAAAAAATCTTCTACGTGATGTGATGCAAGTGAGAACTACCCCGTTACTGGACTACTACAGCATAGCCCTCAGGGAAAATCTCATTGTACAGCACTCCTTCCTTTAACCAAGACCAAACTCCTTTGATTATCTGCACTGTTTGCATATCTGCCAACCTACTAAACTAAACTCTGCCTTAAACATTATACTCCCACAGTTCATGGGAAATTTAAGGTCATTTAGTACCAGGTCATTTCCATCTTTATCCTTAGTCTTCCTTAAATTACATCATTTATTATTTTATCAACTTCTTTAGCATCAATAATAAATATCTCCCAGTAATTTTAACAGTTGCCTTCAGATTTACTGTTATACTCCCACTACCAAGGAGACAAGCAAGGTGTCTCCACAAGTGGTATTACATTTTTTAACATCCAGTATCCCCCAGTAATAGAAGGCAATTTTGCCTCTAGCCGAATCTTGCACCAGAATGATAGCTTCTACAGCTTCTGTAAAAGCTACAAGAAATCGGTCCTTCTCTGAGCCAAAGTTTCTGACAGTATCAGTATTACTAATTAACCTATGCCAAAAATCTGACAGTGATATTTTAGACACACAAGAGACGCACAGTGATAATAACCACATAAGACTCAAGGTTGAAGGTATGAGTATTTTAATAGAGAAACTACAGCCCAAATATGGGAGTACTATGTTTGCCAATATTTGCTATATTTGACATGAAGTAGTCAGCACAGGATAAGAAGGAATGGAGGATTGTATCAAGCCATGTGAAAGACTGATGGCAGACAAAAAATTGCCAAACCAAATATAGTTATTAAATCCACCTACTTGACAGATTCCGAAGACATCGAAATACTCACCATGAAACAGAAAAATGTACCATCGCATCAATGTACAAACCACCAGCAGCTCACTTCCAGTTCAACCCACCAAATAACTTTCACAATCGACCAAACTGAATGTTATCAGAGACTTCAACAGTCATCATATTGACTGGGGCTATGTACAGAGTAATAATAATGGCTTAGCAGTAGGACTCTGGGCAGACACCCACAACTTGACTCCGATCCATGACTCAAAGTGACCAAAATCTTTCCTCAGCAGCTGTTGGAAAGAAGGTTATAATCCTGACCCCTTGTTCATCAGTAACCTTATCAGTCAAATATTCAGGAAATAAGCTCTATCTTTGATACCTTCTATTCAACACAAACCCATTATGTGTAGCGTACAGCAAGTAACCACACTGATTACTATATCTTTCAAGAGATGCCTCAATTTTAAAAGGGCACAATGGCATCTCTTTATATATCGTTGGTAAGTTAGTTCCAAATCTACATAATCAAGAATAGATTGTTAAAATTACAGAAAAAGCTTCATGACAGTGTAACTCATGAGGCAGCAGGATGAGCTACATCCCTGGATTGCAGTCAAGTGAAGCCAACTTATACACACAATACTGTCCCTTATTTGAGGAAGACCCATCCTCAGTAGCAACCAGAGAATTTGGAGAATTACTAATCCAAATAATTTGAACAACCAGTAGAAAAACGTGGACTGATCTAATCAGTAACACTGATATGACACACAATAGCAGAAAAGCTTGTACAACTCTAAAAAAAAAACTATCACATAACCCTTGTCAAACTACATCACTCCTGATAATATTGCCCACTAGCTGTTTCTTAACAATAAATCAGCCAGCAGAAGCAAGAACTGGACCACAGGAACCAAGATCATCCAAGACACCACCTGAAATATCCACCATTAGGGCTCCCTTCTCTCTCAAAGAAATAACAGCCTTAAAAAAAAATTGTCAGCAACAAATATAAAATATATTTCAAACCAGACCTGACTCGTTCACAACAAGTCCATTTGAAGAATTTATGCACCAAGTTGGAGACTCTTAAAGCTAACAGTGAAACCAAGACAATAAAGTACATCAATGGCATTCCTAGGATTGTGAACATAACTACTTTTCGTGCTCCCAAAGAGAATTAAAAATTTGAATCGTGATCTGCTAGTGTACTACCAGAACACCAAAGGACTAAGAATTAAACTAAATAATTTTCTAACTATATCATCCATTATGGATGGTGAAGTAGTTGATAATAGTTATCCTATTTACAGAAAAGACAGAGACTCAATGACTAGCCCTCATCAGCGTGGTGGCAGAGTTTTTATTCCTGTAAAGCGTTGTATTACTGTTGGACCAGTTGCAATAAATTATGATCATTTGGAGCAAATTTTTGCCAGAATCAAAGGTCACGTCGGATTGTAAACATTCCACCACAGTCTTACATTGATATATACTCTACTCATCTGGAAACCATACCTTATATCAGAAATAAGTATCAAAATTGTCAACTCATGATATTTGGTGATTATAATATTCATAGTAGCTTACCCCGAGTAGAATGTAAAATGTTGGTGAACGAGAAGTTTCTTCTTTCTGGATGCCTTCAACTTAACAACATTCCCAATGATCATGGTCAGATACCGGACTTGTGCTATAGTGACCTGGATGTCTTGATCGATAAGCCATCTGCTATTATTGATCAGGACAGATATCACCCTGGGTTAACTGCACTACTCAAATTTCAAGTAAGTCTGAAACCAAATGATGCACTTACTTATGCCTTCAGAAGTGCCGACTTTGCTGCAATGAATAAATACTTCTGGGTATCAATTGGATAGATCTATATAAACTGGACAATATTGATGACAAAGTGAAATGGTTCAATGAGATAGTTTACAGAGGTATTATTAAGTTTGTCCCATTGCTAATTATCCATGTTGATTTTCTAAGGAATTGATATGTAAAATCAAACAGAAGAAAATTGTTCAGAGTAATTACAGTGCCTTTAGTAAATTATGAACTGAATGTAAAAATCTAAGTGCATCCTGTTACAACAATTATCTTGACAAAATTGAAGATTTGAAATCTGACACTAACAAATTCTGGAGTTTAATTAAAATAAACGACGCAGTGATGTTGACATTCCTTCGACCATGACATGGAATGGCGCAACTGTGAGTAATGGTATTGAGGTCAGCAATCTGTTCACATCATACTTCAAGAGCATATACAAAGATCCATCAGATCGTCCACCTGCTCCTACTATTTATGACAATAGCAGTAAATATCCAGAAGCAGACTTCTCTAAATTTGAAGTCCATTTTGATGATGTTTTTCATAAATTCGCACGACTGAACATTAATAAAGGTGCTGGACCTGGCCTGATATCCAACATTCTATTGAGAAATTGTTCTATTGGACTTTGTGAGCCTATCATTCACATCTTCAATAACTATCTTGAAACAGGAAATTTTCCCTCAACATGGAAACTATCATACATTAGACCCATACATAAATCAGGTGATAAATCTGACATCAGCAAATATAGGCCAATATGCAATCAATCATCAATTGCTAAGCTTTTGGAAAAAATTAGCCTGCCACAGCTTACTTTTGCATTCAAAAATATCATAACATCAAAACAGCATGGATTCTCGGTGGAAAATCTACGTCAAATAATATCTATCTCTATGTTAACTTCATACTTAACGCACTGAATAAAGGTCAGGATGTGCACTCCCTATATACAGATTTCAGCAAGGCCTTTGATATGGTTAACCATGAAATTCTAGTTAGTAAATTAAGTCGTTGTGGGATATGATCCCAAGCCTTGGACTGGCTTTGCTCATATTTATCTGACAGCTGTTTACAAGTACGAGTCATTTGTCGAATTAATACACTGTTACCTCTGGTGTACCACAAGGTTCCCATCTGGGACCTATCCTATTTAGCATATTCATAAATGACATTGGTGAAAATTTTAAGAGTATCTGCTATATGCTGATGATATGAAGGTCTTCAGAGCAATATACAGAGATCATGACATTGATGACAACGAGCCATTTCCGAGTTAGAGTACGGTGTCAGGTAAATAAGTTTTACCTTAACATAAAAAAAAAAATCTATCATGGTGTTTTCCTCATGTCACAACCTGCTGCCTGTTAACTACTCATTATGTGGTGAAAATGTGATGATCGATGATAGGCTTACTTTCTCTGACCATATTAACTACATAACTCTATGAGCATTTCATGTCCTTGGATTCATATGTAGATCTGGGAAAGAATTCAAAAATGTTAATACACTGTTTCGACTTTTCTTTGCCTTTATCAAACCATTACTGGAATATGGTAATATTGTCTGGTCACCATTTACAGATCAACAAATTAGCTGTGTCGAAAAAGTTCAGCATAATTTCTGTAAGTTCCTATTACACTATCCTCATGGTGAAAACTTTACAGATGTGTGTGATGTGTATCACTATTGACAGACCTATGCTTTGTCTACAAAGTTGTCAATAGTCTTATTGATTCACCAGAAATACTCGAGCAATTCTGATTTAACTGCTCTAGGGTAGATCTTCAAACAAGAAGACTGCTGGATACAGTAAAACCCAACAAAAGCTATGTTGCTTTTGCACCATACCATAGAATAGTAAGTCTGGTTAACTTACATGCTATCAGCATCAACTTCTTTGGAGGATCTCATGCTGGACTAATCTCCAACATTAAAAGACTTTTATGAATTATCTTATATGTTGATTCTTTATGTACAAAGCCAATTGGCATATAAATAAATTAAAGTTCTCCAAAATGGAAAAGCCTTCGGAGTCGACCACATGCACATTGAGAAGATCAAGCTGGAGGAGATAGAAGTAAAATGGCTTCTTGAGATGTTTTACCAGATGTTTACACACCTTAAGATTCCAAAGCTCTGGGGAAAAGCTCAAGTTGTAGCACTACTAAAGCCTGTAAAACCCCCAGGTGCCAAAAGCTACCGTCCAATATCACTTCTAAGTCATGTCTATAAACTTTTCAAGAGAATGTTTCTGAAACGACTTTCCCCAGTTATTGAAGACGAACATATACCCCAACAAGTCGGATTTAGTACAGACCAAATCCTATATCTAACACAGCACACTGAAGATAGCTTTGAAAGTGTCTAGTTACTGGAATAACTTCATTGACTTGACAGCAGCCTACAACACAATCGGCAAAAATAAACTCCTTCCTAAAATATACAAAATGACGCGGGATTTCAGTTTCATAAAAATGTTTTATGAACTTCTCAGCACCAAGCAATTGTTTGTCAGCTTTCAGAATACAAAAATCTGTCCATGTAAACCAAAGAATTGCCTACCTTCCTTAGGGCATTGTTCTTTCCCCAGTTCTAGTTAACATCTACACCAATGAACAAACCCTGGACAACCATTGCAAGTCGTTTATCTACGCTGATGACCTTGCCCTAGTTGCTTAACATCAATCTTTTGAAGTCATTGAGGGTAGTTGGAACTTACTACAAGCAGAATCACTTCTAGTCAAATCCAAAGAAAACTGAAGTCTGCTTGCTTCACTTGTATAATAAATGTGCAAATCGAAAGCTGAATGTGACCTAGAATGGAACAATTTTGTTGGACAGTAATAATTCAAAATACCCTGGCAAACTTATGGCAGAGGTCTCACTTTTAAATACCACTGCTGAAACATCAATATGAAAGTACCATCATACAACAATATCTTAAACAAGGTTAATCTATGGAGCTAACCAAAAAGTCATCCACAGCTCTGCCTTAGCATTATGCTATTCCACTGCAGAATATGCCTGTCCTGTATGATAAAAATCAAGTCATGCTCAGACACAGGATGTTGCACTTCACAGAACATTCCAGCTTATTACTAGTTGCCTCAGACTGTCATCTGTGGAAAAGGTGGAGATATTGGCTGGCATCGCCACAGGAGACATACACTGGGAAGTTGTTACCAACATTGCAAGATTAAAAAGTCAAAGAAGTCTACTGACACCTTCTACATGGTTAAGCACCAGTGCCATCAAGACTGAAGTCCCAATTGAGCTTCTTAGGACTTTAGTGCCATTGAAAGGAACACCATCAGTGAAAGAATATCAGCCTGGGAGAAGAGAGTGCAAGATAAGATCGACTGGATCAAGACAAAAGACAGTCTACCACCTGAATCTGAACAACAATGGTCCATATGGAAGTTACTGAACAGACTTTGAGTTGAAGTTGTCCATTGCAAAGACACCCCCACTTCATGGGGATACCTGGGAGAACAACTAGATACCACATATTCCTGTCGAAGGCTAGAAATCATGGTACATCTGCTGTAATTTCCACAAATCAGAATGAATGTATCTTGCCTTCAATTAGCTAGTGACAAAACCATCATTTTGGCAGAGAAACTATCTTATATTTGATGCTGCCATCAACACAAGAAGACTACCAATTTACAGCCATAACATCATCGTAAATTAAAGCTTTAACTGACTACTCAATAAGGACCCACCTCTTCTAGTATTTATAGCAGGACACATCTAATGTTACCTCACCTGACCTAACCCCAATACCGACCTCAAGCTTGTCCCCAAGTGATCTCATGACCCACACGAGCCACCAGCTCACACACTATTTTAGACCAGATGTTTACATTCACCTGCAGTTTGTGACATCAGACAAAACAAGTATGTGTCATACAGTAAGTTGTGTGGTGACCATTGCTTAGCATTTTAGCCCAACAACTGAGTTTTTTATCCAGTTTTACTATACTGACAGAGTGTGTTGCTATAAATGTGGTGCAGTTAACTTCGATCATTCCAAACTGTAGAGGAAACTGTCTAAATGTGATTGGCAATGTCATATTTATCAGTATGACATTGCATTTCCCCTTCCCTCCCTGGCCCAGTTGCATAAATTGATTCAGTTTGGAAGGCATTGTATCTTCTGCCAAATCAAGCTGTTGTAACTAGTTCTTGGTATCCTAGATACTGCTACTGCTGTGCCTCTCCAAAACATTGGAAGAATGGGACCTCTCCCCCAGGTCACCAACATACTCGCTGAAGATGGTCATCTAAGGTAGTACAGAACAGTGATTTATCACTGAACACAATGTCATGCCACTCATTGTGTTCCGTGATTGTGCACTACCTTGGTTGATGATTGTCGGTGAGTACCATGAGAGTTCCCTTAACCATTACCAGCTGTGACCTGAAATCATATTCAATGGCTTCCTGCACCATGATGCCAGGAGTAACACTGCTGTCTCTCTTCAAAATGTTGGAAGAATGAGACCTCTTCCAAGGTGCATGCACAAGTGAATTTCATGGATATCCTGCATCCTCTCATATATCATGTCAACATATGACATATCTCTCTATGAACTGTCTATGTGACGTTGAAGTACCCATGTGACCAGCAAGATCCACATACTTTTCTCAATAGAAGCTGTATTAGACCAGCTTTGATGTCAACTCTGTCCCATTGTCAGTAACCAAGATATAAAGAAGCAGTTACAACAGTTGTGGGCTGACTTGCTTCAGGAGATGGTACAACAGCTTTATAATATCCTTCCCAAACGAATCAGTGCATGCATCCAGGCCAGAGGGGGTGCAATGTCATACTGAAAAGTGTGCTCGTTCTGCCAAGTTTGACTAGTTTTTGTAACCACAGAAATAACATCACATACCCTCTCAACCTATGATGTTTCATTTCATTTCCTCCTCTCTTTCTGGGTGCTTCATTATTTATGTCAGGCAGCGTATTTTTGTCTGAAGACTGAATCTTCCAAAGGCAGCTACATTTCTGTAAAAGAACTGGTTGGCACTATATTTCAGAACTTTATTTTAAATGTTTGTTTATATATAAAAATTATACGTTTCCAACTGAATACTTGCTTAAATATCATTCTGTGGTCAGAATTCTTGAGCAGGATCAATGGCTAAGGTTTTCATAGAAGAGGTTATGGTAGTGATAGTAGCATGTGCGAAGAAATAAAATTGTCACAGATGATGGTTGTATTACACAAAGTGACCTGACGATAAAGTTGAAGCAGGTCCCGCATTGCCATGACTGACCACGGTTAAACATTCCAAAGAGATGGATAAACCTGGATGCTACTTTGCTCTGGCATGGGGTATGGTATATGAGCCGTGCCTGTGGATGTAACTGTATATCCAACTCAAGGGAGTTCTTACAGAGTGGCTAGTTAAAGCCATAAGGAAGTCCACTTACCTTTATTATGATATTAGGCCAGTGCCCTTTATAGGAGATTTCTAGCTCTAGTGTGGAGATTATAAAAGATGACTAAACAAACTAATTACACTTATACAGGAAAACAGTTAGTACAAAAGAAGCAAAGTTGGTGAAATAATATAAGGGAGTGATTGTATAAGGAAGATGAAGGGTAATGATGAGAATATACCAAAAGCCAGATATCAGACTAGCATTAGTGAAATGTAGTAGTGTAACGAACAAAATTACAGAACACTAATAATAGTGACAATGAAAATTCTGTTAGGTAACGAAAATAAAAGAGGATAGGTAAAATAAACCTGAAAAAGGTAAAGTAAAACTGATGAAGGCAGTATGACTACAAAAACACATAAACATGAACACACTTTACAATATTTCACGGTAAACGCTTATCATGATTAGACGAAGACATGTGGCAAGAGGTAGGATATATACTCATCGAGACTCACCATGTGACCCATGTAGCGAGTCTTGATGCATACGCATCTGATCCCTGCGCCATATGTCCTCCTCTAACCATGATTAAGGTTTATACCAAAAAATTGTAGTGCGTTCATTTTAAGTGTTTGTCCAAGCCTTCCTGCTCTCATCTGTGGCAAGTACAGATTTACTTTCCCTACTCTTACTAACTAAGAAAGTTAGATAAAGGAAACAAAGAAACTGCCGCGAGGCACTGAAAATAAGATAGGATAGGGAAAATAAACAGTTACCCGTCACTTACCACAGATGAAGGCAGGAGGGCGAGACACGTAAAAACACAAAAACAAAAGAATTCATGAGGAAGACTAAAAAGTCGAAATATTGTGTAATTCTTTTGTTTTTGTGTTTTACGTGTCTCGCCCTCCTGCCTTCATCTGTGGTAAGTGACGGGTAACTGTTTATTTTCCCTATCCTATCTTATTAACTAAGAAAGTTATAGAGATAGACAGATGGAGATTAGAAAAATACAGGTTAATATGGTGATAAATCTTAGTTAAGGCAAGCAGTGTTGAAGAGCCTACAGTTTAGGCATGTGTACTATGTTACAAAACTTTATAAGTTTCTGATTAAGGACCATCCATAAATTATGTCACACAAATTTCATGATTATAGTCCTGCAGTTCACTGGCATTAATCTGATGCCTGGCTTTGGTACGTCTTCATGCTTATTCTTCACCTTCCTACTTCATAATTCCTCCATCAAATAGACTAGAGGTTCCCAACCTGGGGGCATGAAGTAGCAAAGTAGCTTCGATGCCCGTTTGTACAATACCCTAGCTCTACACCATTGCAAGTATTATGTCTCCTTCGCCACCTCTTAGAGCTGAAAACCTGAATTTTAACATCACGAACTTAGCGAGTTTCCTCTGAGATTTCACCTATAGTGCAGAAAACTAGACATATACCATATTAATACTAAACCTGTGATTGGGGGGAGGGGTGATGACATGGGAAGTTCTTTTGATGGGAGGGAAGCATGGTATAAAAAAACTTTGGGGACCCCCAAACTAGGCCCAGTTTCTCATGATCTATAATTTCTCCCTCTATGTATCAAAAATCAAAGACCATTGAATGATCTATTCTTAGTATATCATAGGCAACTTCTAATCTACAAAAGGCACTGTCCCTTCTTAACTGTAAGTGGTCACCATGTAAGGAGTAAAGCCTTACCGGGGTTGTAGTATGCGCTTTCCCCTCACCTTAACTCACAACTTGCCTCATAATGATCTTGCTGACAATAAAACTGTTTAAACCGTGAAAATAGTACCTTGGAATAAATCAACTGTAATAGCTTAAAGTCGGTCGCCACTTTCTTAATTTGACCTGAAGAAAGAAAAGGTTGGGTTGTAACTACGAAACAAAATTCACTGTTCAAGTTTCAAAATAAACAATCACTATATTCTTGGAATAAAATACACTATTACAGTTGAAAGGCAATCAGACGTTTCTTCACTGAAATGACTGTAGGTTATGTAATGTTATTAGACAGACCAACCCCTAAGCTTAATTGTCAAGTCACAGCTTAGTTGTTTAAATCTGAACTCTTCTCCTTGTTATATAGCCCATTCATAATAGTATTAGCAATGCTAATAGTAAAAGGTGATGGCATGCTGGTTTCACTAGCAATTAAAGGAAATGTATTTTTAGCCATGTAATTCATTAATAAAAAATAAGGATGGTAAAATAATCCTTCACAATTCATATCTATTTCTATATTTTAGTAAACTGACAAAAAATTATCCATCAAAGTACTGTGATTTAAAATGGATAGCAATTGAACCACACATATATTTAAGATTTTTCAATACATAAAACCAGAAGACAGAAGTAATTTGAAGATATTTACTGCATCTATACAATCTGTATTATCTCAAGGTATCAGACAGAAGGGAACTTAGTAATTGATTTGGAGTGACTCAGCAGATTCTTTTTAACTCAAGATATGGAATGGATAACGATTCTTCATCATTTTGAAGATTTTCCATTTGTATCTTTTTAAAGAAGAATTATTTACAGATATCCTGTTTATTTCCTGATCTTTATCATTGATTTGGATGTTACTGGCTTCCACTGGTCAGGGAAATAAAAATGATCAACTGTCGAAATGTCTAAAATTTATTCTTCAGCTTAAGTAAACACAGAAGGCAACATTGCTAGAACTACTTTCCATTGTGTGAGGTAATGATATGATAATATTGCAGTATACAATCACAAAATGTTACTTTCTTGAGCAGGCTACTTCAGTACCGGATTAACCATGTAGCAGGAGGTAGCAAATGCTACGGGCCTCGCACCCCCTAGTGGGGCCCCGCACCTAGGCTAACCGGCGACCTTTTCCTCTCTACAATTTCTCCCCAGACGGGAAAAATCAAGGGCCTCTTCCTCACATTTTCTACCGGCCTCGCGCTGTCTTAATCCGGCCCTTGGCTACTTAAAAATGAAGTTCTAGTGGTGTCATGCTGATCCAACATAATTACTTATTGGAAACAGTACACCTTGCAACTGACTACTGTGTATTACCTCATGTTTCATATAGTAGTTCTAGTGATAGTGCAATCTCAGGTAGACCTATCGAAAAACTGCAATATCCTAGTCGATGGGATAAGTTTATATAATTCCTGGATAGTATTCATACACCTGTTTGGCTACAAAAACTGCAAAGTTTATAGTGTTTTAATCTAATGCATTGGCTGTTATTTAAAATTTCTACATTAGCTGTAACCAAAGGCATTGGCATGGAGAGTGCTAGGTATCATATAGATCATTTTTACAACCTTATCTTAAAAATTATTGAAATAATACTAAAGGTTGAGATGTACTCGGACTTTATGATGAATAATTCTTCTTTGACCTTGCACTCAATTCACATAACAAGAAATAGTAATAAAAACAAAAGCACAAATGAATGTATTGTATTGCAATGCACGAATCTCTGAAACAATTTCAATAATAGACATAGATATGAAATTTGCAGGGCAGTCAATTTAAAAGGAAGAGTGTGAAATTTCTTGGTTTGCATATTTATCATAAATTGGAGGGTACATGTCTCTGACGTACTGAAGCGATTGGATGCAATTTTAGCTATAGGTGATCTGGGCATGAGAAAAATAGATTATTTTCACTATTTAAAGCCATATGGCTTAATATTCTGGGACAATTGCACTCATAGAGACCAAGTGTTCAGAGCCCGAAAGTGAGTAATAAGAATTGTGTGTGGGGTTAGCAGTAGATCTTCATGCAGAGAGCTGTACAAGAAATTAGGGATTTTAACATTGGTGGCCAAGTATATATACTATTCAATGTCATAGTCACAAATTATACTCTATTTGAAACAAATAGTAAAATACACAATTATGACACTAGAAGTAAAAAATGATTTTCACAAGGATTTCAGGGATAAATATCTTCAATAAGCTCCCAGCACATCTTAAATGCCTAGCAGATGATAGGATTAAATTGAGGGAAAAAATTAAAAGAATTTTTAATTGATAACTCCTTCTACTCTACCCAAGAATTTATTTCTAAGGTTCTGCAAAATAATTGCCAGTGGAATGTGTAAATGTACTTGACACACCATGTATGCTGTGACTATACTTCTTCTGGTGTATTTATCTATTTTATTATGCAAATTGCTTATCTATAAATTGAGAACTTTCCACATCCCACAGAGCCAGCATCTTATATTAGGATCTATGGAAAATGATTGTATTGTATATTATGTGCTTATATCAATGGCAACAACATTACTATTATATTTATAAACAACATAAATCGTGAAGGAGGTTATGATGTCAATGAAATGTTGCATAAATACCAGCTTAACACGACGTAGGTCTATCTCTACAGCCTATGTTGTACAATATGCAGATACCGCTTTCCTTGATGCTCCATTACGAATTTAAACAAGGCATAACCAAGTATATAATTTTTAATATACTCCTTTGAAATCAAAACATGCACTGACAACAAAACACTAGCGCAAGCAGAAGTTGACATTACAGCGTTTACCTTTAATATAAGGAAAGTATTATCTTAGGTGTACATTCGTATCTATGGTCAGAAGCATCCAATAGAATTGCACCGAATGTGCTGTCACGCCAGGGCTGGCGTGTGCCGTGTAGTTTAGATCTGTATTTGTAATGGATATTAGTTGACAGCTGGTGAAATGAAGTTGTTTCACGAGAAGGGTGGTGGTACAGTTTGTGGAATAGATACCTGTTCACAGTTAACTTATGGACATAATCGTTGATGAAATCTCTAAATCAAAATGAATTATTACGTTCAACGAATTAAATGTTTTGAACGTCTCATAAGCAGTTCCCAGTCGTGGTATTCATTTTCTTTTGAAATGAATAGGTTGTGTTTCTATTTCGTCTTTATGTCTGGTTTTGTCTTCGCTGTTTTGTTAACATTTCTTTCCGAATATTTTCGTGTATATTGTAATGAATACACTCCGAAGCTATTGCATAGGGCTTTCTCTCCTCTACCCGAAGAGAGTCAATTAAATGTAGTCGAGGAAGAAACGTTAGGTTTAATACTAAGGAAAACTGACTTATCTGAAGAAATTAAAAGCAAATCGCGTGACACTGGTGAGTACCAAGGCCATTTGGTTCAAGTTTACGTCGCGATACACGACGCTGCTAACTTAAGATAAAATGGTTGTATCAATGCGCGTGTGATTGAGGCTTTGAATTTGTACCGCCAATATTACCGGAGATTGTGGTTAGGTTGAAATTCAGCCTGGACCAGAGAGAAAACAGAACCTTCTTGTCACAGCAAAAGACACGAGGAATTTAGTTATTTAAGCAACTTTCATAAGCACTATATCACGTTGTGACGTCATGTATCGCGACGTAAACTACTCCAGGCCATTTTAAAATGCTACTGCCATTCTGTCTCGTTGAAGTAGTTTTATTGAAGATAGTGCTACCATAGACATTTTTATGTGCAAGGTATGCGTACTCTGTTCTTAGCGTGGTGCAACAGGTGTTAAATTTTGAGGCACATGTAACCTATTAAATCCTGTAACAGTGTAGCCCAGTGTCTACACCTGGCCAATGTTTTCAGTTTATTACAATTTTTGAATACACGCCTGGATAGAATTTGGCTTACGATGTCGATTATTTTGTTCACGATGTAATGCTTTATTAAGAGAATTACATATTCATAAACCAGATGATTACTTATGTAAGTGTTTTCCACTTTGGTCTCACCGTATTTAATTTTGCCGCTATATCTAACTTAGTCCCAGAAAAGCTACTTCAGAGTAACTAACTTCCTCAAAAGATGTCTCCAGAAAGCAGAGGTTTCATCCCTTGAGCTCTGAGGAGATCCCACCTTGGGATTTCTTGGAATGTGTGATTTGACATTTTCTCTATGTCACATTATTTCACTTAATTGGGCCTACTTGTTATTCTGGATGGGTCTTATCTCAGTCAGTGATTGCTGCCTGTCGAATCTCTTGGCTGTTTGAGACCAGATTCCAATCAATGTTAGAGAGCAGTTACGCAGTATGTTGTGCTTTGTAGTGATTTTTTTCTACCTGTCCTGTGCCAGGATAGTGCCCCCACTTATGAACTTCCAAGTCAATGGTCATACCTTAAAGTGCCAACGTTAGGGCATTCATTACTGTTGCCACTTAGGGATACGTGGAGGGGAGGGGGGTTTCATAGGAGACCAAAATGGAGCTACGTGGTTTATGCACGCTCCCTTACTGAGGTGGCTATCCCATATACTTCCTTCATATGGACCAAAAACCCTAATCTTCTGTCTAATTTCACATAAAGTTATTAAATCGGTAAGCTTCTTATTCTAACTCCATGGTCAGATTGCTCTGTAATCTGCCTTCGCACATAATTGGTTTTGTGCGATGATAATCTTAACTTGTCTGCACCATCAACTGAGTTCATGCACCGAGCGGGGCGGTGTAACGGTTAGCGTTCTCGCATTCGGGAGGACGGCGGTTCGAATCCCTGTCCGGGCATCCAGATTTGGGTTTTCCATGGTTTTAGGAGTGTGAGATGGAGTTTAGGAAAGAGTGGATGTGAGGAATTCCTGGAATTGAATAAGGGATGGTTTTATCCGATCTGGGGTGGCCAGAGAAGGTGAAGGTTTAAACTGTTGTAGACTGGGCTTAATCTCACTCTGTCAGCTGGTGTGTTCTCCTGTGACGGTAAAATGGTACCGACAGAGAAGAGAGCGGCAGAATGCCAATGAGTCCCGGACCAAAGTAGCATGGTCAAACTTGGGGGTCAGAGAAAAAGTGAGTCCTTTGGATAGGAGTGATATTTAGGGTTCAGTCAGGGGGGTGGAGGAGAGATTAATCACTGACTGTTTAGGTTTAACTGGAGGAGAGGCAGGAGCTTTTGTGGCAAGTGGTAGAGGGTTTGTATGGGGTAGATTGAGGAGGTGAGCCAAGCAAAGAGTCTTGGCAACTAGGGGTGTGTGATGTACAGGAGTGAAATGTTGATAGGGGAGGGACAGGGCTAGAGATAAATAGCTCCTAACAAGAGTTGAAAGCTTGTAAATGTGTTTTTGTGCATGTTGGGCCTGCAACTGTCTGCACTGTGACAGGATCTGTTGCATATGATGAATGAGGTGAGGCAATAAAAGACATGGGATTTTGTGGAGTGAGACAAGCTGAAAGGAATGTTGATATGCCATGTGAATATTCTGTTGAAGGCCACCAAAAAGTATACTTAAACCATGTTTGTCTTTTATAATTTGATTGTGATTTTACACTGATTTTTTTTTAATGTGATTTTCAGGACTGTTTTCAGAAGCTGTTGGGTCCCTACATGCAGCTTTGGAAATGAAGAACAATGGCAAAAATGAAAAGGCCTTGAAGTTATTTGAACATGCCGTTGCTCTAGCTCCTAAACACCCTGATATACTTACCCATTATGGGGAATTTCTTGAAGAAACTCAGAATGATATTGTAACAGCAGACCAGCTCTACTTTAGAGCACTGACAGTTTCTCCTAGTCATTCAGGTGCACTTGCAAACAGGCAACGGACAGCACGTATAGTTGAAGAAATGGACCGTGTTACCCTAAGAAGGATTGATGAAAAACAGGATCGCTTATCAGCAATTCCAGATTCCAATTCAGCCTTTCGGCGAGCAAAGAAAGAAGCATATTTTCAGGTATGAGTAGTACTTTTTAACTTCTAGTACATTGAAGTACACCAAATTGGGTTAGTGTTATTTTTAAGAATGTATATGCTAGCTTCGAGCCTGTCAAAAATGTCTGTTTGAATGCCATATTCTGGCTGTTCATTATTATTATTATTATTATTATTTTTTGCAGTTGATTAATTATACGATAATGCTAGTGGCCTTTATTTGGTAATGTTCTACATATTTAATTTGCTGTTCACATAGCAATACAGTAGTAACTTCTACTGAATTAATGACAACAGAAGTATAGAATCAATAAAATTAAAAACAAATTAGGAATCCCGAAAACTTTTGCTATCCATGTAATATCAGTTTTATTCCTGGTCCAGGCACAATTCAGCATGATGCGTATGGAACTACTTTCACCCGCATTAATTAATACCTTCAGTAACATGGCGCTTATGGAAGCAGTTTAGTTGGTTTGTAAAACTCGTTTCAGAGTGAATTATACTGTAACAAAATGTGTCAGTGGGGACTCTGGTCAATTTAACCACAACCTCCAGTAATATTGTTTTCGAAAATCATAGCTTCTATTACCCTCATATGAATAACGACAGGCATCATCTGTGGTGGTAGTAGGAATTTATTCAGAAAAAATGAATAACGATCGGGTCTACTGGAGATCACGATTCCGCCATAATGACATTCAGTATTGACGTCATTATACTGCTGCAGTCAATCGCAAGACATATTTTAATTTCAAGCAGTAATCTCCGTTGTAATACAGCCTGTAGACTAAGATTATTTTCCAGCAGAAATTAGGTTGTAATACATCCTGGACTGGCATAATAGAGTTAAATGTACTTTGGAAAATATTTCTAGAGGATTCTTGCGTTTTACCACGGCAATTCCTGGCGGAATCGTGATCTCCAGTAATCCCGATTTATTTACTTTATTTTACTTTAAATGGCAGAAAGTATAATATCAAAAATGTATAACTATCATTTATTTGAATGAAATATTTTGCGATTCGTACCTTTCGTGTAAACTTTCTCTCAGTTTTTAATAAACTTCATTGTTTCTTATCGTCTGTCAAAAAAATTCTTAGGGTTATAGTTTAACCCAGTCCTTATAACTGATACAGATAAAATAGCATAAATATTGAATCCCCTTCTTACATGAATTCCTGCATCTAGTTGTAAACAAACGAAAAGCAAGATGATGGAACGAATATAATATGGTGGCTGTTGATTGGCGAGTGAAGGCTGGCACGTGACCATTCTCCAGCCAATAGCTATAGTAGCTATAGATGATGTACACAGACTCCAGATTAGCATTTTATATAAGAGGAGATATGATTTATGGTAATAAAACTAAGGATGGATAGGGAAATATGACCCAACACTTATCGCAGATGAAGGCGGCTGGGACGATGAACAAAAAACACTAGAGAAGCACAATATTTTGGCATACAGACTTATTCATGCAGAAGTGAGACACCAGGTGGACTCAGATGTGTACACAGAGACCGCCGTCTGGTGACATATATGAAGGAGATCAAAATCCATTCTTAACATGTCTGATGGTCTCCAAGTTAGTTGTAAAACCTTTAAGCTTTATTTCCTTCTAATGTCATGTTTCTGGCTTTAGAGGAAATCTGAGGGCCAGTTAAATCAAATAAAGCTATCTTATAGAAGGAAAAATCCTGCTAATAATCCAAGGCATTTCTATACAAAGATTTTTGCGCTGATAGGTATATATTTTTATGCTATATGAAATTAATCTTGCAATGTAAGTTGATCTGAAATGAGCCTCCAAATCAATAAATCCAAACAATAATTTATTTTATAAATTACTGTTGTAAAATCCACATTTTACCAAAAGATATCATTCATAAACTAAACAGAGAAATAGAGATTGGTTGGAAATATTATTAACTGTGATGGAACTCGTGCTCTGGTTACAACTTGTGTCCATACATATTTTTTTTATTGATATGTATTTTTCCCTTGAAACCTTTCACAGCCTGAGGTGTATTGTTTATTACGCTCCTCACATATATTTCTGATGTGGCTGCATATCAATCTCTCCATTAATTTACCTACCACAGTGTCAAGCTAATTGGCCTAAATTTCGACTCTATTTCTCACCCCTTCTTCATGTACCAGCACTACTATCACACTTTTCCAATCCTCTGGTAACCAGCAAGTATCAAGACTCAATTTAAATAATATTTCAAGATAAGGTACAATGTCACATCCTGCTATTTTTAAGACATCTGTAGTGATATTATCTACACCAGCCCCTTTCTGTTTTTTTCTGCTTTCTTTGTTCCTTCATGATATCTTCAGGATGAATTTCAAATTTTATGGTCTGCAAAACGCAATCAGTAACAGATACGATAAAAGGCTGGAATGGGACTCATTGGAAGATGGAAGGAGGGTGAAGGTCATGGGAGTGTACAAGGCGTATATTGGTGATCAGGCATGGAAAGATATGGGTGTAAAAACTGAAAGTAATGCATGGAAGGGAAATGATGCAAAATTCAAATTTTAAATAGTCAAAAATTTGCATTCAAAATAATATTCATGGGTGTCTAGAAGTATATTCTATTATTTTTATTGACAGGTAAGGTAGGCACACCAATTCTCCACACTTTAAGAATTTTTGTTCATTTTTTAAGAGTCTTGCCAAACCATTTATTTAATTTCAATCATTTTCTCCTTCCTGCATATTTCTATTTCATTATATAACCTTATAACAATTGCTGGTAAATTTGAATTTACGTATTTAAATGAACCTCTGCACCTGCTCCGATATTCAACACTTACAGGCTCCCAAAGTTAACACATTCTGCACCTATAGTCAACACCCTTTCCATAACTCTAAAATACAGTCAAGGTCAGAAAAGAACAAGAGTCGACTAAAGAACATCGACCGGAAAGTTAACAGAAGTGGTCTTGTCTAAGCACAAGCAATGGGTGCAAACCCAGGGCCTGAATCCCACAAGTAGTGAGGTAATGTATAATCAGAGAAGCAACTCTGCATTAAGTTCCTCCATAAAATAAAACCAGATGTAATATAAAAATAACTTAAACAATGGGTTAGATAGTATAAAAAAGCCTTTGAAATATCCGCTATAGTTATGTGACGTACTTAGCAAGTTATGTATTTCACTATCTGCCTAGGACATAATATACATTACTGCAGGCTCCTAAATTTAACATAATATGTACCGAAGACCATCACCATATATAAATTTTAGGTTCCTAGCACAGCACAATAGTGTATTAAAAAAATAAAAAATTAACTACTCCAAGGTTTGTTCAGTTTATGATTAAAGCTGAATTTTTATTGAGGAACAGAAGTTTCACATCCCTCTCGATTCAAGAAACACGTGTTAAGTTAGGTACCCATATTCAACAAAGAGGTTATCCATAATAGAAATGTTCTTCTCATCTAAACTGCGGAGTCGTTCAATTACTTGTGTCATCGTGATCACATCTGCATATTCGCAAAGCAAACTTACAGGAACTGAGAAATAAGGTACTTAATGTTACAATTCAACAAGATCGTGTTTAGAATGTATCATAAGTCAACTTGGTTTATGCTAAATAACTATTCTTCTGCTGCTTATATCGAAAAAGTGAAGGATTGGAATTTTCTTTGAATTTAGTTAGGGGGCATCCATAAATTACGTGAGGTGAAATAGGGGGAGGGAGGGGCAACGGAAATCTCGCTTGAGATTTTTTAAAATTGGGCAGGACTGTAGAGCTAAAAAAAAAAGTCTACGATTGATGCGAAAGTCGATTTTAGGGGGGTATTTGGCTGAAAAGTGTGGGTGAGACCTTAAAAAAAAAAATCTGTGGGGGGGGGGGGGGGGTCGGGCCAAATCTCACCAGAAAGGGGGGGGGTCCGAAAATCCGGAAAAACACCTCACGTAATTTATGGATGTCCCCTTACGTGTTTTGAAAGTTATTTTAATTATGGAAGTGGCTTGGTTTACTTGCAAATAAATCTCAAGTGAAACCACGTGTGTTTAATGACGAAATAATCTTAAAAATGTATATAAAATCTATTCTACTGCATGGAATGTTCTGAAATTTAAATATGTTATATTAGATTTTTGGTTCTTTTAGAAAATATACTTTTTAGATCAAGAAATTACTGGGAACATATGATAAAAAATGTTGAAAGTGAAAATGTGTTTATCGAAGTGTTTAAAAATTTATTTACATTATTTCCCCAGTCTAAAACTATGGAATTTTAGTGAATTTAACTTTCTTTCGAATTATTATTATTTTAAAATTACTTTACTTCATTTAAATAAGAAAAGAAAGGGAAATTAACCCCCACATACCAAAGTGGACGGATGCGATGAGAGAACACTAATGCTGACAAACAAACAACACAATATTTCGGCATATGCCTTGCTCACAAATAGAAGAAACGGGCCATTAGGCTCGGAACGTGTGTGCACACCGAACGTTACCCAATGACTACCGTGTTGTGGTGGGGGGGGGGGGGGGGACGGATAAGGAGTAGACTATCAATATCGGTATACAATGTCTGAGATAATATATTTAATATTTTGGCAGGCGATGGTAAAATGAGCAAATGTAGTAATGGTACGGTATAAACATAGAAAAAAAAAAAAAATGGTAGTGATGGGTTAATTGGAATTTAACGGTGGTTAAGTCCAGGTGGGTGTCTTGTATCCAGGATATTCTGGTACGCTAGTTCCCATCTCCGGAGTTCTGCTGCAGTGGTGCTGTCAGGGAAAACTCTGACTGCTCTCACAGTGAAACAGTCGTTGAGGTTGTTGGAATCATGGCTATTGGCATGTTCTGGTACTGGAAGGTACAGGTTACGAGTATGGACTGTTTGTCTGTGGCCATTCATTCTAACAGAGAGTTGCTGTGTGGTGAGGCCTATGTAAGAACTGGTGCAAAAGCGGCAAGTTAGTTGGTATATCAGATGAGTGGTTGAACAGGTGGCATGTCCAATAATGGGGAAAGTTTCTCCTGTGGTGGGGTTGGAATATGTAGTGGTGGGTGGAAGCATGCTGCAGGTTTTACAGCGGGGTCTATTACAAGGATAAGATCCATATGGTGCTTTTGGAGAGTCTAACGGAGGGTATTTGTGGACTAAGATGTTCTTAAGATTGGGTGGTCTGCTAAAACATGCACGAGGGACATTGGGTAGAATTTTGGGTAGGAGAGTACGCATTTCCGGAAATGAGCGAAGGAAGTCATACCCCTGTCGCAAAATATGGTTGATGGACTCGAGGCCAGGAGAGAACTGAGTGACAAAGGTAGGGCTATGGTTGGTTTTTGTAGGAGACAAGTGAGAGTGGTTACGTGGAGGGTGGTTGATCGCGCGGGAGATCTGTTTATGTACAAGATCCCTGGGGTAGCAACGGGAAATAAGGGCTAATGTTGATAGGGGAGGGACAGGCCTAGAGATCTTCTAGGCGATATAAATAAGAAAAGAAAGGGAAATTAACCCACCACATACCAAAGTGGACGGATGCGATGAGAGAACACTAATGCTGACACAAGATCCCTGGGGTAACAACGGGAAATAAGGGCTGATAGGGGAGGGACAGGCCTAGAGATCTTCTAGGCGATATAAATAAGAAAAGAAAGGGAAATTAACCCACCACATACCAAAGTGGACGGATGCGATGAGAGAACACTAATGCTGATACAAGATCCCTGGGGTAACAACGGGAAATAAGGGCTAATGTTGATAGGGGAGGGACAGGCCTAGAGATCTTCTAGGCGATATAAATAAGAAAAGAAAGGGAAATTAACCCACCACATACCAAAGTGGACGGATGCGATGAGAGAACACTAATGCTGACACAAGATCCCTGGGGTAACAACGGGAAATAATTTAAAAGTGTTCAAAAATAGTGAAATGCTCACGTAGCAAAAATCTCTTGTTTGCAAATTGGATAATAATGGATTACCCTATTCCAGGTTAGTTTAAAGTTTCTTTACTATTAAAAAATGTTTATTTAGAGCTTGTGTTAAGTGTTGTGTGTCTTTACTGTTCTTAAATCGGTTTATTTAATGAATTAGGTTGTGGTATCAGCTTCTATATGAAACGTTCGTCCCATAACATGTACTTGCAATGAAACCTTATGTTTAGAGGAAAGCTTACTCCTTCCCTTATGCTTGAATCTAAGAAAACTAGAATTTATTCAAATTCTAAGGTGCTTACATGATACATGTGGAAGATATTGGTGGGAAACTGTCTTTATGATTAATATAGTGCATTGTTGGCTCTGTCAAAAGTCATTAAGAGAATAAACCCAGAAAAGAAGCTAAATAATCTTTGGATAGTGGTTATTGATGTTGCATTGACTTTGAATGGAAATAATCAATTGTGGATGCAGTTTTAGGAAAGATGAAAATGAAAACAGAATACCACTGTTGTTTATTAAAATATAAATGTCAATTTGTCTAAGAGAATAAACTTTATTTCTTATGAGAGACTTGTTGTTAGTACAGAATTGGTGTGTATTAATTGTAAGTTATTAGTTCCTCAGTATTACAGTGAATTTTGGGAAATAAACTGTTTGCATATATGTGTGTACAAAGCAGAAGTGAGAAAGAATAACACGAGTTGAATTAAAAATTACTTTCAGCAGACTATATTCTGTTGTTCATCCCTCTCTAGACCTATTACCTACAAATTACAAAGCTACCTGATGCTCTTTCCTTCCAAGCCTCATTTCTAACTCAACGTGTAATGCCTGATCCTCTCCACCAAACCTTTTGTCCATGTCTATCTCCTAGAAACTTTGTCCAATTTCTTTTTTTCCCCTTTAAATTCCAAATTTGTTCTTCATTATGTGAAAATCGTTAAATTTCATAAGCTACAGAATTTTGTGTAAAAAAACTCGTGAAGATAAATTGTTGGTTTCTTAGTGTTCTGTGCTCATAAAAATTTTGAAAGGACATCAGTGACATTGAAAGTAAATAATTAGTTATAGTTAAATATAGGTAAATAATTTTTGGCATTTTCGGTTTTACAATATATAAAACATTTTTCTATTTTTTTTTTAACAAACTACATTCATTATGTTCAATAGCTCACAGGTTATGAAATAAAGAATTTTACAGAAAATTCTACAATTACTTGGCGAACCTTTCATTTCACACAGAATGCTTCATTACCAGTGTAGTTTCTGTGGTCTCAAAACATCCATGAAATGTCATACGGTGCTATATTTTTGACATGGTGTTGGGATTTAAAAGTGAGGAGATTCAATTAAAACTATAAACTTTACTATTTTAGACTGTTCTTTCACAATAATCATGTAACAGTAAAAATGCTGTAAGGCACTGAAAACTTGATCAACTATTGGCAAAGTAAACCCATTGTTTACCAAAGCTACAGATAGGAGGGCTGTGGGTTGTAAAAATAAACAAAACCAAAATGCACATTATTGCCATTAATCTCTTAATACAATTGTCTGAAGGCGTTCTGGGCGCCTCAGTTTTCTAACATAACCACAGAAATTTTTACATGAATTGTTCTGGGGGCCCCTGCACCAATAATATTTTTCATAAACTCATCCTTTGCTCTTATTAGTTGCTTGTTTAGTTGTATTAAGTTCCTCAACTTGTTTGAATTCATATGTTTACTTTCTGTGTGCAGTCATATTTGTTTGAAATCATTAAACGCAGTTTTCTTGTAAATACTTCTTTTTTACCAAAAAAAAATAATTATTTAGAATTAAATGGTTTCATTGTTGCAGCACATATATCATACTGTTGGTATTGAAGGAAACACCATGACATTATCACAAACCAGATCAATTGTGGAAACAAGGATGGCAGTTGGAGGAAAGAGTGTGATGGAACATAATGAGATTTTGGGTCTTGATGCAGCTTTAAAATACATAAATGCTACCCTTGTTAATAGGTAAGTTTTATGGAGTGTGTAATTTATATACATAGTATCCAAGTATTCTTCGAAAAGCACAAAGTGCTAGGAATTGAACTTTCACTCTAGACAAAAAAGGAACTAAGAAATTTGTTTAAGAAGTGTTGGTGTTGGACTTCAATGTTTTCTAGAGAAACAAACTTTTATTCAGAGGGGACAATGAACCTTAATGAGCATTCTACTAATTTTCAAACTTGGAATTGGTGTGAGCCAGGAATGAAATAGTTGTGATAACAATTAACATTTTTATTTGCTACTGAATGAATTGAATCAAATGTGCTAAAAGCTTGGGGACATTAAAGTTGAGGTATCAAGTAACTGAAGGAATAAGTGATCATGAAGCAGTTCTGATGGATATTAGAGGATTCAGTAAACCAGCAGCCAAAATTGAAGGGGGAAATAGGTACAATTATAAAAAGGCACAGGTTTCAAATTTGAAGAGATATTTCAGAGAACAATTCAGCAAATGGAAGAAAGGCTCAGGTACAGTAGAGTCAAGGTGGGAAGAGTTCAAGGAGATAATAAGAAAGGGGGAAGAAAAATTTATTCCAAAGCAGAAAATAAAGAGAAGTAGAGAACCTATGTACTATAATAGGGAAGTGAGGAGGTTAAAGAGGTTGGTAAGAAAAGAACATAACAGAGTTAAGAGACAGCAGGGTAGTAGGGAATATTTAAAAACAACTAAACAAGGACTTGATAACACCAACAAAAGTGGCTAAAGATGGGTTTATGAAGAGTATTGTCAGTGCAGGAGGACCATTGACTGATGCCTCTAGAAATTTCTATGGCTATATCAGGAAACTGAGGGGAAGGGAGGGTGTAGAGACACTTATAGATAAGGATGGAGAAGAAGTTACTGACGATTTGAAAAAGGCAGAGATTTTAAGTAACTGGTTCAGTGAAAGCATTAGGGACAATGAATCGGAAATAGGAGGGTCTAATTCAGAGAACGAGCTTAACAACACAATTAGAAATGACGATAGTAAAAAATTTTATATCCATCCTGAGGAAATCATGAAGGAAATAAGAAAGCTGAAAAAAAATAAAGGGGCTGGTGAAGATAATATTACTACAGATATTTTAAAGATAGCCGGATGTGACATTGTACCTTATCTTGAAATATTATTTAAATTGAATCTAGACACTTGCTGCTTACCACAGGACTGGAAAAGTGCAATAGTAGTACCGGTACATAAGGGAGGAGTGAGAAATAGAGTTGAGAATTACAGGCCAATCAGTTTGACATCAGTGGTAGGTAAATTAATGGAAAGATTGATATGCAACCACATCAGAAATATATGTGAGGAACGTAAGTGGTTTTCAAGCAGGCAACATGGTTTCAGGCAAGGATATTCATGCAAATCTCAGTTGGTGGGATATATGCAAGATATTTCAGATGAAATGGACAAGGGAGGCCAAATTGATGGTGTAGATCTGTCTAAGGCATTTGACAGAGTCAGCCATAAAATGGTAGTAAATAAGGTAAAAACCATTGGAGTGGATAAGAAAGTCATTTGCTGGGTAGAAGAATTTTTAAAAGGCAGAAAACAGAAAGTTAGGGTAGGAAATGTAGTATCAAAAGAAGTTGAAGTAAAAATGGGTGTGCCATAGGGTAGCGTATTGGGACCATTGCTATTCATTATTCTAATGAATAATTGTGTTGATTGTTTACTATTTGAAATTAGATTGTTTGCAGATGACATAATGCTGTATAAAAGAATCAAAACGATAGAGGATTGTAAACAGTTGCAGGGTGATCTGGACAAGATATCTAATTGGGTTGGTAAACATGGAATGAAGGTAAATGCAAAGAAGAGTCAGCTTATTAGATACACAAATAAAAAACAAAAGGTTAATTATGAATATAAGGTGGGGAAAGAATAGGGTATTTGACTAATCCTGGGAAAGTAGTCAGTATTGTAGTTGGTCATCTACTATAAACAAAAAAAATATTATTTCTTGAAATAATGAACGGAAAATAGCAAAATTTTTCATTTTTATGCGATGATTTGAATATTGGCGCCAAAACGCTCCCAGCTGTCAGTTGGTCTCTTGTGACGTCAGTTGTTGGCTTGTGCCATTGTAAACATATAGGCAGTATGCTTATTTTATTAATAAAATAAGTTCTAGAGTTTAAAAATGGTGTGTGGTGCCTCTGTGTGTAAACACGACCTTTAATGCACCAAACAAATTGTTTGTTTCCGTTCCACGCAACGAAGTAGTTGGAAAAAGTGGTTAATGCTTGCACGACGCGATCCGGCTTATGTGTCTACAACACCCTCATTATATTTTTGTGAAGAACATTTTGACGAAAGTTTGTGCTTAATATTTTATTCTGTTTAATAAGCTATTTACATCAATATTTTGTGCTACGATAAACTTAAATTATTACCGGTAAATAAATTACGACCTTGGAGGTTAAAATGCTGTTCGTTGTAAATGCATCAATTTTTTTTATTGGTATAGTTGCCGAACGATTTGGAAAACTATATGGAGTATCATATAATGGGAACAGTATCAAAAGTACTAATGAATCAACAAAAAAAATATTCTTTACTTTTGATTTCTGTCTTCGAGTTACTGAAGAATCCATCGTGGAATTTAGATTTGGAGAAATTTTTCTTCTGGTCGAGGCTGCATTTTGACCTAACCACTTTTGATATAGTATATCTCGAGAACTAAGTGAGATATCAAAAAATTTTATTCCTTACATTCAATTTGTCACGTTACTTAAGAATCTATTATCAAATTGCAGCGCTACGTTTATCGTAAAATCCCCGCTTCAACGAATATCGAAAAATATTTCGACCTGAATAGGACGATAGTTTACGACTTTCTTAGAAAACATGATCAAAATATTTTTCTAGCTATACAAAAAATTATATAACCTCTAAAATAGAAAGAAAAAGCTTTATATTCACAACATTACTGCCAGAAAAAACAGCGTCGAACGAATGTGAACAGACTTAACTTTAACTAACCCAGCGTGGCAAAAAATAGTTGTAGAAATCACTCAAGGATTTTTTAAAATAGTAATTATACTAACAATTAAATACTGCACATGATTCTGCGAAGCAACAGTCATATTAAACACATTTTAAAAGTTACTACAATGAAATACTCGAAATTACTCGAAATGTAGACCTGTTGATTAAAATCACAAATTACCAATCTGTATTAAGTAAAACACACCACTAACACACACGCTTCTAAAATACCTTATATTCTAATGTTTTATCGTAATATGGTATTATGTATAACATATAACAAGTAAGTATTTACTTGGACGTTTTGACATTCCGGAATTCTGGTGAGCAGAAATCGGTGTTTGATGCAAAAACACTCCCAGCATCATCACGTCAATTCTGGGCAAATTAGAGCTATTTGCATTGATAAAACCAACTTCCATTGTGAGTATAAGAAGAACAAATGTTTTACAGCCAGCACTGAAACCTTAACAAACTTAAATAAGCGACCGAAAGATGTTCTCCGCATGAGAATACACGGCAGCTAAACTGGCGCGAGCCCAACAAGTGACGTCATGCGCTCCGATTGGTGTTTCGTGTCACGTGACTAACAGCTGTCTTTTTACATTTTTATTTTATTAAAAATAGTATGTTTTTAACTCCTATCCAAAAAATGAAGTTGATTTTCGGTATCCTAACAACTTACTCTATCAGTGTAAATTAAGGTTTCATGGTTTCATAGTTTGTGTCAAGTACCCCATTGCTTGCTGAAGACTTGAAATGTAAATATCTTGGAATTACTTTTGATAACAAACTTAACTGGGCAGGACACATAGGACAGGTGGTAGGAAAAGGTTTCAAAGTTCTGCACTTGTTGGAGAGAGTGATGAGGGGATGTACGAGAGAAGTCAAGGAATTGGGTTACAAAACTTTGGTCAGACCATTGCTCGAATATGGTAGTGTGGTATGGGACCCTCATTTTACGTATCAAATACAGGAGTTGGAGAGGGTGCAAAAAAGGGCTGATAGATTTGTTTCTGGAAATTATCGCAGAATGCAATCAGTGACGGATATGATAAAGGAGCTGGAATGGGATTCATTGCAAGACAGGAGGAGGATAAGGAGGGTCATGGGAGTGTACAGGGCATATACTGGCGATGAGGCATGGAAAGATATTGCAATAGGTATGAAAAGTAGTGGATCGAAGGGAAAAGATGACCATGACCACAAGCTGGCACTCGATTTCAGGCACAAGGGTGTAGGAAGATTCTCTTTTTTAGGTAAGGGTGTCAGGGATTGGAATGAGTTACCAAGAGAAATGATGAATAATTTACTGAAAACTTTGAAAGAATTTAAAGATAAAATTTGTAGAGGGCAAATCTAGGTAGGTGCAGGATAGGGGGAAGATGGGTGTGTAGGGAAATTGCCACCGGAGCTTGTGCTCCATTCCAATTAAATTAAATTATTTCAGATTGATACAAAAAGATAGTTTGGAAACCTAAAAGACAGTTCAGTGCTTATCTGTACAATGTGATACATAATATACAGCTGAAATAACTTGTTTGGTATTAAAACTTCTGCTCTTTGTGGAGAAAGAAGAGACATTCTTAGAAAACTTTTAGAAATGAAATATTGTATGAACTGTCTGGCAAGAGTAGATATTAACATTTCAGTGACCCACTCATAATGAGGCTAGTGGTATTATACATCTTTCATTTAACAGTAAAAAATAAATACCACACAATCTATATAAGAGTGGAGGCTTTCTTGGCGTTGTATATAGATGAAATGTTCTCGGGGAAACTAGCCGAGTGAAAACGCTTGCAGAGAATATGACTGCCGAAATTTGCATTGCAAATGTTCACTTGGCTAGTTTCCTGAGAACATTTCATCTATACCACGTTGTATTATTGTATTATTGTATTATTTGTTTTCTTGTTCAGTGAAGTTCACACATCATATTAGCATATGCAGTTTCCTTCTAGTTGCATAATTTGAAATTTCTTGCTCTACTAAATGTGGGGAGGAGGGGACAGTTTCCATGAGTAATGTAGATATATGCATATATGTCATGTTTGGTAACTGTAAGCCATTTTATATAGTATAGTATTTGTTGTTATTTTTGGATATTTCCAAATAATATATCTTTTTATCTTCTGAAATGGATAATAGTGATATTGAAACTACCATTAGGCCATGAAAATAAAATAAGATAGGATAAGGAAAATACCCTTTATTGTTTCTTGCCTTCATCTGTGGTGAGTGACAGGTTATTGTTCCCTGTCCTATCTTATTATCTCCTGAATTGAAACTTTGTCATTTCTTCATCCATGTAGCTTCCTTTTTCTTCATGATACTTACTATGTTGAAAGTTGTTCCTGTTATCAATTGCCATGCTTAATATATTATTATTTTTAACCAGCTTTTGATATTGATGGATGAATGTATACGGATATTATTCATAAATAAATATGATAACCAGTTTTCTACTTGAACCACCCATTACATTAACTACAACTTGTTTCAAGCCATTAGGAAGATCTCCCTGGTCTTCCTTCAAAATTTTCTGTATGTGTTTCTTCTGCTTGTACCAGGTTAGGTGGTTGCCTGTTCTGACTTCACTTAAAAATTATTGGGAAGATTTATTGTAATCAGAATTACTCTGGCAATTGAATCCCTGAACCAGGTTGAGCAAGCTGTAGCAATCAACTGTAGCGATCAGATCCTGCCTTTGATGACCTACTAAGAATTAGGCTACCAGAAAAAAATGTAAAATGTATTGTCTTCCTAGATCTTTCAACAGCAGACGACAGTTTGGAGAGAGGGTCTCCTGTTCCTTGGGGGTGCTAAGTAACTGCTGTTCCTGAGCTTAGCAGGAGCAGAGGTCACAAGCTAAATATTGATCTGTTCCAAGGCTTGGTTCCCTCCCTTCTCCTTAAATTATATACTCATGTATGACTTGCCCAGACCATGTGTCTCGCAAGGTTGAATACACTGATGTCAACCTTACAGTGCATAGGACTAGCTTCGTAGAGGCACGAACTCCAGGAAATCGATGCCTACTTTCGAAGATGGCTCCTTCAGCCTATCCTGCAGAAACAGAAATAGCTACATTCCACCTAATGTTTCATAGACACAGAATGAAAACTGCTTCTGT
The DNA here is from genome assembly GCA_031002005.1 of Vandiemenella viatica. Lineage (NCBI taxonomy): Eukaryota > Metazoa > Arthropoda > Insecta > Orthoptera > Morabidae > Vandiemenella > Vandiemenella viatica. Next base: position 135,186,183 of record JARYHS010011408.1, read on the forward strand.
CTCTTACAGTAGCTTTGTTTTAATGTAAAAATTATTTTTAAGACAAAAACAAATCCATCATAAATTATTTAATTCTGAACTGAAACTATCTTTATTGTTACATTTTTTTTTTTTAACTTTTTTTCCAGATTGGGATCTATAACTGTGGAGGATATCCTAGAAATCCACCGAAGAGTAATGGGTTTTGTTGATCCTGTTGAAGGAGGCACTTTCCGTCGAACACAAGTTTATGTTGGAGGCCACATTCCTCCAGGTCCACATGAGATCCAAGTGTTGATGAATCAGTTTTCAGAGTGGCTTAGTTCTGAGCAGGCAGCTCGCATGCACCCCATTCGCTATGCTGCATTAGCCCATTACAAATTAGTTCATATTCACCCATTCACTGATGGTAATGGGAGGACTTCCAGGCTTTTGATGAATACAATCCTAATGCAAGCTGGTTTTCCGCCAGTTATTATATTAAAGCAAGATAGGCAAAAATATTACAGATACTTAGAATTGGCCAATGAAGGTGATGTCAGACCATTTGTGCGTTTTATTGCAGAATGTACAGAACACACTTTAGATCTGTTTTTATGGGCAACCAGTGAGTATGCCTCGGAGCTTCCTGCCCTAGAACAAAAACAAAGAGGGAGGACTATAGAGCTTTAAATCTGTTCTCTTGGGGTGTGAAGAGACTAGCAGAATGTAGACAGTGCAGCTGCCCAAGAGCTCAAATTGCAGGGGAGATACTGCTGGCAGTATTTTTTTTATGTTTAAGCATCTTATTTAATGATAGTCTTTCATCTACAAATTTTAAAATGCTTTAAATTATTATTGTAATTTTTTTTAAATGCTATATTTATTTGTACAGTTATGATTGTGATTATTTTATCTCATCTTTTCATTAAATTTTATCAGGGAGGAAGTGAACTGTTTGTGTGCTTGGTCATAACTACTTTGTAGGAAAAAAAACATAAATGACAAGTCAACATGGAAAATACTAATATTATATTTCATACTAAGTGAATGACTTTGCGACTTCAGGGCAGCACAGAACCTACAATTGTAAATAGAGATCAACTGCCTTCTCTGGAATGTTTTGTGTTTGATTTTGATAATCTGAGATTATTTTAGAATGAATTATTGTTACAGCACATTTCTTATTCTGGAGTTATATTCATATTATGTTTGAATTTCTTCTTTGATCCAAATTGTTCCTGTTACTCTGACATGCTTGACAAAAAGTTAACTTTTCTTAGTCATTTTTCAGACCTAATTTTCTACATTGTAAAAATTGTAATCATAGTTAAGGGAGTGAGTGAACGCAGTATTGCTCAAGTGCTATTTGCTAATTTGCTTGCCATTTTTGATGTGATGAAACATAGAATCCCACACAATCTAAGCACGGTAGAATGAGATGTATTTTGCTTCTCACTTACAACTTTGTGTTTCAGTAATGAGTTGTATAATGTGTTAAAATCCATATTATAATTTTATTTCACATGATCATAAAGTATTTATACTGAGATTTAAACAATGTGTCTTCATATCGGTCAAGGGATAGATCATTTTAGTACAAAATATTTTTAAACTACTTCTATTTTTTTTATCATTTTTTATTATGTTTTTACACCTCATCAATTTCGGTCATTAAAGGCAGGAAAGGACTCGGGGGCAAAGAATAGGAAGGAATTTGATCATGGTCTTTTCCACAGTACCACCATATCAACATTTGCATGGAGTGATTTTGGAAAATTGAAATTTGGATGGCTTGACAGGAATTCGAACCCACATCCAAGTGAGGCCAGAGAGTTATTGATCACCCACCATGCTCTGTAACTACTTCTAACAAGTGTTTTAGCTACAGTAACATTTCTTCAGAATGTGTATTCTTGCTCTTTATGACATTGGTCTGCACTACAAGTGTATCACTTCTCCCTGCATGGAAAGTGGATCAGAAGGGAAAGGAAGTGTTTTGTGTTAAAACAATATAAGGACTTAGCTAGTCATATTTGTGGCACATTAGACATTAAAACTATTTTGCCCATCTATAATGAAAAATGGAATGAATTCTACTCTTTCTGAATGCTTTTATTTAATTTAAAAAAATTGATGGCATGTGTGCAAAATGAAATAGACAGGGGAGGCCAGGTTGATAGTATGGCCTTTAATCTTTCCAAGGCATTTGACAATGTTAGCCATAAAATGGTTTTGAAAATATTAAAACCTTTGGTGTGGATCAGAATGTGACTTTCGTGGTTGGAGGAATTCTTAAGAGGTAGGAAGCGAAGTGTCAAGGTAAATTGGACTGAGAACAGGACTGTTATTATAATGAATGATTTGGCTAAATGATGACAGAAATCGATCCTATTATGATCAATATCCAGTCATTTTCAGGATTTCAAATCATGATTCATGCCTCCCAAAATCCTTTATGGTACCATTATAACGTACTCGACCAAACTTCTGAAACTGTTATCTCATTTCCAAATTTGAGTAGGACCTTCAAATTTAAATCTTAATTTCTTATTTATCCAAGTAGCATACATGAGGCAATTCATTAATTATTATTTTTCCATACAGTTTTCCTCTTTACAGTGCTGTATTATGGGTAGTGTACTTATGTCTTAAAAGAGAGATTTTTTTGTGTTAGTTTCAGACATCCAGAAGGCAGTTCATTCTTGATACATGCATGACCATCTTTGGAATATACACTCCACTTATTGTTTTTTTAAATTTATAAAATACAACAAATTTTCTTTTTATCTCTATTTCTGTAAGAGTCTGTGTTGTATACCATGTACCAAAACATCCTGTTGTCAGCTAAATCATAACTGAAGGAATTTTACAGTTGTGTGTACAATTTTACATATCAGATCTTTTTTTAAAAATATATATATATATATATTTTCTTAATTGAATGAACTGTGTTTATATCAATTGAAGTAGCCTAGTTCTTATAAGAAAGTTTATAAATTTAAATTGGAGAAAAAAAATTACTGAGAACTTGAGAATTTTGGTCTCGCACACTTTTGTATAATTATGTGACGTGAAAATTCCACTGGTCATAAAAGAATATGAAAATTATTTATAATGCAACCCTCATCACTGTAAGGGTAGAACGTCTATTAGTTTTAGTTAAGTGGTTTAATATGACAGGTATTATCTGTTTTATATTTTTGAAAGAACTACCATTTCTTTTTTTTTTCCGTGTTGAATATCTTTCAATGTTATTGCTTAACCACTCTGATCAATATTTTATTGTATCAATGATGACAGTTATATAGATCCTAAATATAAAAGATGAGATAGTTCAATGTGCCAAAGATCTTTTGTATTAAAGTGTGATATATAAATATTACATTTCATGTGTTTTTTTCCCCACTCCATGCTGTTATCTTGGTTACCATAGGAAGAACAGATTTAAAATGAGAAAGTTAAAATTTCAGGGGATAAATATCTTTTCTAGAAGCATAAACTACAGAAATAAACCATAGTTAACTGCAGCTGATATGATACAGCAAATAACATGTACAAGAGAAAGAATAGGTTTTTTAATTTTATTCATTTGCTCTGTAGATGCTGATACAACACAGTTAATGGCACTGGTCACACATGTAAACGTAGACTGCATGCTTCATTTTGTAGGTTTTTTAATAAGGGATCTGCATGTCAAATTCTATCCAACCTGCTTGTATGTTTCATGGTGCTATGCATTTGTTGTGAGCTTCACTTTGCTTTTCTCTTACAAGAATCAGATCATAATGGTTAAAAAGAAAATAGTGTGATGACCCTAACAAGTACTTTCATTCTTGAGTAAAATTTACAAAATAGTAATTATCTAAGCTGCTGGCCAGAATCGATGTAAACTTTGTTGTCCTTAAAAATCAGGTTGCTGATTATTCTGTGTTTATTTTCAGGGTTCACAGCAGATTAATATATACATCAAAAAATCTTGTTTTCAGTTTTTAATGCCACATGCTAATGTTATTTGCTAACTTTGGTGTCAAATTTTGAATAAGGACAAATGTAGTTTAGCTTAAAAGTAAATAGAAATAGTAATATTTATACCATTTTTTGGTGTAAAGCTTTCATCAAAAGAAAAACATGATATGCGCTAGATGGGGACCAGAGAATTACGTCCAGAAGTTCTACAAATCTTAGCATCTCCATTTACTTAAAATATGCACTGCTATGCAATTATAAATCTCTAGCAATATTTTTTTAGTTCTTACTTTTATTTACTAGCCTGTAGTTATGTTAAGGAAGTCTTCTGTGGTAACTATTCATCTATAAATCTTATTTCGATTCAGTCTGGAGACTAGCTGCTTACAAAACTACTTCAAAAGTGCGATATTAGTTCCTGTTCATAAAAGGGAAGAGGAGAAGATAATTACAGTTGAAAATGACAGACTGAATACTTTGAATCAGTGACATGAGAATTTGATGGAGTGATTGATATGCAACCACATCAAAAGTAGTTGAGGATTGAAACATGTCTTTATGCCAAGATATTCATGTGGCTCTCATTTGGTGAGCTATATGTAAGATGAAAGAATGTAGAGGAAGGAGCTGCACCTTAATGCTAAGGCATTGTTGTCCTGCCATTTAAAGTTGGCCGGCATACTCACTTCATATGCTTGGAAATGGGTGGATTGTTGCACAATGGTGGACCGTGCGCTGTCTCAATCGAGAACATTTTCGGTGATCAGTCAGCTAAGAGTAACGAGACAGAGCCTCGAGAAAATGCTAAAATGAACTCTGAACTGCAGTCGACCTCCTCCAACGTCTGTATCACGGCCTCCAACCCCCACCATGCAGCCAGTCACACCATCTTGGTATGGAGAGGCGTTCAGCACATGTGACTATGACGTCAGCAGAAACCATCGACCAATAAGTGCTGTATAAGAATAAGCGCTCCAGGAACTCAATACTTTGCCAAAAGATGGTGTTGGGGGATGCATATGTGGCGGGACGGATAAATGTTGTTTGTGCCATGTCATGAAACAATTGGCAGAACTTAACGCCTGGTTCATTGTTCATATTGCAGGTTTTTCTATACTACTGAATAACTACACATATCACGTTAAAGTTCACTCTTGATTTTATTAACTGACCAGGTACAATTTCCGTATCACCACCAACATTTAAATTACCAAATTGGACTGTAGGTAAGACATTTCCGATGATTCAGCTTCTCACCACACTCCGGTCTGGCCAACACCACACCAACCATCACTCCAAGTAAATTCCAACACATCCTCATTTCCTGTAGAAACTTTAGTCTGAAGTAATTAGAAATGTACTACAAAATACTTCCATCACAACTTTGTACTTAAAGGTAGCACAGACTTGCTCTCATTCTAAAAGGTGCTGCAGTACAACAACTTAACATTCACTAGCTGCTTACCATACACAGCTGCACCTGACAATGCTCCCTGAAATGTAAGACTTATTAAACAATTAATCCCACTGAAAATACTTCTTTGGTTTACTTAAACTATAGAAATGCTTTACTCCAATCCCAGATAAATCAAAACATGTTGAACCTAATGGTTACAAGTCCATTACAATTAACTTTTCTGCACATTATACCTACACGTTATTGCCACATTGAACTTGGAGAACAGACCCAAAACGTCGCATCTGACTGACATGCTCTCCCAGTGGGAGGCCAAGAACTTTTTATACATATATATGCAAGATATTCTGGATGAAATTGGCAACCAATTTGATAATGTAGCACTAGATATTTCCAGGTCAAGTCACAGAATGAGCCTATAATGATAAATAAGGTGGAAACCATTGAATTGGATGAAAAAGTGGCTTGCTGGGTGGAAGAATTCTTATAACGTATAAAGTGAAGTGTTGGGGTAGGAAGTGCAAATAGTGCCATGATGTAGTCACGAATATTTGCTTGCTTGGGGTTCAAACATTACTCGTTAACTTGATCGTGTGGCCTGTGTAACTGATACCTTTTCTCAAAGATGCTAAAGTTCTTTAAACTGGCCACAAAGCTATTAGTTTACCCTGTAATAGCTAACAGTCATACATAAATGAAAGAAAGTCACCGTAGTTACGAATTTGAAATATATTCTGGTATCAGATTACACTATTGAAAACATTTAAGGCAATATCGAACTTCGAAATCGCATATAAAGATGCAGACTACCCTCCGAGGCACAACACTGGTTAAAAGCATACTCTCTTTGTCTGGTATCTTATAAATTTTGTAACTGCATGACAAAATTGTGTTCTCAGAACCACGAGTTAGATCATCATATATCATATATATTATTTCTATAAGGTATTTTTTTGTCACAAGCCTATATCTTCCTTCCTACTTAACCGAAATCAATGAATGAGGTGTCATTTTAAAGCTTATGGTCTCCACTTTGTTTAAATTGTATTTAAGCAAGAAAGTTTTCGGAATTCGACCCTTAAAGGGCAAAAATGTAAATTTTTCTAAAATGCGGTTTTCTGTGTTACGAATCAGTTATCTGCCTGGATACCTATCTCAAACCATTTTATGAAGTATCGTTTTAAGGATTAAGATCTCCGCTTTAGTGGCGTCACATATTAAGACAGAAAGTTTTCGGAATTCAACCCTTAAAGGGCAAAAGTATCAATATTTTTGCAATGCGATTTTGTGTCACGAGCGATTTATCTCCCTTAATATCTAACCTATATAGATAAATGAGGTATCATATTAAAGAATAAGGTCTCCACCATGGTAACATTATATTTTAAGAAAGGAATTTTTCGTACTTCGACCCTTATAGGGCAACAATGTCACTTTTTCTAAATGCGTTTTTTGTATCTCGAGCCATTTATCTCCCTGGATATCTAAACAAAATGGATTAATGAGGTAGGATTATGAGGAGTAATGTCTCAGCTTTGTGACATCATATTTTAAGAAAGAATGTTTTTGGAATTCAACCCTTAAAGGAAAAAAGTATAAATTTTTCTATTACCGATTTTTGTGTCACAGGCGATTTATCTCCCTTGATATCTAACCGATGTAGATAAATGAAATATCATATTAAAGAATAAGGTCTCCGCCGTGGTAACATTATATTTTAAGAAAGGAATTTTTCGTAATTCGATCCATAAAAGGCAAAAAAGTCAGTTTTTCTAAAATGCTTTTTTTGTGTCTCGAGCCACTTATCTCACTGGATATCTATTCAAAATCGATAAATCAAGTACGATTGTGAGGAATAATGTCTCAGCTTTGCTGCCATCATATTTTAAGAAAGAAGTGTTTGGAATTCAACTATTAAAGGGAAAAAGTATAAATTGTTCTACAACGTATTTTTGTGTCACGAGCCTTATATTTCCCTTGATATCTAATCGATTTAGATTAATGACATATCGTATTAAAGACTAAGGTTTCCGCCGCGGTAACATTATATTCTAAGAAAGGAATTTTTCGTAATTCGACCCATAAAGCGCAAAAATGTCAATATTTCTAAAATACGTTTTTTGTGTTTCGAGCTATTTATCTCCCTGGATTTTTAACCAAAATCGATAAATGAAGTAGGACTATGAAGAGTAATGGCTGAACTTGGTGACATTATATTCAACCTCACTGTTCATCGCATTTTATTCGCGAAATTTTCGCACGGGTCGTCTATTATATATTATTTCTATAAGGTATTTTTTTTTGTCACAAACCTGTTTCTTCCTTCATACTTAACCGAAATCAATAAATGAGGTGTCATTTTAAAGCTTAAAGTCTTAACTTTGATCAAGTCATATTTTAAGAAATGAAGTTTACAGAATTCGACCCTTAAAGGGCAAAAATGTCAATATTTCTGAAATGCTGTTTTCTGAATTAAGCGTCATTTTCCTCCCTGGATACCTATCTGAAATCGTTTAATAAAGAATCATTTTAAAGATTAAGATCTCCGCTGTAGTGACGTCATATATTAAGACAAGAATTTTTCAGAATTCGACCCTTAAAGGGCAAAAGTATCAATATTTTTGCAATGCGTTTTTGCGTCACGACCGATTTATCTCTCTTAATATCTAACCGCTATAGATAAATGAGGTATCATATTAAAGACTAAGGTCTCCGCCGTGGTAACAGTATATTTTAAGAAAGGATTTTTTCGTAATTCGACCCTTAAAGGGCAAAAATGACCATTTTTCAAAAATTCGTTCTTTGTATGTCGAGCCATTTATCTCCCTGGATATCTAACCAAAATCGATAAATGAAGTAGGATTATAAAGGAGTAATGTCTCACCTTTGTGAAATCTTATTTTAAGAAAGAATGTTTTTGGAATTCAACCCTTAAAGAGGAAAAGTATAAATTTTTCTATAACGCATTTTTGTATCACGAGCGATTTCTCTCCCTTAATATCTAACCGATATAGATAAATGAGGTATCATATTAAAGACTAAGGTCTCAGCCGTGGTAACATTATATTTTAAGAAAGGAATTTTTCGTAATTGTACCCTTAAAGGGCAAAAATGTCAATTTTTCTAAAATGCGTTTTTTGTGTCTCGAGCCACTTATCTCCCTGGATATCTATCCAAAATCGATAAATCAATGAATATTATAAGGAATAATGTCTCAGATTTGGTAACATCATATTTTAAGAAAGAAATTTTTGGAATCCAACCCTTAAAGGGAAAAAGTATAAATGGTTCTACAACGCATTTTTGTGTCACGAGGTATTTATCTCCCTTGATATCTAACCAATATAGATAAATGATATATCATATTAAAGACTAAGGTTTCCGCTATGGTAACATTATATTCTAAGAAAGGAATTTTTCCTAATTCGACCCTTAAAGGGCAAAAAATTTCAATATTTCTAAAATACGTTTTTTGTGTTTCGAGCCATTTATCTCCCTGGATTTCTAACCAAAATCGATAAATGAAGTAGGAGTATGAAGAGTAATGACTCAACTTTGGTGACATCATATTCAACCTCACTATTCATCGCATTTTATTAGCGAAATTTTCGCACGGGTCGTCTAGTTGAATAATTTTGTATTTTATTTCTAAGTCAGTTTCTATGTTTATTTAAGCTGGAAGTGTGGTCTTCGCTGTTTGGAGATAGTGTTTTCAATTGCAACATTCATAAGCATTCGCCTGGAGTAATATTTCGAAAGTTCATATCTAAATTATTTATTTTCGGTTAAACTATTAAAGTTACGAAATCTTATATATATAAAAAAAAATAGACGTGTATTTTCCTATATTTCACTTTTCAGCCACCACTACCTATCACAGGTCTTTGTGTGTGGAAGTAGCATGGAGTTTACTGTCATGCACCACGTTGGCCGAATGTTGATAGCTGTGGGAATGTGGGAGATATGATGGTTAAAAGTGGTCGATGCAGGGCATTTTCGTATTTCAACCAAAGACATGTGTCTCCATATATGTCACTCTGCTGCGACAACTACATAACATAGACCAATAGTGTTTGTGTGTGATAGTGGTATTGTGTCTCCTATCATGTACTATGGTGGTTAGATGTTGGTAGCTATAAGGGGGTGGGAGATATTTGGTTGAAAGTGGTCGACCTGCGGCACTTTCATATTTCTACCAACAACGTATATGTCATGGTGTATCACCTTTCAGCCAAAACTATCTAGCTCAGATCACTGGTGTTTGTGTGTGGTAGTAGTAAAGAGTCACCCGTCAATAACAAGCTTGGCCGAATTTCGGTAACTGTGGTAGTGTGGGAGATATGGTGGTTGAAAGTGGCCGATCAAGAATATTTTCGTATTTCGACCAAAGACATGTGTCCGTATATTTTACTTTGCTGCCTGAACTACATAGCGCATATGACTGGCGTTTGTGTGTGGTAATAGCATCGAGTCTGCCCATCGTGCATTATGGTGGGTAGGTGTCGGGAGCTTTCAATTCAAATTCTTTACAAACATGAACGAAGTTGTGGGTACCAGCTAGTTTCTTATAATAACTAAAGTTGACGTTTGTTACAAGACCTAGCGATTTGTAAAATTTTAGAGAGATGGGATTATTTTTGTTGTCAAGGTCAAAATTGGATGATGAAACCTTTCTGATGTGAGATTTGATACCTGATCAGCTTTCCAGACATTTCTCATGTGAAGCGATAGCTTTGCAATTTCCCACGGTCCGTGAGTACCAGAACTTTCCTTGTTCACCGTCAGCTAGCTCAATCAGTCGTCTAGAAACTGTGAGCGCGTCAGGATGTAAGTTCAGTCTTTCAGGAATTGCGAAGGCGACAACATGTAACTGAGTAGGCCAGCAAGTTTCAAGTTTATTACAATGTAGCAGTGAAGTAGTATTACGCCATGTGGGGTCTCGGGATTACTTAAGTGTCAGTCGCTGGCTAACCTAGTGTAACAGTAGAAGCGCGTGACGAACTTTTACACACTTTCAAGTAATAATGAATTATACAACTTTGTGGGTATGGTTTGGCTCGAATTTGCAAACATTTCTTCTGTGACTTTGCCTGATGCCTATCCAGCTAATGTCTTTGCAAGCTCTTTTAAAAATATAGTGATTTTGAACAACAACTGACTGGTGAACATTATTTACCGATACCTTTCCTTAGCTTGAGGTACAAAATGAAGCTAAGTGGTGACCTTTTGATTACTGTAAAGCAATAGCTGGACATATCCAAGGCTACAAACAGTTAAAGTTGAGACAGTGGTTTGCCCCCAACCCCAGGCAGAGCTACCTCTTTTCACATCTTGCAAAGATTACTTTCTCACCAAATCAGAGTGAACTATATGATAGTTCTCAAGCACTGCTACTAATGACTTCTTAAACCATCAAAAAAAAGTTCTTTCATTGAGTTCAGCTTAAAGTGAATGAGGAAGTCCATGAACTTGTTCCGAGGTGAGATAGTTAAACTTTAAGTAGTTACATTTTAAATTTTACCTCGCGACGCAACACACACATTCGCCCATTTTATACCGACCTTCCGCTGCAAACTGCTTCCAGAACTGCTTGTTTAAAAACTGTTTCAGATTGCTTAAAAACTATTCAAAACCTATACCAGACTGCTTGAGGCTGCCTGCACCAGTTGACTATTTATAGCCTTGGCTTATCTTTTGCTGAATTGCCATGGAACGACGGTATATGCCCACGGGAAAACACAATTCCTTGGTGAATTACTAAAATCCCTCATTCCTGTGGAACACTAATTTTACTCGAATTTTCCAGAAATTTTAATATTTTATAGTTTAATTTATTCCCAATATTTTCAGTCGTGACAAATTTCCTCGTAATTATTCTCGTTTAAGAGCTATTAATTTCTAAAAGTCACGCATGATGATGCCATCACATGTCGACACTAAAACTTCGTTTTTCTTATTTTAAATTTCAAGTTACCTCTGAACTGTTATAGTTTTATTAACTGAATTTTTTCTTTCTCAACTGAGCCTACTTCTATCTTCTTAGCTCTTTTATCTAAAAAATTCAAATTCTTTATTTTTCCAATATCTTCTCAGATAAATTTTAAAAGCATACAAAATACACCTTAACATGATCGTTATTCTCTGCTTTCTTTGTAGAAATGAATGCAACAAAATTCATTATGTCTGAATCTTATGTCTTTCATGAAAATGATTTAGAATCCATTTAAAAAAGTGCCTTCTTGTTAATAAAATGGTTATAAAAGTTCTTCACTATACCACTATTATATGAGATTTACCCCCCTTCTAAATGGTTTTAGCCAGATAATGGACATATAACAAGGTTATGTTCTGATATGAAAGGTGCTTTACTATTTGAAATGATTATAAAAGTTATTTGATATGTGCATCATATGTAATAGGCCTCCCGCTGAACAGTTTAGGTAAGATAATAGATATATAACAGTGTAGTGTATTTTGACCATGGCTAATTGTTATTGTAATGTATGTTTGTGTTAATGGTTTACAGTTAGAAGTTAGATTGTTTGCACTTGGCATAACAGTAGTCAGTACATAAAAGGACTGAAACAGGAGAAGACTCTGAACAGAAGTAAGGTGACCTGGACGGGATATCTAACTGGGTAAATCAATATAGAATAAAGATAAATGTCGAGAGGAATCAGCTTATTAGGTATACAAATAAAAAGACATGGGTTATGAGGCAACTATAATAAAGAAAAACAGGCAAAGTAAACCCATCTCGTCACAAATGCACTAGAGCCACATTGAGCAAGCACACACACTTTAACAAAGTTTTGGTAGAAACTTGAAGTTTGTTCTTAATTTATCCTTGGTGATGGATTTCCACTATCCTTGCTTATTATCAAACTAAATGTGGTTTATGATTATTGACAGAGGAAGGAATTCCTTTAAGACCTGCAGGGTAAATATATTGGCATAACATTTGATAATAAACTCAATGGGCAGAACACATTGGCTGGTGGTAATAAAAGGTTTCAAAATCCTTGATGTACGAGGAAAGAGGGGGAAATAGGTTACAAAACTTAGGTTAGATCATTGCTTGAATTTGATGGTGTAATATGGGAATCTTATTTTGGGTATCAAATACAGTAGTTGGAGGGGCCGCAAAGGTAGGCAGTTAGATTTATATATATATATATATATATATATATATATTAGCATAAAGCCACGAAAACGCCACCAGTTGCTTAAAAGTTTTTATTCTTTAAAACTTTACTGCAGTTTCGACAAACTAAACACTGAGGATTATTGTTTATATCTATCTTTAATTAAAGTGTATAAAGAACATTTTAATTATCAGATTGATGATTGGATGAACAGTGTTAATGAATGGTTAATGAATTGTAAATGTGAAATTTTAGAGAGACATGAAAACAAACTGGATAAATTGAAAATCACCGATAACGCAATTAAACCAAATAGTAGTACAAAATGTTTCTTTGACAGAGTAGTAAATAAAACTGACATTTTCTTCACTCAAGAGGAGAATGATTTGTTATGCAAAGGGTTAAAATACAATCTAACACCAAAACTTACAGACACTAATGTTATTAACAATCTTGTAATGGACATAAAAATTGGTCTAGAATCTTACATGTTAGATAGAACTAAACAAGTGAGAATAGCTCATGATTGTAATAATATTATTGAAAAAGAAATTGCGTAACAATCAAACATTCATACTAAAGAGCAAAAAATTATAAATAGTATTAATCAAAAATTAAGAGAAAATGAAGCCCTAGTAACTAAAGCGGATAAAGGCAACAGTATTGTAATCACCTATCACGAAGAATATTTAAATAAAACTGTGAAGTTTTTTGAGGAGAATAGCATTATAGAAGTAACTAATGATCCTACCATAGATTTACAAAAGGAAATCCGTCAATGTTTAGCAAATTCGGATGACTTATTTAGTAAAGTACAAAAGAAATGGCTAGTAAATATGAATCCAAAACCTCCTGTTCTGAGAAGTCAATTTAAGATACACAAGTAAGGTCACCCGATTCGTCCAATAGTCACTTGGATGGATAGCGCATATCACTCAATAGCCAGGCGACTACACCAGAAAATTAAAGATAATTTTGTATTCGAACATAATTTCTCAGTAAAAAATAACATCGATTTGGTTAATAAAATTAAATCTTTAGAACACACACCCAGTACTAGATTAATCTCATTCGATATAATATCAGCCAAGCAAGATCATTTAAATATCTTGGGAGTATGATCACTGAAGATTTGAGGTGCCATCAGGAGATAAAATCTCGCATTGCCGAGGCGAAGGAAGCGTTTAATAGGAGAAGGAGGTTACTAACGGGAAAAATAGACAAAACACTTAGAAAAAGACTCTATAATTTTTTGTATGGAGTGTGGCTCTTTATGCATCGGAGACATGGACACTGAGACGAGAGGATGAAAAGCGGTTAGAAGCATTTGAGATGTGGATGTGGAGGAGGATGGAGAAGATAAGCTGGGTGGATAAAATAAGCAATTCTGAAGTGCTGGACAGGGTCAGTGAAAGCAGAAAAATTCTCCAAGTAATAAAGGAGCGAAAGAAACACTGGATGGGACACTTGTTGAGAGGGGAGTGCCTGATAAAAGACGCCTTGGAAGGTTTAGTCTGTGGGAGGAGAATAAGAGGAAGAAAGAGATACTAAATTATAGACAACATCAAGGAAGACGGCAACTACATGGTTCTTAAGAGAAAGGCAGAAGATAGAAGATCATGGAGAGCAGCCAAGTGAAAACCTGCCCGAGGGCAGAAAACTAATGATGATGATGAAATAATAAATCTTTATACGAATGTACCTACAAATGTAGCAATAAAAATCATCGAGGAAAATATGTTAAAATATAAAAAAATGACGGAATCACAAATTATACAATTGATTAATTTATTACACATTATATTAAAGTACAATTATTTTACCTTTAATGGAAAATTTTATATACAAAACCATGGTCTAGCAATGGGTAATCCCCTAGCGGGAATCTTAGCCGATATTTTTATCAATGATTTAGAGACTAAATTTTTTAACTCTGATTCACTGGTACTGAAAGAGATACGATTTTACGCTAGATACGTAGATGATTTAATCATAGCATTTGATGGGAATGACCATGATTTAGAAATTTTATTTAACAATTTCAACTGTCTTCATGAGAACATCGTATTCACCAAAGAAATGCAAAATGAAAATGGGGAGCTCAATTTCTTAGATCTTAAACTTGCAATAAAAGACAACAGTATAAACTTTGATATTTATCGCAACCGACCTACACAGATAACATCATCCCTGCTGATTCTGCACACCCAACATCGCACAAATTAGCATATTTCCATTCTGCAATCAATCGAGCTTTAACAATTCCCCTTACTCCCACTAAATTAGGAAAAGAAATTAACATTATCAAATCCATTGCTACCAATAACGGATATAATAAACAGATAATAAATACTATCATAGACAAGAAAACCCGTAAACCGTGCTCAACATTAACAAAAAACGGAGACCTCCAAAATATGATAAAAGATAACAAATTTATTGTGATTCCCTTTCTAGGAAACATATCGTATAGAATTAAACGCCTTTTAGTTAAAAAATACAGTTGCAGGGTAACATTCTCTACTTATAATAGTATAAAGAAAAACATTAGACATGCCATTAAAACGACGAATGACCCCTTTTCCAATTCAGGAGTTTATAAAATTACATGTAAAAATTGCCCTCAGTACTACATAGGGCAAACAGGCAGGCAAATAAAAATCAGATATAAAGAACATACACAAAAAAAGAATAACAGCAACATTCCTAATTCCACATTTGGTGAATATCTGTTAAAGGCAAACCACTCGGCGAGAGGTTTAGAAATACGATAATTCTACACAAAGAATAGAAAGGACGTAAACAAGACCTATTAGAAGAATTAGAAATCTTTAAGCACTTAACGAAAAATGATGGTAATATGCTTAATGACCAACGCGAATTAGTTAACAAACAATTCTTAGAAGCTTTCAAGCCAGTAATTTCAACTGAATAACATATTTTAATACATATGTCTGTAATGTTCGATTCTCCTCAAAAATTCTATTATTTAAGTAATTGTTTATATATTAAGTAGATTTTAACCAATTTTTAAATATTATGTTACAATTTTTTATCATATTACATTTAAGCACTTCTTTTAAATAATCTGAGTCACGATAGCATTTTAGGAATAGTGTAAACTTGCACCTTAGCCCATCATTCCATAATGTAATCTTTACACAGTAAACTAAACTTGATTTTTAAGTAGCCATAATAATATACCCCGTAGGGCCATCTAACAAATTTACGAAGTTCGTTGATTCACATATAACTGGTCAGTTGGCGGAAGTCGCCCGCCTCGTACAGATGTTGTCTAGTAGACGGAAGGAAGAATCGTGATGATGTGCAACTTCGCACGAAAGTGGCTGAATTGTGATAATGCTTCCGCCTATGTAATTTTAACGTATGTATAATGTCATATTTTAAAGATAAAAGCTGTATATGTATATTTTATCATAGTGTAATTTTAACATGAATTTTTGTTTAGGTGTCATACTTCTGAAGAAGACAAACATGTATTTGTCGAAACTGCAGTAATGTTTAAAGAATAAAAACTTTTAAGCAACTGGTGGCGTTTTCGTGGTTTTATGCTAATATAAAAAAAAAACTTTACCGTTGCTGACACGCAGCTATGCTTAAGATTTTAAGGCAGTTAGATTTGTTTGTGAAGATTACTGCAGAACACAATTAGTAACTGATACTATAAGAAAGCTGAATTTGGATACTGAGAGTGTACAAGATATATGTTGGTGATGAGGCTTGTAAGCACCATGGAGGAAGGAAATATATGGATACGACGCACAGTGGTCTGAAATCCCGAAAAGCTGGCCAAAAGTAAAAAAAAAAAAGTTACTATTTAGGAACTTTCACTTTACTAGTTCCATAGAGCGGTATTTCTTTGATGTAAATCACGTGTCGGTTTCGCTTTGTGACTCATGCAGAAGGACATAGACTCGTTTGAAAGTGCCGACGCGACGTGGCGAGAACATCTGGAGAGTTATAGCTCATACCGAAAATATGCGATTAGTTGGAAAGTAACCAGCGAAAATTCACAATTCTTTTAAATATAATTAGTGATTATGTACAGAACGACGTGGTGTTGCGAACATTTGAATTCGCAAAATGGATTCACCCCCACTATGTAAGAAAAATAATAATCTACATCAAACAAATTATTTAACTTTAAAGTTGAAAAACGTTTGTGTGTTCTGTCGTGTTCGGTCGAATCTATTATGCTACCTTATAGCCTATATTGTATTTCATATTTATTTTTAAAAATTGGCTGCTATTCTGTTAATAATATAATTTTTTATGTTAATATGTATAACGACAAAATTGTTGATCAGGTAAATAATTTAAGGTTTGAATACGGCCTTGACTTTTCGTCGTATTTCGGTAATACTTTCAGGTTCCAGTGTATTTAAAGACTGATTAATCAGAATGGAATTTAACAGAATCATTAATAAATCGATTGAAAAATTATAATAAATTACAGTATTTTTTAAATACATTTTTAATGGATTTTAAATGTTTCAGAATGTACACACTTTGACAAAAAATTTGGCCGCCGCTGAAAATTTCTATTACTATTATTTTGCACAATCTGGCATCAATGTTATCCCAGGAAACATTAATGCAATACTGACAAGTCAGTATTGCGTCACTGCGTACAATGATGTTGCAGACATTGTTGCAACAATTGAAATGCATATATCTGATGAAACAAAATTAACTATTTAGGAACTTTCACTTTACTTGTTCCATAGAGCGGTATTTCTTTGATGTAAATCACGTGTCGGTTTCGCTTTGTGAATCATACAGAAGGGCATAGGACACGTTTGAAAGTGCGCAAGAATCGTGCAATAAATATATAAAAAGGTTTCGGGAAAATTTCTCGCGAAAATGCAGCCGCCAAATACGATGGATGGTGTATTTTTGCGACTTTTTGTTTCCTCAGACCCCTTTATTCCGAGTCTCAGGAAATTGCCACAAAAAAGTTGAGATTGCTGTCAATAGAGGCATTAGAGCTACTGAATCCGCCAGATATCGCGACACATTGCTCTGATGTAACTGATTCTGTGACGGATGAATCAACGACAGATTGTTGTGATTCCGATAGCAAATAAAATGTACCTTGTTTCTTATTAAGCAATCGAATTTTTTTACAAATAAAAAATGTTTTATAAGTAAAATTGCATAAAACTATTTTTCTTTTTTCTTCAACAATACAATTTTAGACATTTTTAATAAAATATTATCAATAAGCAATTTTGTTTTTTATATTAAAAATGAAATATAGATTTACGTCCTCATAAGTCCCGTTTCATTATGTTTTTTTTTTCTGAAAAAGATAGTATTTTTCTGTTTGTAACAATGTCCACCACAATGGCTTTGCCATTTTTAGATTATAAGAGCTAATTTTAATCAGTATTAAGAAAAGTCGTGATATATTCAATATCGTATGACATATTGTTTTAATTTTTTTCATTATCACCGATTTCATATACTTATAGGATATTTTATGCATTCAACATAATTTTTTGTACTAGCATCCGCCATTTTGAAGCCGCCATTTTGTTTTTTTCAACAAATAATGTCCAGATTTGTTATAACAGATATTAAATCATTTCATATTTATACTATTTTTTATATAATCTGCCATTTTAAATATTTTCTGCCATTTTGGAAACGACATTTTGTTTATTTTTATATATATATATATATAATTGACGTAGATATTCGTTATCAGCGACCTAGATAGATCATGTATACAAATTTTCATGAAGATTGAACAAGTATTTCTATTTTGGCCGGCTTTTCGGGATTTCAGACCACTGTGCGACGTAAGAGACCTTCACCACGAATTGAAGTGAAGTCGGGCGGAGAAGGAGTGGGGGGCTAGGTCGAACCCACACTGACACTGGGTATATGTACAAAAACATCAAGGGAACTCTAGGATAAACGTAACGCCGCAATCTGGTGATGGATTATTATATAACTCCATGAGACAAATAAAAAATAAATAATAAATTTTTTTGATATGATGCTTAGTTTTCGAGATATTCTGTCTCAACGTGAAATGTTTTTGGTTGAAATTCAGACGAAAAAATTGGTCAAAGTCAAATTTGATGACGGATTCTTATTCAAAAAGACGATACAAATAAAAAATAAAGAATAAACATTTTCGATATCTCACCTAGTTCTCGAGATATACTGTATCAAAAGTGAGGTGGCTTGAGTTGAAATGCAGAAGAAACATTTTGCTAAAGTCAAATTTAATGATCGATTCTTATGTAACACGACGAAACAAATCGAAAATAAAGAATAAAATTTTTTGATATCTTATTAGTTTTCGGGATATACTGGGATTGGGTTGATATGCGGCCTGGAGTAAAAATTAATTCTACCGTAGCCACAATGAATTACATGGTGGACATGCAGAATGGATATTTCTTGTTACCATGCATCGTAAGCTTAACTGGGAATAGCTGGAAGTGGAAGTAGTTTCCATCGCGATACACGTTTTGTCACTAATTCTCATGAAATTACTAACAGTAATAGATAAATTCTTTGTCCCTTATGGAACAACAAAACCATTCTGGTACAGACTGCATTTAGACCTAACCACAATCTCCATTAAATTGCCGCTACAGAATCAAACTATGTAGACATACACACACACGCGTATTTGAATCGCAAACTGTATTTGCGGTAACAACATCATCTAGATTGCATAGGATAATTTAACACATTTAATTTCATCATACACTGTCAGTATAAACTAAATACTAAATTCATTGAATCGCGATGTAAAACACACTCCTTTAAATCTCGTTTTCAACACTCGTTAAAAAGTAATGCTAGTCTATTATGTGAAATATAGTAAGGTATGCTGATTTTCTACACTACACCAACAAAAATTTGAGAACAAAGCCATCCCATTGAGAGCTATAACTAAATATTTATAGACAGGCACCGAAGTTTGCAATTTCTAGCGCCCACTTCAACAACGATAATTAGAATTCAACTTATTTATGAAATGATATTCCAAGTTCTTTCCTCTCTTGCCTATTTGTGCAACCGTATGCAACACAAGATGGCTTTATAAAACACTTATACACATTACAAAAGGAAATAATCACAGCATCTAACACAATGTGAACATCGCATTTGTTTGGGATCGCAATATCGCCGCTGCCGCCACTGCGCATGCGCGTGAGTTTAGAGCCTGCTTCACAGATTTAACGTCACTTCTCCTCTATATATTTCCTTCCTCCATGTTATATACATCGCTTTCACGACTGCCATATTGCAAAGGTCATTTATAGCGATTGCTCTGATATCACGATCTGAAACTGTGGATCAAATTTTTATCGCAATGCATAACGTCACTAACAAGCAATATAATGAATGTATTAATGCGCAGGTGATAGAACCATGGATTTTCTAGCGACAATATTGGCGGAGTTGTGGCTTGGTTGAAATACATCTTCAACCAGAATGACAACTGAAACTTTGTTAGACATTCAGGCCGCTTTCATGAACGCCAATTTAGTGACATGAATCGAGTTGTACAAATTTAAGTACAACCTAAATGATTTTTAAAGTCGTAATGTCGGTAAGTTCACAAGAAGATGTCTTCAGTTGCGGACATGAAATAGTGTGACATCTCAGGTATCACACCTTAATTCCGTTCGTAATATACCGGTATGTGAAAATTTAAATTTGAAAAAAGTGCTGATTTCCAAAAGCTGTATTAACGAAGGTTGTGGTAAGTTTGAAAAACAGCCTGGACCAAAATGATTACTAATATTCTATGGTGCACAGTGGATTTAGAGTGCAGGAGGACGATGGCATGCCTAATTCTGACTATAATGACGTCAGAATCTAATCAAGACGCCTACTGAGACTACTGCCGCTAAGTGAGTAATATATGTAACCGTATCTATCGGCGCGCGTTACACCGTTGTTACCTATCTCCCGACTATGAGGTACACTTTTCATTGAAGAATAAAAGCCAGGGAAGCAGTTGACCATATTTTCAACCCTAAAGGAAATTTTTTTCTGTTGGTAGTACTCTGAATAGTACCAGTAACAAAAACTTGTATACCATAACACGCTTTCAAGCGCACGAAGTCGTGGGTAACTAGTTACGAAAATGGATGTGAACTATAAAATTTTAATTACATATTGAGCAAATTCCAAATATTTAATAAGCATATAAAATAATTGTTTCAAAAAAATAAAAACCTCCTTCAAAAAAATTAAACACTAAAAATTGTAAAATAACTTTATACCTTGTTTAGAAGAAAATGAAACCAAGTGGATAGTATTTTACATTACTATTAATGACATTTTTACATTAATCAGTTACTCTGGTGTCCGTGTCAGCTGTCACATCGCGAGGAATTAATTACTGAACTTTATTTGCTGTTCGAGGCAACATATGGAGTACTAACGAAAATTCGAATATTTTACAGCAGCGGTTCTCAACCTTTATTGGTATACGACCCACCTTCAAGTAAAAAAATTTTCGCGACCCACCTAATATGAGAGTCTATCTAATATCAGAATGGAAAATGTTCTATGACCTCGATACGCTATCGACTATCCTATCCTAAGAAAAGGCAAATTTTCGTACAAAGGATGTACTATCAACAAAAACAAGAATTGCTAATACATAAAACAACAAACATATCATAGACCGGGAGGCGACTGCACAGACCATCACCTCATCAAGTTGACTGCTGAAATTCCACGATTAGAAGTAACTCGAGCAGCATAATAAAATACAACTGGTCTACCAGCTCGCTTTTTAGTGGAAACCACCTGCAGACCAGATTTTAGTGGTTAATTGGTAGGTTTATTATTGTTTTTTACTTCATCCAAATGTATGAAAATATGGAAGACTGGGAGCCGGAAAACACAATGGGATTTTTAGGTGTAGATATGACTTGGCACATCAGTCGCATTTTCCTGCTTTGCTATTAACAAGGATAATTGGTAAGACGCTATGGTAGACTGTTTGTTGGCCTGACACTGACTTTTGCATTGTAGATTTGGTCGAAAGATACTTTTTTATTTTGAAAGTGTTCAAGAGGCTTATCTGTATACTCAGGATGCTTGGTTAACAAATGCCTTGCAAGTTTTGATGGCTTCATGTTTTCATTGGACAAATTTTCACAACAAATCACGCACTGAGGTATTGGCTCCTCTTCAGTACCCGAAAACAGAAATCTGTATTTCAAATAATCCGGAGAATACTTTCGCAGATTCGTCTTTTGCCTTTTCTTGCTGCCTGCATTGTAATTACAAATACTTGGTTGGATACTCTCTTTTACGGCACGATCCAGTCCTCAACAAACTTTTCATAATCACATTAAATCCACTCTCAATCAAAACAAAACGCAAACAACAACTCACTTTCACAAGCAGAGAAAGACTGTTTGCATCAAAGACTTTGGTTTCAATTCAAGCATAAACAAGAAAATGACAATCAGAGAAGTAAAACTGCCGGTGGTATGCGCGCACATCTCCACCTTAGTGCGGGGCGGGAGAGGAGGTGTTCAGGGGTTGCCATAAGGATTGCGCGATTACTGCCGCTGTTATGTCTCACAACGTAGTTATTGCATAATACCGGTTGACTGTTTAAGAAAACTTTTTTTTCTCACAAAGTTTTAATTTAAGCTAATAGCTTTTCATGATTACGGCACTTTTAAAATATCGTGTTATATTTTTTAAATAGATGAAATAAATGATATATTTTTGGGGCAAAAACGTCATTGTTTCGCGACCCGCCAAAACACCCGCCGCGACCCATAGGTTGGGAACCGCTGGTTTACATCATGTAGTGAGGCAGATATTGTTTTTGCGGGAGGAACAATTAGTCAGTATTTTCATCTGTGGCTCAGCCTCGTTGAGGCATATCTCTGGAGCTACATTGTCAGTTGGTAGACTGCATCATGCAGTAAATGATTTATAAAGTTAATATAATATTTGTGTATAATCTATACGTTTTGTTGAAACATGTTTCTAGCATTAATCGTAGATAAGTAGTAACATCATTTTTTTATGTATTATTCTTATTCCTTATTGGTTCCCCCTTCCCCTTGCTTTGGCTGGCACAGACTCCAAAAATAACTGATTATTGTAAAAATTCCAATAAAAGTAATGTTAAATATTGTCCACTTAGATTTATTTTCTTCTAAGCAAGGTGCAGGTGCACGTTATTTTAAAAGTGTTAGTGTGTGTGGTTTGTTTGTTTGTTTGTTTTTTTTTTTTTTTTTTTCAAGGTGGGTTTTTTTGTTTTTGTTTTTTGAAACAATTATTTTATTATTAAATTTTTAGTGGTATTATAGTTAGTTTTTTATTTTAAATATGCTGTAGCAGTTTTCATTTTGCAGCTCAGTGGTTAAGGCACTTGCTTTCAAAAAAATGTGGCTCCATGTTCCCCAACAATTCCGGGGGTGAATTGGATGCTGCGATGAGGAAAGTCAGTTTACATTTTGGCCTAGACTGTGTTTCAACCTAATCACAACATCTGTTAAAAATTGCTGTTCGATAATTGTAATATGTACCATTTGGGCACTACTACATACATAAAGCTGTATCTGGAATATGTCTGTTTATTCTAGCATCCTGCAGAAAATAGATTTTTAATGGGTTTTCGTAACGTGAAGGCTTGGGATCCAAGTAAGAATCTGATGTACATTTTGTGACATTCCATTGATATAAGATAAAAACTTAGGTATGTATAAAAAAAATTAAGAGTGTGTAGAGGGGAAGAGTAGTTTGGTTTTTGTAAAACTAATGTGGACAGTGTTTTTCTCTCCGTTTTAAAGTATATGTGTGCAAAGTTCCATCGAAATCATGTAAAAGCTGTTGCTTTGTATGAATAATATTAGAAAAATTTAAATGGGGAAATTAAGGGGATGGAAAGAAGGAGAGGTTGGTTTCTCTAAAGCAGATGTAGACAGTATTTTTTTGTTTGTTGTAAAGTATACATTTGCATACTTTCTTCAAAATCGGATACAAACTGTAGCTATGTATAAAGAACATTGACAGAAGTTAAGAGAGTTGAAAGGGGGATAGGGATTTGGTTTTTGTAAAACTAATTTAGACATTTCTTATTCATTTTTTCTTTATTTTAAATTATATGCAAACAAAGTTGCATCGAAATCAGTTTAAAATGTGGGTTTGTACAAAAAAATAAGAGGTATAAGGGGCAGAGGGGTTGGTTTTTGGTCAGAAATCTTTTCCACAAAAAAATACGTATATGTACCAACTTTTATAGTGATTGATCAAATGGTGTAGACTGTAACTTCTTTTAAACAATACTGACAAAAATAAAAAGGGAGGAAATGGGAAGAGGGGTGAGATTTATCCAACAAATGTTAACAGTATTTTCCTCTTTATTTTAAAGCATATATGGGCAACCCCCGGCCCTCCAACAGCTTCAATCCAGCCCGCGAGAGGTTCAGAACTTTCAGATACAGAACATACCTTAACGAAGAAAAATATCCACAGTTGAGAGTTTTCGCATGAAAAATAATTTGCACATTCGGAAGCACGTATAAATGTGAGCATCTTTTTTCAATCATTAAAATTAATAAAAATAAGCATCGTACTCGGTGTAGAGCATGGTTGGCCAACCCGCGGCCGCCTTGAAAATTTTTCCGCCCCGCGTGATTCATCACACTTATTCAAATTATATTTAGTTTATAATTGACAATGTAGAGAAAACCAATGTATTTAAATAATACATTAGTAGTGCATCCATATATTTCAAAATTAACTGTCGAAATTATGAGAAAAAAATACTTTGATTTTAAAATAATATTTTTGCGAATATATGACGGATATTGTCTGTTTTATTTATGAGTTTACAGTTATCAGTTCGCGGAATAATTATGTTATATTCTGGGAGCTCATAATGCACGTGCATCTCGGAACATCTAATATAATATACAATATATAATTTTATATGCGGCCCGCGGAGTTATAACGCATTTCCAAAGTGGCCCGCAAGATCATTTGGGTTTCCCACCCCCGTTTTAAAGTATACATGTGCAAGTTTCCAACATAATCAGATAAAAACAGTTTGTATAAAAATTAAGGGGTGCAAAGGAGGCAGTGGCGGCCCTAGCAAGTTTTCAGGTGGTGCGAGATATCATTGTGGCGCCCCAAATGAGCAATCGCTTATTCATGATCAAGGTGTCGATACAAACAAACTGAAAATAACTTACTTTTTTTTTACATCCTACTAATATTATAAATGTAGAAGTTTGTTTGCTTTGATGTTTGTCACTGTTTCACGCCAAAACACAGAACGCCTTAGGATAAAATTTGGAATAATGTATTGGCTCTCTAATTTTATTCCGATCGAAAAATTTGTTCCCGTGGGGTTCGAATACGAATACGTGTATGAATGCGTTATGAATTTCACTCGACCAAAGCCGCGAGCAGAAGATAGTATTTATTTATTAATAATAACCCAAACATCAGATTAGTATAGGATAGCAGTGGTATGAATGAGAAACAACAACGGTAAAAAGGAACATTACATGCTTGAAAGGTTTACTTAAGTTACTATGGAGTACATAATGCTCACATCACGTATACATCAAATTAGTTTTTAATAAGTTGTTTTTAAAACAAACAAATGAGGAAATAAATCATAAATACAAGGTCTAGATTGCCATCTTCCTCGCTTTTGCTCTTAGGCAATACTATTTTCTATTGATAAAATTGCTAGATCTGACAGTCTATCTTGAGTCTAAGTTTACTGTAAATATGTTTTTATAAGTTTTCATTTACTTCTCCTTTAGCGACAGTCAGGGCCGCATTAAGACAGCGCGGGGCCCGTAGCAAATGTGAAGACGCCCTTGATTTTTGCCGTCTGGTGAAAAATTGTAGAGCTTTAAAAAAAAAAAAAAAAAAGGCGCGAGGCCCGTAGCATTTGCTACCTCCTGCTACGTGGTTAATTCGGTACTGGCGACAGTTACAGATATAGACTATGGTTAGCAAAATTCGAAGTGCTTTCCACACATTCGGAAACATATACTGCCAACCATTTTCTTTCATAAGTTGAACTTTTATTGGTTCTCCTGATTCAGGTCTCATCAACAATAGTTTCAGTTAGAAAGTTTCTCAACCAACTCACATTTTTCACCTTGAGTTAAACTTATTCTAAATCTGCACAAGATTATTCCAATTCGGACTTTTCAGGAATTGTTTTTATAATGTGTAAGAACGACACTGTATCATTAAATTTGCACAGTTGTGTAAAATGAGTGACCGACGCAGTCACAATTTTATCAATCATATGCTGAAACACGTTCATTGTAAACAATTCTTCTGGATCTGTTGCTGCATCATGTATGGCCTCGTATTCCAAAAATTTCTCTTTTCTTGGGGATCTGATAGGATATGTCCCAGTCTGAGAAGCAATTTCTTTAGCTGTTATCAGAACGGAAGAATAACTCCGGCACTCTTCATCAAATTCCGACCTGTTTTCCACCAATTGTGAAGCATTTCATAAATCAACTTTCAGTCTGCGTAGCCTTGCTTACAATATTTACTTAAAACAATGTATTAAACCACCTCACCATTATAACTATGAACACAAATTGCTCCGTAATCTTGCTCAGAGACAAGCTTCTGTTGCTGTAACTGAATAATTCATTTCCAGAAGGGCGTCACGAACTGCAGTGAGGCTAGATACTCTAGTCTCCAAACGAGTTTCGCAATTTTTTTTGGCGATGTTTCTTCCAAGTGCTTGGATATCACTTCCCACCGCTATGTTGATCGAGAGAATAGAACAAATATTCTTTAAAGAAATCCGGACAAGTAAACCGATTTAACTGATGTTTTGGCGGCTCCTGCTATTACCTAATTTAATGACAACTACATGGATTAAAAAATGTTCGAAGATATCGATAAATAGGTCAGTGAGTCCAGCTTCCAGCTCTCAAAGAGTCATTTACCGGCTTCCAAGCATCAAAACACCCATGCACTTGGACTTCGTTTACATTAGTGTCATCAAAAGTAATGTATAAGATAATTGTTCATCGTAACAGACATTAAGAGTTCAATTCAGTATGATGGAAAAGTATTCAGATGACTTAACCACACTCATAATTTTATTATGAACTTTATTCGTTTTGAATAATTACATTTGCCAAAATAATAGACATTACTCACCTTATTAGTAATATGGTGGAGATGCTCCACCATTACAGGTTAATATACCCAGGAAGCTACTATTATTAGAACTATTTAGTGTTTTAGATACAAAGCTTCCTCTGAACAAAAATTATTGCATATTAAAAAGAATACTTTGGGCATCATTTATTCGAGGATAGTAAACCACTGTGACTTTTAGTCTTCAATCGGTATTTGCAAATGCTTGTATGTTAAACTGAATTTTTTTTTTAATCTAATCAATGCTGCTATCCAACTGAGCATGGTGTGCTGGTGATTTGAGGCAGTTTAGTGAATTTTGAGACGCTCTGACAATTGGCTCCATTCATCAAATCCTTCTTTCTACCAGATAAGAGTAAGACCTTCTGTTGAACACAGTCCAGTCACATTAATGTGACCACCTCTCAAAAACCAGAATAACCACCTTTGGCAGAGCGGACCACTGCGAGGCGTGCAGGAAGGGAGTCAATTAGGTTTCTGAAGTGTTCACTGGGATGTTGAGCAATGCCGAATCCAGTGCCGTGGCCAGCTGCGCTAGATTACGCGGTTGAGGATCCATGGCGCGAACAACCCGATCGAGGTGGTCCCACAGATTGTCTATAAGTTTAAATCCAGTGAGTTTGCTGGCCAGGGAAGTAAGGTAAACTCATCCTGGTGCTCTTCGAACCACGCACATACACTACGAGCTGAATGACACCTCGCATTGTCCTGCTGGTAGATGCCATCATTCTGAGGAAAAATTATTCGCATGTAGGGGTCGACATGGTCCGCAAGGACAGATACGTACTTGTGCTGATCCATCGTGCCTTCCACAATGATGAGTTCACCCAGTGAATGCCAGGAAAACATTCCCCAAACCATAATGCTCCCTCCTCCACCCTTGATCCTTCCGGCAATTGTTGCAGGGTGTTTGCTTTCAGACGTTTCACGCCATATGCGCCAACGTCCATCTGTCCGATGGAGCATAAAACGTGATTCATCGGAAAAAGCCACCTGTCGCCACTCTGTGGACATCCAGTTGCGGTACTGGCGTGCAAATTCCACCCTTCGTCGCCGATGAACAGCAGTCGGCATAGGTGCATTAACCAGGCGTCTGCTGCGGAGGCCCATGCGCAGCAACGTTCGCTGAACCGTTGTTGAGGATACACTCTTGGTAGCCCCTTGGTTCATCTGGGCGGTCCAGTTGCTCAACAGTTGCACGTCTGTTTTCCCGAACGCATCTCCCTAGCCTTCGTTCGCCTCTGTCATCTATAACCCGTAGTGCACCACATGTTCCACGCCACTGATTTTGAATAGTGCCATTTTGCCATGTACGGTATACTTTCACCACGGCGGCACGTGAACAGTTCACAAAATTAGCCGTTTCCGAAATGCTTCCACCCTTGTCCCGAAAGTCAATAATCAAGCCCTTTTGGACGTCGGATAAATCGCTACGTTTCTGTATTACGCCAACGATTGAAATGCTTTCCGATGCCCTAGGACATCCTTTACATACACTTCACTGTAATGTGCTGCCACCTGCCTTCTGTGATTGGTTATTTCACGTTGACGTCGAAAGTAGGTGGTGATCATATTAATGTGACTGGACTGTGAATAAACAACAGTAAAATCAAATTACTTTATCTGCAAATTTAGAGTAAACAAGCCATCCTCTTTGATAAGTTTCTCAATTTGGCATTACTCTTTAAAAATGCGTATTTGAAAAATGACGTCGATGATTCGTTTCTTGTTTTTTTTCGTTGATCTGATAATTATTTCATCTCTAGCCGCAGAGTCAAAAAGTCACCATTTTGAAATATCATCATAATTTGTACAGGTGACAGTGGTGGTATGTCTTTGACACCACCATTCTGTAATATTTTGAGCTGCAGACGACGCTCAAACCATTGCTAAATTTTCTCGTACATGCTGCTCTTTATCATTATGGGTGTCGCCTAAAGAAATTTTATTAAACAAGTTTTCTTCGACGCGTGTTGAAGTAGTTACGGGGCCGACGATTCAGATGACTTCTAAACTCTAAACAATTTTGAAACCTTCTCAGCTTCGCATTGGTTTTGTTTTCTTTTTAAGTATTGTGCATCAGACAGGTTTTCTTATAGGTAGCGACTTGTCTGTAACGACACATTATGCTTTGTAAATATTTAAGTTACCAGCATTAATTGAATCACCTAATGTCTAACACGGCAGAAATAGATTAGTAGGTTGAATCTTGCCCCAGACACCATGCACCCACACGAGAACTCACAGCCGAAAAGACAGGAAACAGATGCTGGAGGCACGGAGCGGCACCGGAGAATGCTAATTATGGGACGAGTTGTCATTTTCTTGATTAGAGTAATTCGAGTTGACTCGATTCTATGAGGACATTTGACTATGCATTAAGCTGATGCTCCGACGTTTATAAACTCTTCTGGATGATTAGTATGTTAATTTAAGATGTGAACAGAAAGCTAGGTTATTATAGAATTTCTTTTTCATTGTTTGCGCAGACGATTTTCTCGCTGCATTTTCGGCGCCCGGTGCGGTCGCACCGCCCTAGGGCCGCCCCTGAAAGGAGGATAGAGGATGGTTTTTGGATTTATTGATCAGAAATCTTCTCCGTAAGAAATACATATATGTGCCAACCTTTCATGGAGATCAGTTAAATGGTATAGTCTTTAAAAAGAATATTGACAAAAATTAAACACGTGGAAATAGGGAGGGGGCTTCAATTTTTTTGCAACCAAAAGTTGACACTATTATTCTCTTTTGTTTTTAAAGTAAAAGTGCGCAAAGTTCCATGTGAAACTGGATAAAGAATAGATTTTTATATATAAAAAAAAAATTAAGGAATGTACAGGGAGTGGAGCGGGATGGTGTTTTTTTGTTTTTTGTCAGAAATCTTCTCCATTACAAAATAGATGTATTAAGTATGCCAACTGTCATGGAGATCAGTTAAATAGTGTCAAATATTGCTTTGTATAAAGAACATTGACGAAAATTAAGGGAGTGAAAGGGGGAGAGGAGGTTGGGTTTCCAAAACCAAATCTTGACAGTGTTTCTCTGTTTATTTTAAACTAGCTGGTACCCACGACTTCGTTCGTGATTGTAAAGAATTCATATAGACAGCTATAGACATCTAACCACCATAGTGCACGATGGGAGACTCGATACTATTACCACACACAAATACCAGTCTTCAGCTCTATGTAGTTCCGGCAGCAAAGTAAAATTTACGGATACACACAAGTCTTTGGATGAAATACGAAAATATTCATGATCGACCAATTTCAAACACCATATCTCACACACTCCCACAGTTACCGAATTTTCGGCCACGTTGTGATCGATGGGAGACTCTGTGTTACTACCACACACAAACACCAGTGATCTGCGATTGATAGTTTTCACTTAAAAGTGATACACCGTGACACATGCGTCTTTGGCAGAAATATGAATTACCGCAGGTCGACCATTTTCATCCCCCATATCTTCCACACCCCCATAGCTACAGACATCTAACAACCATAGTGCACGACAACAAACACGATTCTACTTCCACACATAAACACCACTGCTCTATGCTATTTAGTCGTGGCAGAAAAGTGAAATCTGCGGAGACGCATGCCTTTCGCAGAAATACGAAAATATCTTTGGTCGGCCACATACAACCACCATATCTCCCACACAACCACAGTTTCTGAAATTCGGCCGCTGTTTGTGATCGAAAGGTGACTTTGTGCTACTACTACACACAAACGCCAGTTATCTGTGATCTATAGTTTTCGCTGAAAAGTGATAACACCATGACACTTTTGTCTTCGGCAGAAGTATGAAATTGCCACAGGTCGATCACTTTCAACCCCCATATCTCCACACCTCCATAGCTACCGACATCTAACAATCATAGTGCACTACATGAGATACGATTCTACTACCGAACACAAACACCAATGCTCTATGCTATGTAGTTGTGGCAGAAAAGTGACATATGCGGAGACAGTCGAAATACGAAAATATCCTTGGTCGGCCACTTACAACCACCATATCTCCCACACAACCACAGTTTCTGAAATTCGGCCGCTGTTGTGATCGAAAGGTGACTTTGTGCTACTACTACACACAAACGCCAGTTATCTGTGATCTATAGTTTTCGCTGAAAAGTGATACACCATGACACTTTTGTCTTTGGCAGAAGTATGAAATTGCCACAGGTCGATCACTTTCAACCCCCATTTCTTCCACACCCCCATAGCTACCGACATCTAACAACCATAGTGCACTACATGAGATATGATTCTACTACCAAACACAAACACCAATGCTCTATGCTATGTAGTTGTGGCAGAAAAGTGACATATGCGGAGACAGTCGAAATACGAAAATATCCTTGGTCGGCCACTTACAACCACCATATCTCCCACACAACCACAGTTTCTGAAATTCGGCCGCTGTTGTGATCGAAAGGTGACTTTGTGCTACTACTACACACAAACGCCAGTTATCTGTGATCTATAGTTTTCGCTGAAAAGTGATACACCATGACACTTTTGTCTTTGGCAGAAGTATGAAATTGCCACAGGTTGATCACTTTCAACACCCATATCTCCCACACCTCCATAGCTACCGACATCTAACAACCATAGTGCACTACATGAAATACGATTCTACTACCAAACACAAACACCAATGCTCTATGCTATGTAGTTGTGGCAGAAAAGTGACATATGCGGAGACAGTCGAAATACGAAAATATCCTTGGTCGGCCACTTACAACCACCATATCTCCCACACAACCACAGTTTCTGAAATTCGGCCGCTGTTGTGATCGAAAGGTGACTTTGTGCTACTACTACACACAAACGCCAGTTATCTGTGATCTATAGTTTTCGCTGAAAAGTGATACACCATGACACTTTTGTCTTTGGCAGAAGTATGAAATTGCCACAGGTCGATCACTTTCAACCCCCATATCTCCCACACCTCCATAGCTACCGACATCTAACAACCATAGTGCACTACATGAGATACGATTCTACTACCGAACACAAACACCAATGCTCTATGCTATGTAGTTGTGGCAGAAAAGTGACATATGCGGAGACAGTCGAAATACGAAAATATCCTTGGTCGGCCACTTACAACCACCGTATCTACCACACAACCACAGTTTCTGAAATTCGGCCGCTGTTGTGATCGAAAGGTGACTCTGTGCTACTACTACACACAAACGCCAGTTATCTGTGATCTATATTTTTCGCTGAAAGGTGATACACCATGACACTTTTGTCTTTGGCAGAAGTATGAAATTGCCACAGGTCGATCACTTTCAACCCCCATATCTCCCACACCTCCATAGCTACCGACATCTAACAACCATAGTGCACTACATGAGATACGATTCTACTACCAAACACAAACACCAATGCTCTATGCTATGTAGTTGTGGCAGAAAAGTGACATATGCGGAGACAGTCGAAATACGAAAATATCCTTGGTCGGCCACTTACAACCACCATATCTCCCACACAACCACAGTTTCTGAAATTCGGCCGCTGTTGTGATCGAAAGGTGACTTTGTGCTACTACTACACACAAACGCCAGTTATCTGTGATCTATAGTTTTCGCTGAAAAGTGATACACCATGACACTTTTGTCTTTGGCAGAAGTATGAAATTGCCACAGGTCGATCACTTTCAACCCCCATATCTCCCACACCTCCATAGCTACCGACATCTAACAACCATAGTGCACTACATGAGATACGATTCTACTACCAAACACAAACACCAATGCTCTATGCTATGTAGTTGTGGCAGAAAAGTGACATATGCGGAGACAGTAGAAATACGAAAATATCCTTGGTCGGCCACTTACAACCACCGTATCTACCACACAACCACAGTTTCTGATATTCGGCCGCTGTTGTGATCGAAAGGTGACTCTGTGCTACTACTACACACAAACGCCAGTTATCTGTGATCTATAGTTTTCGCTGAAAAGTGATACACCATGACACTTTTGTCTTTGGCAGAAGTATGAAATTGCCACAGGTCGACCACTTTCAACCCCCATATCTCCCACACCCCCATAGCTACCGACATCTAACAACCATAGTGCACGACAGGAAAGACGATTCTACTACCACACACAAACACCAAAGCTCTATGTTATGTAGTTGTGGCAGGAAAGAGAAGTATACGGAGATACGAATTTTTGGTCGAAATATGAAAGCGCCCTGCACTGACCAACTTTAATCATTATATCTCCCACATCCCCACAGCTATCGGCATTCGGCCAACGTTGTGCACGACAGGAAACTCCATGCTACTTCCACCCACAAACATCAGTGATCTGTGCTAGGTAGTGGTGGCTGAAAAGTGAAATATAGGAAAAAACCCGTCTATTTTTATATATATATATAAGATTATATATGTGTAAAGTTCCATAAAAATCAGATAAAAATGTGTGGTTTCTCAATGAAATTTATATGGGACCACTTTGAAGGTATACCCCATCCACTAAAAAAATTTAATTAAATCCCGTTCAAAATTGGCGAAAATATCGCTGAACATACATACAATTAAAAATAAATATATATATAAATAAAATGTTACATATGAATTGATAACCAACTCTCTCTCTTTTTTTTAAGTCTGTTAATGAATAATAGTTTTACTTTACACTGAATGTTACACTATACCACCCAACCACAAGCACAAAATAAAAGAAACGAGACCAGACATCTCTTATCACCACTACTAGCAACACTACTATATACTGCAGTCCCTCACATCTCAACAAGATTCTTACAAACTGGTCATTAATATAATCCTTAAACGAATGGAAATATATTTAGTGATAGGTTATCATAGGAACAATGCTGTCCTATCCCCCATATCAAGGAAATGCCACATTTTTGCCTGCTGAGTGAACTATTTGTAGCTTTTAAAAAGTCCTGCTTATAGCATTATACAGTACGAGTATTGTATCTGAGGTTTTAATATTCTGCCTGCAGACCACCTAAACCCTCTTCGCAAACCACAGGTTCAGAAACACTGACCTGTATATATTTATTACATCTTAACATCTCGTCGATGTTAAGGTCATTAGAGACTGGATGGGACTGGAGACAAGGAATGGGAATTGGGAGTTTTGGAAATGATGGGTGAGAAAAGAGGTTTGTGGAGGAAGCTTACAGAAAGAAGAGACAGGCCATTAGGTCATATTTTCATACATGCTGGATTGGTTAATTTGTTGGTGGAGGGAAGTCAAAGGTAAGAACTGTAGAAGAAGACATAGATTATAATATATGAAGCAGATAATTGTGGGTTGTAAGGGGGTATGTAGAGATGAAGAGGTTGGCACAAGATAGGAAGGGATGGAGGACTGCACCAAACCAGACCGAGTGTGGTGGTGTAATGGATAGCGTTCTGGCCTCACATTCGGGAGGACGGCAGTTCGAATCCCTGTCCGGGCATCCAGATTTGGGTTTTCCATGGTTTCCCAAATCACTCCAGGCAAATGCCGGGATGCTTTCTTAAAAAGGCCATGGCCAAATTCCTTCCCATTCCTTGGCTCCCATCCTTTCCCGTCACTAAAGACCTCGCTGTTGAGAGACGTAAAGCATTTAAAAAAACACTAAACCAGTCAAAAGGTTGATGACAGCAAAAATAACAATATGTCAAATGTGAAAGAACGTATTTGACAACTGAACAGTGTTCTTCTTTTCATCTCGACAGCAGCATCAGATACAAGGTAGTTTTTCTGCCAACACAATGGTTTTGTCATTAGCCGATTGAAGATCTGATATACATTTATTCCAAGTTATGGGCATGACAACAAATGTACCATGGTTTAGATCTCACCACAAGTTGTTCTTTCAGGTATCCCCATGAAGTGAAAGTAAGTCTATCCTCAACCACTTGAAAAGTTTCATGTTGAGCAGGTCATCAGTGTAAATAAAAGATTGACAACGGTTGTCCATGGGTTGCTATAGCTATTAAACAGAGCTGGGGGCAAGAACACTACCCTGAGGAAGGTCATTCTTCAGTTTACGGGGATAGCTTTTAGCGTTCTGAAAGCTAACAAAGAATTGTCTATTGTGTGAAATTCATAAACTATTTTTTTGAGTTTGAAATCCTTCACCATGCTGTATATGTTAGGAAGGAGTTTCAATTGTGTTGTAGGCTATTGTCAAGTCAACAAAGGCTACTCCAGTAACAAAGCCATCTTCAATGTGTTTTGTTAGATGCAAGACTTGGTCTGTGCACGAACAGGCTATTCTGAAAATGGCTTGTTGAGGTATCAATTTGTCCTCATTACTGTGGGAAAGACATTTCACAAGCATTCTCTCCAAACGTTTATAGACATGACTGATATCGGGTGGTAACTCTTGGCATCGTCTGGGGGTTTACTAGGCATTAGTAGTGCCACTACTCTAGATCTTAGAAGAGCTATAACTGAACAGTAAAGTTTTAATTCATGAAATTGGAAATCTTATTTCATTTTCATTACTAAATTCTGGTTTTTCCCCTATCAATTTCAAATCATACCATACTATTTTAAATTCATCCACACCCATGATTCCATGTGGCTTAAACTCCATAAACCCTTGTCCATCAATATTTGCTTTAAAATTTGAGTCAACTCCTTATCCCACAACCAAGCAGCCTCTTATTCCCCAAGCATCAGCATAAATCAGATCAACTAGATGTTGTAAGCCTTATTTCCCAATTGTAGATAATTTGTATAACCAAAATTATACCAATGCAACTGAACTATTTTCTCTGCATGCAATTACTCGTAACTACATTATCAGGATTACTTTCAGCAGATTACAGTTTTTGTAAGCAACATTTCAGTGTTAATATCAAATTGACATACTAGGGTCATACTGAAAGCAGTGAGCAACATTTTCTAGCAATTTTTAAGCCAAACCAAGTACATCATTTTAATCTATAGACTTTTCTTTCACTTTTCAACATGCAGTCTCCAATGTTTTGCACACATTTTTCCATCATTTTGCAAGTTTGAAAATACAGTTACAACAGAACTCCGTTCGAGCTGACCACAGGCACTGACACACTGCTTGCCGAATATCCTCCAGCATCTCGTAGCATTGGCCTCACATCTCTTCCTTAAAAGAACCGAAAAGATGGCAGTTGGAGGGAGCCAAGTAAGACCTGTAAGGAGGAAGGAGGATGTGGAAGAGTTTCCCACCCCAATGTTCTAATCTTCTCCATAGTGGCTTGAGCAGTATGAGGATGTGCATTATTCTGCTGAAGGATGATCTTTCCAAACCTTTCGATAACCTAAGCTTTGGATTATTTCTTGCACTGCACTATGACCTAATACAAGTTTTGCAGTGATGTAATTCACAGTGATGTGCCCGTTTTCTCTGATGATCGTATTAACTCTTTCCATGTTGCATTCCCTTGTAGGCAGTTTGACGGTGCCCAGTACGAGGCTCATCTTGAAAACACATTATCCCATCTTTCAAATGATTCACCCATCTCCTAACACTGCAAGCACACGTGCAGACATCTCCATAGGCACATTGAAGTCTGAGGTGAAATTCAGCAGCCGATTTTTTCACTTTAACACGGAATTCAATGACGGTATGCTGTCGAAACGAAACATTGTTGTCCGTCATTTTTTAAATATTGCCTATGGTTAAGTGATGACAGCAAACAATGTCACGATCTGACAGCACTTCATGTACAAACAGTGATTTACAACACTGCTGTCAGTTAGTTAAATTGTTGAAATTTTCATGGTTTACAATGAGTTGCTTATGACTTTCAGTAAGGCCCTCGTATGTTGGACACTCTTTTAACTTACATATATTTCTGCTGTTTCACCACTTTTCTGTCAGGGCGTCAGTATTTTTTCTGCTTCAGAAGATAGACAAAAACACTGTGCTGTGTATTTCATTATTAGAATGAATGAGTCTGTTTTGGTTCCAGTGTCTCAGTAAATAACAAGTCCTACCGGAAATACAGGGTGCGGCAGAAAGAGTGATCCATTTTAAATTGCGTGTTATAGTTTGTCACGGCTTCCTAGACAGTTGATGTTGATACCAGTGTGTAGTGCAGTTGAAAGCATTGCCAGTCAGTATGGAGCGTTGGTCGAATGCACATCGTGCTTTTTAGATTGAAACGTTTTTCAAATGTGGTGATAGTGTGATAAGAACGCAGCGTTCGTTTCGGTAATAGTTTAACATTGGTCAGAATGATAAAGTGTGTGATTAGGAGATGGGTCCAACAGTTTAGAGCAACAGCATCTGCAGCAAACAAGACGCCCCCTGGTAGGCCACGTACGGTTCTCACCCCGGATAACATTGTTCGAGGTACAGCTGCTTTAGAGCGTAGTCCAACGCGATCTGTTCATCGGCATTCACAAGTCCATAACATCTCAGACAGAAGTGTGCGACGGGTGATGCACCTGGATATGAAATTCCATTTGCCTGATTTATCGGCGTGTGATTATTATGTGTGTGGATTCCTGAAAGTGTATGTGAACAGGTCAAGAACTATTCAGGAGTTGAAACACAACATTCACGCCGAAATCGAGGTAATAACAGGAGACACCCTCCATAATGTTATGGCGAATCTCTGTGTTCGTGCCGAAGCTTGCATCACCAAAAACGGTGGACGCCTGCAGGACATAATTTACAAAAAGTGAGATGTGTAATAAATTGTATTAAGTGTTCTTCCAAACAGTACACACTAATAGTGTGTAAGTGTGTTTATTCATGCTTAAATAATATGAGTAAACTGAGTCATTGTTTCTGCCGCATCCTATATTAAATAGAATTTTTCTCTCTCCCATTATGACGTTGTATCCTGTCAGTATCGTTAGAGCCAGAAATGAACTCGAAGCAAGGAATAGGAAGGAAATCAGCCATTGCCTTTTAAAGGAACCATCCTGGAATGATTTTGGGAAAATGTGGAATACCAAAATCTGGATTGCTGGAAAGGATTTGAACCTTATTCCCCTGGAATGCATGACCAAAACATTACTACTCACTTACCGTGCTTGATTAGGAAGCATTCATTTGAAATGTGTTTTGAATTTATCTTATTTTGTATTGGTAACAATACCATGTCATTAGTATGTGGTGGGGTCACTTTCTCGACCTTTAATTCCCGAAACCTTTGTAATCACTTCCATAATCTCTACCAAACCAGCAATCTAGCAGGAGTCACAGGCAGAGTAGACCACCCAATCGCTGCTGCCTATTCCAGTTCACACAACAGAAATAAACTTAATAACAAGTTTCGTAGTAAGAAATGTCAGATTCCTTCTTACCACAACAACCATATCTCTCAAATATCCCCACTGCCTTCAATTGTTTGATTCTCCATAGGATGGTACAGAAAAAGGAAATGTATTTTTTTAAGATTTATAATTGCTACTTTCTATCATTATAGCAATTTATTTCATTGTAATTTGGTCCTCTCCGTCACTTTAGAGTATCGTGGCCCACCTTGTTTTTATTATTTAGTAAACTAACATTTCTTATCGCCTAAAGGTGAAACAAAGCAATATCGATAGTAGTAGATTGACGTACGTGTATACCGACTTGGATTGAGAGAATACAGTCTTTGGCTACTGTCCCGCGAAATGTACACGTGTGTAGAGGAAACTGTTTTCTACGAAATTGTATAGTAATAAAGTATTGTGTGGAGCAATGTGCTGGCTCGTAACGTGCAACTGTAAGCTAATGTCGGTCATCCACAACGTGTCGGTGAAATAGAAACTGCGAGTGATGTGAAGACGAAATTATCATTGCCTGTGAGGAACTGCATTGTTGTGACTGTGTGGAGCTATTACAAACTGATTAATTTGTAGAACTGTAGTAAACGTGATTAATTTGTGTACATTTTTCTCATTTTGTTAAAGAATCTGCAGTCTTCAGATACCTCTTAAGTATTTGTGATGTACTAGAAGTTACAGTAAATATCAGTCAGTCGTTGAACTACGTTTTGTATTTGATTTACTAACGAGTATGAATAAAATCTTTTCTATAACCACTAGACTGAGGCGACAGTGTTCTTTATATGCTTAGTAATAGAAGTTCCGATTGCTCTGAGGCAGTAGTAATAAAAACTGGATAACTTTAAATGTGTGGTCATAAAATTTCAATATGGTTCCATCTTCGAAACTGCTGCCTATCAGAGTAATTTAATTAAATTTACATAATAATCTGACACAGCTTATGACCGTGATCAGGATTGTTTATATCAATTTAGTTAAGTTTAATTAAATATTCTGACATGTCGACCGTATGTCAAGTCTTACAAGAGTACTTAGCGGTTAAAATAGGAAAAAAAAAAAGGTTAAAATTGTAAGAAATACCAAGTGAGAAATTGTGGAAGAAATATAAGAACTATAAGACAATATAAGTAACAGTAAGGATTGTAGCAAACCAAAGACAGTGTGTGTAGGTGTGCATCTTTGACATAGTGCGAAATCGGCACAAAGACATTACAATAGAAGTTTCCAGAACAAGCAAAGATGAAATGGTGCAGTATTTCAATGCAGAACTATGGAACTACTTTTGTCAGTGCTGTATGTCAGAACTACTTTCGACAGCTGACGGTGAGTGCGGAAGGATACAACAGCAGATGATGATGAGTCAACAGCGGGATCACAGCGCAAGCGGTTAAGGAGCAGCTAAGAAGTCATCTAACAGGCAAAATTAGTATAGAAACTGCGGAAAAATGATTAAAAATTCCGACTAAAACAAACGGAGTTGAAAAAAGATAATAAAAGAGTGAATTCAGTTCAGTCATATGTCACACTGATCGTTATCTAACTGAGCTTCTGTTAGTAAAATAAAAAGATAATAGTAAATGAATATCTTCAAATAATTTTCCTTAATTGCTAATTAACAGAAAGCTGATTCTGAATATTTTTCTTCTTTACCCATCAAGCAATTAAATTTTGTCAATATTTTTTTTTTTTTTTTTTTTTTGGCAAACAACTTGCATTGCCGGTATGCGAAATTTTTGTTGCATATAGAATACCTTCCTAGGCCAAGGTCAATAACAACCACCAGTATTGACCACTACTTCATTACTGTACTGTAAATCAAGGTTTTATTTCCAGTCATTGGTTTAGAGGAGCTGCTGACTGCTGCAAATATCTTTCAAAGTACCGGTACATTGTCTTGTGAATTTATTTTGATGGTGGAACTTTGTTCCCTTTGTTGAATGCACTTGTCAGCATTGCACATCTTCCAGCTGATGAAACATCTGTTGGTGTTATTTTGGTTCAAATCATGATAATAAGGGTCAGTAATTGTGAACAGTCAAGTGAAAGGATAGGTGCGTTTTCTGAACCCTGCAGCATAAGTGACTAACTCTACTATTGAACTACCCCTTCACCATTTGTATAACTTTTGTTGATCATTTAACCATGAGTGACGAAGAAACTGTTCCAGAAGAGGTGACCAAGCAGAAAGAAGGGATGTCGATGGAAGAAATGTTAAGGAGACTCGTGAATCATATGGCAGAAAATTTTAATTCACTTGAAGTGGCAATGTCATAGAACAGCAAGTCACTAAAAACAGTAATGTCAAAGAACAACAAAAAAACTTGAAGAAAATTTAAATTCACTTAAAGAAGCACGAAGAGTTATGACTATTCTAGAACAGATGGAAGCAGTACAATATAATATTAAAGATAAGATTAATGAAAGCAGAGATGCCCTAGAGGCTGGCATCACAGTTAAACTAGATGAAGGATTCACAAACCTGGAGAATCAAATGAAACAAGTTACCGAAGAAATAGAAAGGCAAGGAGAAGTGATTAGACAAGAAATGAAGAAAGGACCTGAGTGAACAGCAAGAAATGACTAGTGTCGAGATTAAACTAGATGTATCAAATAGCCTTAATTTAACAATAGAACTAAAAGAAACAGTCACTGCTAGTCAACAGTGTAAATATTGAGAAGAGAGAGAGTCAAGAAATTAATCTACCAGATTAAAAGGAAGCAAACTATCCTATAAATAGAACAATAAAGTTAGTGGTCAGTTCAACCATTGAACAAAGAAGTAGATGGAAGCAGAGAGGTTACTTTCTCAGAAAGGCAGGAAGATGAAGGAAGTAACAAGTATTACAGATTAGAAGAGAAATGGTAATGAAGGACACCAGAGTAACCGCTAATTGGAATAGAATTGTAACAGGTCAAAAAGAATGGGAAGCACAAGACACGAGATCAATCAAAAATGTGAGG
Source organism: Vandiemenella viatica (assembly GCA_031002005.1). NCBI lineage: Eukaryota > Metazoa > Arthropoda > Insecta > Orthoptera > Morabidae > Vandiemenella > Vandiemenella viatica. Next base: position 135,227,080 of record JARYHS010011408.1, read on the forward strand.
AATAGTTGGTCTGCAAGGGGTGGAAGATTAATTGGATTGATTGTTTGCACAGATGGAGGAGAGATCAGTCACCGAAAAGGGATTGGCCAAAACCCTTCAAAGTAGATAATATAGGAGCGGTTTAGTGGCCCTTGGGATTTTTAGGTAAAGCTGGGCAGTAGTTACGATTTCGTACAGCGCCAGCCAAAGCAGGCCAGTTGCAATAGCGAAAGAAAACAATTGCGGGTAATGGAATGTGGCTATGCAGAAGATAATGGCCAAGGAAGTGGCAGAGCGAAAGCAAAAAGATTCGCCAGTCCACAGTGGGGAGGCGCTGGAGTGCTTAGGGAGCCGGATGTGTCCTGAATGCCCAGTAACCCTTCATAGTGTGTTAAGCAGATAAACACCCTTGTATATAACAATTTGTAAATAGATTTCTAGTTATTGTTAGTTTTACCCTTTTAATCAAGTAAGGTACCATGTTGGTATCATCATCTGATGAATCAAATATCCATCCCCAACCAGGTTTCAAATGAAAGTAGGTAGAAGCTCGGGTAGGATACCGACTGGGTAAGCCTATTAGCTAAAGTTACAGTTGCTATTTTGGACACTCTGAGTGCATATAGCTTGTGATTTAGTGTTCCAAAAGTGGTTGTGAATTACAAAGGGGACGTTTCTCGGGTCGATGAATTAAATTTTGTCTGTAAGCGATGTGGACACTACATGGAAAAATATTATGCGAACACCGAAGAACAATCATGTGGCATAAAGATAGACTAAAAAAGAAAGTGGAAAACAAATGTTTGTGACTATGTTTATATATTACTACTAGCTGACCCGGCAATGCTACGCTATTGCTAGACTTGAGTAGTTTCATTCAATTTCAAGTTTATTGCAAAGGTCTTGGATATGCAATGTTTTTGGCAATTCCAATCAGCATGCATATATATATATATATATATATATATATATATATATATAAAAATTAGAGTTTGTTTACTTTTGGAGATATATGCTAAACACGGAAAAGTTGCACATGTAAATCAGTCTCAAGAAGGGTGGAACGGGAGAGCGGGTGCAGTTTTGTAAACTAAATATAAACATCATTTTCACTTATTTTAAAGCATATGTGTGCAAACATCCTTCATTGTCAAATAAAAACTGTAGAGACGAATTTCTTGGTCAGCAATTGTCCAATCGTAATCTGTCCAGTGCTGTTTAACAGGAAATAATGTGTCCTTTTTCGAGATAATTCCAAAAGAAACTGAATGGTTTCAAGTGTAAATATTTGTTAATTAGGGTGACAGGGAAAGTGGGTGGGTTTTGTAAACAAAGGATAGACAGCATTTTTTTCTATCCTTTAATTTATACATGTGCAAAGTTCCATCCACATTGAATAAAGTTAGTGTAAGGAACACTGAAAATTAAGAGAGGAGGGAATAAAGGGGATGAGAGGTTGGAATTTGGGAATCAAATGTATACAGCATTTTTCTCCTTGTTTTAAAGAATACATGTGTGAAGTTCCATCGATATATGGAGAAAAACTGAATACGTATAAAGAACATTGTCAAAAAAAAAATAGGAGAGGAGGTAAAGGAGAAGAGGGTTTCGGTTCTTCCAATCTAAATATAGACCATATTTTTCTGTCTGTTTTATAGTTTGCGTGTGCAACGTTCCATCGATATTGTATAAAAACTGTGGGTATGTATATGATATATTGACAAAAATTAGAGGGTTGGGGTAAAGGTGGAGAGCAGTTGGTTATTTAAACCAAATGCAAACAGCATTTTTCTCCTTTTTTTGAAGTATACAAATTCAAAGTTCCATCAAAATCATACAAAAACTGTGGGTTTCGATAAAGCTCACTGGAAATTAATAGGGGAGGGGTGGGATTGGGCTTTGGTAAATAATTTTCCTGTTTGTTTTATAGTATACGTGTGCAAACGTCCTTCAAAATCGGATAGGAACTGTAGCTTTGTATAAAGAACATTGACAATAATGAAGCAGTGGAAAAGGGCCGAAGCAATGGTTTTTTGTAAAACTTAAGTCTACAGTATTTTTCTATTTTTTTAAAAGAATACGTGTGTAAAGTTCCATCGAAATAGGATTAAAAAGTGGGGATTTGTGTAAAAATTAAGAAGTGGGAAGGGGGAGAGTGGTTGGGTTTTGGAAACCATATAGGCAGTATATTTCTGTTTGTTTTAAACTATGTGTGTGCAAAATAAAGTATATGTGTGCAAATTTCCATCAAAATCTGATAAAATCTGTGGGTTTTTATGAATAATGGAGTGTGAAGGGGAAGAGGGGAAGGGTTTGATGTAGAAAAGGGGAGAGGGATTAGGTTTTTGTAAAACTAATGTCTACAGTATTTTTCTTTAAATATATATATATATATATATATATATATATATATAAGGAAGGATAGGGAAATATGACCCAACACTTACCACAGATGAAGGCGGCTGGGATGACGAACAAAAAAACAAACACAAGAGAAGCGCAATATTTCGGCCTACAGCAGCCTTAAACGTGCAGAAGGTGAAGCACCAGGCGGCGTCACATGTGTACACAGACAGCCGACTGGTGAATGGTGTCTCAATGGCGGATGGTTGTTTAGGTGGAAGGGGGGGGGCCAAAATCAATAATTTGAACATCTGTTTTTCAGTTAGGGCAATCAGAGTTTTCCCTAACACCACCACCCCCTCTGAACTTCGTAGATGGGAACTATCCTACCAGAATATCCTTGACACCAGAAATCCTCCTGACCTCAATCTCCAATAAACTCTGCCCACCAGACCCAGCACTTATTATCTATACCATTTACATTTTTTGTATTTCTGTATTTAATATTATCCATGCTATTTACATTTATTTTACTTTTCACTTGCGCAAGACCAGCCACCTCTCTGTTAACTTGAAAAAGGGTATTTTCACCCGAAATATTGTTTTTTTTCTTTGTTTGTGTGTTGTGCTGTGTTGCTGCTGCCCTCCTCCCTTCAACTTTGGTGAGTGTTGGGTGTATTTTCCCTTTCTTTTCCATATAAATATTGCCTCACGGCATTTCTTTCCTTTCATTATATATATATATATATATATATATATATATATATATATATATATCTCCCCATCCAGTTATTAATCACCTCTTTCAATAATAACATATCGTCATCAGTATCGATCCAATATTTGACCTTACTCTTACTTCCCCCCCCCCCTTTTCCACCTAAACAACCATCCGCGCCTGAGACGCCATTCACCAGTCGGCCTTCTATGTGTACACATGTGACACCGCCTGGTGATTCACCTTCTGCACGTTTAAAACTGCTGTAGGCCGAAATATTGCACTTCTCTTGTGTTTGTTTTTTGTTCGTCGACACAGCCGCCTTCATCTGTGGAAAGTGTTGGGTCATATTTCCCTATCCTTCCTTAGTTTTATTGCCTTAAAGCTTTTCCTAGTCATTGTTATTACATATATATATACCCATACAAAATTCCATCCAAATCGAATAGAAAGTGTGGGTTTGTGTAAAAATTTAGAGGTTAGAAGGGGGAGAGGATGCGTTTTTGGAAACCATATGTAGGCAGTATTTTTCTGTTTGTTTTAATCTATATGTTTGCAAATTTCTATCACAATCGGATAAAATATGTCAGTTTTTTTAATTGTGGGTTTTAAGGGGGAAGAGGGGTTGGATTTGGGGTGGAAAAAGGGAGAGGTGTTGGCTTTTTGTAAAGTTAATGCCTACAGTATTTTCTGGTTTTTTAAAGGTATGTGGGTGCAAAGTTCCATCAAAATCTGATTAAAAAAGTGTGGGTTTGTGTAAAAAATTAAGGGCTGGGAAGGGGGGGGGAGAGGGGTTGCGTTTTTAGAAACCATGTGTAGGCAGTATTTTTCTGTTTGTTTTAAAGTATGTGTGTGCAAATTTCCATCAAATTCATATGAAATATGTTTTAAATTATGGGTTGTAAGTGGGAAGAGGGGGTGGTTTTGAGGTGGAAGAGGGATTGGGTTTTTGTAAAACTAATGTCTACAGTATTTTATCTTTTTTTTTATTAAAAAAAAGTATACGTGTGCGATGTTCCATCGAAATCGGATAAAAAAACAGTTTGTGTAAAAATTAAGGGGGAGGTAAAGGAGTAGAGGGTTTTGAAATCTAAATACAGACCACATTTTTTGTCTGTTTTACAGTTTGCATATGCGAAATTCCATCGATATTGTATAAAAACTCTGATTATGAATATGAAATATCAACAAAAATTAGGGGGTTGGTGTAAAGGGGAAGAGCAGTTGGTGGTTTAAAACCACAAGTAAACCGCTTTTTTCTCCTTGTTTTGAAGTATACAAATGCTAAGTTCCATCAAAATCAGATAAAAAGCTGTGGGTTTCGATAAAGATCACTGGAAATAATAGAGAAGAGGTATAGGGGGTAGGGGTGTCGTCGGGCTTTGGCAAACTGAATGTAAACAGTATTTTTCTGTGTGTTTTAAAGTATGCAATCTTCATTCAAAATCGGATAGGAGCTGTAGCTTTATATAAAAAATAATGACAATAATGAAGGGGTGGAAAAGGGGGAGATGGATTGTGTTTTTGTAAAACTAATGTCTACAGCATTTTTCTATTATTTTTTAAAAAAGTTTACGTGTGCCAAGTTCCATCAAAATCGGATCAAAAGTGGGGGTTTGTGTAAAAATTAAGGGAGTTGGAAGGAGGAGAGGGGGTTGTATTTTTGGAAACCATATGTAGGCAGTATCTTTCTGTTTATTTTAAAGTATATGTATACAAATTTCAATCAAAATCGGTTAAAACCTGAACTTTTTTTAAAATTATAGTGGAAGAGTGGCTGGTTTTTGGGTGGAAAAGTGGAAAGGGATTGAGGTTTTGAAATAATAATGTCAATACTATTTTTCTATTTTTTTAAAATAATATACGTGTACAAAGTTCCTTCAAAATCAGATAAAAAGTGTGGGTTTGTGTAAAAATTAAAGAGGGTGGGAACGGGGAGAGGGGTTGTGTTTTTGGAGACCACAAGTAGGCAGTATTTTTCTGTTTGTTTTACAGTATACGTGTGCAAATTTCCGTAGAAATCGGATAAAATCTGTTGGGTTGTTTAAGTTATGGGGTGTTATGGGAAAGAGGGGGTGGTTTTTTGGAAATTTTATTTCTTAGGAACCATCTCAGACATGCACTCGACAACTCGGCAAAGTTTCACCGTAATCGACGTATGGTTTAGGAGCGCATAGAGGACAGACAAGCCTACATTGATTTTTATATATAAGATGTATTACCAATAGCCATTAGTATTAATGCTAACCACCACTGATCAAATTGTGTAACCAGTTTGTAGAAGCTTATTTTGTTTAAGTGTATTTTGTGTACCCAAGGATATATGGCGTATGGCACCATGACCTTTTGAAGGTATCTGGACCAAATGGTTTGCGGGAACTTCCCATTTGGCCAGATATGTGGAAGGGGTTGTTACATTACAGTATCAAGGACAAAAGGTGTATAAAAGCGATATTGATAATAGCAGATTGATGTATGTGTTCGTAACAGGAACTATTTATACGAAATTGTATAGTAATAAAGTATTGTATGGCACAGCGTGTGGACTCATAAATGCGCAACTGTAAGTTGATGTCGGTCATCCTCACCATGTCGGTGAAATGGAAACTGAGTGACGAGAAAATGAAATTATCATTACCTGCGAGGAACTGCATTGTTGCGACTATGTAGAGCTGTTACAAACTATCAATTTGCAGAACTGAAATAAACGTGATTAATTTCTGTGTATATTTCTCACTTACAGAATCTGCAGTCTTCGGATATCTCTAAGTATTTATGATGTACTAGAAGTTACTATAAATATCAGTAGATGGTTGAACTATGTATTGTGCTCGATTTACTAAAGAATGTGAATAAAAACTTTTCTATAACCACTAGACTGAGGCAATAGTGTTCTTTATATACTCAGAAACAGAAGTTCCAAGTGCTCAGAGGCAGTAGTAATAAAAACTGGATAACTTTAAATGTGTGGTCATAAAATTTCATATGGTTTAATTTTCGGAACTGCTGCCTATCAGAATAATTTAAATAAATTTACATAATAATCTGACACGGCTTATGACCGAGATCAGGACTGTTTGTATCAATTTAGTTAAATTTATTAAATATTCTGACACCCCCATGCTCTGCATTTACACATTAAATCCTCTAATTATGTTTTCCCTTCACCCATTATTAACAATGTATCTTATTCAATCTCCTTTCTATTTGCAGATTTTATACTTACACAACATTTTTTTATTAATTGCATTTCTCCTGTTTTGGTCACTGCAATCGTCCTGCCTTCAGCATGGTTGTTTGGTGAATATATTTTTGTTTGGACTAAAAATTGGATATTTAAACCTCAAAATTCTGGAACTGTTATACTGACAAATTCTGAAATTCATCTCTTTTGAATTAATCTCCTCCTTCCCATTTTATTACTATAGTGCGCTCCACGAACAATGGCGGCCCGCGCAGAGAGAGATAGAAATAGTAATGGCACACGGTATGTGACGTTGCCATGTTTCCAGCCGGACACGAGCGACGTAGAGTGGGGAAGAAAGCTTAGTAATTGCGCTGCTCTTACTAATACTTCTATATAATGATAATAATAATAATAATATGAGTTTTAGCAACCCTTTACATGATAATACTCTAAAGAGAGACAAGAATGACAGAATGTTTCAGCCGCAGCGAACAATTATGTTCCAATTGTTAAAACAGTGAACAACCTTCAATAAACGAATACAAAGCACTTCAAATATATCAAACGTATGTCATTGCTTAGATTTTGTTTAGAAAAATAACAAGTGAAAACAGACACAGTTAAATTGCGGTAAGATACATTCGTATCCTGATATACGGTCATGATTTATAACAAGCAAAAGTGCACTGTCATACCTGTATTTATTCTGTGTCTTGATCTTCATCACTCGTATCAGTATCTGATCCAGAATCTCGTAGGTTAATAATAAATCGCTCCAAGGCATTATCTATAAAACTCTCCCTCTTGAAGTCTTCTTCTTGAAGATTTTCCGCGTGTCGAACACAGTCTGCCCATGATTTTACAGTCACAGTTTCAATAGCGGCATGAACTAACTTTTCTGTATCGGCGATTTTGAAAGTACAGTTTCTTTCTGCCACAAATCGCTTAACCTGTGCCCACACAAGCTCGATAGGATTGTACTGACAGTGATACGGTGGCAGACGCAAAAACCCTGTGACCGTGTTCTTGAGCGATAGCATCAAGTTCATATTTCTTCTCGCGTGGACGGTACATTTGAACTAATTGTAATAATTCTGCACGAGTCTGAGAAGCAGAGTGTGGAACTGAATTTATGGAGAGCCATTCAACTATATCAGCCTTCTTACTGTTGCTACTTGGTGCTTTTTCCCTTACAAACGAGTGATAACTTGCATTATCCATTACAATTATGGAATGTGGGGCTAAATATGGTAGGAACTAGTTTTTGAACCACTGACTAAATGTTGCAGCATTCATTTCACAATGATAATCACTGTTACTGCTATGTTTGGACCTAAAAACTAATTTACTTTCAGGAATGAAACCAGATGCAGCAGATCCAGCATGGCAAATGATTAAACGGGCACCTTTACCAGTCGGAACTTTCAGGCCCCCTAAACTATCATTCAATGTCCAACAAGTACTTTTCATGTGATTCTGGTTTACCCAAGTCTCATCCAAGTAATAAATTTCAGTATTTCCTTCTTGTTGCCTTATTTCATGCATTTTTCTCAGGAACATGGACCTTGCAGCAGCGATATCTGAACGTTCCATAAGAAATTTCCTCCCATCGTTACATTTCGCGTATTTGAAACCCATATTATTTAAAATACGTAACATGGACCCTTTACTTCCCTCGAACCCTATAGATTCGCGCATTATTACTGTCAGATTTTTCGCAGTAGGAAATTTTCCTGCGGCATACATGTCGTGTATCTTGCGCCTGAGAACGTCTTTATTAAAGTCATCTAAACCTGTCACAGGCTTTTGGCGTCTGTGATGTTTACCTGGTGACTTCAAAAGCACGCTCCCACTTGCCTGTAATGAAGATTTACTCTCCTTAACTATTCGTTGCACAGTTCTAAGGCTAACACCACACGCTTCAGCAGTCCTCTCTTGAGCTTTGGCAACGTCGTGGGTTGGCACTCCAGCGTCTGCCTCGCGCTTAAAATATGTATAAACTTTAAAAATTTGTTCTCTGTTTTGCCTATGCAGAACCTGACGCTTATGCTGTTCGTCTTCCATTATTTAATATAGAAATTATAGCAATACTCACGGCCCACTACACAAAAACTTCGAATTCGACACTCGTGTAACCACAACAAGCGCTGGATTGCTACTGAATTCAATTGGCTACTGGCAGAGTGATGACGTACCTGCGCAGAACCTCGCTAAACTGGGCCGCCATCGTTCGTGGAGCGCACTATAGGCCTGCTGAATCATTCCAGCATTGTTTGGAATTGTCCTTGAAATTAAGACAGAATGCAATCAAGACAATCAATGGTGAAAATGCCATACCAAACAATTTTGATACTATTATGGTTAAAGATATAAATGCCTTATGAAAAACAATTTTCTGAATATTTTTTTCTTATACTGCCTATAACCAATATTGCACTTCCTTGTTAAGCTAATACACTGCACTTGCCACACCACAGTTCATATAACTGAACTTCTTGTTGTATTGAAACCACTATTAATCAAACCAGCAGACACACAATTTTCAGTACCAACAAGGGTATCCTCACCACAGATCTCCAAACAACTATCCCTGATGCTTAGTTTACTTTTCACGTAATTAAGATCTTATTTGTATCTCTAAATAGTGAAGCTTAAATAAAACATATACCAACGGAGTGATGGGGTTATACTGATACTACCAGTATTAAGTGTGAATGTGGTGAAGACCAAACTATGAATCATATGCTCGAGTGCCCTATGTGCCCATCATCCTGCAACAACGAAGACCTGTTTCAAGCAACACACAATGCAATCGAGGTTGCGAAGTACTGGACTAAGTGTGTTTAAAGTTGTTGATTTGCACAATGTATTTAACTGTGTATTTTGATGTTTTTGATACAAGAATAATAAAACCACCAGATTGAAGGCACAACACATCCACTTGACTTCAAGCACCAATAAATGGAATTTTCCAGTTATTGCATAACTTAGCAGCATAACAGTATTTCTTGTACTAACTTCAGTTGCCAAACACAGTTAAGGTTTTTGATCAAAGTGGGAGAAGTATTGAGTAGGCAGACTGCAAATCACTTATTCTAGAAACTACAGGACAGCCACATTTTTTATAAGTTGAGCTGAGATTTCAACTATAATTCTTCCAAACACCATTTAAAGATCTCCAAAGGTGATTAATACTTTCACAAATGTAAAAGTGTAATACTTCAGTATACTGACCTAGCATTACCACTATTTTGTATAAGTTATTTCAGCAAACATAGTTTAAAGGCCATATTTATTAAGATACAAGACAATTCAAGTTACAAATAATATCCAGTGCTCTGATACAGAGCATTTCTATTTCCTCCCTTTCTACTTATTTACAAACTATATCCATCCTAACCTTCAAGAGTTTTTAATTTCTTAGTTTCAGAGATAATTACACAGTTTGATGAGTAATACAAGTACAAATTCTTTACTAAAGTCATTATAAATTAACATTAAAACTTCAGCACTATATGAAGCTTTTATACATCACATTAATTGCCACAGTAATATGGGAGATATAACATTGACATAATTAGTTGAAGCCTACAGTGACTGTAGTGCGAGATGAATTACAAGAGAAGGTGCACAACAGCAATTATGAAAGCAAAAGAAATAATAATCAGTCATTTAAAGCTTAACGAGTTGAAGATTTCAGTACAAAACTAAGAAAAACTAATCAGTTACTGTAAATATCAACATCTTTTCTGCAAAATCCAAAAAGCACAAAAAAACTTGAGATCAGAACTACCAATGTACAAAAGGAGTAGTCAACTGACCTTTTAAATGCTTGGTTTAAACATTTAATTGGAAAATTAAATGAACAGAAGAGTTATTCCAAAGAAACAATTGAAACATTAATTTTAAGGACGGAGGTAGGTCTAATCAATCACTGTGGAAAGTGAAACAGCACAAACACACACAAAAAGACATTAAAAGGCACTAAATAAAATTTTCAGGTGAGGCTTTTCTTCAGCAAGAGGGATTTATACATACATACATACATATATAAAATACAAAAGCATGATAATAAGAATATAATGGAACTACTTTCGTAGTAGTACTGACCAAGGTAGTGACTTTAAAATCTGACATGCCATATGCCTTGCCAAAAAATTTTGGTATTTGTCTTTAAATGTTTTATGAGTAGGCTGTTGCACCTCCCATGATAAGTGACAGTTTGTATCCTCAAAATGATTCAGTTAAAAATAATTTTTATCCTTCCTTTGTGATTAAATGCATACTTTCTATACGTGTAAAGATAAATTGTGTAACACATAATATCACTTTTTTTAAAGATGCAGGACGAAATCTCACTAACATCTTGTTACACTCTGCATAAAATTCAAACAAATGTCCGACCCATCTTAAGAATAATTAGTAGAAAGCAAAACACAAAAGCCGATACACTACAACCAAGCAAAAAGTAATCTGGAGTGCTTTGAGCACTTCTGTGCTTCTTTAATCAATGGATATCTTTTCCATCATGATCAATTAAAATAAATCCATGATAAAATTAAGCGCATGAAAGATGATGTCCATCCTAATTGAAACCTGGCTCGGTATATGTCAAAAATTACACAAAGACGTGCAGTTACACTGAAAACAAAACCTGAATATTTTTGAACACATTTGTTACAACGTAGACACTATTTAAAAAATCAAATTCTTCAAATTTATTACCTTCAACAAAATTATTAAACAATTTTTATCTTAGTTTTTACACAAATAAATTGAATCAAGAAAGAAGAAAAAAAAAAAGAGGCCACTATGAGCAAATGAATGATTGTAACAACTATATAAAAAGGTTGCTACATTAGTCAGAGAAGTTAAAGATGGTATGAAACAGAATATATCGCGTATGCTTATGCACAATGGCACGTAGGTGAAATTATACAGTTGTTGAAATTCCAGAAACATAAATTTTCCTATTGTGTACATACACATAATTTAAAAAAAAATGTAAAAAGAATTATACACTTAAAAATTTTTTAAAAAATGTTATAACAATCAAACGATATTAACTGGAAAATTTTTGTCATTATTGTTATTGTAGCACAATTTCGCTATCTTACTATCAAATGAAAACTCAGTGTGTCACTAAGTCTTGAAGACAGTAACCACTGTTTACTTATGAACAGCAGAAATCACAGCACACCTCATATGTTTTAATTCTTTTGTGTGTAAAAACAATTTAGCAACTATTATTGTCATTATTATATACCTGAAAATAAACAGCCGTTCTTAAATATGTTTGGCAGCTCAATAAACAAATTGAAGGAGAACTATAAAAACATAGTTAATGTAGTTGTTATCTCTCTTTTAAAAAGATCGAGGTACAGAACACACAGTACAAACTAGAAAATTAACTGCATGCTGTTATGTATAAAAATTAAATAAGGTTTCAAGTTCTTGTTATTCACAGGGACCACAGCTGAACTTAATTATGGAAATTTGCTGGGCGTTTGATTTTCTGGCTAATTAATTCCTCTGCTTCTAATTGTGCTCTGAAAGCACACACTTTTTCTTTGCACTTCGATAGGACTTCAAGTTTCTCCGTTAGAAGTTGATCAAGCTGCTTCGAGAAAGCTGAAAAAGAAAATTATATTAATGGTAACCTATCAATATAACACACTTATATTTAGTTGCAATGATTTGAAAAGCAATTTTAATATCTGCAACATGCTTTTGACGTATTAATAAAGCTTGGCTTCCCATAAAGTGTTATATGCAGATAGCTGAAAATAAAGGCATACAGAAGTAAAGCACTTTCCCACCACCCAGCTATAGCTGAGATCTTAAGATCCTACCAAAGAGGCGTTCGAGGGACTTGCGACGTTTACGGTTCTGAGCGTCAACTTTCAATAGTTTTTTATGCCATTCTGGAAGAGAAACAATAACAGTGCACATTTTACGAAATAACTGAAATAATATAGGCTTCCTCGAAATGAAGTAACTGAAATTTGATTTGATGTTTGGAGAGAAGTAAAAGCAAAGATATAACCAAGGAGGGAGGGAGGGAGCAACAGAGGATAAATAAGCATTCATTTCCCAGAACTTTAACAGCTTTACAGTACCTGAACACAAAGTAGCAGAAGTACTTTCTCAAACGCAAAATAAACAGTTCAACGTTTGCCTTGGAAAACAAGAAAACGTTAACACATTCTGAAGAAAGACTAGAATCATCACTATTGAACTATTCCATTACTACACCTATAGACAACCTTCAATAAAACATTACTTCTCAAATATATTACTGAAAGATAAAATTATGGTAAAATGATGCTTAAATGTCCTTTCCCATAAACCCTACTATTTTTACATTCCTTCACATACACATAACATTTCAATAAAATACCTCTCAGATTCAGAAAAATATTTAACCATAAAAACTTTGGTCTCAAAGATTTTAGGCATATTACAAATATTTAGGAAACCCGCTTTTATAGTAAGTTCAAGCAAGAATACAGTATATGCAAAATGTGACTGTATTGGTAATACCTCAGTACTGAACAATTTCTACAGATCGGCCTACAAAATTCAAACACACAATATTAACAGAAACAAATCTGAACACTGGATATACGAAAACTTATACTTCAAGTTTACACGAGATTTTGCCAAGGAACTTCCATGCAACATATGAACTTGGCCAAACAATTGTGTGTTTGTTATCATCATCATCATCAATAATTCCAGTCATTAGAAGTGTCTTGCTTTGAATCAAGCATCACCATTTTCCTCTCTTCCCAACAACCCTCTGTCACCTCCTTGGTGCAGGCCAAGAGAAATGACGCAGAATTATTGTAACACAAAAGAAAATATTCAAGCACAGAATTAGACTAATCACTTAAGTCATGCTGAAATAACACACAAACATTCAAAAACAAATGGTTGTATTATACAAAATCTTACATTTTTTAAATAATTTACATACTTTCAGCATCACATCGTGTACACAACTGATTACACAAATGAAGCAAATATTTAAGCATAAACAAGACTTCGTCTGCAATAAAAATAAATTAAATTATACAAATAATTGTAAATAAATCAAACGACAAGAGAAATTTAAAGTGTTTTAAAGTTTTTATCTATGGACCATATTCAAATTGTATGCCAAACATCAGCCTGCCCCTCCAAAATTGCTCTAACTATGAATTTTTTGCTAAAATTCATATTTAATCACTTCCCTTTCACCAAAGAAAATTAACGGCATGAGGTTACACTGAAAAATACAAAATTTACACACTTTGAAGTAAAATTTATTACTTACAGAGACAAAATTGATTTTGACTTCAATAACACAGATCCTCTTTTTGGTAACTTATACCTTGGAAAATATACCTCCTTCTTTGGCATTACTGCATTTTATTCTTAATATGAAAATGGGTTAGGGTGGTTAACACGGATCTCACCATATATCTGTTCCACTTACTATACTATTTTCAATAGTATTAAGGATGAAGAGGACGGCCAGAGAGCACAGAAACAAAACACATGCTCACTAATATGTAAAAATTTTAGGCTAATCCTTTATTCGGCAGGAAGGATGGTTATGAGGGTAGTGCAGTCAAGGCCTTTGTTGTGGAAAGCATTGGTTTTCCTCTTTATCCTTAAACTTAAACCTAAAAACACTCATTCTTTCATATGCAACTGTTTCAAATTGCGAAATTTAGCGTATTCTTGTATTCATATTCGTTATTCATATGCAAGCAATACAAATTAATGAATACTTTAACACAAAAATATGTCATGTTAAACAATGATGGTCATTTTCATTCCATTGTATTGTTACAAACACAAAACTACTTTTAGATACATACAGTCATCATACCATCCAACTACTAATTTTCATTGGACTCAAATTGTTATTGAGAAAATTATTAGAACTGATAATTCAGAAGAAAGACACTGGTCATTTGAAGTGTAGCTTCACACTAAATCTGCCTTAAATAGCAGATTTACATTCTCTAGACAAGTTACACCACTTAGTCATGTTGCAGTGGTGAGTCAATGGTGAGAATTGAAAGATTTTAATAAATGGCAGGAATCCAGTACAAAACATTAGTGTTAATTTTTTTACTGACTGATGTCTACAACCATTTATCACAGTGTAATATTTCTCAGGTTAACTTTCAAGCAAAATTATTTCAGATTCTTTACAAGATGCAAACACACGAAATTAATACCGAAAACCATGCAGATACCAGTATATTTTACAAATTATCATAAGAGATTTTATAAGAGGAACTTCCTACACATTACCTAAAACCAAATAAAAGCAAGTCAAAATCTCAAATCTACACAAGTGCAGGCATATGCCTACAGGTTATTTAACAAGCTGAAGTTTGAGTCTCAAGTAAAACACACACACCTTAGAATGAAAGGTTATTGTTCAAATGTTAGACTCCACATTGACACTTGTCTCTCAAGTGGTAACTTTTTTATATTACAAATTCTTCTTTTTCTTCCATATAAATAAAGTTTGCAATGAGTAACTGTTATCTAACATGAAAGTAATAATACTAATAAAAAATATTCCTCATATGTTATTTCATGAAACTATCATATTCAGTAAAAGAAACAACACAATGTACAGTACTGGTATCACACATGCCATATAAAACAGATATCTCTCACTTTCTGAAGACTCACCTCTCTTTTTAAAAGAAATTAAGTCTACACGTTTGGCTGCAGTGTTGTTTAAGTCTGCTCGAGTATGACCATTGATTTTCTCTAGAACATCAGCAGTTTTATTTGTAGCCAATTCTGTGGGGCTTGGTTTCACACATTTTGTAAATAATCTTGAAGATATATTACTAGCTCTAAGTAACTCACATGAAACAGTATTTTGAGAATTAGCATGTAATGGTAGGTGTAGGAAGTTTTCTTTTGTATTACTACTAAATTTAGAATGAAGCTCACCATCTTGGTCATAATCAACTTCATTTGCAAGTGCAAATAATTTTTCGTCCACTCTATGCCAGTGTGGTGCACACTCCAGTACATATTTATGTGAATCTAGCACCTCTTCTTCCAACATCTGAAGCTGTGAAACAGCTTCATGGAATGTGTATAAGTCAGCAGAGATTTCTCCTGCCTAAAAAATAAAGTTATTACAGAAATATTTACAGAACCATATGGGAACAATTTATAAACGTTTACACAAAATAGACAAATGTTTAAAATATGAACAGCAAAGTAAAAAAAAAAGTTAATGCTTACATAACTGTGGTATAATTAATGCGCATTTTCACATGCATTTCAACTCTGATTGCTGTTGGGATAAAGTAAGATCAAATTTCTTCCAAGATCATATAATTTTTATAGTCTTTATGGTCCATGTAGAAAACTATTTTCCTGCACTTTTCCAATGAGCCTTTCATAAAATCAATTTGTTGTAATAGGACTCTGGGACATGCAAAAAATCTGTAAAAATTTACAATCCAATTGTCAGACACCACGTTCATGAGTGAAACGTGATGGTAGGATGCCTCCAGTGTGATCTGGCCAAAGCAATCTCTTGTAATACAACTGACACATGGTTCTGCTGCACCCTGAGGACGCATTCTGTATGGCCCAGCCTTTTAGTGTGTACATGTTCATCATATTACTCTTTCCCTTATTTGTAGGATGTGTGTGGTTTACTTTCCCTGTTGATACTTATTCTCGTTGACTAAAAGCAGTTCAAGCAATTGTTCCTCTACCATCCCCTATATAATTTCGTAAGCTCGCCCACTCACTCGCCTCACTAGCTATTGGCTGGAGAATGATGTCATGTGCTCTCCTTTGCTCACAAATGAACAGTGACCAAAGATATAAGAAATTCAAGGTTATGTTTAGAATTTAATAGCCAAGCAACTGCTATGAAATTGAATGCCGGAATAATTTCATTAAATTTGCTTTTCTTAACATTTCATGGTTAAAACAAAAAAGATATGTATTAACTTTACGGCTGAAAAATGTGGAACTACTTTTCAATAAAATATCGGCAATGAAAGAAACATAAAATTAAACAAAACTTAAATTACTGCTGTAACAATGAATGTTAATTGTTATTCTGACATAGGCTGAATTTAAAGTTAGTTAAAACTTCCGCTTATATTGCTGCTTGACCAAAGTTTATACAATAATGTTTAATCGATTTTTATGCATTTTACTGACCACTTTCGTTAATGGTCTTTGTTCGTGTAAGCAAGTAGTTGGGTTATTTAACGCGCGTGGCTACTACTGCGCCCAGGTGCTCCAGACATGTATACACGCTAGCCTCTTAGCGGCCTGGCTATGAAGCCATATTTCCACCCAGGGTGGTTAGTTGTTTTCCTCATTCCGCCCTTGAGCATTGGCGGCTGCGATCTAATTTGTGTTGCTCCTTTCCTTTTAGTTTTCGCTGAGAAAATGGCATACAGTCATTATTTTTTTTAACTGCTTAAAGTCTCTTAACAGCGAGGTCTTTAGAGATGGTAAAGAATGGGGGGCAAGGAATCGGAAGGAATTCGGCTATGGCCTTTTGAAGGAAGCATCCCGGCATTCACCTGGAGTGATTTGGGGAAATCATGGAAAACCCAAATCTGGATGCCTGGACGGGGATTCGAACCATCGTCCTCCCGAATACGCCGTCGTGTTTGTACCGCGGAAGAAATCATGGAGATTCTTACTAGAAGCGACAGTGAATATGATCACTTTGATATGGATGACAGTGATAACCCTTCGACAGGATCTCGATGTAATTTTCCTAAGCTGTGTACATCAGCTAGTGGAAAATGACCATTTTTCAGAGTTTGAAGCTACAGATTGCGCGAGCGAAATGTGTGGAAAAAGAATGCTTTAGTGACGCGTTTGACAGCATGTGCTTGTCGATTAAGCTGCAGGACACAAGTGTGGATTACGTTAACATTCCAGCAGTTTGTCATTTTTCCTGATATTTCTAACGGAATATCATATGATATCTATTGCTGATGAGACCAACAGATACGCGAGAATCAATTCACACTATATTTTCACTATGAAGTGGTTTAAAAAGTTCTTTTTCCACATTCTCGAACACTGCATTTTAAATGCTCACGCTCTTCACCGAGTAGTAACCGGACGAAAAATGCCAGTTGCAGAGTTTCGTCTGTTGCATCCATATATTTAAATTTCGTGAGGTATTTTTCAGGATTTCCTGACACCCCCCCCCCCCCCCACCGTCTTGTAAGATCAGGTCCGTGAGACGCCACCCCTCCCCCCTAGAAATCGCCCTCGCAACTTTTTGAGACCTTTTTTCCAAATTTAATTCATATTGCAAATTCAAAGAAGAGCACGCCAATGCGTAAATGCGCTGTATGTTCGATACAGAAAGTGCGTCGAGAAACCAATGCAGAACATGTAATGTATCACTGTGTGTTGTACCATTTTTCAAGGCTTATCACACAAAAAGAATTGCTAACCATGGTTAACTGCAGAGTAATAATTATATTACATTTATACGCCTCTAAAAACAAACGAAATAAAAAAAAAAATTAAAAATATATTAACCCGGGTCAAAAAGAAGGCTGGAAAATTTGTGCAGAATTTGTGAAAGGTATTCGGAAAGGTTCTCTCCAGATAAATTACTACGCTCACAAACTAAAAACATTTCAGTTGCTGTAATATCTATTTAGTATATGAAGTACCGGCATGTTTGATTACGCAGACATTCACTTTTAGAGGAGCTTTAAACTGAAAAACTTTAGATGTTATATTAACTGTATTTATTTTGTATCTGCAGTTTCAAATCGCAGAGCGACAGCAGAAGAACGCCACACACAACGCTCCAGATGTATTCAGTACACAGCCGTCTGGTCTAACGCGGCATTCCAGGGCAGGTAAACAGCTTAGGCATAAACAAAGCCGCACTCAGCGAGGGCTCGGCCGGGCGAACCGTAGCAGTTAAAGGGTTAAAGTGGTTATCAGACAGCAGTTATGTTACCTAATCGAGTATTTGTCATATAACCTTAATTCTGCCCCATGGTCTAAATTAGTTAAAAGAGCTATAAGCTGATACGAATTTAACAGTAAAATATCCTTAGTCATTTTCTAGTAATTTTCAGGTAAAAAGTAGGATTAAATAGTAAAGTTCGATCACAATAAATTGTAAACATCGACTATATAAGTAGGTTTAGTTATTTTCTAACAGATTTTACTCCATGTACAGATGTGCAGTAGGAGATCACGATTCAAACGAGGTGCAACACTTTAGGTTAATAAAATAGTACCGAAGAAATATTTGAGATTTACTGTGATTCAAAACACAAGAAAGTTATGGCGCCAAAACAATTTCTTTAATTTCACAACTCCAAATTTCAGGTTACAATAAATCTTCATAAATCTTAAAAGATGCAGAAAAATACGAACTATACTAACTGAAAATTAGAACCTGTAGGTAAAGCAAAAGTAACCTTTTTGAAAGAAAATTATGGTTTTGAAATGCCTGACACGTTCAGTTACTTACAGACATGAGAGTATGTTTGATGACCATGACCACAAGATGGCCCTCGATTTCAGGCACAAGGGTGTGGGAAGATTCTCTTTAGGTAAGTGTGTCAGGGATTGGAATGAGTTACCAAGAAAATGATGAATAATTTACCGAAAATGTTGAAAGAATTTAAAGATAAAATTTGTAGTGGGCAAATGTATGTGGGTGCAGGATAGGGGAAAGATGGGGGTGTAGGGAAATTGCCACCGGAGCCTGTTCTCCATTGCAATTAAAAATTTAAAAAAAGGATTTTATCATATACACCGAGTGATTTATGTAAAGATTTAGGCTGAAAAGAGGAAAAGAAGATTTGAAATTTGATCAAGAAAATTGTGAGATGATGTCACTGAACTTTATAACAGATTTTGAAAGTTTGAAAGAAAACTATATAAAGAAGAGTGGATAGCAGATAAACATAACTATCGCATAGAAAATTAAATTCTGTAAAATCAGAATAAATGTGTTCATGTATTTATGATAACGGAGTGTTTATTTTATTTTCTACTAAGTGTATGTAATATCCCCGAACCATCTAATGGTGGCGACCAAAGTACATTAAAACGAAGTCCGATTACACCTTTCCTTAGGTAAATAATTTTCATGGTGAAATATCGAACTATCAAGTCAAACAAGTTATAAACAGTATATATAATAATTTACACAGTTGTTTGACATGGCGCCCGAGTACAGGTCTTGGGAAATAATTAGGCAATTAAGTGATCTATAAAAAATTGTCTAAATCACAAGGGAAGAGTGGCAAGGGTACAGAAAAATAATTAGACTTATTGAACAATTAGTTACATTGTAGCGAGAACATCAGCCAAAGATAACGAGTGCGGGAGTAGAAATAGTCGACAATCAGACTGGTGCAAAGAAGACAAAGCGGGAGTTACAACACTACAGCCCAAAGACGACAGTTGCGGCGGAGAGCGGTTTCGCAGTACCGTTGGTGTACGGACGGAAACGACGGACAGACATCGCAGAAAGCAGGTGGAAGCAGCTGGCAGACATCGCGGACATCTAACAGGCAACATTAGGATAGAGCAGCCGGGAAATAAACTTGAAAATTAAATTAAACTACAATAACAATAAATCAGTGATTTTTTTGCAAATTTTAATTAGAAATTTGTGACACCGGTTGTTATTTACTAGAGTTTCAGTGAAAAAAAAAATTCAAAACATTTAAGAGTATTAAATTTCTTAGAAAGAATTTTTTTTTTTTAAAGAATCATAATTAAATACGCTGATTTTTCTTTTCAGTTTCAATTTAAAAAAAAATAAATTATTTAAGTGCATGGTTTAGAGATAGAACCATTAATTTTCAGGCGGTGTAACTGAGTGGGTGCTGTGACCAACAACCAGATGCATTATTTACATTATAATTCTTTCTTTGTGAGATTTTTTTTCTTTTCTCTCTGTGATTTACAGTGACATATTTTCCTTTTGGAAGGTGAAGGAAGATCATGGGTTCCGTGAAACTAGGTTGTTATTTCTTGTTTCTGGGTGATTGTCATGCATTTTTTTTGGTCCATGGTTTATCTACAGCGTTGTTTAGCGTCATTGTGTTGACTTTGACAGTTCATTTGAGTGATTCGAAGTTTGAGTTGGTGGTTTACCGGATTTTCACTGAATTTGTTTAGTTTTATCGCATTAAACATGAGTGCCAGGGAATCTGCTGTCGAGTGGGTAGTGGAGCAAAGTGAGGAGGTGCCCATGAAGGAGTTGATGATGGGATTGGCGAAACAATTTGAGTTGCTTCAGAATACCCTGAGTCACTTCGAAGTAACTTGCAGGCCTTGGAGGCTAAGAATGTCGAAAGGATTAATTTACTTCAGAATTCATTGCGAGCTGAGATAACTATCATTCGAGATAACGTCTGTGAGCTGAAGACTGAAATAGATCAGAAGTTGGAACCCTTGGCCAACAAATCAAGTCGGACTTTAATGACAGTTTCTTGCAGATAAGGAGTGAGCTAGGGCAGCTGCGACAAGACTGCTTTATGAGGAATGAAGAAACTAGGAACACCCTGGATCAATTCAAACAGGAAGTGGTGGAAGAAATGGGCCAAACTAACCAAAGAATACGTGGGGTTGAAAACAAAGTGGGGTACCACGATATTAAGTTAAAGGCAGTGGAAAAGAATCTTCAACTGTGTGAAGGAGGAGTTTAAGGAAAACCTGGCGCTAGGAGCAGCAGAGGAGCACCTTTGGAAACAGAGGAATGATACTACCTGTCAAGGAAGAGACAGGGGGGAAAGTGGTAGGGAAAGTCACCAAGAGAGAAGAACTGCTGAGGAGTGAGGAAAACTTGAGCAGTTCCGACAGTGAGGAAGAGCAGTATGAAGAGGAACTTCGGGGAGAATATGAAAGTATTTGTGAGCTGGTCAACGAACCTATAGAGCAGATGACTAAGTCTGAGAGTGTGAACGAGGATGAGGAAGAGATTATGGAATTTGGATTGGAAGGGGTCATCTACACAGACCTGACGCGGTGGAGTATAGTAGAAACGACCGTTAGGAGAAGAATCATAGAGGAAGTAGCGACTGAGAAAGGAGGAAGTTTCAATCGCTTGGAGAAGGGGAATATTGACCCAGGAGGAAAATGCATACACTGTGGTGTACCCAAAAAGTGGGAGGTTCAAGGGTACATACCATGTTATTTCGCTCAAACCTTTCAAGATAGATGATTCCTCTGGCAACTGATAGCTCAGTATCGACGGTTTTGATATCAGGGGCAATATGATGATCTTGGGAGGAGTTGTACATACGGATGTAAATAGTTCCATTTCCTTAGTTGGTTCAAGTTTTCTATGTAATGCCAATGCAGAAAGTATAATGGATGTGACTACGTGCACAAGTGATTTTGTTTGCTCTAGTGATAACAACCTGGTGCTTGTTTACACAATGTTTGTCAGTGATATGGAGTGTGTTTAGGAAAAAAAAAAACAGTGTGTTGAAAAGAACTACAATTCAATTTTGAAATGTTTGATGGTAATATGTGTGTGTGGTTTTTTTTTTTTCAGGGACCTTATCCAAATATGTAAAACATGATTTCTTTGTAAATGTAAGGTAAATTCGTGTTCAGTTAGAGACCGACCACCAATTTCCTCATTCATGTAATACACTAAGTTATGTCATGTTTGTACTCCTACCTAAGGAGTAGCGGACCTTGATTTTGTCACCCACTCAAATGGGTTCCTGCGAGTTCCCCCATTTGAGGTTTGACATGGAAGGGGTTGTCACAATACAGTGTACAAAACCGCCCTCCTTTAAATTTTAGGAATTAATTGAAAGTGTTTTAATGTAGTCGCTGATATAGTTATCTCTGAACAACTAGCTGTAGTAGGTCAGAGATAGTTTTGTATTGTCTTTCCCGCGAGTGTTGAAGTAGACACATGGCGCAACCAAAAATGTGTTTTAAGTTGTGCTCTTAGTGATTTAACGGGTATATACATAAAATCAGTGTTGAGTGTTCAACCCGATTTAACTACGTAATGCATATTTTACGCCCGTGTTAGTTGTCGGAGACCAAACATATGAGTTTTGGTTTGTGAGTAAGTGTACGGGGTACTGCACATGTGTACGACGGATTTCGGCGCGATTATTCCGTGTTTATAATTGCCCGTGGCTGCTAATGTGGAATCAATTTGGCAATATTCGTTACTCAAGGAGATTAGTGAACTCAAAGAGTGACTTTCCACGTAGTAAAGACTGTTTATTTAGCCGTTACGAGTATTAAGAACAGACGGTGTATGACGAACATTTGGAAGTTATATTACATTAAGTGCTTGCAAGTCACTTGCCACTCTAACGAATTGCAATCTTCGGATAAATATTATTGTGAAGTGCATAATAGTGTTAACATTTTATTTTCCATTGGTGGTCGGAAACTAGTACACTTAAGGAACTATCAGAATAAATGTGTTCATGTATTTATGATAACGGAGTGTTTATTTTATTTTCTACGAAGTGTATGTAATATTCCCGAACCATCTAATGGTGGCGACCAAAGTACATTAAAACGAAGTCCGATTACACCTTTCCTTAGGTAAATAACAATTTTCATGGTGAAATATCGAACTATCAAGTCAAACATGTTATAAACTGTATATATTTCCCAGTTGTTTGACAGACTGTATGGGGGTCAGCCACACAGACGGAAAATATAAATAAAATACTAAAATGTTGGCTGCAAAGGGGGCCATTAAAAATAAGAACTTCACAAACCAAGTCTGGTTGGCTGTAAAGAGGCCAACCAGATATAAAATCCTAAAACTAATAGTAAGACAAAAAAAGAAACTATGTTCATGGTTGAGTGGACGTAAAATGGCCACTCATCCCCTGCAATGTTGTTGTTTTTGTGGCTTTAAGGCGTGTTGACAGTAACAATGACCAGCTAATAACTTGGCTAAAAATATACTAAAATACCATCTGCATGGTCGACTGTAAAGAGGTCGGCCATACAAATAGCAAATGAAATAATTCACAAAAATAAGGCTTAAAAAGGGGCCACCAGGACCAAAGACCGTGCAGCACCTGGATGGCTGTAAAGGATCAAACAGGTTCACAAAAGCATTAAAAGCACTACATGTCTCGCTGGCTGTATAGTGGCCAGCGAGACAGGAATTATAACAATATAAAAAAATTAAACCAATTAACATGTATGGGTGGCTGTAAAAAGGCCATCCTATCTGTTTAGTTTCACCCACCCAGGTTCGGGTGGGTCTTCGATCACTGCCTGCAGAGAAACGGGACCAGGCTCGTCCACCAGCATTTCTATTTCTTCTGGCTCTGAAGAGACAGACGACCCGACTCAGTTGACTCCTTTGTCACCTGCCTGTTCTTCTTCGCTCCTTTTCCCTTCTTCTCCCTACTACTTAGTAGCCTGGGGGGGGGGGGGGACGAAGAGGGGGATTTCACAAAGTGAGTCGAATCAGTCCGTCGAAACTTCGGGCCAAGGATCTTCCAATTGCCTTCATTCACACTTGTAGCAGTTGGCAACGCTACCACCGTGACAGCACATGGGGGTATTGGAGGTGGCCTTAGTTTCGTTATCACAGCTGGTGGATCCTGTTTCGCTGCTGCTGGTGTGGTCGAAGATGCAGACGTGTTTCTGCGGTCTGAGATGTTGCGACCTTAGCGGATTTTGCAACGTATTTGCACTGAAATGAGCACGTTGTGCTTGTGCTCATGTCTGCAACAGTCGTCTGGGTAGCAACACTCTGCTTCCTGATGGGAGTTGGAGCTATCTTAGCAAAGCTAGTTCCAAAAATAGGAGCGGCGAGCGTCTTGGGCTTCTTCTTCGCTTCTGCATAAGGTATCCGCTCTTTGGTCTTCAACTCCTGTATCTTGCACTCTTCAAGATGCACTTGACACTCCCTGCTCCATGTGGGGTGCGAACCGGAGCAGTTGACGCAAGCCTGTGGGAGCGTACAACTAACACCCGGCTCGTGTGCCCTTCCCGCAATTACCACAAGGTGGATTTCCTTTACATGGCGCCGTCGTATGTCCGAACCCCTGACACTGGAAACAGCGCATCGGGTCCGGAACATACGGACGGACATTCAAATTAATGTACCCCGCTTTGATGTTCTTTGGCAGTACTGGAGTGTCAAATGTCAGGACGAAGGTGGCAGTCTTTTACCGTCCGTGTAATCTGACGTACCTCGCCCACTTTTTGATCTTCCCATTCCTTAACGAGTTCCTCGGTAGCTATGTCAATAATATCCCTACAGGTGACAACGCCTTTGCTGCTATTCAGAGATTTGTGAAGTTCGCATATAATGGCGAACTCTCCAAGCTTCTGACAGTTCAGGAGTTTGGTAGCTTGCCTACTGGAAGTTGTTTCCAGCAGCAGCCTTTTTACGGTAATTAGGGTCCCTACCAGACCCTCTAAACACTTAGAAATATAAAATGGGGAAACTTTTCAAAAGTTCCTTCCACTCTTTGCATAACTATAAAAGCATTCGCAAGTGAACAAACTTTTCTGTTACAATTACTTTCAGAAGTGGGGGGGGGGGGGGTTATCAACCCTCACCCGCTTCTTAAAACTGGGTGTATTTAGATTAGTCTTATTTAATTTTATTGTGAGGCTTAATTTTGGTCCCACGAGTATAAACAATATAGAACAATATGCTAATACAACAGGGATGCGCAGGTGCCCCTGAGGTTACACGGTAGCAAGTGATTTCCCTCATCACCCATTCGCCTCTTCGGCACGTGTCTGACCTTGAGGTTGAGGGGTTTTTTTTTTATAGAGGTTTGTTCCGTCCTCGCGATCCAGGCACACAAGTTTCCAGCTCGGGCACCTCGGGTTCGCCAACCCCGTACCTGGCACTTGCATACCAGGCCCCTGCGGGGGTAGTTTTCACACCAAGCGCTAGACAGAAAGGTTGGACACGGAAGTATTGCGATGTAGAGTGATCTGCCATTGTTATTTTAGCTCAACATTTGGTGGAAGTGAGGCTTTGCTCTTAATGTAGTAGAACTTTATTTAATTTTGGGGATCATCGGGAGTCGCTTGCTGCTTGTTTCATTGGTTTAATCTGCAATCAGTATTTATGAGAGAAAGTCCTTTGGAGTTACAAAACTATTTAATAATCGGGAACTGTAGAAAGTTCTCTGGCCACACAATGAACAACGATTACATTGTGAATGTTTGGCCAGTCTCAATCAAGAACGTAATGCTTTCAAACACCCTAATCCTATGGCATACCCATTTTCATTAACACCTCTTATACTAAATTTCAAACCCCAACTGTTTGCTTCCTTTCTCTTCAGACTCACTCTCTACGTCAAGTAACTTTTTCATCCACCGCAACAATTTTTTTCATTATTTAGCACCATTTTATGGCTTATTTGTCTAATGCGTTGGAGAGCTAAAATGTTATACTGATAATCTGACATGACCATTTTATCAGCAATATCTTACACGTAGGCAACAGATATTCACATGAATAACTCTCCTAAATCCCTGTCGCCAACATTTCTGATGTGGGTGATTAAAGCTCCGCTAGCTATGTAAACAAAAACTCTCACTAAGGCTGGGCGCACATTGAGCTGCGTGGTGCAGTAGGGGCAGTGCAGAGAAGGGCAGGGCAGCACGAAAACAAACTATGTCAGGCAGTCGCCCGCGCATATTAGACTGCAATTTCGTGTGGCAGTTTACAGAACATTGTAGTGTTGCGGAAAAAAAAAAAAAATGCAACAAAAAAGCGTAACCAACAACTTGTCAATGCAAAACCTTGATTTTCGTTTTCTGAATTGGACTGGGATGCCGAGCTATTAAAATTGCTATTACTTTATTAGAAGCTAAGTTAGATAAAATTATGGAAAAGTGAGTATATGAAAAAAGAAATTCTCATCTGGGTTTTGCAGTGACAAGAGAATTCTCAAAAGATTTATGCATTATTTCCGGATGGCTCGAGTGGAAATTCACAACATAAGCCAACTTGTTATTTTCTCGACAACCCTCAAATACCTATTGAACTGAAGAAAATCTGGCAGTATTTTCGAGGTTAATTATTTAATTATTTAGCGTTTGCTGGTACATGACATTTATAAGAATGTAATTCTCTTTTATTTCACATTATATATTTAAGAAAACTACATGACAAAACACTTGGAACCAAAAATCAGTGTTCAACAAATTATTCAGGAAATTTTCTTCACAAGAATACTCCCTCTCTCATTAGGAGTTGGATGGAGGTTGCCTTGAAGAAGGAGTAGAAGCGGAACAGCTCAATTCAGTCGGACGTGTGCCACAGTAAGAAAAAAAAGTGTTTCTCGAGACACTATTGAATGATGTAGTGCAAATAATAATAAAACAAATAATATAATAGCCTATATATCAATCTTTTTTTTTAAGTTTTACTAAAAATTAATTCAAAAAGAGAAAATTGTAAGTAGACAATTGAATGATAAATAAATGCTGAATTTTCTCGCCACTTGTTGGGCTCATTGGTGATCCTTGTCCAAATTTCTTCTTTAAATCTAATTTTTATGTATTTATTATGACTGGTTCTATAAATCGCAGGGTGGTTACGCACCAGATTAATCAATTTTCCTTGTTCCAAGTTGAAAATGATTTTAAAGTAAAGCAAAGATTTTAAATAACACAAGAAGTGTTATGGCAAAAACCAGCACGAGTGAGCTGCGTGACAGTTTCTGTGTTGTGAAAACAGCGTGGCACAGTCGAAGTGCTGCGCTGTACTGCGCTGCCCTGCTCTGCGTCTCAATATGTGCTGTTCCGCCTCAAAAGGTTGAGGCACAGAAACTGTGCTGCCCTGCCTGCATCAGCCCGGCCTAATTGTTTGGCCATCATAATCTATTTTTGTTTTGTATGTAGTGCACAAGTGTGTGTGTTCAGCAGATTTTATGTTAGTGTTTATTGTATTGTGTGTCTCTTGGATTGTTTATTAACTTCAATAGAGTTTAATTTGTTAGATATATGTGGTTATTAAGTACCTAGTTACTATTGGTAATAGCTTTTTGAATGTGGCTTTTTCCTGAACAGTAATGGTGTTGTGAAGATTTGTAAATCTGTGTTAAAGTCTACTGTTGAATAATCATTTTCTATGAGATAATTAGGATGAGTAATAAGCTTTAGAGCTCTTATTTCAAATTATACTTTCCACTCACAGCTTCAACACTCAATTAAAACAAAAACAGTTTAAAAACAATAATGAAAATAAGAATACATACATTTAAAGAGCGCAGCTGTGCAAGATCACTATCTTCAATATTATCGTCAACTCTCATGGATTCTTCATCACTTGGAGAGGTCTTTGATTCCATAGGATCAGTCACAGCCAATTCCTTGACTCTGTCAGCATATCTAAGAGTATTTAGTGAATGTTCACAGGAGCTCATACCAGGACTAATCATTGCAATCTGCAACAGAAGTTGGGGGAAAAAAAAGATTCAAACTCAATCTACAACAGATAACTTCATTTTACTAAACTTAATCTAAAGTTACATTACTGTTCCAGGTTTGTGATTTTTTCTTTTTCTGTAACATTCTGTCATTAGCTGTATTAACCCTTTCTGACCCAATGTAACAGTAAAGTAATACAGAAAAGAATTAAATTCAGGAATGCTTCATTTATTATAATATATACAAACATCTGGAATTGCTTCTGTAATGTAACTATTAATTCATCTAGAATGGAAGACTTGATTGAGCAAAGTGAAACATTGTATTTCCAGCTCTATAGTCCACTGTAACTTTTAACGTATAATTCACATATTGCTTTTTCAGTTAAATGCTCTGGCCAAGGTAACGTACTGTAACCATCTAAATTAATAATTAACCATTGAAGCTAAAGTTGGTTTTATAGTCTTTCCATGGTGTAACATTAACATGAAAAGCAGTTTTAGTTCTTCAGTCGCTGATCGTGGGCCATGAAATATAAATACATTAGTCGTTGCTACAATTCTGCAAATTCTGCTGACCAATTCGGCTGATTAAGGGAAAGGTTGCTGGTTTACACACACAAAGCAACAACGTGTTGAGGTGAACACAGTATAAACTTTTAATGACATGAAAACCAATACAGTTCACCAAGGTAAACCACCAGTGATTAATAGCCCAATTTGACTGTATTCCAAACATTGCAAAGTTATTATATTACGAAAATATCAGGCCAACATATACCCGTTGTATTGCTGTCCGCCATTTTACATGCGCTGAAAGAAATATTTTTACCAAGTTCACAGTCACAACACTAACGTTCTGGAACACTTCAGATACTGGGCGAGTAGCTTTGCTCCCACGGATTCACGGATACAGTTACTGCATTCGTGCCGTTCTCGGTTAAAAGCTGACCCGCGCGTGTAATGCCTCCATGCTTTTTGAGAACTAGCAGTAGACTGGTGTCTTTACCGGCATCACATCGTCTATTATTATTATTACTTTATTATTATAGTATGCCAAATGCAACAAAAGACATGTCAATTAGATAATTAAATCAATAGATTCAAGCCATCTTCTGGCAGCTGGTCCAGCTTGATGCAGTGTGAGAAAGCCTCCAGATAATTTTCTTGCTGGACAGTCCATCACAACATGGTTAGCAGTTTGGTTACCACCATCTTCTATTGTCTTGACACAATGATATTTTACATCATACCTACCTCTGCTCGTAATTCACAACATCACATTTTACTCCTAGGTATTCATCTTCCTTTTAATTGCAAATGCTATTCGGTGTACCTTCTTCTCTTCCACAAACCTTACAGTGCTTTTCTTCTTTCAGAAATTGGTCCGATTCTCCATTAATTACCATCTGCTCCATTTCTCGATTTGTCTCTGGCAAGGTTTCAGTTGTTTCTGCAATTATTGCTCCACCCACATCATTAACTGTCACTTCCAGTACCTCATCTTGTCTCTTTATACACTCAGTTTCTTGGCATGATATCTCTGTTGGTTTTATCTGACTTGTCCAATTCAAAATATCTTCCCTTAAACTCTTCTGAGCTGACGCTAATCCCCTTTGACTGAGCAGTATTATCTTCTCTGTTTTCAACCCTTTCCCTAGATAATTTTTTTTTTTTAAATGTCGCAAAGTATTTTGAAAACTGCGGACTTATGATTGCAAGCCAGTTCGAAGACTACAGAAATTGACCGACAATCATCTTGATGACTACAGACATCTGACTTCGATCATCTTGAAGACTACTCCCCATGGATTCTAACCTATACTTGGCCTTGTTTTGAAAACTACTGAAGCTTCAATCCATACATTCCAACGTAGACTCGAAATGATGCTGAGTCGATATGATTTTAAGTTAGATCTGACTTATAATCATATAACTTATTTTGAAAGTTACTGGAAACTAAATTAAAACAGGAAATGATCAATCCCTCCGCAGGAAACATCGTGCAAGAATTTCAAAAACTGAAATATTGAGCTGCACCCACGAGGAACTTAACTCTGATTGACATATGACTGATTAGTCATAAGCATGAATTATAGAAAAGAGTTTACAACTCAAACTGACAATGTTTCCTTTGACATTATTAAAAATAATTCGTACAAAGAAAACTTCCAATTCATACAGACAGTAATTTTATTCCAAATTTAAAAGGCAATTAGAAAAAAATTACTCAAGTTATCATGATTGTGACTGTGTCTTTAACAAAAAATAAAATCTTGTACTTCCCTTTTGTGTTCTTCAAGTCACGCCGCTTGATCTACTACTCAGTACTGCATCTCACCGTATCTGGAAGTCGCACCTCGAAGTTGAACTTCAATGCCTTTCCGCCCTTGAAGTAGAGTTGTTCGTTCGAAGTCGCCTCTGCCATTGTGCATCAAGTCTTTAAGTACCTCTTCTTTGCACATGAACTACTTTGGCCATTGCTACTATGGCACGCAGTTCTAGTCTATTGTTGACAGTCCACTTCCTAATTGTTAGTGTGTTATCCCACCGGCGGAGACTAATTAATTCCTACCGTGGTTTAATCACACAGTCCTGTCACGGTAAAGCTATGTAACCATTTACATTTAAAGATTCATAAAATAAACATTGGATCAATTGCAAATTTAAATATCTACATGGCTTTACCATGACAGGACTGTGTGATTGAACCACGGTAGAAATTGACATTAATTAGTCACCGCCGGTGGGAAAACACGCTAACAATTAGAAAGTGGATGGTCAACAATCAATGATAGAACGGTGTGCCATAGTAGCAACAGTCAAATGAGTTCACGTGCGAAGGAGCACTTCAAAGACACAATGGACAACGGCAGAGGTGACTTCGAGCAATTGACAAATCGACTTTGAGGGCAAAAAGGCATCAAAGTTCAACTTCGAGGTGTGACTTCGAGATACGGCAAGATGCAGTACCGAGCAGCAGATCCAGTGGAGTGACTTGAAGAACAAGAAAGGTAAGTGCAAGATTTTATTTTTTGCAAAAGACAGTCACAATCTTAAATTATTCACTGCATAATAAACTTGCGTAATGTGGTTTAGATCTGTAAATACTAATGTGGATGCTATATAGCCCTGATAGAGACCTTTAAATCAAAGGTGTGTGCCTTATTTTGGTAACAAGTTTATTAGATTGGGCAGGTCAATTGCTTTTGTCAGACTTGGAAGTATCTGTCTGTGCCTGTTCCTTATGGGTGCAGCTCAATATTTCAGTTTTTGCATATTGGTTTTTTGAAATTCTTGCATGATGCTTCCTGAGAGGAGGTTGATCATTTCCTGTTCTTAATTTCCAGTAACTTTCAAAATAAGTTAGATGATTTTAAGTTAGATCTGGAAAGGAGTCTTCAGAATCATATCGAGTCTACGTTGGAATCCATGGATAGAAGCTTCAATGATTTGAATAAGGTCGAGTCTACGACCAGTAATTTTCAAAATAAAGCAGAATGTAAGGTAGAATCTATGGAAAGTAGTATTCGGACTGATGTGAAGTCAGATATCGGTAGTCCTCGAGATGATTGTCGCTCAACTTCTGGTAGTCTTCGAAACGATTTGCAATCATTAGTCAGCAGTTTTCAAAATACGGTGCAATATTTAAAAAATATAGGAAAAGGGTTTAAAACAAACAGGCAAGATAATACGCTCAGTCGTAGGGGATTAGAGTAGGCTCGGAAGAGTTTAAGGAAGATATTTCGAATCAGACAAGTCAGATGAAAAAAACAGAAATATCATGCTAAGAAACAAAGTATAAAGAGACAAAGATTGTGACAGAAGAAGATGAGGTACTAGGTGTGACAGTTCATTTTGGGGATGGAGCATTACAAGAAATAACTGCAGAGAAATCAGAAACTTTGCCAGCAGTGAATCGGGAGACAAAGCAGATGGTAATGAGCGAAGAATCTGACCAATTACTGAAAGAATAAAAGCACTGAGATTTATGGAAGAGAAGAAGGTAAGCAGAATAGCATTTGCAATGAAAAGGAAGAATACCTAGCAGAAAACTGTGACACTGGGAATGATAAGAACAGAGGTAATTGTGATGTAATACATCATGCTGTCAAGGGCGTAGAAGGTGTGATGCAGGTGACGAAAGTAACCAATCTCCAGAAGAAAAGAAAGGTGTTACATTTCTTCCAACACAGGAATTATATAATCAACAAGACAAGAAAGAAAGAGAGAAGCGGTCAATTTTTGTTATCCGCAGATGAAAGAAGAAATATTTGCAAAAAGGGGGGTAAGCTGGAAGAAGCGGAAGCTGCATTTGCATGACGAAGCAAAGAAAGTGAATAGGAAGAAAGGAGGGAAAGAAGAAAGTTGGAAGAAGCGGTATTTCAAGTTGTTTGGTGAAGGGAGGGATGTCGTAAGAAAGAAGAAAACATGTTCAGTGAAGGGGGTTAGGCACAGTCTTCACATGCTTCACTTTACATGGTTGAAACATCCATGCATACCCTCATTTGCATTTCGTTAGGATTAGATTATCATGTTTGTTTTGTCTATCAACCAGAGGTAGTAAATCCAATCCATTACTGGAGTATCGTTACTTTGTTATTCTGTCTTTACCTGAGTGTGGCATAGTTACCTACTTCTCTGCGGTTGTGCACAGATAAGCGACCCGCACCTTTGTTTATCCTACATAGGGTAAAGGCTAATCGAGAATGTGCTTATGCTGACTTGTGTCTCATGACAGTGTTATGATTTATGTGTGGGTATGACGGAATATACTTGTTAGTATTGTAGGAACTGATGAAATATGTGGACATGTGCTCACAGTTCATATTAATGAACAAAGACTGCCACGGAAGTCATAGGAATCATGTGCTCACAGTGTTTATTTTAATGTTTTTATCTGAATGTTTTGTTGTAAATGATAAGCCAAAAGCTCTTCAGGAGGGGTGTAACGATACAACAGTATCGCTGTTATATTGATATTGGTAACGTGATAAGAGCATCGCAGGAAAAGATAACGCCAGTCTACTGCTAGTTAGCGAAAAACATGTACACGAAACGCGCGTGGTTCAGCTTTTAACGGCAGAATGGTGCAAATGCAGTAACTGTACGTGTGCTGGCGATTACATGGGAGCAAAGCTACATAGTTACTCGCTCGGTATCTGAAGTGTTACAGAACGTTGGTGTTGTGACTGAACTTGGAAGAAACAGTCCTTTCAGCACATGTGAAATGGCGGACAGCAATACGACTGGTATCTATTGGCCTGAACATTTTCCTAATATACCAGGCAGGTCTTATAAGTACTTAGCCTCTCTTCCCAATGGCGCCACTGTCACCAGAGAAAGTTATTATCGTGTAGTACATTATCTTAGACTGCTATTGTTAAAATTTCAGCCATATCGGACTCAGTTTTGTTTTGATCGCGTGTGAAAGTGGGTGTGTTCGCGTATTTTAGAAAAATGGAAAAAGAGCAATATCGGTAGGTGAGTCAATTCTTGTTTTTGGAAGGAAAATCAAGCAGCGAAATCGAAGAGTGATTGGATGCTCTTCTCCTTCGATGGCGACTGTCAAAAATTGGTTTCACGAGTTTCAACGTGGTCGCACGTCGGTTTTTGATAAGCTACGCCCAGGTGCCCCGAAAACGGTTACCAAGGAGGATAACACCGATTGTAGGCATGCGAGATTGCTGGGACAGTAGGCATCTCAAAAGACCGCATGGGTTATATCTTGCATGAAATTTTGGGCATGAGAAAGCTGTCGGCACGATAGGTGCCGCGTTTGCTCATTCCGGACAAGCGCAACCGTGAGACCACTTCACAGCAGTGTTTGATGCTGTTTAAGCGCCATCCGAAGGAGTTTTCTACGTTGTTATGTGACCGTCGACGAAACATGGATCCACTGGTACACACCAGAGACCAAGGAACAGTTAAGACAGTGGATTTTACCCGGCGAACATGCTCTGAAAAAAGCGAAGACTGTCTGATCAGCCGGAAAGGTGATGCCCACCGTTTTCAGGGATTCACAAGATGTGATCAACACCGACTACCTGGAGAAGGGCAAAACGATCACAGGGCTTTACTATGCCCAATTATTGGGCTGTTTCGATGCCAAATTGCAGAAAAAAATGGCCTCATTTGGCAAAGAAAAAAGTGGTCTTCCACCATGAAAATGCACCGGCTCACACCTCCACCGTCACCATGGCCAAATTGGGCTACGAACTGCTGCCCCATCCACCATATTCTCTAGATTTGGCCCCGTGTGACTTCTTTTTGTTTCCAAACTTGAAGAAGACACTCGCCGGGCAGAAATTTGAGTCGAATGAGGAGGTTATCGTTGCCAAGGAGGCCTACTTTGCAGATCTCCAGAAAACGTATTTTTCAGATGGGTTAAAGAAGTTTGAGCATCGCTGAGTGAAGTGTACCAAGCTAAAAGGAGACTATATTGAGAAATAAATTGCCACTTTTTCAAAATTTTCATTTTTTCTTTGTAGGCAAAGAACTTATCGGACCGCCCTCGTACGAACTATGCAATCATCGGAATACGGTCAAATCAGGTTATTAATCACTGTTGGTTGGTTTACCTTGGCGAGCTGTGTCGGTTTTTATGTCATTAAAAGTGTATACTGTGTTCACCTCAACACATTGTTGTTGCTTTGTGTGTGTAAGCCAGCAACCTTTCCCTTAATCAGTCGAGTTGATCGGCAGAATTTGCAGAATCATAGCAAAGACTAATGTATTTATATTTCATGGCCGGTGAACAAAGACTGTAGAACTACAACTGCATTTCATGTTAATATTACGTTGTGGAAAGACTGTAAAACCAACCATCAGTCAGCTTCAATGGTTAATCATTAATTTAGATGGTTACAGTACGTCAACAATAGGACATCTCCACCCTCATCTTGTCCAAAGGTTCTAACTTTGGCAAGTCTTGATGGACACCCTTCTCTTCTTGATTCATTCCATCCTTAAAAGCCTGCTGCAATATCATACACAATATCAAGCAGTAGAGGATGTTACTCCTCTGATATAGGTGTCTTCCATAAAGGAAATGTGTGTTGATAAATGCCATATTGGTCATATGAAGTACTTTCCCAAATAAAAATGATTGCCCTCAATGTTGAAATGATATGGTTGAACAAACATGTCATGCAGACCAACATCTCCCATGAAAGTATTTATTCCTTTACCACTGGCGGCTGAGGAACAGTCATATGTTGTCAGTAGTTACAGAGCACTGTCAGAAATTTTTAACTGGTTCTTGACTTTTTTTTTAACAAAGGCTAATTTGCACTTCCTTATTGTGAAAATCATTTAGGAATAAAATGCTCTCATTGGTCCCAAATCTGTAATTATAGGAACCACAACCGTTCTTTCATTTTTCAAAGAAGTACCCATCAGCAAAGAGTAGCTTCTCAGTCTATTCTTTCTCAGCATTCCAACCACACATTTTCCACCACCAGGTTATAAGATTTGAAACAACTGTCAACAAATAATTTACAGTTTTGATGCTTAGGCAAATCACCCACTATGCACAGGAATACATTATCAATCAAACCTAAATGACGGTTTGTCACCTATGTCCCGTTGTCTATACAAATTTCGAAACCCAAAAATGTCAAATTTTATAACATGAAAAATAGCCAAAATTAGTGCATATTATAGGTATAGATGTAAATGAACTTAGGTCAGTATATATTTTTCACCGATATAACAAGAGATATAACTGTGGTCAAAAGTTACTGGATATCTCTCCGATTATTGATCAAATATGAGACTGTAAATGAAATGTACTACACTCTCATGATCCAATGATTCCAAATTGAATCATTAATTTTTTACTTCAAATATTCAGCTCATAAGCGTGTAATCTAAAAATTAATATATGCATATTATTCTCTAATTACATAAGTAAAAGAAAACAGTTTTGGAATGGTATTTGTATGTAGTACAAACCTATAAAAGTTTCAAAATTGGCCGAGTGCAGTCGGGATGCAATACATATGTCAACATTTAATGTATAGTATAATAGACAAGTGTCACGCTGACGTCATGTCACGCCATTACGTCAATCTATGATGTTGCACTATGACGTCACGCTTTACGATATTATTTGTGGGAATGCGCGTTATTTAATAACATTTCCAAGCATCAATGAATAAATTAACTCAGAACACTGAAATAAAAGTATGTATTGCGTTAAAATTGACATATCAATCATTAGATGCTAATATTTATGTAACATTTTTTTTGATATGTAGAAGTATTCCTTAAATTCTTTGTCCAAAGAAATGTAAGATAAAAGCTTTGTATTTTGTGCATCAATGTAGAGAAAATTTTGGTTAGAGTATTACTTCGCATGGATCAGAATTACAAGTGGCATTTGATGTTACAGCATAGGGCATGAATAATTTAGTTTATTTAAAAATATTTTAAACTGTGTCCTATTATTGAAATTATTAATTCGTTAGAATGGAAATAGTTGCACATTGATCCGGGAACTGTGCAATCCTACACTACACTTAGAACAATAATACGTGGCATAATGTAAGTTCATAAGGTTGATTTTAATTTCCTTTGCTTTCACTGCCTAATATTACTGAGCCTATGAGTTCAGCAATTGTGTCAACCATTCAAACGTTTTACTACCAGTCTGAATCACAAAAAGAAATGTGCAAAAATCCTTGAAGATTTTTGATCAAAATTATATCGCAATGCATTATTGCCACTAAAACGCGAAACAGTTCATGTATTAATATGCGTGAGATTGAAGTATTGTTTTTCTGGCGAGAAGTTAATGTGGTTAGGTTGAAATGCAACCTGGACCCTAATGGAAACAAACCTTTTGCTACAACGCAAGGCACGAGGAATTACACTAAGCCGTGAATTGTCAGAACACTGAAATAGAAGTATGTATTGAGTTTAAATCGACATAATAAGTATTAGTAGATTTTATTTATTTAATAATAGATTCGTTTTATGTCAAAGTATTCGTTAAAATCGTTGGCCACAGATATGTAAGAGATATTTTGTCATCGTTAGCGGCAATTTGGATAGATTTTTATTAGAACTGGCACTTTAAATTTTTTTTTTAATAATTTTGTTTTCTTAAGTGTTCTGTTACTTTCATCATTGCTTTGTTTTAACGAAAGTAGTTCCACACTTTTCAGATCTACACAACATAGACTACATTCAAACTAATATTACGTGAAATGATGTAAGTTTATTTTTAATTTCCTTTGCTTGTACTGATGCCATATTTCAGCCGCATGTAACTGTGTCAGCCATTCAAAGGTGTTAGTATCTATCTGAAACACGAATATAAAAAAGTAAGATGGAGAACCCGTAAAGATTTAATATTAGTTAATATCGTGATGCATTATTACCACTAAAATATGATAAAGTAATATATCACCACGCATGTGATTAAAGTACTGCCTGTTGCCTTTCTGACATAAATGTATCTATTTACGTGGTATTTACTTTTAATGCGCAAGTAATTTTCAGTTTTTTTTTTTAAAAAACTTTTTATCGGTGTGCAATTAACGTCCAGTTTCAGTTTTGAAGTCTTTTTTGGTTATGTTTCAAATGTTTATAATACGCTTGCTATTCAAAAATTAGTGAACCCTTCGGGGGGGGGGGGGGGGGGGAGGAACACACAATGTTATGGAGGATTTTATAAAAAGAATATATGGTGCTACCAATAGCAACTAGTATCTAAAGAAGATTCCCACAAATAACAAAACACATTCCGATGTGAGGATCGAACCTAAGAACCCTATCCTTTTGATACTCTTCTCAAACAATGCACTACATTATCTCAACAAAATTATGGTGTAAATGATCTTTACTGTAAATGATCTTTACAGTAAATGATATGTGACTTAGTCGTAATGTCGTCTGGGTTTCTACCAGCAAGTTGCAGTGAATTTTTTACCCTATTTCAGCTATTGTGAAAACACTTGCGTTTATTTGGGGAGTTTTTATTGTTATGGTTGTAGACTGATGTACTACACACTATAAACCATATTTCCAACAATTTATACACAAGTTCAGAGAAACCAACCAGACGTTACATATGTAGAGTGAGAGGTGAGAGCTTGCTGGCACGTGACGCCACGAGTGTTGTTGGCCCGCGTCAGGCAGCAAAGGAGCGTTTTGGCGGGCTTTCAAATACTCTGAATTTTAACGTTGAATTTTACGTAAAATAAGCATTTTCATCAAAAAATAAATAGTACCCGGTAAATAAATGGTATCAATAAACTATTTAAAACCATTTTCAAAAAATAGCCAAATAGCCTATTTAGGAAGGATAGGGAAATACGACCCAACACTTACCACAGATGATGGCGGCTGGGAATGTTGAACATAAAAACGAACAAACACAAGAAATGTGCAATATTCCAGCGGTTAGCCTTGTTCTTGTTAAAAGTGAAACACCAGGCTGAGCCAGACGTGCACATGATGTTGGTTTTATTGCCTTAAAGCATTTTCCTGCTCACTGTTGTTATTTTAAAGCATAATTGTATGTCAACAAGTTATAGTAATGAAACAATAAGCAATTGTAATCTATTGTAAAAGAAAGAAACTACAAATAGAATGACATTTTAATTTGACATACTGTACATATGAAAGGCAAAAAGTTTAGTTACTCCAATGAGGCAGAAAGTGTTAAGCGATTGTCCCACTGTCCTTATTTGTCTTAAGGTAAAATAATCACCACCTTTCTCCACTCAGCATCAAACCCAAAATACATATAATTTTATAACACTTTTCCACAAAACACAAAAAAAAATACTTCTTACCCCATTTCAATGGAAAACGAAATTTTATCTTAAAATTAGGATACTGAAAAACTGTAAACAGATATTACAAATCACCATAGCATACAAGTGTATCTTGAGAAATTTTCGGCCTCTATCAAAGATGGTGAGGCTCCTGGAAATGGGAGGGGGGGGGGGAAGAGAGGGGGAACAATTAACTCATTTAAATGCTGTCACAACTTTCACATGTATGTGTAAAGCTAAGTGAATATGTCAGATGGTTTCTTAAATGAAAGATAGTATACATATACCTTATTCTTGTTAGTCATTACAATTAAAAATTATTTTGTGAAAATGTGTTTAATCCACTCCGAGTTAGATGATAAACATATGGGTAGCTGAATTAAAATATGACCTAATTATAACATTTTGTATTAGAGAGCACTAGTGTGAGAGATTGCCGAGAACACAGTGTAACGCTTTAGTGTCTCTTGTCGTTGATTTGATTGTAATTATAATTATGAATAACTCAATTCTTTAGATCCAAAATATATCGTTTATTTTATATCTTCGGATCTACTAGGAATTACAATGGAATTGGTTATTCTCAGAAGATGCAGGTTCGTTTTTTGGCAATGTTTTTCTCGAGCATTCAATCTACTAGTCTACTCTGATAACTATCATCTCACAAGTCCTAATCTCCATAGCAACTTACAACTCATTGCTTTTTCTCTCCAAGAGTATATATATTATTAGTTTTTTTTATCTACTCTCAGAGATCAAAAATATAATTTTCTTTTGCAAATATTTCTGTTCTGTCACAACAGGTATTTCTAAATCATAGGTATTGAAAGTAAAATAGAATAGGTAAAATAACCAGTCGTCACCATTATCCTAAAGCATAGGTATTATATATTCTGAATGAAGAATTCATCATTATCCTCATCATTACCTTTCGAACATTTCCACTTTTGCAGTCCGTCAGACATGTTGTCTTCTAGAGATTGGGGACTGTCCTATCATTCGCCTAGGTGCCTACAACCTACAATCAGAACGTCAGTAAGCCGTGCTTGGGATTTGAATCTAGTCCCGTTATACTTCCTCAATCCAGTGTGGTAGCATTTAGTGTACGCTGTAAGGCTGGCATGTTTTCAATGAAGAACTGCACATTGAAAGTTATTGTACAAGGGCAACCAGAGGATTAAAGATGTAACTGTATGAAGTCTTGCAGACAGTTTGGAGGATTTTTACAAAAACAGATTCTACAGATGAATTTACAATTATAGACGAGACAATAATTACTCATTACACACCAGAATTAAAATAACCAATATACTGAATAGATGGCAGTTATTCAGCATTAAAAAAGAAAACTGTTTCTGTGCAATAGGTTACGGCAAAAGCTGTTTAATATGCTAATGAGATTTTGTGTGTTAATTGTGTAATCCTTTTCCACAATTTAAATGAGAGAAAGATTGCATCAGCGAGAAATGAAGTATCGGGTTATTGAATTGAACACTGACTGTGATCCATAAGATTCTTAAAAATGTGCAGGGAAAGGGAGAAGAAATTTGATACTAATCTTGTATATGGAAGAATTTCATAACCAAAGTTATTGTACTTTGAAGAATCTGAACATTTACATCTTGGAAATGAGAGAATTCCATAACAAAAATTATTTCAGTGGATAGATGTGAAAGGGAAAAAAATGTAGTAAAGAAAAGAGTAAGGATGGAAACAGTTTTATGTTGAAAAGCAAAGAGAAATATATAATCTAATCAAAATTATTCTAACAGTAGGCCTAATTTTGGAGGAAAAAGATATTTCGGGATTTAGAAGATTTTATAGAAAGTAAAATTAACAAAATCAATGGGGAGTGACAAATAATGTCATCACAAAAAATGTTTTTATTTACATTTGGAGGGTTGAAACTTTAAGAAAATGCAGATGTCTTCGGTGTTATTCGACTTAAAAATGAAATACAGATAAAATTATGGGAAAAATTAGGGCAAAATTTTCATGAAGTTTGAAAAAGATTGCAGGACTATGAGAAATTTCTTAGATTTTATTTGGCACATTCGTGACTAGTAAGATGGAGGGAAG
Organism: Vandiemenella viatica; assembly: GCA_031002005.1. Taxonomy (NCBI): domain Eukaryota; kingdom Metazoa; phylum Arthropoda; class Insecta; order Orthoptera; family Morabidae; genus Vandiemenella; species Vandiemenella viatica. Next base: position 135,267,586 of record JARYHS010011408.1, read on the forward strand.
TCACCAGTAAGTTATGTATCCATTTTAGACAGCAAAGTTTCAGAAATCTGAGGTTTTTGGCAGATGCTTATATACAGAGACTAGGGAGCTGGATCTATAAGCATTGTTTGATCAGCATTTTGATAGCGCAGATCAGTGTACTGGTTCATGAAAAACTTTGAGGAAACTTTTAAATGAACATTAATATAATGTATTTGGGCAAATTTTATTTTAAATAACCTCTTATCTTCAAAAAGAATCTAAATCCGATAACATGAAATTTTAAAGCTTGGTTTCAGGACAACTGAAAAACATAAAAAAGCAGTGAAAAGTGAAATTTTAAACCTGTGTTGAATTTAATAGTATGAACTATAGAGCCCATTATCACTTTACTCAAAGTGTAGAAATTCTAATCTATTGCACTTCGAGTTGGCAACAGATTTGCTACTTAAAATAAGCAACAACTCTATGAAAGCATAGTAATTCACCAAAAGACTTTAACATTACATTTTTTTTAAACAATTAAAAAAATCAGTGAATATTTCAATTTGAAAATCAACAATACAAACTTCAATTGCTTTTAAAAAGGTAAATCAGTGAATATTTAAATTTGTAAACGTACAAATACTGAGAAAAGATTAGGTCTAAACACTGTTTTTCTAAAATATCAAGACAATGTGATGCAAGCAGTAAAGGGATATTTTACATACATCATCACTTCAAAGGACAAAATAGTAATATTGGAAGTAACTTTTTGACCTTAAGGGAGAATTTGTTAAAAATTATTTTTTAAAAAAATTAGCTCTTTCACTGATATGACAATTTTTCAAAGAAGACAGTTAGTATAAAGATAGCATTTTATTTCAAATCTAACACTAAAATCACTTACCATGCAAGTACGAGATTTCTCCCCAATAAAGGAGTCCCTTAGGACTTGTGTGAGTTTGCTAGCCCTAAATGGAAGATGTGCTCCTTTCCTTCCCAACGCTCTTATGCATTCTTTCAAGGCCAGTAAGGATTTGTTGATTTCAGCTCCCTCCATCCCTAAAAACAGGAAATACTATTCAAGTTGACAGAAGCAGTAGGCAAATAGACTTACCATGCAGAGTATGGAAATGAACTGTGTATCTGTATATCATAGCACAGTATTATCACACAGGGCACAGAAAAAATATTACAACAGAAGCAGAACATCACTTTCAAATTGTTTACCAGTATACAGGGTACTATCATAACATTATAGGTATACTCTTAAACGTTGATCAGATGAGAAAATTTAAGAAAGTTATTACTGGACCAACAAAAATAAAAGAAGAATCTATTAACATCAGTTCTGACCCAAAATAACTTGTAACAATTTTTTCTTCGTGTAACCAATTTCTGAGTCAAAGATAAAATTTTTACAGAAAATTTTGCACTATGACACAATAAAACTACATCTTTTCATGAACACCAACTGAATAAAAACTAATGAAATCTGTGAAAAATACAATGGAACAAAATATATTAAATATTACAAGACTTAAAAAAATTATAATTCTAAGGCTAGCTCAACACTTGGTCAAGAATGTTGTAAATGAAGTAAGAAATCCCAATGGGGTCACAACTCTCCACTGGCATGGGGTCACAACTTTTTGGTATACTGTAACTAAAAAATAATACTTTCAAGTGGTTTTGATGACTCTAGTGACAGAGTTATTTTTTTAAAAAAACTAACTTGTTCCAAAAACCGAGGGTTGTTTGGATCCTCTCTAACGAGGCTTAATAAACCTTTGTGCCGGAGTTAGGACAACCAGTTCCTTTCCTCTGGGACCTACAGATTTACTTGGAATCCAAACCATGGAACGACTTGGTGTAGCTCATATGATCAAACACAACTCTTAAAAATTCCTGCCACAACCAAGATTTGATCCCAGAACTAGACCACCGAACTTTTCCATAATATCAATACCAAATAATATAATGTAACATATTTATCACACAGGACATACAAAGTTACACCTTTCACATATTGATGGCAACACAAGACTTTCTCCAGCAGATTAGGTATGCCTGGTGTAACAGGACCAGTCAGACTTCAGACAAGAACTCTGTTCTCTGGCCTCGTGGTGCATGCATCTCCTCTGCCAAATGACTCGTACCTCTCTACATAAGGAAGGTGTTCAATTGAAATATTGTACAACTGTATTCATTTCATGTTCTGACAATTTTTCACAGCCCTCCTACCTATATTTGACAGTTGAAATGGATACAGAAAACATACCGCGATTAAGACGATACTGCTTTTCAGTAATATAACAGGAGCTAAATTCTGACAAATATCTTGATAAAATTAAATAGTAGTAACAACTAAATAAAAAGATTCTAAAAAATTGCTTTCAACATTTACATCGACCAATAAAAGTATATCAAGGAAGACAGGCAAGCAATGTTCCAATGCTCTGAAATGCCAGGAGAGAGACCAAGAAATTTTCTTGCCTTGGGCTTTACCGGATCCAGGAGCAGACTGGGAGTATGGAACAAGAAGGAATTTGGATGGCCTTTTTGAAGGTACAATCTCAGCATTTGCTTAGAGCGATTTCGGGAAACCACGTAAAACTAAAATTTGAATGGATGGACAGAGATTTAAGCCCACATGCTCTCAAATGAAGAGCTATAAGAATCAGACACACAAGCATAATGGAGTGTGCTCCACAGAGGAGTTTTGGAGTAACCATCCTGGCATTTACCTGGAGTGATTTCGAGAAAACTGAAATCTTTATGGGAAGACTGGGATCAAACTCACATGTTCCAGAATCATGTATTAACTGCTCAATCTCTTCCATCAACTAGGCTCAAGTAGGACACCTCAAAACTTAGTCACAAGCACCATTACCGTGATGTAACATCACAAAATGAGTTATAGAAACTAAGCATGCAAGAAACCAATAAATAACTTCTATTAATTCAAATTGTCTTTTTTTTGAGAGAGGAAAAACACCTTTCTATCCCAAATTTTTGTCCACACCCCTACCTTATCACAAGTAAGCACATGTATTGAAAGAATGTAATTCAGTTTATATGAAGGTGACAAGAAAAATCGCAAACAGCATAACCCAGAAAACTGATACATTTTTATTGTATTGTGCTCCTGTGCCTCAGGATAGCAAGTAACATTAAATACCAAGAGCATACATAATGAGAAATGGACTTACCAGTTTTCTTCAAAATGTATTCCACTGAGGAAAACTCTGTATACATTCACGTACAAACAGTTTGAACAACTGAATAAAAATATCCTTGTCAAAATTATATCATGTAAAATGAAACTTGACAGGAAGATTGTTAGAACAATGTTACGTTCCACACAGAGATGGAAAGTTTAGGAAGCAACTATTTTTTTTTTCCAAATAATGTCACCATATTAGTGATAAAATACATCATACTGCTGATCAGGATTGATCCACAGCTTGACTACTTGTTGACACTCTCCTAATATTAGTAATTAGTGTAAGCCAGTGAGTATTTCATTGCATATCATCACAGGTCTAGAACAGTTCCAGTTTTTAGTCAAATAGTATGACTGGTTGATCTGATCTGACCAAATACAAACTTGAACTATTTTCCACCCTTAGGGTGAGTAAAATCTCTTGAGCTTGAAGAACTCAGAAGTATTACAAAATTTGAAAGATTTCTGTTTGCTTCGAAAACACACTTTTTATCAAGTCTGGGCAAACATTCATAATGTAATCTTTGGTCACAGTGTCTGTAACATCCAGATTATTAAAAAGTTGAGCAACTCCAAAGAAATGAATTGCCAGAATACTCGATTCAGTAACACATTTGGTCTGACGTCCAGTGTAAATAACCTAATAACTCGCATACAGCAAACGTGGATAAAGACCATTAACGAAAGTGGTCAGTAAAATATGTAAAAAGCAAATAAGCTGTAGTGTATAAACTATGGTCAAGCAGCAACATTAGTGAAAGTTTTTAATAAATTGAAATTTAGCCTAGGCCGGAATGGCAATTGGGATTGGTGGTTACAGCAGCGACTGTGAGTAATTGAAGTATTATACATTTTTTTTGATGTTGCTATCATTAGATGTGCCGCATCTTTATTGTCCATGTTCCAGCAGCATATGTCAAGATAGGCACATAGTATATGTGATAAATTACTCTCTTGCTTCTCTGTGGCACATCTTTACTCCATATCAGGCTTTGGAAATTGAATGACACAAATATCCGCATGCTGTTGTGTGTTCTGTATCAAATTTTAATGTGAATAAAAAGCTTCAATCTCAATTTGATGTTGATGAGATATACGTAAAATGCAAGGAGAATCTTAGCATGTTCATTATAATAAATCAGTACTTTGCCAGAGATGAAGGTCGATTTTAAGCCCACTAAAAATTTCAGCAAAGACCTGGATTTGAAGCAGACAGATGTAGAAGTAATGAAAAATATGAATTCAACCATATAAAAGCACATTTGTATTTTGGGATAGAAAAAATAAATGTTACAAAAAATAGTACATTTTGTTTGAATATTTATTTTTCATTACATTTAGATTCTGTCCGATAACTCTGAAGATTATGGTATGCAACTGGGTTACTGAAGGTATCCGGTTCAAATCCCGGTCTTAGCTATAATTTTTACAGGCCTTAAAATTGTTGGCTAAGCGGTGACCCTCTGGCCTTGCATTTGGGAAAACATGAGTTCGAATCTCCACCCAAGCAACCACATTTGGGTTTTCCATGGTTTCCCCCGATTACTCCAGGCCACTGCTGAGATGCTCTCCTCAAAAAGCCATAGCCGAATTCCTTCCCATTCCTTGTTCCTAGTCCTATCTCACCTCTAACAACCTTGAAGAGACAATGCCACAAACAAACAAAAATTACATTCACCTCTGCCAAAGCTTTGATAAGCTAATGTGAGGATGCTAGGAAGCTCTTTAGTTCAAATTTTGCATTAATGTGAATGTCTCTTTTCCAAGTTAGGTGGCTACGGTAGAGAGCACTATGCAGCCAATAAAAAACTTAGTGACTAGAACTTTGAGATCACATGAAATTATTATTTTTATCATACAGAATCTTTACAGTCCATATTTAAATTAAAATATATAATAATTTCACTTTTTATTAACGAAAAGTATTGAGTGAATCAAAAGGAATCTCAAACAAAACCAACACATCATGTGTGAAATGAGTGACAGTTAACATTTCACTGTGACTGCGTTGATACACGTGAGAATCTTTCATTCCCATACAGTGTGATGATTTGTTAAGACTGGGTTGGGATGCTATTTTTGTACATAAAAGATCATTCAGTGATGTGATAACATGAGTCAGGTAAAGTACAATACCCTACAATAGAGTAAGGATGCCAGCCCTTTTTTTTCAGAAATTTTTAATATTGATTCCATGAAAAAACCACATGAAAACGTTAAAGGAGACTGAAGACAGAGTGGGAACCCGTCTTTCACATGGACGAGCTACGGATCAGTTTGCTCCCAAGGGGGGCAAGCCAACATTCGGCTGTGTGGACTAATGTCAGGCTAGTGTGGCCCAGCATTAATAATGATTTCAGAACAAAAAAAAGAAGAATATTTGATCGAGATTTGAACCCCAACCTCCCAAACAGGGAAGCAGGTACCCTTCTACATACACCACGCAGCTGCTGCTTGGAAATTGTTTCAATATTTAAATGCCATTTGGATTATGGCACAGGTGTATCTCACAAACTAGGAAGAAATGACTGTTCCAGAGACATATGGGGTGAATTTACTTCAAAATCAATTCTTAACATGTTCAACAGTAAGGGCTGATGGACCAGACTATTTTTTTTTTTAAATTTTGGCTTTACACCTCATAGACAGCAAGGTGATTGGAGGCAGGATGAGACTGGAGACAAAGAATGGGAAGGAATTTGGCCATGGCCTTTTGAAGTAAGTATTCTAGCATTCACCTGGAGAAATTTGGAGAAACCATGGTAAACCCAAATCTGGATGTCCGGATGAGGATTCGAACTGGCGTCCTCTCAAAATCAAGGTGGACCCATCTAAACCAGGGCTCAGGAAGTACAACAGAAAGAAGAGCTTTCTACATCATCCCCCGAGTGGTTTGGGACTTAAGAAGCTAAAAACTGGCTCTGTTCACTGAACTCTGTCCACTCGGCTAGAAATACCTGTATGGCCATAGTGCTGTTAAGCCAACTTCTTGTAGCATATGGAACATATTTAATACACATGTAATCCAAAATAGACAATTTCGGCAAACAAAATAAAAGTTAGATAAACTATGTAGCTATAATACTGACGAGTTTGCCTGTTTGCAGATGATGTATCAGCTCCTCTCTCATTCCCTGCCAAGTCAATTAGAGAGAACTTCCCATGAATTTTATGTATTCCTGGAACTCTTAGAACAATTTGGAAAACCGCATGTGATCGTGAAGAATTTGTATTAGCTGATGTTTGACCAGAAGTCCTGTAACAAAAAATAAAGTATTGTAATAATCACATAAAACTGTTTTGGAGTTTATACCAAGTACTTATCATAATTTTTAAATCTACTATATTTTTCTGGTTCAGTTGAAAAGAAAATTACGAAAATATTGGCAACATTGACTGAAGTGTTTACGAACGGGGACTTCCTGAAGAGGCTAGGTTGCGTGAGAATCCCTGTTCCCCGTTGTTTGGTTTGATACTCGCTATTTGAACTAGTGCTGCCAGCCCTATGAATTTATCTGTAGACCTATGGATCTTTTAAAAAAATTAGGAATTTTAAATTTATCTGCGTTTTTTTGTCTCTTTTTTTATTACATATTGTGCCTTCTTTTTTTTTTTTGGGAAGAAGATCAGACATTAAAACAAAAAGGCAAAATGTTGTCTATGTTGTCAAGCTAGTTTAAAAGCTCGGAGCAGATTAACAAATGTACCGGGAGATAAAACTAAATACAACACAAATGTGATTTATCATCAATGGTAAGCAACACTAATACAAATCTGGTGGTTTCTCTGAAAGTAAAATATGACAAAGTATCAAGGGGCAATACCCTACACAGAGATGGGGAGAACCATGCCTCTACTTGCAAGCTGGAAGTCATGAAACTCAACAGTCCATGCCTTTCTGATATACCAAATCAAAGTGTGATCCTCCCGATAGCTATTCATCCAGCTAAGCTGTTTTGCGTGTTTATATTGTGTACTGATGTATTTCCAAATGCTTTTTGCTCATACAATTATAACACCTTCGTTAACACCCATGCCCCTGGCCGGAACCGCACCAATCACCGAGAGTATCGGTAACGCTCAAGCCATCCCATTCGGAAGGACAAGGGTTGAAATCCACCCGCATTTTGATATTGCATGATTAATCGAAATCACTCCGTGAGTGATGGGATGATTCTGAGGAATGGCCATGGCTTAATTCCTTCCCGAAACATGCCCCCAATCCTTTTTCCTCTATAATGATTTTGACGTCAACCAGCCCTAAAACAACACCGAACTAGAGGCTCTTCACATGTGGAAATAGCACTCTAGTCCCTTCGCTACCATGTTCGGCCATTAAATAAGATAAATCCAACAACGATAAGGTCCGAAACACACCACAGATATGTAATTATTTTTATTTGAGAAATTATTTTTTGCTTTTAGCGTAACATCTAATCGAGATCATTAGAGGCAGGAAAGGACTGGGGGCAAGTAATGGGGATATGAATCCTGATAGTATTGGAAACTAGGATCGGGTAAGAATTTCAGCCACGGCTTTTTGAAGGACTCTTTCCGGAGTTCAGCTGGAGAGATTTACGAAAATCATGGAATACTGAAATTGGATGCCTGACGGGGTTTGAATTCGCGTTCTTCCGAATGCCAGGCAACAGTGTTACCTATAACCAAAGTGGGCTTGGAAGGCAGGAAGTAAAGCTTGACAGAAAATTTTATAGAAGTATCAGTGTTAGTTAGAAACACAGAGAGATATGAAAGTTTTCCCACTTCCATCTTCTAGATTTAAAATTTGGAACCGCTAATTCACATTGCAGACGGATTTAGTTATTTATTTACTGTTCGTAATTCTTATTATTACTACTAAAACTGTTGCTACTGCGTTCAAGTTAAGCTTACCTTCTAAATATAGTATGGTGAAAACAAAATTAAAATGTTAACCATTTATTTTTCTATAAATAGTTTATTTATATTTCGTGTCTTAGTTTACCATTAGAGTTCTTATGTAAATGCTCTTTCTACTTACACTTAACCTTTGTGTGCATTTGTCACACACAGTTCTATAACGCTGCAGCGCTAGAAAGTGTAACTAAGTCCATTCAAACTCTCTTATTCGTTTCCTGTGCGTAATTTAGCGATTCTTTTCGGTATTTGCCATATAATTGCGTTTGCTTGCGAATTGTTAACTGTTTATTCGAGGAAAAACAAACACACAATGGTTATCAAAATTACGAAAAAAGTGTTATCACCTCCCTATAATCAATCAATTTGGTTATTTCAATAATTATTATGACTAAAATGGTGATATTCGTGATTAGTTTTACTGTAGAACTCCGAACTTTGCGTCTGAGCGTCCGCGAGTTTCTTGCAGCGCGGGCTCATATTTTTAGTGGTGGGTAAAGTGCTGGGTATGAGAGGTCTATTTTATCATGAATTTAGTGTACCACCTACCAGTTATACTGTCCCATGTGGTATTCGTGTCTAGAACGAAGCATAATCGAAAGGCGAGGGGTCTCGCGAATTCTGTACCCGACTTTACAGGCCTTGTTGACGTAGTTAAAACAGGGTATGTTTCATTTTCAGGCAATTTCGGAAAGGAGAATTTTTCCATATAAGTATCAATTTTACATTGAATGCGAGTGATATGTCATCAAAAAGCTGAGGAATTAACCACAACTTAGTACCGATTTAAAGGCACATTATATCTTGCCGTCAGAATGATTATCGTGATTTCAGTGAACGATTGGCATCATATATGGAGAAATGATAGTTTGTTGTGGAGACTGTTCATGCAAAAAGATTTTGTATTCCATGAGCCTCGAGGGATGTGGATCACGTAGTTCTTGAACATGGTTTTAGAGAATAGTGTGCTCGATAACAGTCTAAATGAACAAAGTTTTGGGCATCTGATAGTCTTTTCTAATAATATATTTAATTCTAATTTATTATAAATTTGTTTTTCCACATCTGCCTCCTCTTTCATTTGACAACCACTTCCAAGGAGACCAATCACTGAATCACTGCAACTGCATTCGTATCAACAAAAATAACCTGTTTCTACGCTAGTATGTAGTGGCAAGATTCTGTTCCCGATTAAACCTGTATTTATATATAGACTACTTCCATCAAGTGATGCTTGTCATTACTTTTATTTTACTTCTGTATACTTAAAAAAACCTCAGGACTTAAATATAGCCAACTATTTATTTATTGCTATTTATATTTTATATTAACTAATAATAAGAATGGGTCACTATTATTTTACTTTGTGCTAAACCTTTTGCGGTCGCCATTACATTGTCCATGAATCCCAAAATTAATTTTAATTTGCCATAAGACCCTGTATGGAAGCCATCACATTTGTTTTAACAAACCCACCTTGGTTCAGGTTCATTTTTTTTTTTTTTTTTTTAACTGCTTTACGTCTCTTTTTAACATCGAGGTCTTTAGAGACGGGAAAGGATGGGGGGCAAGGATGGGGGCAAGGAATGGGAAGGAATTTGGCCATGGCCTTTTGAAGGAAGCATCCCGGCATTTGCCTGGAGTGATTTGGGGAAACCATGGAAAACCCAAATCTGGACGCCCGGACGGGGATTCAAACTGCCGTCCTCCCGAATGCGAGGCGAGAACGCTAACCATTACACCGCCCCGCTCGGTGGTTCAGGTTCAGATGGGTTAATTATTTTCATGGTAGAATCCACAGATGAGTAATCTTTCAATTCAATTTCAATTACTGATGACGTCTGGACTTGTTCTATAGATAATTTCATCACCTTCTGCACCATTGTTCTTTTCTTTTTGATTAAAGCTTTGTAAGTTGATTACAAGATCAGAGTTGGAAAAGACTTGGGGATAATGAATAATAAGGAAGTCACACAAGGCCTTTTGTTAAAGGGATCATCCTGGCATAAACCTAGAGCGATTTGAGGAAAACTGAAATACGAATGGCCTGTCTGGTAATGACCAGCATTTACTCCCGCATGCTGTGCATGAATGTTAAATGCTGAATCATCAAGCTCTGCATTTGATTTCTCTCCTATACACGTTACTCGCCTGCTGTAATGAGTTTAACAAAGCTTGTTCAATGTGAGGAGGAGGACATTTTCATCCAAATCTCTCCGAATTTAGTGTTGCAGACAGGCTACGTTCATTGAGTTAGATGATGATACATTAGTAGTTGAGACATTAGAGGCATTTCATGAATAATTGGTGGTAGAGGCAATTGAGCTTTCCCTTTGAAAGAATGCAACAGGATACCCCCAACCCAACAGATGCACACCAACTTGCAACTTAACTGTCCAGAACTCCTACTCAAGTAGTAGCCCACACTAAATTTTATTCATAACAAAGCACAACTCGAGTAACGCAGGTAGCTGTTCCATCCTGTACAATTCACACAACAATCCCTAGCCCACGGCCACCTCCAACAAGAGAATGTAACTGAAAATAATATTTGCCAGCGTACCTGTATATCCATAGCTGGGCACAATTAATTCGAAAGTTAACTTAGTTAATCATTAATCCACTCCTTAAAAAGTTAATTTCGATAATCGTTAAAGAGTTACATTTTTGTAAATTTAACACAAGTTAAAGTTATCAGTTGAAAGTTAACCATCAACAACACATCTATCCTTTGGATTCTACAACATGTAAAGGAATCATGTTGGCAATAAAAAAGTTTACAATGCATTGGTCTAGACCAGCTTCGGATAGGCTGCTGTTGGTAACTACGATGCCAAAAGATTCACCAATGCTTTGTTGACATAACTTTTTGTTAGTTGATGGTGATGGGGGAAAAAAAGAGTTCTACTGATATCTACATCAGGTGAATCCACGGCACTTGAAGGATTTGAATTTTATTTTTGTTTCCAATCAGTTGATCCTGCTTTCATTTTTTTTTAAATCATAATTATTTGGATGTTTGCTTCCTACTCATGTGTTGTTTAAGATTATTAAGGCTAGAAATGTGAGCCGTGATTGCAGAAAGTTTAAGCAAACAGTTTGAATTTATAAATCAAAGTCTTGATTTAAATGCAATATAACCGCATAAATGTGGCCAAAGATGTTTTACCTTCTCGCTGCTATTGCTAGCGTTGCTGCTTTCACTAACAGTTTCTAGATTTTCAGTTTCCATGATGTAATCATGTAACAAATATCAATTTCATTTATTTCACTAACAAACTCCAAACCAACATGAACTAAAAAAATGGCACTATATTAGTAAAAAAACATAAATTATATAAATATTAAAATCAATCACTGGCTTGATTTGAAATGTGAAGCCGGTTTGCAGACATAAATAACAAACAGTCGATAACCCTAGGATTCCTGCTCACGCCCACGCCAGGCCTAGCATCACACTCACACCTGCACTTTGCGTTAGCTAATTTACTCGCTATTCACCTCATCAAACATACCACTGTGCCGAGGCACTCTATTCAAACAACCAATGTAATGGATTAAAGTTAACGGAAGTTCAGTTTAATGGAAGTTAACAAGAGCGTTAATAAGTTTTTAGGTTAACTTAAAAGTTTTTTCTCAGTTTTGTTAAATTTGTTAATTAACAATTAACAGATTAATGGTTTTCTGTCCAGCCGCGTGTGTATCCTTGAGACAGCTCTTGTGCAACATGTTATAAAGATTCTTGGTTCAGTTACTTGAACATTACACATTGGACAACAACATTTGAGCTTTGCTCTATATTTCAATCCACATTTGCCTAGCACCCAACATGCAGTGTTTACATTCGTGGTAATAAGGTAGGAGGGGAGGCAGAGGAACCATGACGTTGAAAGACATACAAGTCAAATAAACAGTTCCAGTTGCCTAAACACCACAAAGAGCAATGCTTCTTAGATTACACCCCAAGAAACTATATCTCCAGAGGAATATAACATCACTATTTGAAACGGACAAGCATTAATATGAATTTCATAGAACGATCACATAAATAACTGGTGATTTCTATCAACTCTCAGCTCAGATGCAGTAGGTCTATCAAACCTGTACCTTTTCTTATTCAGATTAGGTACCCTTAGGATAGAATTAAGTGGTTCCATCAACATTTTTACATTAGTTGAGAAAATATAAGACGTTATATTCCTAAATAGAATAATTCCGTATTCTTAATAACACTTTTCTTCGTTAATAATGTGAGTATCTAATTTTTTTAAAATTAAATAAAGGAAAATCCTTCACCAAATAAGATATTTTACTTCTTTTTACTTATGGCTTTACATCTCGTCGACGTCATTACAGGCGGGATGGGACTGGGGACAAGGAACGGGAAGGAATTCGTCCTTGGCCTTTTGTAGGAAGCATCCCGGTATTCGCCTGGAGCGATTTGGGGAAACAATGGAAAACCCAAATCTGGATGCCCGGACGGGGATTCAAACCGCCTTCCTCCCGAATACGAGGCAGAGCATTAATCACTCACCTGCCACGCTCAATGACATAAGATAATAAAAGTAGTCTTGAACATTATTCACATGAAAAAACCTGCCAGCCAATTCCCAGCAGCAATTCTGAAGTATATGCCGATATAAATTTATCTACAATTGTTCCAAACGAGTTTCAAATATGATAATATAATCATTCTGCACTCTTTGTCAATGAAATGAAAATGAGGACAGAAGGAAATGATAATGTTCTCCCAGCTATTTAATGACTTTAAATTAAATTACTGAGTCACATATTTCTTGCTAACAAATGTGAGTACAGTGTCCATTTACATAATATGCTTATAAATCCAATAATGGTGATGATGAAACTTCTGTTAGGCAATGAAAGCAAGGAAGGACAGGGTAAATAACCAGTCACTTACAACGAAGGTAGGAGGACCAGGATAAACACACTTAACAATGTATCGGGGGGGGGGGGGGGGGAATCTTAGTCATGTAAGAAGTGAGCAGCAACGTTTTTTTTTAACTTATGACTTCACGCCTTGTCAACGTCAAGGTCATTAGAAGTGGGACGGGACTGGGAACAAGGAATGGAAAGGAATTCAGCCATGGCCTTTTGAAGGCAGCATCCCGGCATTCGCCTAGAGTGATTTGGGGAAACCATGGAAAACCCAAATCTGGATGCCCGGACGGGGATTCGAACCGGCGTCCTCCCAAAAGCAAAAAAACTCGCCTGTACTTTTGTGAAGAACACTGACACAAGTACATTTAACAATAATTATTTGTCATACAAATTACAAAACAAATTTATGAACCTATTTTCTGATTCATGCTTCGATTGGAAAATGATATGGAAAACTATTTAACAATACTAATATTTTGCTTACTCTCAAGCTGTACATAACCTAATGCATTGTGTAAAATTAAATTATTTATATCAACTTTCATTTACTTTATTGTTGCTTTACATTAACAAATACAATTCTCAGTTTCATCCAAACTTCGCCGTACTACACATGATCTCTGCTTCTCCTCTTTCTTCATGACAAAGATCCTCTTCCTACACTGTTTATTCCAGAGATTTTCATGTACATTGTTCATTCGGTAACGGCGCATGGATTTCTTTGACACAATGAAATAAAACGATATAAAATATTTTTTAACAACATAAATATATAATCAGTTTAACATTAATCAGATAAGAATAGTGATTCGAAAATACCACTATCAAATAACACTTCCCATTGAAATCAAATAAAAAAAACATTAATTATTAATTATTTAAAAACTAAGAGGCTGTGTATTCTTACAATTGTCACCATAGGATTCTCTTCCAGATCAGTAAATACATTTGTAAGCAGATATATAGATATAAAAATAAGGAATGATGGGGAAATAAGTCCCAACACTTAATGCAGATGACTGTGGCTAGGAATGACGAACCCAAGTAGGTCAACACTAGCGATGCAATATTTTGGCGGCCAGCCTAATTCTTGTCAGAACTGACAGACTAGGCGGAACTAGTCGTGCAAAGGCCAATGGCCGACTTGGTGATCATCATTCCCAGCCACTGTCATCTGTGGTAAGTGTAGCTTTTTAAAAAAAAATTGCTTACAGAATTAACACTAACACTTCCAACGAAATTTTAATATTACTTAGCTCAGCAGAACAGAAATCAGTTTTGCAAACACCGAAGGATTTACTTTTGGCAAATTCGTGCTTTCTGCTTTCACACTTCCATCTTCCACTGTATGATGTTTTAAAATAAACTAGATACAAGCGATCTATTAATAATAACTATATGAAAAATCGCTATGTGACAGCTATGATGACAAACGAGGGATACAGTGCAATTGGTTGAGTTTCAGTGCATACTATAAGATGAAGTCGCACTAGAATCCATTAAGGCACATACTGTTTCAAATACTCGTAAAAAGGACAAAAAGTATTGAATATTTAAAATGAAACTTAAAAATTATTTGTCTTTTTAGGAAATAAAATTAAAATTTTGATTGCTTATGATGATAATTACATTATTTATGTATTTTTAGATTTTTCACACACACACACACACACACACACACACACACACAAAATAAAATAGCCTATTCTTTCCCCTTGCTATAAACCTCTCATTACACAATTAAGATTTTTCACCGATATATTGCAAAGTGTGTTCGTGTTTGTCCTGGTCCTTCCTCCCTTAATTTGTGGCAATTGACTGGTTATTTTTCCTATCCTTCCTTGTTTTCATTCTTTAAGTCCCTGTTATAATTTTTAACTGTTACACTTAAGTATTGCCAGAACAAAATAAGCACCTTTGTGAAAAATGGCAATTGGCATGCATGCTAAATTAGTATATACTTTCATGAAACTATATACTATTATTAACGAAGAAAATCTTGAAGAGCATGATTTAGAAACTTTTGTGCATGCTCTAAGCTTTTGGTTTCGATGATTTAAAAAATAATTTATGAAACTTTCACCATTCAATTTTGGCAAAACTGAATTCTATGTTACTACTATCACTAACAACAAAGTACACAAATTAAAAAGAACACAAACAATACCTGGCATTATTTCCATGCTGTATCAGTTTTAGAACATCTTCCACAGAGTCAACAACTGTCTCTGTCAATCCTACAATTTGTACTTGTTGTTTACCATCTTCTAAAACTCTAAGCTTAGCTTTGTTACTTAGTAAGTCAAATACTTTTCCACTATAGATTTCAAAGAAACTAGCAGAAACCATCAAATTAAGAGTCTTGTATTTAGGAGACTTCAAAAACTTGAAAACATCTTTTGCTGCCATTGCATATATCCCCGTCTTACAATCTTGAGTTTTTCCATGAAAATCGCCACCCATTGTATGAGTCTTTCCACTTCCCGTCTGGCCATATGCAAAACAAGTTGCCATACCACCCTCAAAAATAGTGTGGACCAGAGGCTTTGCTGTAAACCTGAAAATAATAATAATAGTTAACAAATAAAGTGAGTCCATCTGGAAACTGTATGTCATGTATTTCAATAAATGAATTCTCTTTCTTACTTGTAAACAATTTCATTGGAGCATGTTTCGTCAAATGCATAGTCAAACCGAAAAGCTTGGTTCTCTAAATACTTGGTCAGATCTACTTTACTTTTAGGCTCATGGACCACCATTTGATCTTTTGTAGGTACAGTTATAACATCAACTTCTTTTCTGGCAATTTCTGAAACAAGAAGTTCAAGTATTAAAACTTTTAACAGCACATGATTTCATAATGTATTTGGTTCACGAGAAGCATTATAATTTTGTTTGTAAAACCTTCCACAAACGAGTTATATGGTAAGCCGTGGTGTGTACACTAGGGTGTCCCGTCGATGTATGATAAAAAAAAAATCTCAAGCTACATTATCGCAAGAGGTATCAAAATTTGCGTAATTTAACACAGATTACGAAAAAGGTTAAAAAACTAGAAATGCGTGTCATCTTGAGGGCTCTACCACTCTTTGAAGTTTTGTAAATTTTATGTTTTTACAGACTTAAACCGTATGCATAAAATAATACAAAAATCAAGTTTAAATGGTACGAGGGTGAATCAAATATAAAAAAATATTATTTTTATTTTAAGTGCAAAAAAGTACATATCTTATTTTTCTACGTAATCTCCTTCTTTAGAAACACATTTTTCCCAGCGGATAGGCAGCTTCCCAATTCCTTCCATGTAGAAAGATGCAGGTCGTGTCTGCAGCCAATTGCGCACGTAGGCTTCCACCTCAGCATCACTGTTGAATTTTTGGCCTCCCAAAGCTTCCTTGAGAGGACCAAACACATGAAAGTCACAGGGTGACAGGTCTGGACTGTAAGGAGGGTGGTCCAGTGTCTCCCACCCCAGTTTCTCCAATTTTTCCCTGGTTAAGGCTGCTGTGTGGGGGCGAGTATTGTCATGGAGAATAACCACTTTCCTCATCGGTAGGTCTCGTCTTTTGCGGCGATATGCAAGTCGGACCTCACTCAAAATGTCGCAGTAGTAGGCCGCATTGATTGTCCTGCGCTCATGCAAAAAATCGAGGTGCAGCAAACCACGCTGGTCAAAAAAAAACCGTAGCCAAAACCTTGCCAGCCGATAGTCGTGACTTGGCTTTCACTGGTCCAGGTTCTCCTTTTTTTCTCCACTCCATACTCGCTTGTTTGGACTCAGGGGTGTAGTGGTGCACCCAAGTTTCATCACAGGTGATGATGTGAGTCAGAAATGGGTCCCCTTCTTCCCGAAATCGTGCCAGAAGACGCTCACACACCTGAAGTCGATTCAATTTCTGTTCTGCTGTGAGAAGGCGAGGAACCCACCTGGCGCACACCTTACGGTACCCAAGCTCCTCTGTGAGTATGGAGTAAGTGCTCCCATAACTTATTCCGACCTTACTTGCAATTTCAGAAGTGGTAAGACGCTTGTCATCTTCAATAAGCCGTCTAACACAGCTGATGTTGTTCTCTGTAATGCTGGTGCGGGGTCTGCGATTATGGCTCTCATTTTCAACATGATGACGACCATCCACAAACTGTTTATGCCATGCAAACACTCTGGCTCGCGACAGTGTCTCTTTTCCGAACTGGGCAGTCAATCTCCTCAAGATTTCTGCCGGTTTTACGCCTTCTGCAGCGAGAAACTTGATTATAACACGTTGCGCAATCGACGAGTGTACCTCTTGCTCCGACATCGTGACGGATGGCACTGAGCGAGTCGAGGGGGGGGGGCTGACGGTCTTCCCCCACTACTGACAAACCTACCTATCGCCAAACGAAGCGGGAACGTTCTCCCACCACTATTGCGCCTGAACGGCCGAAAGTCTTGTTTATATTTGATTCACCCTCGTATTTAATTATTGAAATTAATGAAACAAAACACAAGAAAACAAAATAAATAAAATATAGCTCATAATTAATGACAAAAACTTAGAATTTAAACTTATTTTTATGTCCAAAATTTAGCATTTCTGCTTGAGATTGCAACCTGTTTCTAATAAAACCATCTCTTGAAGTAGCGTCAGTTATACTTTGTGAGGCATCTGTCACTAGTTTCACACATCTTTCCACCAATTGTGTGTGACAAGGATACTCAACAGTTTCCAAGCTCTTATCTTTTGCCATGATTTGAAGGTCCTCATTAGAAATATTTCTAAGAACTGGTGGTGCTGTAACCTGACACTCGTGCCACACAATAATTTTGGTGTAATCTTTAGTAGAGAAGTTAATTTTTGGTGGTTTAAATACCCTGCGTTTAGTGCTACTTTCAGCTTCTCTCGCTTTTATTATTCTTCGCAATGCCAGCTCCCGAATGTGGTGTTTATCATCAAACAACATAGTGACAAGTAGGTTTTCTGGGTGCGCAAAAAAAAAATCATTTCTTTTGATCACAGAATCCACAACAGATCTAAGATTTTCGGGTAAAAATCGAGAGTACATAATCAATTGAAAAAGATGTTTGACTCCGTCTTTAAAAGACATCTTTTGCTTGATTAAGAACCAAATCAGAGCGTATACTTTAATCACGTAGTTGAGTAACATTTTCAAATTTCAAATGACTTTTTTGCTATCCTTATTGACTCTTCAATTCGTCTCTGCTGCTATTTCATTCACCTAGCCGTTTCTTTCTTATCAACACTGCTTACAACCATTTTCCTGTCATTTCTTTGATCCAACAGAAAACTTCTCTCATTGATGGGAACTTTTTTAGGTTTCAAACACGAACAAGATTCAAATGAAGTGCATTTACCAGCAGCCAAGTCGAAAAGTTTCTCAGATGACTCTAAAAAATACTTCAGTTTGTTTTCAAAACTATAATTTCGTTTGCTTTTGGGGTATCTTTTCAAATTTAAGTACTGTTCGAAATAGGATTTCAGTAATTGAATAACTCGTTCCTTAGTTAAGATAGGAATCGAAGCTTTGGTCCAAATATGGTGATCTTTTCAGAAACAATCGCATATATACCTGAATTGAATGGATCCTTTTTCCATTATGCTTCAATTTCAGGTCGTTCTTGACAAAGAAAATAAATTTAATGACTTCCCTTATAATTGGTAGCTGCCGATCGTCACGTTGATTGTATGGTCCCAATATAGCACAAGTAGTCTCACTACGCCTCAATTGCATTCTTTAAAAAATCACAAAATCCACTTGTAACACTCGCAAATATACATAAAACTATAAAAATGCATTACTTTTAATGCTATAAAGCATTAAAATTACTTCGGCTACGAAGAAAACACTCGCAAGTCAAGCCAACAATGTCCTCGATACAAATTGAAACTTGACGGTATTTGAAGGTTGAAACCTAACAAATTCAAAGTCACCGGTAACGTGTCATTGCATGCAAATCGAAACGTCGTGTTTGTATTACACCTAAATAGAACAATAAAGTGAATATTTTTATATATTTAGTCCAGGAGCAGAAATTAAAGATAGCGAAATACCACTATAAAAACATCAATTTTTCAAAATTTTGAAGATTGGTAGAACCCTAAAGACATAGTTTTATTTTATTTTCAAAATCATTTTGGTAATCTACTACCAATTACGCAAATTTTAAGAGGTCTTGCGTAACGGAAAACGGAAAAAAATATTTTCGGGACACCCTAGTGTACACGCACCTCTCGCCAAATAGACCTTTCCTATCTATCAAAATTTTGTAAAGTGTGTTCATGTTGTTGTATTCATCTGGCTCACCTGGCTTCATCTGTAGAAAGTGAATGGTTATTTTCCCTATAGATCCACATTTTTATTGCCTAATGGCACTTTCATTCCCACGACTATCAAAATATTAATGTACATAACGAGGAAAGAACTATCACTTACCATTGGTAACAGAAAAATGACGAGATATGAGGGGAGGGGTGGGGGGGGGAGAACCACAGATATGGAATACTAATTTAATTTTCTAGTACTGAAAACTGGGATTACTTTAGAACACTTTTGAATTTTTGTGAGAACTGAAAGAAATTGGTGCCAATTTAATAAAATACAATAAATCAAGAGAATTAATCAATCAGAAGCTCACCAACACCACAAACAAAGTAAAACTCATGGGATAACTCTCCAGAGAATTCAAGACAAAAACTGGCGTTAGACAGAGTGATGGTCTCTCGCCAATCTTATTTAATATAGCCCTGGACAAAGTCATTAGAGAACTAGCTTCGAGCCCGTCAAAAATGACGGTTTGAATGCAATATCCTGGCAGTTCATTTTTTT
This sequence comes from Vandiemenella viatica, assembly GCA_031002005.1. Classification (NCBI taxonomy): domain Eukaryota; kingdom Metazoa; phylum Arthropoda; class Insecta; order Orthoptera; family Morabidae; genus Vandiemenella; species Vandiemenella viatica. Next base: position 135,287,396 of record JARYHS010011408.1, read on the forward strand.
AGTTGGTTAATTATATGGAATTGTTATTACATAATGCTAATGGCCTGGATTTTGTAATGTTCTATACATTTCATTTGCAGTTCACATAGCGATACAGTAGTAACTTCTACTGAATTATTGACGATGGAAGTATAGAACCAATAAAATTGAAAACAAATTAGGAATCTCACAAAAACTTTTGCTGTCAATGTAATATCAGTTTTATTCCTGCTCCAGGCACAATTCAGCACGATAAATATGAAACCTCTTTCCCCCGTAATAAATAGTACTTCCAGTAACATGGCGCTTATGAAAACAGTTTAAATGGTTTGTAAAACTCATTTCAGAGCAAATTATGCTGTAACAAAATGTGTCAGTTGCGATTCTGGTCAACTTAGCCCCAATCTACATTAACATTGCATTCGGAAATCATAGCTTTTATTACCCTCATATGAATAACGACAGGCAGCACCTATGGTGGTAGTCCGAATTTATTCTGGAAAAGAATGCATGAAAAAGCGAATATCGACCATTTTTAATGAAATCTTCGTGATATGAGTACCATATTGTGGTTAAATTATCGGAGTATTTGACTATGATTTATTTAAATAAATACATTTTACTTTAATGACGGAAAGCATAATATCAAAAACGGATAACGGTCATTTATCCCGGTGATACATTTCATGATTCGTAAATATGGTGTAAACTATTTTCGAGTTTTTAATTAACTTCAATGTTTATCATCTGCCAAAAACATTCTTAGGTTATGTTTTAACCTCATTCTTATAACTGGTACAGATGAAATAACGCAAACATGGAATACTCTTCTCCTTGCATTAATTTTTGCGTCTAGTTGTCATAAATAAACAAAAAGCAACATGTAAATTTAAACGAACGTACCAACTGTAACTTAGTAACAGATCTTAGTAACGTACGATTGCCTCGCATTAATTTTCTATCTCTGCTCGCCGCTATTTGGCTGCAAGAATATCTTTGTTGAATTGCGAATTATAAATTGAAATCATTTTTAATTATATCTTTCGCGATATGAGTACCTTATTCTGGTTAGATTATCAGAATATTTGGTTATATTTTATTTAAATAAATGCATTTTTATAATTTCGAAAACGGATAACTGTTATTTATTTGACTGATACATTGCATGAATACGTATGTTTCTCTTAGATTTTAATAAACTTCATTGTGTCTTATCGTCTGCCAAAAAAATTCTTAGGTTATGGTTTAACCTAGTTTTGATAACTGATACAGATACGTAAAATAGCGTCAATATTGAATCCCCTTCTCCTCACATGAATTTCTGCGTCTAACTGATAAAATAGCATAAATATTGAATCTTCTTCTCCTTATATAAATTTCTGCGTCTAGCTGTAAATAAACGAAAAGCAAGATGGTGGTACGAATGTAATATGGTGGTTGATGATTGGCCGTTCTCTAGCCAATAGGAGTAGCAGCTATAGACAACGCACGCAGACGCCACGTTAGCGTTTTATATAATAGGATGGGAGAAAACGAATGCCCAGTAAATCTAGGCAGAAACAGACTAAATATCTCATGCTTGGCCTTTGCAGATGATCTGGCTATTCTGTCAGAAAGTGAATAACAAGCCATCAAACAAACAGAATCCCTCAAAGAATTAGCAGAAAAAATGGGACTAAAATCTCCTTTGAGAAAATGGTTTTTCTTGGCACACAAACTGCACACACTGCACACAAAATATGGAAAAATCAACAGTCACCAAGTTTAAATACTTAGGCGAAATTATCAGTCCAACAGGACTCGAAAAGAACGCACAACAAAACAGACTCAACAAAATAAAAAAGGCTTTCAGACAGACCTGCAACATCTACAACAAAAAGAACATAGGAATTCAATCAAAAATTAGACACTACAATACAGTTATTAAACCCAACGTTCTATACACCACAGAAACACTCACACTAAACTCCAAGAGGGATATCGAGAACATCCAAAAAGAAGAACGAAGAATAATCAGGAAAATTGTTGGACCAACCAAAACAGAAGGCTACAGACTAAAAGTCAAACAAAACAGTAGAGTCCCACTCAAACATAGCCAACGACATCAGAAAACGCAGACTAAAATTCTACGGTCACATTTACAGGATGCCAAATAACAGATTAACCAAGCAGATATTCAAACTCCTGCAACTATTAAAAATGCCTAAGATTTGGTTCGATCAAGTAAGACAAGACCTGGAAAAAGCTAAAATCAAGAGTACAGAAATCCTAGATTCCAAAATATTCAGACAAAAAATACACGACTGGGTAGTCATGCCAGAAATCAAAGCCAAGAAGACCGGCACAACATGGACAGAACAGAGAAAACTTACCTTCAGTAAATGGATGCGAGAATACTGGAATGGCAAAAAACTGATAGAAAATGACTACGTTCTGCGTGATCTGTATAGGTCTATTCGCATAAAATAAATAAATAAAATAAGTTATTTGGTTAGACCTGACCTTCCTCTTTTGAATAATTATACTACAAGCCAAATTATGGCTACTTTTAACATAGAAATTTCCCTCCATAGTGACAAAATTTAGCCATGAAGTGGGGCAATTTGGGACAAGTCATTATAACAATTAAAATCGACATTCAAAATGGTTTGTACCAAAACTTGAGTAGAGAAATTTAATTTCGTCTCATAATATGTGTATCTTAGCAACTGTGGACTGTGTTTCTTTCTGCATCCAAACGGCAAAGACTTCAGCAGAAATATTTTGACCTGCTCTTCAGCTTAACCATTAAAAAATTTGTGTGAATTCTGGGTGATATGCTCCATGAAGGATTTACTAGTGTATATTTGAATGTGTACTTAGCTTAACCTACAATGTATGTAATTTGTATTTTCATGTTTAACAAATTATTTTCAGTAAGAATTTTTAATTTATATTATAATTAATGTTTCCAAGGCTACTTCAATATTCTTTGCAATATGAATCACATCATAACAGAGCACTCTAAAAGTAGTCATAAATTAAAAATGGCTGTTATTCAGTAAAGTTAATGAACGAAGTTCCAAATAACTACTGATAGATGGCAGCAAACAATATCATTTTGAATGATCATAGTGAAAAAATAATATTTCAAAACTGGTAGCTGCAGGAGAATTGAAACATCTACAAAATCCAGGTGTCTCAAAATTACACCTGCAGACCCAAGGTAGGCTCAGTTTATTATCTATAAATTAATTTTATTTTATACAAAGTAAACACTAATTACAGCAAGATAACTCTTTCTCTCATACTGTCATTCTAATTTATTCTCAGATTCCTCTAATTTCACATAGTTAACCAACTATTTAGTTCCTCTGATCCCACCCAGTGGATTTCAGCTTCTCCTGTTAAAGGGTTTGTACCCGAAAATTACATCGTCACTTCCTATCAGATTTTTGGATTTCACCTTCTCCTGTTAAAGGGTTTGTACCCAAAAATTACATTATCACTTCCTATCAGCATTTATCTCCGTTTCTGCACCACCCTGCAATCATCTGTGGCACATGATTGTTCCACTCTTTTTTTCTTATTTATCTAAATAATTACTGATTGTAATATGGTTTATGTCCTGGTAGGGAATTCCCTATACTGTTACTTATGTTTCATGTGCATTATTACATTAAATTCCTTTACTGTTTGAGATGTGCTGTAGAGCAACTCCCTTTTTTACTTATTTCAGATCCCGACTGGCCTACAAACAAGCCTGATGACAGAGTTAATTTCTGGTCATTGTCTTACACTCTTTCATTTACTATATCTAATACTTTCCTAAACATCCACACATGCCTAATCACCTTTATCATACTTTATACATACCAAACACATTCTTTACCCACCTTGCATTCACCAATGACCTCTGGTCAAGTTCCTTTATCATAATCATTAGTTATCAAAAGACCTACAGTACATTCCAGACAGAATAAACAATGCCACATAAATAAGAAGTAAAACAGTTCAGCATTTTAGGAATATTGACAGCTGCCAGAATAAATGATGAAATTACCAGAAAAGAGATGAAAAAGCTTTATAGAAAACTAAATCAATATAATGCTTTTATGTATCAGTTCTTGAAACTGGTTGGAATATTCAAAAGTATACTACACATAATCTCAGGAACAGTGGAGTACGAAAAAATGCCGAGAGGTAATATTAACACGTTGACTGCCAACTACGAGATAACTCTTAGGTTGTGTTCTCTTCTAGGACACCAACTACGAGTTATCTCGTCCTGTGTTTACTTGCCATTTTTGTACAGCTACGATTAAACTCGTAATATATTAGTGCTAATATCGATAGATGGCTTCTGGGAAAAGAACAAAAAATCAATGCTGGCTTGCATGAACAGAAAATTTATTAAAAAAACGAACAAAAATTATAATTATAAAAATTATTTCAAATTCAAGAAATAAAGTAATATTTTATTGTTTGTGGAACTTCTTAAAACAATCTTCCACGCAGAGGGCTGGCTTCTCTTTACAGATTGGGCAGAAATAACGCGTTTCTCGGCGTTTTTTTTGCTTGGGTACATATACGACATGGCTTTGTCGGACGCTGTTTTTTCTCAGTAGGTGGTAGACACTCTAAATAGTGGAGCTCTTGCAATTTATTTTTTTTCGAAACTGGTTCAATCTCTTCTCCAATCAACGCGACGACGAATTCTTCTCTGAACTTTATCAGTTTTATTTTAGAAGAAGTTACTTTTTGAAAAATTTTATGAGCATTGTGTATATATATCTCTATAATATGTAATGAAACCTTTTTGGGCCATCTAATAGTCTTTCTTAGAGATGAGTAGTACGAAAGCATTTGATCTGATCGGTCAATGCCAGGCATTCCATTATTGTAATCTCGAATTATATTCGGTTTCATAGTAATTTTTCCATTGCGATTGGGCACCTCTACCATTTCAACAGCATGCATGTTTGAAATGCTAAGGACATCTCGTTTGTCTTTCCATTTACATACAGTAACAGGACCATTTTGCTGCCAGATACACTCCCCTTTTTTCAGTTTACGATTTACCACATCTCTGGGGTTTCCTTTTCTGTTATTTCGTAGGGTTCCGCACACATAAGTTTTTCGTGTATTTAGCAGTTTTGTAAGAGCAACAGAATTATAAAAATTATCCATGTAAACCGTGTATCCTTTATCGAGATAGTCCTCAAGTAAATGTAAAACAACATCAGTAGTGTGACCTACATTTTTATCAGTTTCCACAGATTTTCCGCTGTAAATCTTTATTTTCATTACAAGACCGTCGGGCTCACATAGTTCATACAGTTTGATACCATATTTGTGTTTTTTATTTTTTATATATTGGCGGAAAACCAATCTACCCCGCCATAGCATCATAGATTCGTCAATACAAATATTTTTATCTGGTACATAGTTTTCACGCATAATATTATTGAAATGATTTAGAATTGGTCTCACCTTGTGTAATCTGTCGGCAGATGGTATTGAGTTATCAACCAAATGAAAATAACGAAGTAACAACTGGAATCGATTTCGACTCATATGTGAGCGCCAAAAGTTTACATTAAATAGCTTGTTAGTGCTCCAGTAACGTTCAATTGATGGAAAAGTACAAGGTCCCATTTGCAACAAAAGTCCCAAAAAAAACCTTCATCTCTGCAGTACTGACGTCTTGCCACTTTGATAACCTATTAGATTTTTTCATTTCTTTACATGTTTCAATTTCTTGCGCAGCATATAAATTAGTTTGTTCCACCAGTAATGCAAGAAATTCATCCGAAAAAAATAAGTCCACCAGCGTTTGTACTGTAAAATTTGTCGTATCCAATTTCACACCAACATTTTCTTGGAAAATAATAATTCAGGATTTTGCTGAATTTCTGTCCACAAATTATCATTCGCATTTGATATTGTTGCTTGGGAATCATCATCATTTTCTTCAAATTCGGGATCAACTTCAGGTTCGGAGATGACTTCATCTTCACTATCACTTGAATTCTCAGAAGGTTCATAATCGCTACTGTCATTACCATCCTCGTCAAAAATCCCGTCAAATTCTGAATCACTTAGATTTACGTAGTACTCAATTTCATTTTGAGTCAGTGGTCTTTTCTTATCCATATTGGGTTCTTGATAATTCAATTATACCAATAATTATAAAACAAAACACCCAAGAAAGGCGTAAATGTTGATGCACTCAACAATTTCTGAGATACTAGTAACGAATATGGACGCGTATCAATAATTCAGCTTTAGAGAAGCGATAGGTCAAAGCGTGTCAGGGTGCGAGTTAACTCGTAGTTGGCTTCCGCGAAGAGATTTCTGTTACAGAAGCCAACTACGAGATAACTCGTAAGAGTTTTTTTTTAAAAAAAAAACATTTTTTTATGCTTTTTGATGATAACAATGCACTAGAATTAGAGTTTTTAACAATATAATGTGATTAAACCAAAATGTCATTTTTGGCCAGATTTGTGAAAATTGCCGTGGCAGTCAACGTGTTAATATGGAAGTGTACATATAATCACCACTCATCAAAATCAAAGGGAGGAAGGCAGCAGTGGGGGGGGGGGGGGGGGGGGGCGGGACCTCTAACAAACAACATTTTGGGCTATGACCGTACTCATGGGGGGGGAGGGGGGGATGTTGTTGTTGTTGTTGTTATTCGGGTTTTAGGGCGCGTCGACGACGGGGTCATTAGCGCCCTTGGGGGGGGGGGGGGGAATTTGACAGAGTTCTCACAGGCATCTGCAGTCAACACAATCATTTGAATCGTGGTTTTGACTGTTACAACTGGAGTAGAGGTGGTGGGGGAACAATGTTATTTTAAATCCATCAACACTTCCACTTGTAGTATGGCACCTTTCGCCACACTCCAAGTACACAGTTTACCTGTAAAATGTTGATATTAGAGTAAATTTACTAAAGCTTGGGCAACCATTATATGCATATTATATACAAGACCTTTATATATATATATATATAAAAAAAGGTTTTACATATCATTCAATGTGTACAGAACAGTGAGTTAAAATGAGTGGATATTCATTTATCTGGGCACTGTGAAAATAAGACACATTACTGAATTGTGTGGACTTGAATCACCATCGTTGTGGTACCGCTCAAGGAAAGTCAATGCACTGCCTAAACGTTTGGTTTTGTGCACATCCGTTAACATTTTCGGTACCCAATGTGAGCACAATTTTCAGTAATTCAAGTGCTCGGTCACAATGCCATACAAAACACTATGAGAAACATTAGGAAAGTTATCACACAAGGAGGAAATCGTAAAGTGTCTGTTTTCTCTCACCTTATTGTCCACTTTCTGCACCAAACTTCCATTAACGACCGAAGGACGCCCACTCCGTTGTTCATCATGCACATTTGTGCGGCCATCTTTAAATGCTCTTACCCACGTTCTCACCATTCCATCACTCATAATGTTTTGTCTGTAAACTGCACAGATCTCACGATGAAAATCGATCGGTTTTAGGCCTTTAGCACAAAAGAAATCTTATAACAGCCCGTACTTCACAGTCGGCGGGACTCATGATTATCGGAGGCATTTTAAACACTCAGTGAAGAGTTAGACTGTAATGGCGTCAGTGCGTAGGCAAGAGATGCAGGTACCCAGTGTGCATGTGCGGAACGCCGACCGTAGCGCTGCAGCCACGGTGTGACAAAACGGTACTTATTTAAAAAATACGCCTCGTAAGAAATCTTCCTAGAAGGCGGTAAATTTTACCTGTCAACCCCTCAATGTAAGACAACACTGCCATGGTCCTGTTTATTGGCTTCCTGGTCTCTTCTGTTAGTGCTGGGCCAAAAGGCAATGTTGAGGTTCATGTGCTGTGGTGACCTTATTCATAATGTCAAAGCTGTGGTTAATCATCTGTACATCCATAGTTAACGAGGAAGTTGCCAAAAGAAGAATTATAAAGGATACATTTCTGGCCAACAACTTCAGCCCTGACATTATAAATAAGGCACTTTGACCTCAAACAATGCCTTATGCCCCAGCATTGGCAGAAAAGACGAGCAGAACAATGGAATGGTAGTGTCACCTTCACATGAAAGGGGTGATAGTTAAGCTTGACTATATTTAAAAAAAAACTATCCGCCCAGTTTACCGCACCTAGGAAGATTTCTGATGTGTTTGTAGGTGTGAAAGAGGGAAATTACAGACACTGGGTGTTTGTCAAATACCCTGCAGCCATTGCCAAGTATATATTAGTGAACAGGAAGCATCATCATGGAAAGGCTGAATGAACATACAAGACAGCAAAACAGCCGTAGAACAAAATTCATCTGACAGTGTGTGTTATTCCACAACATTAGATTTCTGTCTTGGAGAGGCCGATGGTGGCCCAAGTGAGTCAGAAGTGTCAGAAAAAAAAATAAAAAAATAAAGACTCGATAACATAAATGCAGGGCTACAGCTTGACCAAATATTGTCATGCTTACTAAGGAAAATATAGGGCACAAGCCCCCATCATACCAGCTGTGCTGGTGGCAAAATTTCCTCTGATGAAAGCCACAGAAAGTTGGTTGAAATGTTAGGTTTCAACAACAACAACAAAAAAGTTACACTGTCCCACCCAGATAACTAGGAAAACAGTCTCATCTTCTCTCTTGGCTGTCTGGGTGATGCCACATCATGATGTGTGCAACTGACATTTCAACCATCGTACTGCAGAGTGGCATCTTCAAAGTTTATAGCATGACTGGTTGCAGCTGCATGCCGTGCAATGGCGGACTTCTCAGTGTTATTAGACCTATAATTCAAATATGCTCTTGTGGTCTGTACTTTATAGTGTGCCCTGTCTCATCTAGCTACACCCAACCACAGGTGTATGGAATTTCATAGACTCCAGCGACCTGTAGGGGGGCAGCTTGTCCTTAACCTTGACAATCTGGTTACTGACCTTATTGAGCCCTTTATAAACAGGTTATATATCGATTTTTTTTTGTTAATAGCTTGCCACTTCTGTCAGTCATACCTCTTATATAGGGTAGAACTACTACTTTACATTCCTGAGAGGTAGATCGATTTGATACTGAATTGTTAACAGCATTGATGGATCTCCTTGTTGCGGCTGCTTGCAAGATCTGTTTAATAAAAACGATTGTAATGGCAATTGATGCAGTGCCTTCAACTCCGTCAGCAAACTTTTTAGCATCACACACTTTGTTGCTTGAGTATACAGGGTTGTGAGGCTACCTCTTTTTGTCACTGGATGGTGGTGCGATGTGGCATGTAAATATCTATCTGTATGTGTTGACTTCCGATAAACTGAGTGCCCAAGGTTCCAGTCATTAATTTTGTTACTAACATCTATGAATGGCAGCTGTCATTGTTACTCCATTTCCATAGTAAATCTGATTTTAGGTTATGTTTTTATATAACCCAGGAACTCATCAAGGGCACTTCGTCCATGGGGCCACACAACAAAGGTGTCGTCAACATAGTTTAGCCACATACGTGGTTTGAGGGGCATGTTTTCCGACACTTCCGTCTCCATAAAGATGTTTGCTGCTATAGGTGAAAGTGGTGAGCCAATTGCTGGTCCTTCCACCTGAGCGTGAAACTTTCCATCATACTGAAAGGACGTAGATTTCAGACAATTCTGTCAAGACCGCCCATTCTTCCGAGATGATTTGGGGGCAATAGTTTGGTGCATATCACTGCTACTGCTTCTTCCACAGGCACATTTTTGTATGACACAACATCAAAGCTAACTAGGATGTCAGTTTTTTTCCCCACTTTGGGCGATGAAATGATTTGTTGTGGTACCAGACACCAGAGTATGTTTGGGTGGCCAAGTGGATATGGATTTATTGTCTATCGGACGTGATATGACTTACCTAATATCATCTTGATGTTTCTTCTTGTCAGGTTGCTGTGTTGACACCAGGTAATTGTTGATAAAGCAGTATTACCAGACTGTGTGGACAAATATCTGCTAAAAGCAACTAAAGTATGTTGTAGATGTTATATTTTTGATAGGAAGGCTGCACTAAGTTCTTCGTGGTTTGTGTGTTATTAGCCTGATATGGATTAGAAAGGTGTCACATAAAGAAACAGAAGTTACAGCAAGTTCAGGTTTATTGCGATTTTTGTACACTAACAGTTTCACAAACACAGAATGTATTTCGCACAATATGGTAGCTGCTATACAGCTAATACTAAAGTTAGATGATTTGGCTGAAATGGGATAGCGAAAGTGATATTATTGGTAACACACACTTACATCGTATGTTACTACACGAGCTCCAGGTGAAGACTGCGTGCAACTCGCTGCGGCAAGCGCTAACCTGCTGATATCAGCGCATATCGGCTTGGGTTACTCTGCTGGCTATGCCGCTTAGAAGACAACTATATTCACTCCACTATAGCAGAATATTACTGGGATTTATTTGGACACCTTACAGATTTTAATCAAGTGTAAGCTGTTTCTAACAATTGAAATGATGCCTTCTCAGAACGGTTTTAATTTGTCGGGTATATAACGAGCCAGTAGGTGATCCAGAGAGTTAATCGTGCTGATGCTTGGCAACATAGGAACATCTGGTTTGTGTATTTTAACAATCCATAGAAATGAGTAGTAGAATCGTTATTTCTCTTCATTTTAACCTTGTGATTTCTTGTTCAATTTTTGAAGAGCTGTAGACAAGACATGCTATGTCAGACCTCGGTTTGCATGAAGTGTTCCAGTCTATTACATCATATGTTTCATTTTTGAAAAGGCTCACCACTTTATTGTGGTAATCTTCAGATTTCATCAATACCATTGTGTTTCCCTTATCTGCTGGCAGCACAGCAATACTGTAGCACTGGTGTAGTCTCCACAGTGCTAGTCTTTCCTAACAAGATAGGTTATGGCATGGAAGTTTTTCCCAACTGAGGATTCTAACTGTTTCGTGGCAGGTTTGGTCAGCAAGCTCTGTTTTTAAGCTCCCAATGGCAGTGTCTACACCTGCGACAATGCCCAAGATCGGTAGCTTTGTAGGTACCAAGATCTAGTTCTTCTTAAGTTAAGTTCGCAAATGTGTTTTTGTTATTTCTGGGTGTTGTACAATTTTGAACTTGTGCATGTGTCTTGTCTTTGTTTCGTCTTGGATATGTGATGCCATTTTTGCAGAGGCTGTATCTAGAGTTGTCTAGTCAGCATAGGAAAGAAGGATAGCGAGTTCCAGGTGAAGATGGGCCAGGTCGCTTCTGATCTGGTGTATCCTCCCTCTCAACAACTTGAACCCAATGCTGTACAGAATTTTGAGGGATGCTCTTGTATTGAAGTGGTGGCGAATTTTGCATCACAGTAGAAACGCTAGTTGGCAGATTCTTGGAACGTGTCTCATGGCTGTATAGCACCCAATACCAATAGGAGACGCAGTTCTGCCCAAGAAGAAGACCACAGTATGACTGTTGAAATGTGATGCGGCATCACCCAGACAGCCAAGAGACAACTGACTCTGGATGCGGAAGCCTACGATTAAAATCTCATCTTGTTTGCAAACACAAGGTAATTATTTTACATACATCAAATCAGTTTTATTTCTGTGAATGAACACCTTTTAAATGATTGTCTAGACATTACACACATGAAACCATCGGTAACTTAAGATTGTAAAATTATTTTTTACTCCAGTTTGGAATTATTAATAATTCTTTACCTTTTTTGTTAAGTGGCCTTTTCCTAATGCACACAGTAATTTGATGATCTTCAACTGGATCTGTTTCTCGTAGTGGTCTAAAGTCAATGCCACTTCTGTATTCCCTGAAATATAAGTGGACAAGTAATTTTGTTTATTAACATCTGAATAATTATACAAGATTTTCAGACCAAAACAGAAATGTCAGGCTATGAAATGATTTACTGTGTTTAGGCAGAAACTCGTACAAGAAAACAGATTTGAAAACTTTTGTGTGTTCCACCATCCTTAATTATCTGACATAGGAAGTCCACAGGCAGAATATTATAAATTTAAGAAAGTATGAGTGTTGTATAAGGCTATAATCAAATATAAACTATAAGCCAAACTTTTTTAAAGCCTCGAATATTTCAATATCTGGGCAAAAATCTAGCATTTCGAGGATGTGTAATGGACAGCACTTTTTCTACAATAGTTTGTTCGTTTCCAATTGGCATCAAAAAGGCTGCTGTTCGTCTAAAAATTAAGTGATGGTCATTGTATGAAGGTCTTAAAGTGTGAGGGTCTGGAGCACAAGGCAGGGTGGTAACATAAGAGTGGTGAAGTAAACAAAAGTAAAAGGTGTGTAGTCTTGAGTCTCATTTTTTATTTCATGCATTTAGGCCAGTGGTATAGTGTAGCATCAAGCTCAAAGCAACTTTTTTTTTTACTGCTTTACGTCTCTCAACAGCGAGGTCTTTAGAGACGGGACAACATTCTAATTCATTTTGTAACTAAAATTAAAGAATCTGGTCAATATGTAGTTAACTTTTAGTAGTTCACTTGCAGTTTCACAACAGTGGTGCCATAGAAATTCCAAACAGATTTTTATATTTATTATGTTATGCAGGTGCAACAAAATATATTCCTAGTGTTACTAATAAACACATATGTAAATAAAATAAAAAAGATAGGCCCAGATGAGTTAGTGGTCCCCAGTATTAGTTTTGACAATTTATTGGTCCTTGGATTTAGAAAGGTCGCTGCCTTAGACATTTAATTATGTATAACCAAGGGTTTGACTAAAAAACTTAGTTTGTAAGTGTTGATACCCCCATTTCCACAATTATGTTTTTACAGCCACAACAAAAACAATGTGGAAACTGGTATATGAAGACTTAAAAAGCAAATTTTTGAGTCAAGTCCTTGGTTACACATAATGCCTAAGACAAAATTTCAAGACCTGCATGTGAACACTAGTTAACATTCTTTTCTGGCAATTCTGGTTGTGGCAGGTTTCTCTCTCCACTCCTCGAATAGATTGTTTACGTAATTATTAATGGGACAGTAATAAGAGTAATTGGGTGGTTCAGCAGCTAAGGCGCCTGCTTTTATAAGTTTGTATTCCAGTGCTACGTTCAAATACCAGTGTGGATAGGATTTTTTGAAGAGTTGTGTTTGATCATACGAGCCACGTCAGGACATTCTGTGGTTTGGATTCAACATTAAAACTGTAGGTCAACTACGACATGTGGCAAATTGGAATTCTGTCATGCAGGCGGCCGAAGATCCCTTCAGGAACTCCTGGCCAACAATGCCATGCGAGTTTACTTTTAGCAATATCAACAAAACTGAAGTGTTTTAGAAATATATATCACAGATAAGAAATAGTGCTGCATTTAACTAGAATGTCAAGTTCTCCAATTGTTCCTTGGAATTATCTGTAGGAGCATTTGCAAACCACATGGTTGATGTTTTGAGATTAAACACAATAGTCACAAGCGAAGACTGTTGTATTCCACACGCAAACTGCAAAGTACTATATCAATCATAATTCATGCATATTATATTTAGCAAATCCCAGATCTAGCAGTGATAGTTAAAATCTTCATGAGATTTATTAGCATCAAATCTCTAGCTTGGTCTGTCCATCGAATTAGTCTAACTATTTTGTTATCATATACATTTAAAGCATTTTTGGCACAGATTGCAGGAGGATAATGGGATTTTATCCAGTTCTACATCTTGATGAATAGGTAGGGCTCGGTTTTTTTTTCTTCTAAATTCACAATAGATTTTGACAGATAAAATATGGTTGTATATGGTCTAAAACTGATATGTAGGATACATGTAGTGCCTGATATTATAAAGGGGAGTGTGACATAAGGTAGGCCAATGTCAGTTTAGATTCTTAGAACCATCAGAAGCCATGCCACACCTGATGAAGACAGGAGAGCCAGTTATTAAAACAATGTGTTTTCAGCACCATCCAGCTGAATAGCTACTAAAACTATATATCTTCATACGCATAGTCCAGTTAAGAAGTCAGCTGTGTGAAACCCCACAGCAAAGCTATGTTCAACTGAGAAATATACAACCATCACTGGTGAGCTGCAAAGAGTTGTTGCATCAGCTGAATGAGAAGATCATGTAAACTTCTGAATAATTTTTCTTGATTTAGTTACTGAGCAAGATTAAAGAGATTTTTTGAAGAAATGCATTCAATCAAGCATTGCTCCTAATTACTTTCTGATAATTTAAAACAGATCCATTTCCAAGATTTCCAACTGTTTGGATGGAAGTACCATGATTCTGTTTTAGAGTAAGTCACCATTTTTTTTTTTAAGTGGGTGCACAGAATCACCAGATTCCCTATTGCCACTTCCAAGTTGATCAGTATAAAGTTCTGTGTGATTATTACAAGATCATTTGCATAAACAAATGTGGGATACATATTGAACAGTAAAGAAGCTATTGCAGAACCCTGAGGTAAACGATTGTTGAACATTCTTGAATCACTAATTTCGTAACAGGCACCCCAACAAACAATGAATATTGGACTAAATGACCAATAATTTCAGTTAACAGTGGAGAAATAACCATAGCTAAGCATCACGGAAACAATATCGATGTAGCCCTACACACAGGAAACATTTTATCAATGAAGTTCAATTCTAACCAAGGAAGGCAGAAACAACAAAATGCGTAATATTTCAGATGACTGTATAATCAAATAAAAAAGCAATGAAACACGTTGTACCAAACGTGTTTCAAATATGTATGAATTCCCACTGGCTTGAAACATTTTTCTTTTCAATGTAATAACCATCAAAAATTTAGGTAAGTTGGTATATGAAGTGCATTGTTATGCAGGTAGTCTGTTCCTTATGTTCAGTATATATATATATATATATATATATATATTAGGATAGGATAAACCACCGCTTACCTAAGAAGGGGATTCCTGCGACGTTGGTACACGAAAAAAAAAAAAAACAATCACACAAAGAATAGAATTTTCGAGCATGGTTTTTTATCCTATCCTAATGTTCAATATATCCGCTTTTAGCGCCTTTTTTTCCTAACAATATATAAACAATGAGCAGGAAAAAGCTTTAAGGCAATAAAACTGCACATTTAAGGCTGCTGTAGGCCGAAATATTGCGCTTCTCTTGTGTTTGTTTTTCGTTCGGCGTCCAAGCCGCCTTCATCTGTGGTAAGTGTTGGGTCATATTTCCCTATCTTCCTTATATATGTGTGTGTGTATATATATATATACACACACATATTACCTATTTGTATGTTCCACCATTCCACATTTGCTTCTAGGGTTACTGATAGCTCACTTCATATTATTTTATCTTTCCAATTCTATCCTGTTTCTCTAGGTCTATGTTGCAATGGAATAAGCCTTGCTGGATGCACACCTCGCTTGAAAAATGGCTCTGCATGAATAATGCATTAAAATGAAACACTGTACAATTGTGTCTCATCAATGTTCATCGCATCCCTCCAGCCTTCAACTTTGATGACTGATGCTTTTATGCTTCCCTAACCTTTGAGATATATAGATACATCTAAGTTAAGAAAAGTAAACTGGTCACCACATTAGAGCAGGACAAGCTTCATAAACAAAAACCCATATTTCGATATAAACCTTAATCCCGAATGGAGTAGTAGGGCACAGAGAGTTTCTCTCTCTCTCTGTGTGTCTGTGTGTGTGTTTGTTTTTTACCTTATCATTGCCAGAAACTCCCAGTTTGGGTTCCCTGGATCCATATTCATCAGTACTTCCTTCTCCTCCTTCAATTCTGCCTGGCGCTGTCGTCTTTCTTCCCTGTTCTTCTTTAGTTTCTCCACTTCTTTAACAACTTTACTGCTTCTCCCTTTTGGTCCTCCAGCTGAAATATTTTCCACTTTTAGTTTACTAAAACTCCGTCAGTAGAATAAAACAAAGAAATCAAGAACATGAGGTAACAAATGTGACAAAATTGTCCGTTTGTTCTACATTACAAAAATCCGTACTACAGTTGCAAGAAAATAAGTTTATATGCCAATATAGTTCTGTATAGATCAAAAATACTTTACTTGCTAAATAAGGACCATTATGTGTTCTGTAACTTTGCTAAATTCAAGAAACACTATTGCAACCAAAAAACTATTCTCACAGCTTATTACAGTTAGAAGTCCAATTAGAAGTTCAGAGGTCTGCAACAAAAATTGCTCTAAACATCAAATTCATGCTGAGCAACAAAAAAATACAAATACCTTTTATCTGCAAAGGCAAGTATGACCTCGAGGGACCACAGTCATGCAAGTTATGCCATGGCAATAAAACTTTAAGAAATGCTTCTGCATTATTTTCTTAACAGCTCTGCCAGCAAACACTAAATCTGCATCCACAAAGGTGAAAGTCATATGGTCCCTAGATTCAACTGTAGTTCAGCAGATAGTGTTGAAGCACTGGGGATCCATGTTTCATTTTCTTCTGTGGCATTTCAGCAAAGTGTGAAAACCATGGAAGAAACTCAGGCAGGAGTCTGTAAGGTAGAATTCCCACCACCCAACTTGCACTTTAAGAGGGTACCAGCCCCTTGAATGGCACCCTCTTAAGAGTGCAAATATATTAATATTCAGAAGTTTCATGATAGGAAAAAGGTGGAGGGATTTCGACAAACCCAACCGAGGCAAGTCACCGGCCAATGATCAGGAATTAAACAAAAACCAAAAGTTGTTATTTGGAATGTGAGAAGGCTGAACACAAAAGAAAAAGATCTAAATGGGGAAATGAGAGAAGCTAAGATAAACCAAGCAGTCATATCGTAAACAGTAAAAACACTATGTGAGGTTAGTAAGGATCTTGATGTTAAAACTACAATCTATTCTGGTTTAGACCAAAATATGAATGACATTGCAGTCCAGGTGAACAAAAAGTGTTAATCAAAAGAGGAATGATATTGTAAAATAAATGAAAGAATTGTAACACCGATTCAGAATACACAGGTGTCAACTTTCCTCAAAATGATAGAAAGGGTAAAAAAAACTGCAACACTTTCTGAAATTTTTCAGAAACTAATCTCTAATATGAACAGACCAGTTGTAAAAGCAACTTACCTATTGCAAAGATTATAGGCAACTTTGGTGCGCCTTCAGTGAATGAAAATGTCACGAATTTGTATCACTTTATTACCTATAACAATTTAAGATGGCCAAACATTTTCCAGACACAAAGATAATCACAAATATACCTGGAGTGCCAGAGTATCTCGATATCTCACAGAATATATAACAATCCTTGAGAACTATCCCCTAGCCCAAGACTTATATGTACGAGGGCTGTCTGAGAAGTTCTCGGCTTCGACCATAGATGGTAGCACTACCCATGTGATTTTTTCCGTGCAAGTTGGTGCATGTGCCAGACGCGCCTGCAAGAAATTGGAATTCATTCTACGTTGTAGTTTGATCTCTACAGTTCTACAGTTGTTTGAAGCAGGTGTGGTACGGAGTTGTACCAGAGACGGAAAAAAATCGAGTATCGTGCAGCTATAAAATTCTTTGTAAAAGAAGGTTTAACGCCATCCGAGATCCACGGAAGATTTTCAGAAGTGTATGGGGACTCTTCTTCTTCACATTCAACTGTTAAGAAATGGGCTGCTGAGTTCAAACGTGGCCGTAGCAGTCTCGAAGATGATGAACGCGAAAGACGTCCGAAAAGTGCAACAACTCCAGAAATCATCCAGAAAGTGCACGATATGGTTTTGGATGATCGACAAATAAAAGTGTGCGAGATTGCTGCGACTGTAAGGATATCAAAAGAACGTGTGGGATACATTGTGCATGAAGTATTGGATATGAAGAAGCTTTGTGCAAGATGGGTGCCGCATTTGCTCACTGTTGATCAAAGCGCATCCGCACGAGACTTTCTGAGCAATGTTTGGAGCGTTTCAACAAAAATAAAACTGATTTTGTGTGTCGATTCATAACTATGGATGAGACGTGGATTCACCACTACATGGCAGAATCAAAACTGCAGTCAAAGCAGTGGACAGAAGCTGGTAGTTCGGGTCCAAAGAAGGCCTAGTCGGTTGCATCGGCAGGGAAGATGATGGCATCAGTATTTTGGGATGCCAAAGGTGTTTTATCATTGATTACCTTGAAGAGGGTAAAAATAACTGGACAATACTATTCCGAACTTTTAGACACGCTGGATGAAAAAATTTGTGAGGAAAGGCCCAGTTTGAGGAAAAAGAAAATCATCTTTCATCAGGACAATGCACCTGCCCACAAGAGTCTTTTGGCAATGGGAAAATTAAGAGGTCTGCACTACGACGTGCAGGAGCATCCACCTTATTGCCCAGATTTGGCTCCCTCTGACTTCTATCTATTCCCAAAACTCAAAAACTTTCTTGCTGGTCAGCATTTTTCTTCAAACGAAGAGGTGATTGCAGCTGTAGATGGATATTTTGCAGGCCTTCCAGAAAGCCACTTCAGGGATGGCATAATGAACTTGGAACATCGTTGGACTAAGTTTATCAGTGTTCAGGGAGACTATATTGAGAAATAAAAATGATTTGGTAAATATCAAATTGGTTTTATATTTTTAGGCTTAGAATTTTCCAGACCGCCCTCGTATATAGGGCTTAGATGTTATGTTCACATCATTATTTAGTGGCAGTGACTATCAATGTGGTAGTGTGAAGGAAGAAATTATGTTCAAATCAAAAGTTAACACTTGATGAGTTATTCAAAGTATACTACTGGAATATGTTAGCATTAGCAAGTTTTACCACGAAAGGTTAACCAATTACTTATGAAATGCACCAGTAGGTAATAGTGTGGACGAAGAATGGAAGAACAAATCAATGTGGTGAGAAAGCTGCCTCTGAAAGTTGAGAAGAGAAATGCAAAATCAGTATAAGAAGATGATAAAAATATGTAATGAAGAGCTTAGAGAAACAGCAGAGAAATGAAGATCTTACCTAAAGTGCCTCCAAAGAAAAGTAATGACGACAGAAGAATATAAGTATTGCCCCATGTGAGTTAAATGTCCCATCACATACGCATTTCAAGAATAAGAGGAACAACAAATTCATTGGCAAATTAGAAAATGGCAAACATGGAAGGTAAAAACTAGCTTTCAAGGTAACGAAACACCACAATATAAAAGAAAATGACGAGGCACATACACACATAATAGACAAGGAGAAATGGCTACACGATATATAAATATAAGATTTAAATGTAGGGACTAAGGATCTGACGGTATCAATACTGAACTAATAAAATATGAAAATACGTTGTTTCACACACAGTTACTGCAACTATATGAACGCTGATAGACACAATCTCAGGATAATGGCAAATGGTTCAAGTCATACAATTGTTTAAAAAAGAAGATCAAAGTAAATGTGAGAATTACTGAGGTATAAGCTTGTTAAGTTCAGCTTACAAGATCTATTGTAAAATTATTGACACAAGTCAAATGTAAAAAATTATACTATTTTATTGAAAAGGATGAACATGTAGAATGTTTCCATAATAGGGTAAGACATAAGAAACATGGACAATAATGAACCACAATAATATATCCAAGTTACCTAGTAATACAAATTAAAAGTCTGCATAAAAATACAAATATTTGTAAATAAAGTCATGAAATTACTGCTGAGTGGTACTTTTCCCCAACTGAATTTACTGCCCACTGAAATTGAGGGTCAAGGACGGAATCAGGGAATAGGAAGGAATTGGCAACTACCTTCTGAAGGAACTATCCCGCCATTTGGCTGGAGTGACTTCAGGAAACCCTGCAAAACTGAAATCTGGATAGCTGAACATGAAAGCTGAACTCGCATCCATCCGAATGCCACACTTAAGTGTAGCTGCTCACCCACCAGGTTGTCAGTAAAAAATAATCTAAGCTCGAAACAGGATTGCAGCCTTTCTCTCATGCTTTTTAATATATACATGAACAACATTTTAAACAATGGAACAGCAAAGTAAAACAAAGTATTAGATTAAAATGTAACACACATTTAAACAGTTTGCTTTTGATGATGATCAAATCATTGTTCACAATAACAAAGATGACGTCCAGACAGGAGTTCAATTTGTGCAGTTGTGCAAAAACCACAACTTGAAAATCTCAAAGAAAAAGACACAAGTTCTGTCATTTTAAGGAGTGCAGGTAGTTGGAACAAAAATAATTAATGATCAAACATTAGAAGTGGTTTCACACTATGTTATGACTCAAATAACAAATCTTAAATATATATATAAAAATAAAATAGGATAGGGAAAAATAAATAGATACCCATCACTTGCCACAGATGAAGGCAGGAGGGTGAGACCAACACGTAAAAACAAACAAATTGCACAATATTTCGACACGAGTCTTAATGATTTGAGAGGCAAGACATATGGCAGGGGGAAAGATGTGGTCACATCCCAACCTGCCACATGAATGAAGCATAGGCGGAAATCACGCGGTGGTGGTAGAATTGCTGGGAAAGGGGGGGGGGGGAGGAGAGAAGCTTGATCAGCGATAAAAGTGAAACAACAAAATCTTTGTGTAGCATAATTCAAAAAGTTATAATAATTTTATTTAGATAGGTTATAGATGAAAATATAGGTATATATATATATATATATATATATATATATATATATATATCACTGAGTACTTTGCGTAGTCCTAATGGGCTTATCCGCAAATAATAATAAAATGTACATATATAAGTAACTGACTGTAAAATGAAATTACAGATAGCAAGTGACAGGTTTAACATAGCTTTAGGCCAGGGGTGTGTCTGGTGTCAAGGATATGTTGTTAGGCTAGCTCCCATCTGTGGAGTTCTGATGGAGTGGCGGTATTTGGAAAAACTCTAATAGCTCTAACTGTGAAACAGCTGTTCAGGTTGTTCAAATTTGTGAGTTCGCTTGAATTGCCACTGGATGGTCTAGGTTGAAAGTATAAACTATTTGCCTGTGGCCATTCATCCTGTACGATAGTTGTTGAGTGGTGAGACCAATGTAAGAGGCAGAGCAATGAAGGCAGATGAGTTGGCAAATAAGGTGAGTGGTAGCACACGTAGCATGTCCAATTATAGGGAAAGATTCGCCTGTGACAGGATTAGTGTAAGTAGTGGTAGCAGGGTGCATGCTGCAAGTTTTGCAGCAGGGTCTGTTACAAGGGAAAGATCCCTGTGGAGGTCTAGGAGAGTCGGAAGGTAAATACTTGTGGACCAAGATGTTATTCAGATTGGGTGGTCTGCTGAAGCAAGTGCGGGGAGCAGTGGGTCGGATTTTGGGAAAGAGGAGACGCATTTCAGGGAAGGACCATAGGAAATCATACCCATGGCGGAGTATCTGGTTGACAGATTCCAGGCCAGGAAAGAACTGGGTGACAAGTGTTGGTCCATAGTTTTAGGAGATGCAGAACAAGGGTTGTGGGTGATGGCATGGGAAATTTGTTTTTCCACGAGAACATGGGGGTATCGGCGGGAAAAAAGGGCTTGGGATAATTTTTGGGAGTAACTGGAGATTGATTCATGATCGGAACAGATGCAGCCACGGATTGCAAGGCTGTACGGGAGGGAACGTAAGATGTGGAAGGGGTGACAACTGTCAAAGTGTAGGTATTGTTGTGAATTGGTTGGTTTGATGGGTACTGAGGTATGGAGGGCCCCCTGTTGTAGAGTGATATCTACGTCAAGGAAGGTGATACAGGTGTGGGAATATAACCATGTGAAATTGATGGAGTGATTGTCACTGAGTTGAGGAAGTCTAGGAGGTGGTCCTCCCCGTGGGTCCAGATCATAAATATATCATCTATGTATCTGAACCACACGAGGGGACTGAGGGGGCAGTTCTTCAGGAAAAAAAATTCCAGACGGCCTAGGAAGAGGTTGGCATAGGACGGGGCCATGCGGGTACCCATGGCAGTGCCACGTATCTGGTGATAAATCTGGGAGTTGAAGGAGAAATAGCTTTTTGAGAGGATAAAGTTGGCTAGGGATATGAGAAAGGATGTTCTGGGAAGACTGTTTGGAGGGCACATATCCAGGAAATGTTGAAGGGAACTGAGGCCTTCAAGGTAGGGAACATTGGTGTAGAAGGTTACGTCAATGGAAACAAGGAGGGAGTCTGGTGGTAGAGGACTGGGGGCTTTCAACAAGACGCTCCAAAAAATGTGGTGTGTCTTTGATATAAGAAGGAAGGTTCTGCCCAAAAGGTTGGAGGTGTTGATCCACCAAGGCTGAAATCTATTCAGTGAGGGAACCATAGGCCGCACCTATAGGTCGTCCCGGATTGCCAGCCTTGTGTATCTTGGGGAGAAGGTATAAGGTAAATGTGCGGGGATTTTGAGGGGTGAGAAGGGATAATGATTGTAAGGGGCCCAGGAGGTCCAGGAAGGAGTGAATTTCAAGGCAGATGGAAGAGGTGGTATCTGTGGCATGTGGACGATAAGTGTTGGTATCAGAAAGCTGTTTAAGGGCCTCCACGGCGGTGGAGACCTTGTCTGCTGGAAGGATAATGATATTTTTGTTACTGGACAGTTCTCTCATGGCCCAGATTTCAGTAGGGTTGAGGTTATTGGAGTTGGGAATAGAGTTGAGGAAAGATTTTGAGGATAGTGTCGATATGAGGAAGTCTTGGAACAGGAAGAGGGTCAAATTGGGATGATGGTTTGAACTGCTCTAAGCTGGACTCAATCTCACCCTGGCGGCTGTCACTCTGTTGTAGTAGCAAAGTGATACCTCCAGCGGAGTGTGCGGCAGAAAGCAAGCGAGTCCCGGACCAGAGCAGCACGGTCAATATATATATGAAAAGACCTGTGTTTCCATATATATCACTTTACAGATGCCACTACCTAGCACAGATCACTAGTGTTTGTATGTGGTAGTAGCATAGAGTTACCTAGGGTGCACAACGTTGGCCAAATGCTGTTAGCTGTCGGGATGTGGGAGATATGGCAGTAAAAGGTGGTCGATGTAGGGCATTTTCATATTTCGACCATAGACTTGTGTATCCCTATATACTTCTCTTTCCTGCCACAACTACACAGCGTAGATCATTGGTGTGTGTGTTAGTAGTCTCCC
This sequence comes from Vandiemenella viatica, assembly GCA_031002005.1. NCBI lineage: Eukaryota > Metazoa > Arthropoda > Insecta > Orthoptera > Morabidae > Vandiemenella > Vandiemenella viatica. Next base: position 135,310,399 of record JARYHS010011408.1, read on the forward strand.
ATCGTGCACTATGGTGGTTACATGTCGGTATCTATCGCGGTGTGGGAGATATGGTGGTTGAAAGTGGTCGACATAGGGCATTTTCATATTTCTACCAAAGAGGTGTGTGTCCCTATATTTCAACTTGCAGCCAGAACTACCAAATACAGACCACGGGCATTTGTGTGTGGTAGTAACCTGGAGTCTTTCACCGTGCACTGTGGTGATTGCATGTTGATAGCTGTGGGTATGTGGTCGATATGGTGGTAGAAACTAGTGGACCTGATATAAAAATAGAAATATGTCCCTGTATTTCACTCCACAGATGAAACTACCTAGCATAATGCACTGGTGATTGTGTGTCTCCAAATGTGCACAATGGTGGTGTCATGTTGGTAGCTATGCGGGTGTGGGTGATATGATGGTTGAAATTGGTTGACGAAGGGCATTTTCATATTTCAACCAAAGGAATGTGGGTCCCTATATTTCACTTTACAGCCATAAATACCCAGCGCAGATCACTGATGTTTGTGTGTGGTGTTAGCCTCCAGTCTCCCACTGTGCACTATGGTGGTTACATGTTGGTAGCTGTCAATCAAAATTCTTTACAAACACAAACGAAATCGTGGGCACCAGCTAGTTACACATATTTCAATACATGTTCCACCAGACAGGATGCTGAAAAATAAATATAGCAAAGGAACAATGCTGAAACTTTACAAGACAATGGCAATGCCTGAACTGATGTATGGCTGTGAATACAGGATTTGATGTTGCAAAGATAAATCAAGAAAACAGGCAGCTGAATAAAGTTAATGTGCCAAGTCAAAGGATGCACTGAACAAGACACAACAAGAAATGAAGAAATAACACTAAACCTAAAAGTATATTCAATAAATTACAAAATCTAGTATAGACAGTGTGGAGGTCATTTCGAAAAAACGGACTGTGAAAAACTTGAAAAACAAGTGGCATCTTTCAGAAGACAAAGGAAAGATGGGACAACCAAGAAGGTTAAATCGTGAATTTGGATGTGGGAGGAACCTAATCCATTAAGTGCAAAAGAAGAACTTTTACCACTTTATAATCTCACATTTTTAACCATAGGATTGCTGTGTATTGTTGTGTAACGAGTTTGCTGAACTTGCAAAAGAATTCTTTCAAACGATCATTGTATTAAATACCTGTATTTGCTGCTGTTGCTGCCATTTGCTGTTGTTGTAACTGCTGTTGTTGTTGTAACTGCTGCTGTTGTTGTAACTGCTGCTGTTGTTGTAACTGCTGTTGCTGCAGCTGTTGCTGTTGTTGCTGTAACTGTTGCTGCTGTAACTGTTGCTGTTGTAGCAGCTGTTGCTGTGATGTGACCTGCTGCCGGAGGGATACATTGGGTGCACCATGAGTGGTTGGTCTGGAAGCAATATTTTCCAGTCCTCTGAGCACGTGCATGTCTCCATGGCCATTTAGTGTAGTAACATTGGTTGCACGTCCAGCTTTAGAACGAAGTACTCTCTCTGAAATATTTGGAAAAAATAATAATCAATACAAAACGGAAGTCACTTAAATATTAAAGTATCCAACAGATATACGATAAAACAATTTTTTATCCCAACGATTTGAATATTTTTTAAAGGAAAATCTTAATTTAATCAATCATAACTTCGCTTAGTACGAGAAAACTGGAACAAACAAAGATATCAGCAGCATAAAACAATCAAATATAAATTTAATTTTCGCAAAAAAATGAGATTTTTTTATGTTTACACACATTAAGTTAAAGATAAAGATCACTGAAAGGTATTCAACTAATGTTTTAAATAATGTGTACTGGTTTAAATAGTTTCCAAATGCTTTAAATGTTGAACCATGACAAACGACCTTACAATAAATAGCGTTATTACTGGTGATGCCAGTTTGTTCATATGATGTTACCACCTACTGTTTTTAAGCTCTCCGTTTTCATAATTACTTTAAAAAATACCGAGAGTGATTCTGAGTAAATGTCCCATACTGTCAACTTAGAACATAAGTTTAGCAAATACTATTTGAATGGAGTTAAAACATTGAATGTTTTGATGTTTTATTCCTCATAAAAATCTTTTGATTTTGTTTGAAAGTTCAATGGTTTATAACATTTAATAATTAGTTGAGCTATACAATAAGTTGATGAGACGTTTTTGTACCAAAGGACTGGAATATATCTCAGTCTCAAAACACATATTATTCCCTAAATAATCCCTTAAGTCAGTACATTTATCAAATGTTACCAAATGGAAATTGAAGTGCAATGTTACCCGTAATGGTTGTGGGAGCCGGGAATATTTTATCTAGAGCAAATCTACGGTGGAAACTACACAGAAACGGAAGGCACTTGAGTTACACGTTACTACCTCGCAGGCAAAAGGCAACTGTCCAGAGGACACTGTCCTCTATGCATCGATCACAAAGGCGAACTTAAAGATTTACGGCGGCACGCGTAAGCCACACTAACGCATCGCTACAATTTACATACAAATGAACCATGAACACTTCTATTACCTCACACTATGTCATGACGTTGAGTATGTTAATATCGCGCTGTATGGTGTGTTTCTATCATGAGGACAGCTGGTTCGGGTATAACTCGGAAATGGACGATTAACTATCAATTCGGTATTTGGGCGTAGTAAAATGCGCACACGTAATGACATTTTAGAAATAGCTGCATCAGTCAGGGGAAGGAAAAAAAATCCCGATTCCGCTGCCGTAAATGACGCTACATCTCTCCTCATTTGTTGGAAAGATAATTTTCTTCTGAAAAACGGCGTCAACGAAACTCCTACGATAAAAGCTCCCGACAAGTTATTTAAAAACCACACATGGAAAATTAACTAACTTACTTCCTCTTCATGGATAGGCCAAAAGTCTGTTACGATCTCAGTTTTCTAACAATCTCTTCATGGGTCTACCAATATCCCTTCTTCCAGTACGATGATACTGCAGGTCTATCTTTCGTTACTGCCGTTCTCAAGTGATGCTGTTACTAACGAACAGCATTCTTTTGCATGATTTCCCATAGTTACTTGCTATTTACTTAATCGAACGTATTTTCGTAATTCACAAAAGCTAAGTAAGTTAAATTCCCTCCTCCAGCATCTGCTTGAGGTAAAATATGTTATCCATACAGGATCTTCCTTTCCTAAATCCACATTGCTGTTCTAATAAAAGAACATGTATTATTACCTTGAGCCGGGTGTTTATTATAGAAAACTATTAACTGAAATTTGTAAAAACCTGCTAGCAAAACAACAAGTAATATGGAAGTTATCCCTGATAACAATGAGCAATACATTAATATTAATTGTCAACAGGGGAGGGGGGAGGAACACAATCGAATTGAGACATGAACAAATGAACAGCTAACTAAAAAATTTCGGATTATTAATATGTCAATTGGTTCATATGTAATTCTTAAAAAGATTCATAAACATCAGAAAAAAACTTTGATCTGCGTCGGATAACTTCTACATTAATCCGCTGAAATTGTTAAAATCAAGATTCCACAGAATGCAACGAAAGGAAAGACAGTACTCGCAAGTGAAAGCTGTGTTGCATAAAATCCCACTGGGCTGACCGTCACAAACGGGGAAATTTAAAAATCTTCCGGCATGGATTTCAGAGATGATAATGCGTTTTACTATGTTTATGGAAGAAATCTTTCGTAAGCTTGTAACTATTTCACCTTGAAGTAAACGAAACATTTTTTCAAAGATTTTAGTTCTTTTAGTAGTAGCATTCGTAAATAATTTTTTTGGACAGTTGTCTCGCGAGGCTCACAAGGGGCAGTCAATTCTGCCCTGTGGATAATTTTATATTAGATGGAATCTTCACATACAAATTGTGTAACTACTGAACCAATTTCGGTATAGCAGATTGGTAGCCTATAGTAACAGGGTGAAGGGACTGCTATATTTTGACAGAACTATCCTTTTCGGGTTTGGAAACAGTCACTACAAGCAAATAAACCAATGGCACGGGAATGTAGAAGGTAACCTTTTAATTACAATAGCCCTAATGAGTTCATGCTATCAGCTATTGGAGAGAGCCATTTACAAGGGCATCTCAAAAAAATTTCATATCTGCAGAGAAGGAGGGATTTCGACCAAACGGAAGTTCCTGCAACCAGGTAATGGCGCCGACCAACAATATTGAAAAGGGATTCCAAGATTGGCAGAAAACCGTGACAGAGTTTGTATATATGACTAAGGCATATGACACAGTCCGGACATAGGGAATGATCCTAAAACTCCTGAGGATTATGCCTCTCTGCTGAATGACATACTATGCATTCGAATGATTGAGGTTCACCTAAATGGAAAAAGAAGCAAATCCTACAGACTAAAAAACGGGTTACCACAAGGATTCCTCTATAACTTTTCAACATCTACCGCTTCTAGGAAGTTTATACACGTCAATGATGAGTAATGGCAGCACAATTTAGCAACTTCAAAACATCTGAAGACCTTCACAAATTAAATGAGTACTTCAACAAGTGGTGCCTGAAACTAAATAAGACAGAGGTCAGCTCTTTTCACCTAAATAGATAAGCCCATTATAGATCTAAAATTAATAAACTAATTGCTGAATTATAGTCCTTGCCCAAAGCATTTAGACGTGCTTCTGGGCCGGTCACTGAGATACAAAGAATGTATTCATAAAACAGCGGCAAAAAGTCAAAACCCGAAATAACATCCTTCAGTTTTTCAGAAACTGGCTGTAGAGCACCTGCAAAGGCGCTCAGAAAATCAGCCCTTGCCCTAGTTCACTCAACTGTTGAATACTGCAGTCAATTTCCGCTAAATAACAGCGTCACATAAAAGATTGATAGTCGGCAGTCTGTTAAACGGTCACTATGAAAACTAGTACTGCCATCTCCCCCCCCCCCCAAAAAAAAAACTTCCGAAGACAAGTGGCTTTAAAAAAGGAACGGCAGAAATGTTTGAGGAAACCATAACTTCCAGACTGCACACGTTCAACTCAAAATAGATTAAAATAAAGGTATGCAACATAGAAGTTTGGTGAGAGATTGATCCAAAATCACAAACGAAGAAGCATGGCACGCTGAGTGGACCAATTCCAATCCTGACAAACTAGCACTAATGCAAGACCCTTCAAGATAACTTCCTGGAATACCAAGTTTCGAATAACGGAGACTCGTTGTGACTGTGGTAAACACCAACAAACTGAACCTGAAAGAGCGATGTGGTGGATAGTGGTACGATCCAGCTACTTCGTGAAGCAACAACCATAGGGGCAAATGAATGGCTGCCATCTCTGGACATCGATCTATTGTTGTACTTCATCTACCTATTTTAATTCAATGTAATGACTATCTTGTGCCGTACGAGATAAATAAATGGCTTCGTCTTTAAAATAAAAAATCTACGACAGTAAATTATACAAGTTAAATCTCCGATGTCGTCAAACTTTCTAACATCCTACACTTAGGCGCGTTGGAATTAAGCAGATGGAGAGATGGCCTATAACTGAATTATATGATGTCAGAATTAATAAGATTCAACGAAAGGATATACAGCATTAATGTAGACAAATTCACGAAATATATCAGAGAAGTGGGATAAATACTGATAATTTTACTGATATCTGAAACAGTCTGCCAAACCACATTATCACAGGACTCGCAATCTTGTGACGCAGGACAGGGTAGCACTGCGCCGCTTATGGACGGCCCCACACTTCTGATCAGACGAAAACATGTCACGCGGCTCGCTAGCGCGAATAGTTTTAACCATGGAAGAATGAATTGGTGCGTTATCATCGAATGATGTAAGACACCAGTCATTTAACTATATGAATAGGGTATTTAAATAAAAAATGATGACTAAGATCATCGGGAAACAGTTAATAAATCTTGCAGTGGGAATTCTCTTGTCAGTGCAAATGCCTCACGTGTATATACATTTTTCTGAGTGATAGACGGAACCGTTATCAAATCGCGTATTCGTCCCACATAACTTCTAAAACCTTTATCTTAGAAAAGGCGTACTATTTTATTTCCTACTAAATTTAACACAATATTTATTACGATAATAACGTAAAATTAATGGGGGTGGAAATAACTGTAGGCATTTTGTGGGGAGCGACAGAAAAATTTAGTTTAGATAATCTAAAATATTCCGATCTATTCGTTCACGATTTGTACGCGATTATTGCGAAATTCGCCTCTATTACCAAAACTGACTGCTATCTGTATGTAACCTCACAAAGTTTAGATAGCAAAACTATAGCGGTCTTTCTGGAGGTTATGGTTTCCGTAAAATAATTCAGTAATTTTAACAAATTTGATTATTAATAGATTAATTTCTTCCAACAAAAAATCATATGTACATCCACATCCGACAGGAAATTTTACGAATCAGACAATATGTTATAAAAAAATTGAAAATTTATTAAGTTATTTTTATAGGACCCACGAGAATTTTCCAACTGATTTTTTAACTGTGTGATTTAAATATACCATCTGAAATAATTTCACAAAATGAATAGTAAACTGTTTAAAAAACCATTTCATGGTTTTTATAATTTATGGAGCTTTTACGACTGATTTTAAAGTCACCTTCACTAAAGTCACCTTTTGCTTAAAATGTCTATGTTCAAATTTTTTTCTGTGATACTAGCCTTGCCGACAAAAAATTGAAGCACTCAGGAGACATGGTCAGATGTCAATGTAACTTCGTACCAACACACACCATCAGCGAGTACGAAAACGATTATTACTATTGCAATTCTCTCCGACAGGTAGAGCGGCCACCAGACTGCATTAGTGTTTGATATTGTTGCCCGGCCGATCAGGATGTTTAAGGGGCGTGAACAGAGTCAAATCTTGAGTGATCACTGAATGACACGGAGACGCCACGTACTCGTGTGTGGCAGCGTTATCAGTTGACAGAGTTTGAAAGAAGCCTCACTGTGGATCTCCATATGATCGAATAGAGTACTATTCAGAATTATGGGGGCATTCAGATTGTAGTGTGACGCTCATGCCACACTCCATGAATATATACAGTCTTCGACTTACTATATTCAGATTATTTATTCAATGCAAATTGTTTTGTTATCCAAGTCCCAGATTAATTTATTCATACTAAACCCGGGCGGACACAGATTTATAAATAACTTTTGGTAATGCAAGGCTGCTATTTGAAGGAGCAAATAAATGGTGAAATAATGAAATGTGCTGAAGCTCAGTGCAACTGAACGCCTGCGTGGCGGTAGAAAGGCGGTGGATGGCGACAAGAAGTCGCCTTGAGGATAATAAGGGTGCCGGATGCGACGGGCGAGTGCTGTTAGCCCAAGGTCAGGGCGTTGCACTCGGACGCTAGTGGGCGATAAGCGAAAAACTAATAGCGAGTGTTCTGAGCATCACGTGGTTTTGGCTTCGCTATTCCACCAATTCTGTGTAGCGTCGGAGGTTACAAAAGTTACTACACATCTTTTTTTCCATGTGACATGGTCGCTGGACTGCGAGAGGTGGAGCCACTGTTTTCTTGGTGGCCAAAGGAAGCTACGACACTTGGGCGAGACGAGCAGCGCAGCACTGGCCGCAGCTTTGAGAACGACATCTCACAATAACACGCTGTGTTAAGTTCATCACGGTGCTGTCTTCATATGGTAATGTGCTCTTACGCCTGGTCAATGTTCACAGTTTAACGAGGCGTTAGGAACCCGTAAACGCCATATGAGACTGGAATTTCAACTCTAATCGTGCAGGACCCCTGAGCTAGCTACCAAGATTTTCACCGAACATTAAATTCTGAAATCTCCGCATTTTAACATGATTTAGATTATGTTCATTTTGATTTAATGACATCCTGGGAATATTTCTATCTGTATATGCATAACATCCTACTGTTGGCTTGTGTCACCACGATGTTTTATTAATCACTTTGATAGCTAAAATACTTCAAGTTTGAGTTCAATTATTGTTTGCTCTAATTCGGCAAATTGTAAGTTCTGGGTATTGTTTGCTTATAATGTTGCATTATCTTGTGTTAGAAGTAACGTTAAATATACCTTCGGGTAATTCAGAAAGTTACCTCCGTTCTAGCGTGGCGCTAGTAGTCGTGGGCGGAGCGCCGCTATTTTCACATCTGCGTGTTCCCCGATTCAGTAAGCATCCAGCTGTGTCAGTACGAACCTCGTTCTTTTGCGCATCTTAAAACATGAGCGCTGCAATAATGCGAAGTGCGTGTTGTAATAAGATTTTTTTTGGCGCAAAACGTTTCAGCAGCAGACATTCATCGTCAATTGTGTACTGTAGACGGTCCGAACGTTATGAGTGAAGTTGCTGTGCGGCAATGGGTCAGATTTTTTAAAAGTGGTAGAACAAACATTCATGATGAAGATAGGAGTGGTAGACCTTCTGTTGTGCGTAATGATCTTGTCAAGAAAGTTGACGAAAAAGTTCGTGAAAATCGAAGATTCGCAATCTCTGAACTTTCTGAACAATTCCTGCAAATTGCTCGTACGCTTTGGTACGAGGTTGTCACCGATAAATTTGGCTACTGGAAGTTCTGTGCTAGGTGGGTAACAAAATTGCTTACAGAGGTCCACAAAACCAAAGGAATGGGCTCTGCCTCAAACCCCCTTTCACGCTACGACGCGGAAGGAGAAGATTTTTTTTTTGAAGAGGATTGTGAGACTGGTGAAACGTGGGTCTCGTAACTAATTGCCAAAACGAAACAACAGTCGACGACCTGGAGCCATAACAATTCTCCATGCAATTCTCCATTTCAGATGTCTACTGTGAAACTTTGAAGAAACTTAAGCGGGCCATTCAAAACAAACATCGCGGCAAGCTGTCATTGCATGTGTGTTTTTGCATGACAACGCTCGTCCTCACAGTGCACGTAAGACTCGAGCTTCTTAAGCAATGGGACGTTTTCAATCATCCCTTTTACAGCCTCTAGAGATTTTCATCTCTTCGCTCACATGAAATGGGTTGCGTCGCAACACTTCGGTGACGACGACGAACTTCAAAATGCTGTGAAAGATTGGCTTCATACCCAAGCGGTTAAATTTTATGAACAAGGAATTTGTAAATTAGTGAAACGCTATGACAAATGCTTGAATTTAAATGGTGACTGTTGAAAAACAGTAAAACGCTGTAGTTTTAAGATGTGTATAATAAAATATTTTTTACTATCAAAGTTTTTTTATTTAAGGCCAAACGGAGGCTACTTTCCGAATTACCATCGTATTTAGTCATAAATCAATTTCCGTTTGGATGGTTTGAATCACTGTTTTCTATTTGAATTCGCTCCATACTTCAAGGGAACATAATTGTCTCTATATGAAGCATTTACATCTCTTCAAGATGCAACATCAAACATACAAAGTTTTGTTGTGGACGGAGGATGCATCCTGCATACGATTATGTAGCATCGTAATGAAAACATTGGTTCCATCCGTGGAAAATATGAAGTCTAATTGAGAACGCACTTTGGATCCAACATGACAGTAATATTTGATGGATACCGAAGTGATACTGCGCAGAGAGCAATAAAGTCATCATTTACGGTGAGGAAACAAGAGCTGCAGTGACGCAGCAAATGAGAGCAGCAAGAACCGGGTAATCTTGATGCTAATGCAAAAACTGAAAAAGGAAGGCATCTGAGTTAAACAGACAAAAGAAGATGCAGCTGGATTGATTGTTTACGCAGCTATTTCCCGAGTAGCAAAATCCAACCGTGTGATAATTCTAAAAGAGTATATTGGCTGTCTCGTTCTGCTGATGAGCCTTGGTAATACTTGCGAGAAGTTTTACTTCCATAAACCGGGGAAAGGCAAGGAAGCAGGTTTATGGTACTCAACCACTTCCTTCAAGTTGGAAACCACACATATCCTCTTCATCCATGCATTTACCGGATTCGATACACTATCAGCTTTTTTCGGCTATAGAAAAGAAAAATTCTGCTGCCTCATCTGAAAGTAACATGCATGCTAAATTCTCAGAACTCCTAGCCTTCAGAGACTAGAATCTGGAGAAAGGGCACGGGAACAGCTCATCTTGGAAAAGTACGGACAAACTGCTTGTAGAACATTGGTAGGCTCAGATTCGTCGCGGATACCCATTCTGTTCAAAAACAGTCCTTAAATTGGGCGTCCTGGCAACCCTCGATACACGACCTTAGAATTTTCGGAGGCGGCTAAGCCAGTCTGTTGGTGATTTCGAGAAGGAATTATCTTAATAGACCTGATGAAGACAACGGAGCAGGTTGTTGAAACGTCGTCATTCTTTGACTCCATCCGGCTGGACACCCGTGTTGCTTTCATTGAGGGATTAGTTTGGTTTATTTTTTGACGGTGCGGGCCGGTGTCGGGTTGGTCGATATGGAGAAGTGTATAGAAATAATTCGGAAATTTCCGGTCCTTCACGACTAAATATTGCTTTAGAAAAGTGTCCTTTTTTTCAGCCTCACTTCAGGTTCATCAGATGTTCGTAAAATGTAGGTAGAGTCCTTGCACGTTCGCATTAACAAATCAAACCTTTGCCAGAGGTGAAAGTCGATTTTAAGGCCTGTAAAAATTGCATCCGAGATCCCGATTTTGAACTAGGGACCTTCCGTACACAAATCACATGCCGCAAGCATCTGAATCTAGAAGCAATGAAAAATATGTATTCAATCATATAAAAGTACATTTGTGTTTGGGATTGCAAAATAAATCATGTAGAATAAAAGTACATTTATTATGTTTGAATAATAATTTTTGATTACATCCAGATTTGTCTTCTGACTCAGATTGTTACGGCTTACAATTGGGGAACAAAGTCATTGGTTCAAATCCCTGTCTCAGCTCTAATTTTTATGGGTCTTAAAATTGACATTCACCTCTGGCAATGATTTGATTTGTTAATGCTACGATGCTAGGACGCTCCGTTGTTCGAATTTCAAGTTAGTCTTTAGTTTTCCTTTTCAAATTAGGTGACAACGATAGAGGTGTACTGAGTGGCCGATAAGTATGTGACTGGAAATTTAAATCACACGAAATTATTATTTTACAGAATCTTTGCGGTCTGCATATAAATAAAAATGTATAATAATATATTCTTTTTGGTTAAAAAAATATTGAGTGAATGGAAAGGAACCCCAACCAAAACAAACACGTTAAATGTGAAGTGAGTGACGCTTGACAAACGTGACTATGTAGAGATACACGAGAATCTTTCAATCAGGTGTGACGATCATTTGTTAAAACTGCTTTGGAATACTATTTTTGTGCATAAGAGATCAAACAATTAGGAGATAACAGGAGTCAGACAAAAAAAAAAGGTATTTTAACGTACTTTATTACTTTCGTAGATTACAAAGTACAATACTCTATTATAAAGTAGGGTGGTATCCGCAGCTACGATCCACAAATCACATTTAAGGTACTATTTTAATATTAATTCCGCGAAACAGTCAAGGGTATACGTTAACGGAGACTGAAGACCGAGTAGAAACCTGTCCAGCACACGGCCGTGCTACGGATCAGTGTGGACGCGAGGGGGGCGAGCCGACACTCGGCCGAGTGTTGGTGCGGTGACGGCGCGGGCTCGGCTCGTCTAGTGTGGCCCGACCTTTACGAGTTCGACACCCGACTCGAAGTACCGAATAGTTACTCACAAATTAATTTCGTTACTCGCATTTGTTGTATAGATATGAACACGTTCCAGCTCTCGCAGGTAACTAATTTTGACAACTTAAAAGACTAATTTTGTACTTTTTTTTTGTTTAACATTAAAATTTCAGATACTTTTTTCATCGATCGTTCATTAGTGAGGTTATTGATATCAACATTGTGATATTATGAAATGTGTTTATTTTAAGATTTGATACCTTCTATTTTATAGTGTAATTTACAATATAAAAGAGTTGTCTAGTAGTTTGTGATATAAATCTCTGCATTTGCTATGTTCTAATAATATTTAATTAAATTGCAATGGAGCGCGCGCTCAGGTGGCAACTTCCCTACACACACTGCGTAATGCTGAGTTACTCCCGCGGCAAGGAAGATCTCCAGACCAACTCTGACGTCGAATCCGTTCCAGAGCCGTATCCCAGATATCAAGTACCAGTTACAACAGTTGTGGCCCAGCTTTCCTCAGCAGAGATGACACCATTACAAATCGAATCAGTGAGTGTATCTAGGCTAGAGGGGTGGTTCTTTGTAAGCCGACTCGGTTTTGTAATTACTGAAATAACATCACATACCGTGAAGTTGTTTTCTCCTGCCATTCTTGGTGCCTCACTTTTTTGTCGGGTATTGTATTGGTCACAATTATTTTGTTCAAGATTAATTGTATTTCATATAATCTAAATTTTGTAGACTTATATCTTCGACGGGACTATTCTCCAGACGGTACGTTGCGGTTTCCTTTGTTACACTCAGCCACCAGATCGAGCGTGAAAATGAACACATTTATAATAAATTCATCCTCCTCGGTAAAAATCATAATACGCAATGATTAAATGGCTTAATTCTCAGCAGAACTAAGCGACAGAAGGCGACAAACTTTCTGAAGGCGAAAAATATTAATGCGAAACATATTATTGTAGTATCGGGGCAAACAGAGTTACCTGCCTTACTCCACAGTGGTCACAATATGTTCCATTGTATAAAGATAGGGCATTTGTCTAGTTTATTTATATGAACACTGACAAGTATTTATAGCGCATTGCAATGATGATATTGATTTAGAAAAAGCTTTCGATAATGTTAGGTGGGACAAGATGTTCAAAATTTTAAAGAAGTCAGGTCTAAAGTATCGAGATAGAAGAATACTTTACAAACTATATAAGAATCAAGTGGCTGTAATAAAAGTAGAGAATCACGAGAGACATGCATCAGTTAAAAAGGGTGTGAGACAAGGCTGTAGTCTATCCCCGTTAATATTCAACTTGTATGTAGAAGAAGCAATGAAGAAAGTCAAAGAAAAATTTCCATGTGGCATAAGTTTTCAGGGAGAAAAAAATCAGTATGCTACGATTTGCTGACTACATTGTCTTGTTAGCAGAGAGGGCTGAGGATATTGAGAAGTTACTGAATGGCATGAACAAAATACTGAAGGAAGATTTTGGACTGAATATAAATCAAAGCAAGACAAAAGTGATGAAATGAAGCAGAAATGATACCAATACTAGTGGATTAAATATAAAAATAGGATCGGATGCAATAGGAGAAGTAAGAGAATTCTGTTACTTGGGAAGTAAAATTACAACAGATGGCCGAAGCAGGAATGATGTTAAAAGCAGAATAGCATTAGCAAAAAGAGCCTTCATGAAAAAGAGAAACCTTTTAGTTTCAAATATTGATCTAGGAATTAGAAAGAACTTTTTAAAACTCTGTGTGGAGCACAGCACTTTATGGTAGCGAAACATGGACTTTAGGAAAACCGGAAATAAAGAAAATTGAAGCATTTGAAATGTGGTGCTACAGAAGAATGCTGAAAATTAAGTGGACAGACAAAGTAAGAAATGAACGAGTTTTGGAAATGGTGGGTGAGAATAGAAGTTTGTGGAAGAAGCTTACAGAAAGAAGAGACAGGCTGGTAGGTCATAGTTTGAGACATGCAGGATTGGTTAATTTGTTAGTGGAGCGAACAGTCGAAGGTAAGAACTGTAGAGGAAGCCAGAGATTAGAATATATGAAACAGATAATTGAGGACTTGGGCTGTATGGGGTATGTAGAAATGAAGAGATTAGCACAGGATAGGAAAGGATGGAGGATTGCATCAAACCAGTCGAACGACTGACGACAGCAAAAAAAAAAAAGATGATATTGATATTTTACACTTATTACAAACACAGTTATCAATCTTTTGACGATGCAGATTGATGCTTGTTATATAACTGTCGCGCAGATATTAGTACTTACCAAAATTTATAACAGTCATTTTACACAAATTTTTTTAAAATTCCACTATTTCCTTTTTTGTCTCATCATGCTGGATTAGTTAATTTGTTAGTGGAGTAACAGTTGAAGGTAATAACAGTAGAGGAAGACAGAGATTGGAATATATGAAGCAGATAATTGAGGACGTGGGTTGTAAGGGATATGAAGAAATGAAGAGGTTAGCACAAGATAGAAAGGGATGGAGGATTGCATCAAACCAGTCGAAAGACGGATGACAGGAAAAAAAAAATGTTTAAGTCATCAAAAAACATTATATGAAGAAATGCAGTATATATCAGACTTGTTTTGATCCACTAAATGACAACAAAGAAAAAGAAATCTGACTTCTCAAAAAAAGTAAATAAAATCGCAGCACTTGTTTAGTCAATCCCTGAATAGAAAATATGTGATGCATGCTAAGAAAAGGTACATAAGCTTACAGAATTTGGAAATTTTTATCATGACATTTAAGAGCTGGTTTTAAAAAGTGAAAAGAGTGTTTCTTCTTTAAATATATCACTTTTTCGGAAGAAGATACTCTGGAGCAAATCAATACATCCATGATAGAATTTAAGCTAGTCATCTTTGAAATTCCATGCAAATCCTCTAAAACAAAATTCACATCTACAAACAAACAAATTTTCTCTGGAGATGGAATGGCAAAAATTGCTAGATAATTTGCAACACAAAGCAATTCATATGAATGAATTTTAAAGATTAATCAAAGCGAAACTCACAATACTAATGACATGAAGAGAACAAATGCAAGTTTTGTCTTTAGTTCCTACTTCATGGAATAGGAAAAAGTTGTGCAAATATTTAATTTCAGTGTGTCAAGCCAGAGAGCTTATTGAAGGAAAGAGAATTTTACATTTAACCAGACCAAGGAAAGGCAAAATAACAATAAACAATTGAACGTGAGAAACTTTTACCAAAATTTGAATATTCTTAAATCATGATAGGAGAAAAAAATAGTATTTAAAAAACAAACATAAAAAAGGTTGTTAATTTATAATTTAAATGAATTGTATCCTCCATTTATCTTGACAAAATAGGCTTCTCGAAATTTTGTATACTGCATCCAAAGTGGTGCATATTGGTCCGAGCGTGTTTGTAGTAACCATGTAGTATATTGAGGGATTTTATCTATAGTATATTGTAATTTTTACTCGGGATAATTTTTCTCAAGCTACAGCTATGTAATTTCATTCCACCCGACGCAGCATAGTCCAAGGTTAACAGGTTCTCTTCCCGTGAGAAGAGGCCTCCCCTCCAGGATACATTCAAAAAGCCCTTAGTAAGGAGTTTTAAACGAAAAGAACTAATGTCACATGCAGTGCTCGAAATTGACCGGGCGTTAGGCGTAATTACGCCTGAATATTTTCGTTTTACGCCTGCAATCTCCGTCAAAGGCGTAGAAAATACTCCTAAGCATCAAAACTTAAAAAATTACATTTCGGAACTTGTTTTCAGTTAGTTTTGCGTGTTCAAGGTTAAATTCTAATAATTAATTTCAATTCTTGTCGTTTTGATCTATTTCAATGTTTCCAATAATACGTTTCTGAAGTTCAGAAGTGGCAACATTATAGGGGGAAGTACCGCGAAGGGAGGAAAAAAAAAAAAAAAACAATTCTAGCGCGTACGTTATTCTTCTGTTATTCGCTTAACAAAGGATCTAAAGATGTCTCGTAAAATTACTGACCTTATGCCATTTGTAAAGACAAGTATTGGTGATAGAAGTGTTACAAGTACCGATAAACGAGGACTGCCAGAAAATGAAGAAACATGCTGCTGACAAACCATCAGGCCCTTCAGCTAATACCAGTAGGCCTGCTCCAAGAGGTCAACAAGCAAATAAACGATCAAAAACAGTTCAAGATTTATCAGCTACGATGCCTGCTGTTACCACCAGTACATCGAAAACTAATGTCGTGGGTAAACACACATTAAGTAAGTGGCAAAAAAGTTTTCCTTGGTTATCAGTAGAACAAGGCAGCGAAAATAGTATGTTTTGCGTCGTTTGTAGGCAGTTTGCGAATTCATCTTTAACGAGTTTCGTAAATGCAAAGGTTATATCTAGATTAGAAACAGTTAAAAAACATGACAAAAGTGAAGTCCATCAGAATTCATGTGCGGCAGATGTGGCGAAAAAAAAAATTCATTACAGACACCGTTAGCTCTTACGTTGAGTGCCATGAATGACAAAGTACACCAAAAAATGTGTGTTTTATTTAATACTGCTTACTCCGTTGCAAAAGGCAACTTTGTGTTTACATATTACCCATGTTTGTTAGAGTTACAAGAAAATCGCGAAGATATAATCAGAAATTTCTTAACAGGATTAACAAAACGTTTCGAAGATCTTCGAACTAATTGCATGTTTAAAAATATAAACATTTTTGATGCAATTAATATTCCAAATGAGGATATATTAAATTATGAAGTAAAGGAGTTTGAAGAGGTCCTCAAGGATTTACCTGCAGCAGTGACCATAAGCAATGAACAAGCTTCTGATGAATTTCTGGGCTGGAAAATATGGGCTAAGGACAAGAAATGTCTATGAAGTCGTCAGCTTTGGAACAGAGTATATAGCGAAAATAGTGAAGACAACCAATATCCAAATTTATTAAAAATCATTTCATGTTTCCGTGTGCTTCCATTCACTACTGCAATATGTAATCAAGGTTTCAGTGAGCTTAACAACATTAAAACAATGAAATCAATAATCATGTTAAATTATTTCACAATTTTGTTATATGATATATTGGCACATGCAAATCATATTAATCTGTTTCTGGGTCTATTTATAGTTTTAAACTGTGCTGGAGTATGTTATAAGCTATAATATCTGTATTTTCATAATTATAATATAATTACGCCTAACATTTTCATTTTACGCCTGAGTCTGAAAGTTAGGCGTAACAAATACGCCTGGATTTAAAAACGAATTTCTAGCACTGGTCACATGACTTCCTCCACTCCGCTTCAACGCGCGAGAGCGCAGTCTGAAACAGCTCTCGAGGAGTCTGTTCGTCGAGCCTCAGGATGGAGCACGATGCCCGTAGGCATTTTATTAGGTAAAGGCTAATGCAATTATTCCCCTCTGCTGGCTTAGAAAGAATATTCCGAGTGACAGGATTTCATTAGTAAGAGATTTATTTCATGAGAGCTATTTTATGCAGTATTTTTCAGTTATTTCAAGTGCCTATTTTTATTGAAGTTATTAAGGTCACTCCATTCTTTCAACTACATGTTTTCATTTGTATCGCTGATTCCTGCTCATTACTAGCACTAAGTGGGGCAGAACGTAACTGCTCTGATCCTATGACCACATATCTTCAGTAAAACTGATCGGGGAGTGGTTGATCAGAGGCGAATCCAACTTGGTTGTGGTGAAAAGCCGCTCGTTCGCTACAACCATCAGAATGTATGTATCCTACTTCATGCCTGTCATTTATAAGAGACCTTCTAGGACCTAACTGCATGTTTAGTATGTTTAGTATGTTCAAAAGCTAACAGAGATGGCAAAGTGTGACACTGCTTTCAGTTCCATCAAGTGAAACTTTACAAAGCATTCCACAGGGAAGGTCAAAATGATTGCAGTGATTTCAGGAAATTACTACAGATTTATAATTTGACATATACTTACACAAGATTACAGAGATATATAAATAAACTGTGAAAGTTGTTTTTATTGTCTACAGATGCTCAATACGTGCACCGTTAGTAACTCTGCACACATCAAGTCTATAATAGAGTTCTTCCCATACCCGATGCAACATGTCTCTGTCAATGAGAGCAAATGCATTGGTGATGCGAACCCGCAGGTCTGGCAGATCAACTGGTACTAGTGGCACGAACACTGTGTCTTTTAGGAAACCCCAAACAAAGAAGTCGCAGGGGGTTAGGTCAGGGGAACGAGGAGGCTATGTAATCAGCTGATGATCAATATCCCCAGCACGACCAATCCATCTGTTTGGAATCCTGGTGTTTAGGAAATTACGGACAACTAGAGAAAAATGGGATGGAGCATCATCCTGCTGGAAAATGAACTCTTCACCGTCAGCTTCCATAAGTGGCACGAGCCAATTCTGCAACATTTGCAGACAGATTTTCACTGTGATCGTCACCTCATTAAAGACAAAGTTTCTTTCGTCAGATCGCGCAAAACACGTTCACTTTGGAAGTCACGTACGAGCTGCTCATAAGCATGGGGGGTTTTCAGTCCCCCAAATGAGCACATTGTGCATGTTCACTTTTCCACACACATGGAAAGTGGCCTCATCACTAAACACAAGTTTTCCTGCGAATGTTTCGTCTTGTTCTAGACACTGTGCACAGATTTGAAAACCTAATACCCAATTTCCTGCTCGCTCGAGAAGTAGACTTCTGTGGGCTACGAACGTAACTGGCGCGCACACGTTCAACGGTTTCTTCAGACACAGGAGGGCAACCCGCTGTTTTACCTTTACAAAGGCATCCCGTAGCTTTAAACTGTTAATACCAACGCCGAATGGTGTTACCAATCGGGGGATCCTTGCCGAACTTTGTTCTAAAGTGCCGCTGAACAGTTACCACAGACTGAGTAGAATATCGTACGCTTTCTCACTTTCAGCCATCTTGCTCTCTAGCGCTCTGGCGGCCACCGCGGGAAGCTTGCATTTAGTGCAATCGAAACTTGGAGAGCCAATTGTTTTATAACAGCAAACCCTATCTCGTATCTATAACAGGACAGCCAAAAGAAAAATCATGAAATCGCTGGAATCATTTTGACTAGCCTATATTTGAGAAATTTAAAAGATGTGACCCAGAAGATTAAATTTACTAACGTAATGGGTATCAACTGACATGACAGATGGTGTGGTACACTGCAACATTTGATCAATTTTTAGAAATGAATTTTTTGGAAATAGAAAAATGTTTCATCTATTGGTAAGGGAAAATAAAAATTTCTAAAAGAAATGAAGACCAACATTGAACCTGATATAGCTAATGTTCCATGTGGCCGAGTTCTTGTGACTGAGGGTACCTCTGTATGAACAGAAGTTGTACACTGCACCCAGTTGTAATCTATGCTGATGTTCCCCAGCCTAATGACCAGTTCACCATAGGTCTCCCTTGTCTGATGATTTGGTGCTTGATGTAGCATTTGTGTATGGAACACAAATTACATAAAAGGGAAACATTCCTGCTGTCAAAATCTGTAACTTCAGTAATGGTGTGAAGGTCTTATTGGACCTTAATGGATTTTTTTAAGTTAACTTGTCTATTATTAACCAAGATAGAATAAGCTGCAAGATATGCGGTTTGGCTCACACACGTTTTCTATAGTGTCGGAGTTTATCGAGAATCACCTGATAATCAGGAATTAAATTTCAGGTCAGGAAGTGCTTTGACTCGTGGTGCTGACACCAATACCGAGTTCATCTTATAGCGAGTGATCGATACTTCACTCTCTTGCCTTCCAGACCTGCACAACATTTCCCGCCAAAGGCAAACAAACTATTTCATCTTCATCAAACTGTAATCATACTTGAACATTTTCATCACAGCGGTGTGCACTCCTGATTTTGATCATTCTCTCAGCTGCATTGCTACATCCTTTGTAGATGAATAAACCTGTCTGGTCCCATGTCTCCACTTTCAGTCAGTAACAGTTACATCCTATCACACCTTGTTAGCCAATTTACCTTTGGTCTAATCTCAGATTAAACTGACCTGTCAATAGATAACCTCAAGCAAGAAGAACCGAGTTGCAAGCTACATCAAGGAACGGCCAAGCAGTGCATCCCAGCGGGACCTTATGCTTCAAATCTGCTCCCACTTCAGCCGACACACTCGTACAACCATCCACATGATTTGGGTCACTCAGCGAAAATAATACAAAAACAGTCGTGTAAGGGGTATTCTGGGTAGTCTAAGAATCGTAAAAACTTTCTCAACTTGTGCAGCCATTATCACGACTTTGCTTCAGACAAAACGTTATATTCCATATCCCATATCAGAACAATACACCACCAGTGATTATGTCAAATCAAAACAAATATATACACAGAAAGAGTTTATGATAGCCACTGTTTTTTTTTTTTTAATTGGTACCATCAAAAAATGAGGACATATTATAATCATGCACCCCTATGCCCATGCTAGGGCATTGCACAAGCCTCTACAGAGGAAAGATACCTATTGTTCGTATGTGCAGTACCTAGCATTTCCTCTGTAAGCTCTCCCATTACAATGGGCACTCGAATTATTACTTTCCTAAAACGGAAATTGACTGTGCAATGGCAGGAAGAATTTTAACTTCAGTTAGAGATCATTTTTCTCCGATAAAAAAAAGTAAGAAATAAGGCAATGTAACTAGAAATGGTTCTTTTATACTAACCCACATTTATGCTAGTAAACGTTACAAAAAATGCAGTCCATTAAGAATCGTTTTTGTCATAAAATTTGAATTTTTATGATTATCCGTAACTAATTAAAATTCTATCTTTGTCGAGTGCAATAATGAACATTAATTACTTAAAGTTCTTTATTTAGTATGAATTAAACCCGATTATTTGTAATTAAATATCTGGACATATATAGAAATATACAAATTAAAATACTCTCCTGATGGTTAAAATTAAAATGATAATTTTCCATTTTGAAGAGACAATTTTAATATAACAAATACTAATACAGGCAATCAAAATCCCATTAATTGTTCATCGAATTTTAAAGCCTGCTTTAAGATTCAACTTTTTTTTTTTAAAAAAATGGGCATGGTCACTATTCTGCCTTTGGGAGATAACAGTTGTTGAACACGAAACTTTTTGCACAAAAATTTTGAACTAGCAGAATTTTTAATTATCCTTAAAGTCAGGCAAGATTAATAAAACATTTTTCTTCTGTAATCTCTATACATAGTTAGCCTAAATGATTCATCGGGTTTCAAATCACTGTGTATTGAAGTAAAGGATCTACAAAGACGAATGATACATGAAAAGATACATAAAGTTACCAAAAGACTACTTGGTGTCTGGGGTGCATGTTAGATGGCAGCAGTAAACAAGATGGCGGAGAAGCAGAAGAGTTTCTCATGTTAGAATATGCAGTGTTCTATTACGAATGTGAAGCGTGCGCTCGTACGAAAATACGGAAAAGCTGCACCTAGCCAGCAGAGAATTTTTCGTTGGTTTAGCCAGTTACGTAACAATAGTTGTCTGTATAAACGAATCATCAGCACGGGGCGACCACGTGTCTCATGCCGCGTTTACACTATCGCGCGAGCTTAGGCGAGGCGAGGCAGCGCGAACGAGAGTAAGGCTAAGCGCAAATTGAGACGCGTATAGCGCGTGTGACATGACGCGACACGAGCGGCATGTCACGCGCGTGAGAAGCGCAGAGAGTGGTGGTCCGCATATTGAAACGCAGTTCCAAGTGGCGCGCGTACCACTCGCGTCTAAAAATAACTTTATCATTAACATTTGTCGTTATTTAGAATCAGATGGTGCCGAACATGGAGTTTTGCTTTATACCTTGCTGAATAAGAAATGTAAGTAAACTAACGAGTATATTTTGTCTAAAAGAAAAAGCGGATGCGGATTAAAAATTCATCACAGTTGATATTGGAGCCGTGGGCAGATTTATCAATGGAACTGCTGGTACTGCATCTGGCTTCAAAATAATATAACATGTTACTACTTCTGTCTCCTGAAAGTATACCTACGATTGCTAAGCTCGAGCTCGACAAACCACGGAATGCGCCTTCGGTATACTGTCTTCATGGTTTCGTGTGTTCAGGAAACCATTTGATAGTGAAGTGAACACGGTGAAAGATATTGTAAAATCAGCCCCCATTTTGAGCAACTGCTTACTTTAAAATAATAACTGTAGAGATACAAGTATAGAAAAGATGAAGATGTAACATACCTGTTTCATTAGAAAACACATTAAAAATGAACTTACTAACAATAAAATCCTGATTTTCAAAAAAAAATTAAGACTCTATATTATGTAACATTTTATGCTTTAAACGTTATTTCACATAATAAAAATATGTAAATGAATTTTGAATCAAATAAAATCAATGCTCAATGATTGTTGAATATAAAAAAAGAAATAAAAATATTTGGCAATATGGGGATTTGAACCCGGGTTCGCAAAACGGTAAGTAGGCGCCTTACCTCATACACCATGACAAAGCTTACAATCTTAGGCTAACAATTTTCTTCATAGCTACGGCTCATTTTGAACAAATGGTTGTATTATAGACATGTGGAGTAGATCCTTTCAGCATATATTCGGGTGATCGAAATCTGTTCTGACATGTCTGATGGTTTCCAAGTGAGTAGTGGTAGCAGAAGATGTGAACGATACCAAACTGTTGCAGCAAACTCAATCACTGCATGAACAAGAAACTTATCAACTATTTTCAAACTGTGGAAGAATTTCACTTAGTGTTTCCACAATTGAGCAGCAGTTCCATTTCAAGGTTAATCCATTATGATTGGAAAATAGTGACAACATATCACACTTCATTTGCGTAAGTTTTACATTCTATAGGTTATGGGAGGGTCATGTTAGAGCGAACGTTACTTTTTGATGTACTAGTTAGAAAAATCCTTTCCTTAGCATATACGATACGTATTAACGAAAAATTGTGAAATGGCTATTTGTGGAAACATTTATCATCCAATTATTTGCAGTGACACCCCAAATCCGATTCTTCAGTTTTTTACATGTTTTGTATAATAAAGCTCTTTGTGCTACATCACTGCCTCTATCAACTTTTTCTTTAAAAAAAGCAAAGATTAGAAGGTTAACAACACCACAAGCGTGACGCGAGAAACTGTGCCTCAACCACAGCGCCGCGCGACTGTGAGCAGACGCGAGTTGCGCCGCGTAGCGTCGTGTTCCCAATGTGCGCTCTTTTATTTGATTCCGTAGTTTACAAAAAAGCGCGCTGTGCTACGCCACGTCACACGCGCTATACGCGTCTCAATTTGCGCTTAGCGGTGCACTCGCGTGGTCTCGCCTCGCGTGGTCGCTCGCGAGTGCTGCTGGCCTCAGTGGCGGTTTCTTGGCACGAGTCAAATGTGCGAGCACATTGTTTACAGCAGAGGTAGTCAACCTTTTTACCAACCGCCCACTTTTTTTTTTATCAATGTATAACTTATGAAGCAGACGTAGAGCGAGTGAAAGCCCATAGTAATAATTTGCCAAATACTTTGACTTTCGCTACGTTTAGCAGAATAAGTCTTTATAAAACCACTGACTGTAGTTAAATCTGTATTTTTATTTATACTTTGCGCATATAAAAGCACGAAGTTTGGTGAAATTAGATTTTATTATTTGATTTATTAATGAGATTCCTAAGGCAGATGCTGCTAAAATAAAAACTTGATATCTTGGTCAATTTTGCAAGGAACAAACGAAGGTCTCCTCTTTCAGTTTCTTTTTTTTGGCTATAGTATGATTAATAGCACAAATGCCTGATTATATGAGATATGAAGGAAAAGGTTTCATTAAACAGAATATCAGTTGTCATACATTTTGATATGACAGGTTTTTTTTATTATTTTGCCACAGGTTTTCATATCCATCACTATCGAATTTATGTTTACTTTCTGCGTCATATACGATTTCTAAACCTTCTTCCTGTCAAGTTGTAACAGCTTCTTCAATATTTGCGGTAGAAGGATTTTTCATCTAGTCATACCCCCACAGCTCACCAAGAAAGTTGGCACGCCCACTTGTCATCCACGAATGAATTCTTGCGAGAGTATAAACGGCAGTTCGTGTCAGCGCTCGTGCACGAGGCGCGAGGCGAGGCGAATGCGGCATCAGAAGAAACCGTGGAGCGGAGCGCGTGAGACAGATCCGCGTAGCTGGATATGTTTCCACAACTGACTACCGACTCCTCCACTTTCATCCTACAACAGGACAGGGCTCCACCTAACTTTCCTAACAGCGAAATGCCTCATCGCTGGAAACGGCGCGCTGGTTTGAGTGATGTTGCTCTGTTGTCATGGTCCCCCAGGTCGTCAGATCTGACCCCATGTGAAGGACAAAGTTTATGTACCCCCACTGCAAGAATTACAGGAACGGATCACTTCTGCTGTGAGCCTGTGACGGACATTGAGAGAAACATGCTAGGGAACGTACGGACGGAACTGGATGTGGGCCGGGTGATTAAGGGCGCACACATTGGACATTTATAGTATGTACCAGTAACTTGGTGACTATATTTTCATCCATCACTCGCCTTTGTAGGTCGTACACTTTTCAATACACAGTATTTTGAAACTTTATGTATCATTTAGGCTAACCCTGTACTTAAGAAAGGGAAAAAAATCAAAGCGATATGGGGATTAGGCACTGTAATTGGAATATTTTTCTGATACCCCTCACACTAAAAGCAGAGTGTCGCGAGTGGCATTTTTTTAGCAATTTCTCAATAGGCCTAGATGGATTCACGGGAACTACTTCTGCCCAATTTGAAATGAACAGTTTTAACGCATCATTTGAAAACTGATGAGTTTTTGGTAACACTTAGAACTAAAGACGTCGGGTAGCTATGAAGCCCAAAAGAGTAAAATTTTATATGGATTTGTAGCTGTATGGTAGTATCAAGCACACAAAGTTTCCTGAAAATCTCAGTTCGAGGGTTTCATTCCCTGGGTGAACTGACACGAAATGACCCAATCGTGAGTAAAACGTAAAAGTTGCGGCAGCTGCTCGCTAGATTCGTATTATCATGACAACCTATTCATCAAGGAAAATTATTTTGCCTGGTATCAAACTATCAGATATTCTCTCTCACCTAGGAATGTTTGAAGTATTTTGTGCTTCTTTGTTCTTCATAACGTATATGCGTAAAGACACTTCTACTTCACGGAGAGTGGAAGTTCGAAAATACAGGTGCCAAAGCACTGGAATACCAGATTGTGATGCATTCTTTGGGAGTAATTAAAGATGATATCCCAAGAGAAGCAAATTCCTGTCATCAGTATGACAGAGTATGGCCGTGCTCTATTCCCTAAAAATACTTTTTTTTTACTTTGTTTTTGAAGTAGAAATTACAGCATTAACCCAATTCGATTCCGACAGCAAACTCGAAAAATTTGAAAACTGCAAGACATCTTACTTCAGAGTAACTATATTCCTCAATCTGAAAGCTGACGTGAAATTTAATAATTTTACATTACGAAATTAATGTGTCTCTGGTCTTTTACATTTCAATACTGTGATGAAGGTTGGTTTCCGCGGCAAATAGATGGATGCACGGAAACTACTTCTACCCAATTTGAAATGAACAGTTTTAAAACACCATTTGAAAATAAAGATTTTAAAATATTTTTTAAAAAACACTTATAACCACTAGACGTCAGGTAATCGGTGTCTTAAATTAAAAAAATACTGAAATACATCGATAACTGCAAGTATATCCAGTTGTATCATATACTTTCAAATTCGTCCAGAACATAATTAATTTTTTGACTGCACCACTTTCGGAACCACGCGAAACTGGTACTAACCTGTTGAAATTTGGTTCAGTCGTTTCGTCAATATGTCCTCTTCCCGTTTTACGCTCTTGCTTTTCCGAAAACGTGCCAGAAATTTAATTAAAATGCCGAAATATGACAGCAACGCCCAACCATTAGATGACGCCAGCGTTGAAATATCAGCGAGTCTCTTAAAATGTTGGTTTAATCCCTTGTTATAACGTTTTCTTGTCGTTTCGGCTTTTCTCCGATGTCACACAAAACTGACAAATAGACAATATTCATCCGAATTGTAATACGGTAATGCCCGCCATATTTTACCGAAACGAGCAGATATAATCCATTGCTTTTGTTGTAAACAAATACGCCATTTCCGTGATGGATGCCGAATAACGAAAATTTCGTTTTTTTTTCCGCCCCCTCTTGATTCAGGCCGTATTTCAAACTAACCTCGATTTCTATGACAAAACGAAACTGTTTAGGTTGATATGACCCCTGTACCGATAATTTTTATGTTAATTTTGCAGAGCTGATAGCATTTCGCAGTTGCTCAGCCTCTCATATTTCGGCATTTTTAATTAAATTTCAAGTGACTTTTCCACAAAGCAAGAACGCAAAACGTGAAGAGGAGATGTTGAAGTGACTGGACCAAATTTCAACAGGTTAGTTCCAGTTTCGCGTAGGTTTCGAAAGCGGTGCAGCCCCCACAATTTTCCCGGTAGTATTTAAAAGCTTGACCAACCCAGAACTCCGCAACAGTTTACGATCTGCTGTTAACAAGTTATGCCAGTTTTTTTTTTTTTTTTTTTTCAGTCAACTGATTGATACTGAAGTAACTACACAATCCTAGGAATTAATTTACGTAGTCCTCAACACTGGAGGTGCGTACAACCAACATTTAATTACGTTGATAACACAACATTTTTTGAAATGATTTAGATGTTAATTAAAAGTTAACACACCCATACCTATTGCAATTTACAGTAGGTAGCAATTCCAGCTGGATGGCTAAACCATGGGAGTGCACATTTTCAACAAATTATAAATGTATCTGTTTTCAAATAATAACTATGCGGCTATAAAACATTTCAAGTGTAAAAAAGCAAAATAAAATAACGACGTAAAACTGAAATGCTAACAGTAGCCCAACTCCAAATTATATTCCTTTATAGTTGTGCAGCGATATGTTATTTAAATCAGCAAGAGATAAGTTGATTGAAGTATTCCTTTACATATGATGTAGCAAGTGTACTTACCTCGATTCATCTCAAAACGCTACTCCCAAGTTCAACCAATTATTGCCGTAATACCGCAATAATCCGAAGCAGTGTTAATATCTTTGGTTACAAAGACTCTTGCCCGTTTCACACAGGACACTCGGTGTCTGGCCACTGACTTCTTAGATACGGCAACCGGAATCTTAACGCGGCCACTTCAGAGGCACTCGGTGTCCCTTCGTCACAGAAACAGATCCCGCTTCCCTCACCGACAAAGAACGTGATTGTTGTAACAAGGCAGTGTTCGAGCGGCTATAGGGAAAAGCCACCGATCAGCCACAGTAGCTAGTGGCGCCAGAAACAACCGCTCCGTGCCAACGCACACTCTGTTCCATGTTCCGGCAGCGTCTGGAGATTCAGTGGCCGGACACCGAGTGTCCAGTGTGAAGCGGGCTACAGTGGCGGATCTACAAATTATCCGAGTCGGGGAAAAAACTTGAGATTGCCGCCCCTTCAAACATGAATTTGCCGGCCGGGGCGGTACAGAGCTATTCTTTGATTTTGCCGCCCCCTGATGGTTTCCACTTGGGACAGTAGCGCTAAAAAAAGGTCACCGTCACACGAATTTGCCATTTACCGCTCCTTCAAACATGAATTTGCCGCCCCCCTGAAATTGTCGCCCGGGGCAAGCACCCCGGTTTGACCCCCCCTAGATCCGGCACTGGCGGGCTATACAGGGAGTCGGGCACACAACAAAGAATTGCGCCATCCTTATGACAATTGCTTACAACGCAATATCGAAATTAAAACTTACGAACAATCCTTAAATAACAAGCAATGTGACCATTTTTACACCAAAATAACAAGAATACAGTATTTCTGAATCTGTTTTTGCATTTTAGCGCCCACACTGATTTTCAATCTCAACAGAATGCCGCATTGGTAACAATCTCAGAGCGAATTAGCGCTGCTTCACACAGTATTTTTTACTGACATCATATGCAATTCATTCAGATTTTCGTATTGCCATTTAAGTGCATTTTATCAAGAAAGGGCGAGTTGTTTCCTAATGTCAAAAGCTTTAGCACCTTTTAACAATCGTACGAAGTATTTTTCTGCAAATATTTCTACCAACACCAGAAGTGGGCGAGTAGCGACAAAGGGAAATCACGAATTAACATGGGTACCTTAACTAACAGCTACGGCAAAAACACTCAAATTCTCAGTATTTTCAGAAAGGAAATGGCATCTGTAAAACTAGATAAGCGCAATCAATGACAGTCCCCACAAACAGACAAGAAGCATTACAGAATGAGATTAACTGCATGTTTATTTTCAGTGAGAAGTAGAGATTTTCTTACATGAAAATAATGACGCCAAGTGACAAACTAATTTCTTTGTACTCTTACAAAATTTATGACCAAACAAAATAAATTGTTACGTACGACTTCACCGTAATAATCCCGCTCCTAGACACTACGTCAAAAAAAAAGGGTCGACGGAACTGGTCAATGTAAGGACGCACAAAATGAGACATGTGGTTTATTTTATTTTTTCCCTGTGAACTAAACGTGGTTAGTGAGCTGCAAATCAGAAAGATCTAACACCACGGACTGATTATTCAGGTTTCCATTTATCGTGATCGCTCGAGAATACAACATGAGAGCCAATAAACTTGACTTATCCAAGCTTATAATTTCATCTCTTAGATAATAAAAGATGGGAAATCCTTAAAGGAGGAGAATTGAATTGTTGTATTATGCGAAGTTATTTGTTGGCTTATACTATTTGGGATCACTTCATAGAATTTTGAATACCTGCAAATCCAGAACAAGAAATTCATCGTAAGCAGCAATTTCATAGAAGACAGGAAGACTTACCTTTGTTGGTAATGATGTTTATGGATGCTCTCGTACCACTCTGAAAAACAAAGAAAACAAATATTAAGAATTTCTTGCTGCAAAAGGAATACTGGTTAAAAAAAAAAAAATCGCGCGAGTGACCCCTTTCCCTCGTTTACACACTTGAAAATACCAAAGTAAAATCCTGGACGAAACATTGGTTTTTCGGATTCAAAATTTTCTGCTTTTTTTCTTTCCAGCATTTGATATATTTTGGATTATGCTATGAGAGACATTTTCCTTGTGCCAATATTGTGGTTGGCTTTGTCTATAGCGCTTTGGCCTCTCCACTCAACAGACAGCAACACTAGACGTGGCTGAACCATTCGTTGGTGAAGCAGTGCCAAGAATTATGTGATCAGGTAACAGTTCCCAACCGTACAAACAGAATTAGTTCAACCAAATTATAAGTCGTGATATCATGCACCTAATTCTTTCCAAGTCAGGCAAACTTCGTAATAATAGTGGCGTAGGAAGTAAATTCACCCCCTCGTCTTTCCTACAGTTAAAAAATGTCGATACTTTCAACATAATTCCAAGAATAAATCAGATAGTTTGAAAGATGGCTGCACTGTCGCCATACTGTGCAATACTTTTCTGCGCAGCTAATGAAATTAAAAAATCTTCACTAATACTGAAAAAAAAACTGAGAAAGCATTTGTATATACAGCACAGTTAATGCATTGTAACATTTCTCCTAATGAAGGCTTCAAGAAATACTTCATACGCATGCTTTCAATCAAATGAGCATTACCAATAATTTACTACCTAGTAATGGCAGCGTGATCACAACCAAAGATAATAAGGTAAATACAATAAAGCATGCCAAATGTGTAACAAATTTTCTCAAGCTGATATATAAAAAAGAAAAATTATACGCTCGTGCAATATAGTTCCAAATTAGTAATTAGCATTTTATTTACTATACAGAATATTTACAACTTATACATTTTAATACATTATTCCACATTTTTCAACAATCTACAATTCTATGCATTTCCACTTTAACAAGAATTGGTAATATCACCCCCCCCCCCCCTACAAACTGCGCCAAATACATGTTCACGACAAAGTGCAGTAATTATGGAAACTGCATATGTCAATAAAAAAATAAAGGCTATAGAAAATATCCCATCACTCACCACGTTGAAGGCTACAACGAAAGTACAAAACACGAGACGAACAGATACAGCATTTCGGCTTAAAACCTTTTCATGTAGGAAGAAAGAACCAGTTGGCAAGGGAAGTGTGCATGCACCGAAGCTTACCTAATGACTTAAGTTATTAGGTAAGCTTCGCTATGTCCACGCCTCCCTTGCCAAATTACCGGATTCTCCCTATATAAATAAAGTTCTAAACCGAAATACTGTATGTGTGTGTCGTGTGTTGTATGTACACTCGTCATAGCATTCAACTTTGGTGAGTGATGGGATATTTTCCATATCCTTCGTTATTTATATTGTCTAAGTAATGAAATGAGAGAACCGTGAGATTCTTATCAATATTGACATCTAAATTTTAACGATAGTAAGGAAAAAGGAAGATTTGGTATTGATACACAGCGGTAATTGGAGAATTCATGTTCGAAACGTGAAAAATCTTTTGACATTTAACTCCAGTGTTTCATATTCATTTTATAAAGTGAAGACATTACCTTTATGGTACACTTCTCGGCGGTTTTCTGACAACTAAATAAGGAAATAAGGAAATTAAAGCGTAGGCGTTTATATTCCGACGTTTAAAAAAGGAATTTTCCTGAAACAAATCAGTTCAGATCTCACATTCCACAACCTCGTACCTTAAGCTTCTCACTCTTGTCCCATGCAAAATCACGTAGCAGTAGCAAAGACAAAAACCGAAGCCTCTCTGGGAGTATATACAGTGATAGTCTAACACAGTTTATAACTCACGCTTCAAGTACTGTTAATTAATCCATATACACAAGTCGGATCCACAAATGTTGTATGTAAACTGCGCAGACGGTAGATACCAAGTATTGACAGAAAAATTTAGTACACATGTAAGCGACTGACAGAACTAATTAGACAGATAATAATGTTCTTTTAGAGTTTTTTAAAAGTATTATAAATACACACTGCAGTAATATAACATTAGAACTGCTAAAAATCTAATATACCGGAGTAGTAAACGCAGAAAATAAAATTCATGTTTATAAAAACTGATGGTTATTATAATAGGTATTTTATGTTATATAGCCAAAATGGCAAAAAAAAATGGAACCCTTGCAATATCGTCATGTGCGTCGTCCGTTTGCCGCAGCCAGGTAATTCCGTCGGCTTTGCATTGATGACAATGGAATTTTACCAGATGTATTCCATTGACCGCAAAATAGATGGTAAAAAAGGTACCTCCAACTTAAAAAAAATATGAAAAATGTATTTTTTTATACACTATAGATTGTGGTATCGTTGAATTGAAAATGCAATCAATGTTTTACTGTAATTTTTTTATTTTTTGTGTGTGCATTTATACAAACCAATTTAATTTTTTGCGCCAGAAAAGTCAGTCCTACAAAAATATTTATCTTTTTAAATGAGCAATCTGGTAGCTGTGTGAAATTTTAGGGTAGTTGGTTCGAATCCTTGTCGGCCCCTGGCAATTAACACAACTCTCGCCTCAGGCATTGGCTCCGTGGTTCGGATTCCACGCCAAGTCTACCCGTGACAGAGGCGGCATGCATGGTAACTTACAATAGTGACTACATATAGTAATTTCACGTGAATTTCATTTATTTCTATAAATGCGGTTCACCAATAGAAAACAAAAACCAACATTGATCGGAACCACTATGTCAGGCATGCATACATGGAATTTTCCAAGTTTTTCTTTTATCAATGTAACGTACAATAATCTGAAATATAGAAAAATAACCAAGAAAAATGCTCTATTTCTTGGACCAGAAAAATCTAATTAATTACATTATACGGTAAAAAAGACAAAAAATAAAAAAAAACGATATGTTAAACTTTTACTGTATTGTAAGAACGAAGCTTTTCACGGCGTTGTAAATAAACTGCTCTCGGCTGTCACATTCGTGGGACGTTTCGAGTAAGTCCATCTCTGCCCTCATTTTCAACCAACGATATAACGAAGTCCCAGAAATGAGGCATTTATACGCGGCTGGAAACTTCCCCCCCCCTCCCTCTCTATATTGTTGCCTTTGTAAATTTCCACTACATTTCCCAACAGCAGACACAGAAGCAAAAAAGTATGTCTAATTGAAATTCATTATATGTTAATTTCACTTTAATATAGTCGGCCAATCCAGTCATAGAATGATGCCTGTTAATCAAGATCCCAAACAGAAGTTAAAAGATCCTGTCCAACTAGAACGGTCTCCCCACCTAACTCCAGCGGCCTTGTACATGTTGTACCATCCATTTAAAACTGTTCTTAGTCTCTGGCGATTTCTCCAAGAAACATGACGTATTCCGTTATTTCAAGGCGGCAATCTCCTTCAAAATGTAATCAACTTGTCTAACTGATCTGATGACAGTAAACAGCTTCCTACCAATCTTTTACAGTAACCCAATACTGCAATGGAGCTTTGGGTAGTTTTAAATTTCCTTTTTGTAAATTTATTAATTTCCAACCTCTCAGCCGGAAAGTCAGCAGAAGAAGAGTGCAACGGTCAAAACTTTCTTCTGCAGATTTGAGGGTATATGTAATCTTGTGACAGCGAAATACTTTCTGTAAAGTTTGCCTTCACTGCCTGACGCGACAAGATATTTGATCATATATTCGCCGTTCACATTCAAAACCTGACCTAATTAGAGGGCCTCGTTGGAATTATCTGAAAATATGTTACTGTCAGATCGCCACCATGAAATATTTTGAGCACATAAGCTGTTTTTTAATTATTCGTAAACGGGTCAACTGACCAATATTTAGAGGCAAGAGTATCTAGTTTCAAGTTTTACAGTATCGTTGGGCAAGATTGCTACTTCACGTACATTACCGGCAAATATATTCTTGCGGTTTTTATCACTGATGCCAAATCCTGCAACGTATGAACATTACATTTAATTTAATGAGCAAGATTAATGCTTTTGTAACTAAAATTTCAGTATTTAGTTTAATCTTAAAGTGCATAGTTATCTTGGTAGTTTGAAACTTTCTAAAAGAATAGAACCTTGAGTCTCACAAATTCATATTTAAACCTGGAAAACGTCAAACGCGCATCAGAGACATGTAGTACAAGAAAAGACAAGTTTAAAAGACATTTGCAAAATGCTTCCACAGATTACTTCAAAGTCTTTTTTCTTCTTCTTACTTAAA
Source organism: Vandiemenella viatica (assembly GCA_031002005.1). Lineage (NCBI taxonomy): Eukaryota > Metazoa > Arthropoda > Insecta > Orthoptera > Morabidae > Vandiemenella > Vandiemenella viatica. Next base: position 135,343,219 of record JARYHS010011408.1, read on the forward strand.
AGCAAGATTCTGTAAAACCGTGGGCAGCCTCATTATGACACTCATTTCAAGCAGTGTGGATAAAGACAGAACGAAGTATGTACTTGATGTAATCTTTATCCATCTTAAGTATTTAGCAAGTAAGGTGTGTTGAAAACATATGGACTTGGGGGGGGAAAAAAACCTCTTGTTCCAGCAAATCACACTGAAAGTGATAAGTTGTTTAACAAGTCGAAATTTCAGTTTCCCTGCTCCGCATGTGGTCCAAGTTATTAATTGACATTTCGCCCGACCTGATACAGCATAATTCTATGCTTATTAAAAAGCGTCTGTTAACCGATAGCGTGGATTCGTTTACAGCAACACGACTAAGCGAAAAACTCTGAATTGCCCAATGACGCAAGTTCGGTTTTTAATTTTCACATCTCGCGAGAAAATATCTTAAAAATTCACGCAACTTCATACTTCTATGAGTCAATACTCTGGTCCTCTTCAGTTTGAGCGAAGACAAATGGACTAAAAATGTTCACCTGATTTCTACAGATGACCATAGATACCTCCAGACAATAGGATACTTGATTAATTTTGGGAATGTAAGTACTATAGCTATGCACAGACTATAATAAACAAAACATTTCTCGAAAAAAAAAACTAAAAATGCAAATTTTCCATTCTTATACATTAATTTGAATATGGGTGCCAAACGCTGATAGCTGTCATTTTGCCTCTTTTGAAGTCACATCTCAGTACGTGCCGTTGTAAACAAAGCAGCAGTTTGTTTATTTTGTTGATAAAATGATTTCTACAGTTTACAAGCAGTTTGTAGTGCCTCAGTCAGTAAACACATTAATTAAAACACCAAACAAATTGTTTATGTTCCAAACAAGGAAAACATGAGTAAAAAGTGCTTAAAACTTCACGATAGGACCCAGCTTATTTGTCTAGAAAATCTTTAATGTATTTTTACGAAAACCACTTCGATGGAAGTTTTAATTTAATATTTTATCATGTTTGGTAAACTTTGTACCTTAATATTTTTTCTATGGTAAACTTAAAGGTCTATGATATGTTTGACGATTTAAATGCATACAAGTATACAACGTGTCTAGCAAATTAATAATTCTTCCCAAAATATGTCAGTAATTTTCATAATGTCGCTATTGTTAAGAGCGTGTAAGTTTTTTCCCATTAACAAAATCTGTCGCGAACACTGCTTGCTCATTGCCTACTTATGTGCACAGCTATTCAGCAATATTTTACACCTAACTAATACCTTTGCTAATATTAGTCCTATAAAACAAAATTTAGCTTTTAGAGTACGTATAATTTGAGCAAAGTTTTGACGTTCCGAAATTCTGGTGAGCAGAAATCAGTTTTATGCGAAAAACATCCCCGCCATCGTTTTGAAAAAATTGGAGCAGTTTGATTTGATAAATCCAACTTCCATTGCAAATATTTGCTTTATCGACTGGTAACATATGACTGTGGATAGACGCAAAACTAGTGTTCATTGGGACATGGTGTCATGAACTATGAATGTTGCACGACACGACTAACAGCTGCATTTTTTTAGTTTTTATTAATACTATGTTTTTAACAATTATACAACAAATCAACTTCAGTATCCTTATAACGTTCTCTACCAATGTCAAAATTTCAGTTTTCTTTTCGGTGTCAAGTAGCCTCTTCAAGGGCAGCAGTGGAACAGTGATGGACATCCATTTCTTATACCTCAATATTTGAATTATTACAATACGTTTCAGCAATTAAACAGGAGCATACGAAGGAAGGGGGGGGGGAGGTTAATTAGAATGTTTGCATGGCTATTTCCTCAGATCCAAGCATGAATTAATTGGGAACGAGATAAATTGTTACTTGCTATATCTACTTTACGAGAGAGTTGTGGAAAGGTGAAGCATCGCAATTCGACGCCACATTCCGGCATCACTGACACGGTAAAAACACTGAAAAACCGCAGTTCACCGCATGAAGTAGATTTAGACCCAGCGACGATGATATGACTTAACAACATTAAAGTCTCATGCATTGTAAAATCAGCCTCGTTTCATGCTCTGTAATATCTTAAATAACACCTGTTTTTGTAATTAGCTGCCAAGGATTTGCCTACTCTCAATTGTATATCGGTGTTTTTAATAAACATTCAATTCCGTTTGATCGTTTTGAGTAATAATAAATAATGTTTTATCATTTAACTAAAGTCATCGGTCTTTAGGTATAACTGTAAATACCCGGCTACTTCTTATTTCAATGTTTCATGAAATTATTAACATTAAGAACATTTAATTTTGTAAATAATTATAAAACTAAGTTGTTACAAGTTGTACGCCACAATCACAGAAAGTCACTACAGTATGCAACATAGTACAACAACATTACAAAGAGTAATTACTTACAATTTAAAGTTGGGTATAAGTGAACCGAAAGCTCAGACTGTGCATCTGGATATCTGACTGACGTCTAATCATACAATTTAATATTAATTCGATTTACCACCAAAGAATACTTAAGTCGCCATTTTATTTCGGCAAGCGTAGGTGATCCTGATTATGGGCGGAATGTTCTAGCATTACTGCATTAATGGCATTACTGCTAATTTTATCTCAAGAAATAAAGGCCAGGTTTGCTGTCCCGAAAACTTGTCTCGGCAGTCTGCTAGTTAAGGAGAGTACTGCCCTTTTCGCAGCAAGGACGTTAGACCAAGTTTCGTGGCGGTGGTAGATAGTAGTCTCGAAGATTCATAAAAAGCAAGAAGCCAGGTCCACAACCAGTCACATGCAGTAGGGAAGTAACGGGGCTCTGCATCTGCAAGTGCGAAACTTTCGGGTGAAATTATACCTCCACTATTTTTAAATCAGATGTATAACGGATATTTTGTTTATACTGCAATATATAATTATTCTTTTCTCTTTATATGAGATTCTGCCGATCGTCATTTAGCTAACAACAACGTGGTTGATTTTTCTTTTATGATCTTGCAATAAAAGTAACAATGAACTGCAATGTTATTAGATTACCTAAGTGACGAATTTACAAGTTTGAACTTGCATCATGTAAAACGAAAAAGAAAAAAAGTCGTCCCTCTGGCCTGAGGGAGGGTCCCAATCAGTTACGTCACTGCTAAGAACGGTTACCCGGTGCCCGAGAATCCTAGCACCCGCCCCGCATGTAAGTTACGGTTCAACTTCACATCCGTGTAGAACTGCTGTCGGATGCCGTCACCCATTCAAGCCACTAGAAGGGGTCCAACAAAATGTTCCACGCAATCCTTTCCACTCTTACTTTCTCGCCGACATCAGTATCCTTCTCGCACACTCGCAGGAGGTTTCCTACAATCAGGATTCAACGACATAGCTTTTTGGACGGCAAGGACCCGTGTTAGTTGTCTGGGAGTCCAACAACATCCAACATATCCTACTTGCAGTCCTGAAACCCCTTTCACGGTCCATCCTTTAACGGAAAATGGGATCATCGCAGGTACTACAAGTAGTACTGTGAATGTGCCACTGGAGCGGTGGAAACGAAGGTGGCGGGTACGGAGACGTGAGGTGGCGTGGCTCTGTGCTTGAATTAGTCGAGACGGGAACTCCGAAAAGTTCATATGACGGGTGCGTAGTTACGTAAATAATTTAATTCACTTGTAAAATCATCCCACTTTTTTGTTGTTGTTGTTTTTGAAAAGTAAGGCAAGAAATATATCAATATGGCAGTATTACATGGAAACAAACTTTCCTAATGAAAAAAATGTAGAATTCGGCCTACAAAATATTCCTTTGATTTTAAGTTTATTTTTGACAAAATATTAAAATCTAAATAATTATTAATTTATTTTTCCATCTTTGCATCTGCTTCCGCAAAACATCCGCATCCGCGAATGTCAAGCACTGAACATCCGCATTCACAAAAATGACCTCCGTTACAACCCTAATATGCAGTAACTTATCCAAGGAGGTTTCAGCAGGAGAATGAAGATAAAGCAGTTGTATTCGTTTTGTCAGCAAAGTCTACGTTCTCATATAGCTACAGCAGCAAAGGGATAGGCTATGTTACTACGGTAATGCGTGCTATGTACAGGTAAGCAGGCAGGTGAGCAAGCAGGCAGGTTAGCGTTAGGTGTTACAGACCGGGCGCGAGGAAGGCACGCGCAGCGGCAGCGTGGCAGACGACGGCTTGAAAGATGGTCCGGAGGTCCGCCTCTGCGGCTGCTGCTGCGGTTGTTGTTGTGGCTGCTGGTGATGCTGAGAAGGCGTTTCCGCCGCCGGCGCGCCTGTTACCGGCGCCGGCGTGCAGATGTTCTGGTTGCTCAAATCGTCGTCCATCTCGTCCAGCAGGCTGCCGTCATCGTCCTCGTCAGAAGGGTCCTGTCGCAACCCGCTGTCCTCACACACAAGCGCTGCTAGCTCGCAAGAGTTAATTCGGGGTCAGGCACAAGCAAGACATGTTAGTTCACTGACCGGCTGTCCACCTACAGTGATCCACCAATAAATGGTCTAAAAATTGTTAATGGGTGTGTCTTAAAAAATTATACGAAATTTCTATTCCTTACACTGGACTTCAAATGCATGCTTAATATATGGAATTAATCATATACTTGTGTGAAATTCGAGAAGGAATGAATGAACTAGGTAAGAGTTTATTAATCAAACATTAGATATATAATCCTTAAATTTCTCAGAAATAATGGAAATCGTGTTCGTGAATTGTGTGGAATCGAGTGACAACACCTTCTCCCAAATGCGGTAATTCATCTGTTTTCTCGTATGTCGACCCAGGAGACGAAACTGGGTAGTACTGGAAAAATTTATGTACTAGAATTCATCTTTAAACAAGTCAGATCTACCCAACATGAAATCCTTACAGCTCAGTAGATAAAGCGTAGGTCACTAATGTAATGGAAGCAATACCAAGAGATGCGACGCATCCAAAGGCACCAATTCGCCATTACAATGAGTCCTTTTTTAGTTTCTGGAGTTACGCCTCGTCGACAGAGGTGATCACAGGTGAGAGAGGGCAAGGAACAGGGAGGAATACGGTCACGGCATTTTGAAGGAATCGTCCCAGCTGAAGTGATTTAGGAAAATCATGGAGGACGAAATTTGGATAGCTGGGCGGAGATTCGAAACCGCGTCCTTTCGAATGCCAGGCCAGAACGTTATCTCGCAACCAGCAGTCTCGGTGCAGTAATTTCAAAATTTGTAACAGCTGCCTAACAATTCTGAGTTTCATATGGGGAACAAAGCTTTATTTGCCATTTCAAAAAACAGGAACAGAGCCTTGCTGATTAAGGAACGCACCACGACCAAAGACAAATATCATCTCTTTGCATGAAGAAGTGTGGGGATCTTTAATCAAAGAAGATCACTATAATGCAAAGGGTAATTAAAAAAAACCAAAGAGATCTAAAACAATTTTCTACGGGTATCGTCTATTATCATCCTTACTGTTTTGATAACTTTCATTAAAAACAGGGACCTAGTAACCAAAGTCACTAGAATCGAGCCAAATTTTTTCCAACCAAATTTCTAAATACTATTTCGATGAATTAATAACTTTGTTAAAAACCAGACTAAGAAAACAACTGATGCACACTTCGAAAGAAGTTCAGAGCTGTATTAAATGCAAAGCTTCAACATATTCGAAGAAAAAAGTTTTACAAAAGGATTTTGAAATCACACGATCATTCTAACTGCTTTAATTCAAGTTCTTTTAAATTTAAAAACAACAACAAGAACATTGTCGATATACGAAAGTTAGTTTACAGTTGCGTACTATTAATTCATCACTTTTTGTGAAAGATATAAGCTAGTTGTGGCAAAAACACTGTTTAAGAACCATGCAAGACGGATATACACCTGGAAACGTCCTGGGGATACAGGTAGATACCAGCTAGATTATATCATGGTCAAATAGAGATTCAGGAATCAAGTTCTAGACTGTAAGGCGTACCCACGAGCAGACATAGACTCTGACGATAATTTGATAGTGATGAAGTGCAGGCTGAAATTCAAGCGAATAAGGAAGCAGCATAAGACTGGAAGTGAATAAACTGAAACAATCTAGCACGAGAGAAAAATTTGCATAAATGGTAGACTTAGGTCTAAGAAGTAATTCTAAAAGAAGCTCAACCAAGGACGAATGGAGTGCATTAGAAACCGAAATAATTAAAGCTGGTAAAGAAACATTAGGCTTTAGGGAACAAGCTGCCCGAAAACCTTGGATCACAGAAGAAATTTTGGAACTAATGGATCAGAGGAGAAGGTACAAAAATGCTCAGAATGAAGCAGGAAGGGAGCAATACAGGCAATTTAGAAATCAAACAGGAAATGCAATAAAGCAAAAGAAAAATGGCTACAAGAAAAGTGTGAAGAAGTAGAAAAGGAAATGGTCGTAGGTAAAGTAGATGTTGCATATACGAAGATCAAACAGAATTTTGGAGAAATGAAGAAAAGAAGTGTGAACATTAAAGCTGCCGATGGGAAACCTCTTTTAAGCTCAGACGATAGAGCTAACCAATGGAAGAAATACATTGAGAAACTGTATGATGGGGACGACTTGAACAATAGCGTAATGCAAAAGGAAGGCGATGTCAACATTGATGACTTAGCAGATCCTGTTTTGATTTGAGGACAGAATTTAATAGGGCTCTGAATGACTTGAAAGCAAATAAGGCAGTTGGAGTTGATGAGATCCCTGCAGAACTTCTTAAATCCCTAGGAGAGGAAGGAATCGAAAGATTATTCAAGCTGATATCAAAAAGTTATGAAACAGGAGAAATTCCAACTGATTTTAATAAAAAAAATCATCTTCACACTTCCGAAGAAACCACAAGCCGACAAATGTGAGATTTATCACACCATTAGTCTAACATCACATGCTTCAAAATTACTGACCAGAATAATATACAGAAGAATGGAAAGGATAGTAGAAGAGATAGTAAATGAAGATCAGTTTGGGTTTAGGAAAAATCGCGTTAAGGGAAGCAATTCTGGCTTAAAGATTAATACTTGAAGGGCGGATCAAGAAAAACAAAGATACTTTTATGGCGTTTGTCGATTTAGAAAAAGCTTTTGATAATGTTAGGTGCGACAAGATGTTCAAAATTTTAAAGAAGTGAGGCCTTAAGTATCGAGATAAAAGAATACATTATAAATTATATAAGAATCAAGTGGTTGTAGTAAAAGTAGAGAATCATGAGAGACAAGCATCAGTTAAAAAGGGCGTGAGACAAGGTTGTAGTCTATCCCCGTTAATATTCGACTTGTATGTAGAGGAAGCAATAAAGAAATTAAAGAAAAATTTCTATGTGGCATAATTGTTCAGGTAGAAAAAATTAGTATGCTACGATTTGCTGATGACATTGTCTTGTTAGCAGAAAGGGCCGAGGACATTGAGAAATGAACAAAATACTGAAGGAAGATTTTGGACTGAATATAAATGAAAGCAAGAGTAAAGTGATGAAATGTAGCAGAAATGATACCAATACTAGTAGATTAAATATAAAAATAGGATCGGATGCAATTTGAGAAGTAAGTGAATTCTGTTACTTAGGAAGCAAAATTACAACCGATGGCCGAAGCAAGAATGATGTTAAAAGCAGAAAAGCACTAGCAAAAAGAGCCTTCTTGAAAAAGAAAAATCTTTTAGTTTCAAATATTTATCTAGGACTTAGAAAAAACTTTTTAAAACTCTGTGTGTGGAGCACAGCACGTTACGGTAGCCAAACATGGAAAGAAGGAAAATTGATGTGAAATGTGGTGTTACAGAAGAATGCCGAAAATTAAGTGGACAGACAAAGTAAGAAATGAACGAGTTTTGGAAATGATGGGTGAGGAAAGAAGTTTGTGGAAGAAGCTTAAAGAATGAAGAGACAGGCTGGTAGGTTATATTTTGAGACATGCTGGATTAGTTAATTTGCTAGTGGAGGGAACAGTCGAAGGAAAGAACTGTAGAGGAAGACAGATCAGAATAAATGAAGCAGATAACTGAGGACGAGGGTTGTAGAGGATATGTAGAGATGAAGAGGTTAGCACAAGATAGGAAGGGATGAAGGACTGCATCAAACCAGCCGAAAGACTGATGACAGCAAAAAAAAAAAAAAAAAAAAAAAAAAAAAAAAAAAAAAAAAAAAAAAAAAAAATCCTCATTCTGTTTCTCCATCAAACTGATATATTACTGACAGGACCGCATTTATGTATAGGCTACCTAGGCTGTAGCCTGGGAGCCTGCACCACATGCAAAACATGCTCGTGAAAATCGAAAACAATGTTCGCGCATGCGCAGTTCAATCCTTTGAAGTACGGGTGTACTGTAAAATAATATTCCAATGCATCTATACCGAGAAGTAACAACTTTGTGACTCAAAGCCTTAATGTCGCAAGGTTGGGCAAGACAAATTTATTTTGTATACGATGCAAACAGCGAGTAGCGGTGTAAGGTCAAAGTTTTAATGTTTTGTTTGAAAGTAAGTATGTATAAAAAATTACATTAATTTACAATTTAAATAGGTGTATTTATAATTCGATATCAATTCTATTTTTTGATTAATTTTTATTTAATTTGTATTTTTAAATAACTTTTTATTTCTTTTAAAACTATTTCAGCTACAGGAATTTCTATCGCTTGGTGTGCCGTGGAAAGTTTAGTGGAGGCCTGTCTAAAAACAGTTTAGTCGCTGCTTTCCTGTTGTCCTGTTGACAAGCGTGTGTGAATAATCTATATTGTGTTTTTAATTTTTCTCTATTTGGTCTTTTTAATCATCTACTCTTTCATACTGTCATTAAAACTTTTGAGTTTGTAATTCCGCGGGCTTTTGCTGAGAGTGTTTGGTTGCAAGAACATAACTACGATACGCAGCACCTAATCTATCGACCATCAGTCCAAAAATTAAACCTCGTTCACTTCAGTCTCAGAAGCGATACAGAAAGAACTTTTCATACTTTCGATTCTTCACTAAGTTATCTTCTTATATTTCTGCTATTATTACATTATCCAATATTTTGCATTAACAAGTTTATTAATTTAATAACAAGTAATCGATATTGCTAGAGGAAGGTGCCCAAAACCGGACCCCCATTTTGTTCTTTACTTCTAAAAAATATAATAAAAAAATCTGTTTTTAAAGCATGAAATAATTACTTCGGAATGTTATGAATCATTTAAATTCTGATTTCAAAAAGTATTATTTAAAATCATTACCAAAATAAACCCTAGTTTGGCGATATGAAAATAGTTGCCTAAACCGGACCCCTCTTAAAAATTAACGAAATAACCATAAACAAAATTAGAAAAATGTAGTGAAGCACAGAAAACATATTTTAAAATGAAATATAACAATGACAGGTTTTAGTTTTAAAAAATATACAAATATAGCGTATATGTAGAGTATATAAGACACAGAAAATACATACAAGAATTAAATCGTTTAGCCACAAAAATTGCACAGTACACATCCTTTTCATCAATACGGCTTTTAAGGCGTAGACAGGATGATCGTAAAAATGCAAGCGTTACGTTTCATACTTCACTTTAAGCATAAAAAAATTAGGGGTCCGGTTTGCGCAACTATAGCCTGTATATTGTTAACCCAATAGATTCTTAACCAAACTTCTCAACAAAACAGTTTAGCGATAAACATTAACATAAAACCTTATCATTTAAGGGTATACATAGGTCGGAAAGCTACCTGTCCATATACAGGAGAAATTTAAAAAATATATCAAAATGTAAAAAGTTTGTATATGCCAAAGCACGTAATGGCGATGTAATGAACAACCAATGACGCGAGCATTGTGCTACAGAGTGGTAGAAGCCTAAACTACTATTTACACTTGATCCTGCTAGAGTGCAGGAGAATACAGAGGCAGGGGACCGGGGGTCCACTTTAGGGAGAGGGATCTGGGATAGGGCACTTTCCTCTATATAGGTAACAGTAACTGCCTAGGGGCCTACGGATCCTAAAGGGCCCGCACCACAGGTATAGCCTAGGTACCCAAAGATCCTAAATGCGGCCCTGATTACTGGTGGTGTTACCCATAGCCTTGGGTACAGTAGGGGACAAATGGAGTGAATGTTGCGCGACATGTCGCTGAACAACTCCTGGAACCAATGTCATGGAACATTTTGCTGACACAGGATCACTTGATGTAGAAATGGGTGAGGAGGTTGCGTTGATTAGTGCTGCGTACGAACTTGTATAAATTTGTTAAGGGAAACACGGAAAAAAAGAGAAGGTGAATGACCAATAACAGGTCTTACGTGACAAGCTCTGAATACCTGCATGAAGGCGTGTTAATATCAGTGATCACAAAGCCATTTTTAAAAAAAGTATAAACTACACTTTAAACCAGAATAGTAGTTCCCTAACCTGCGCCCGCAACCAATTTATTATCGCTTTAAGTCAAGCAACTTGCGATCAAGGCTTGTCGAATTCGGCTTTAGAAATTACTAAATGATACAATTGACTTAAGGTCTCCTCATATATTGTTTTCTATTTGCTTTTATAAAAAGATAATGTACTAAACTAAGACTTTTTTAACCAGACTCTCAAAGCCCTTTAAAAGCCTATTCGCCAGCTAATGCGTGGAGGAGCCCTCCGACATACAAGATCTCAAGAAGGCGATAGAGTTCGTTGAAAATGGGGAATCTGATTATATTTATATGGGTGGAACTACACAAAAAAATTAGTGGAAATGAGAAATCGGACCAGCTGGCGAAGTCAGCTGGTGTTAGAAGCACAACATTCCCATTGATCCTTACCATCCTACGAATGAAAGCAAAGTAACTGGTATACATTGTGGGCAGATACATCAAAGAGGAAGTGGAAGCACTATTCGTGCGACAATTCCTATGGCGCAATGGCGTCAAACAAATTGATTCCCATCACTGAAAATTTAATCATAGAAATGTAGTGAGTACATTTTTTACTTAGTGAACGCAAACAGAATCATCCCCCTCTCACCCATTTTTTTTGCCCGCTAGGAGATACGGCGAAAGCCTACGCAATTCATCCAGGAACTAATGAGATTAACCACCAATCAACGTTACCTATCTTAACACTGGAAGATGTCTCTAATAGAATCACTAAATTCGCGAAGGAAAACAATATCGAGATCTAATGCTGAACCCTTTCCAATAACGCAAGTGTCGTAATTTATATGATTACGTTCTTTGTTTTGGACTTCCTTGGTTTTGGACAATTTTTATTGTTCTCTGGTCTCTTCTAAACTGTAATATACCTTAAAAAGATACCCAATTGTAATGTGTTAATGTAGTTCGTACGAGTAACATAGGATGTGATAGGATGTTTATGAGTATTTTGATGTAACGATAGGTGGTGACAGCCGATGCAGTCTCTGGAAAAACGACTTGCACTAGAATTATCACTCCCCGCCACTCATCTGCTGGCTATAGAAGTTTCATGTGAAGTCAAGAAACTTATACTGTACCGCCTTTACTACATTTCCGTATGTACAATGATCGATGACTATTATTAGTAATATATGACTTGAGAACGGAGGGTTAATCTTTTATGTCGTGGTTAGATTTAAATTTTTCTTGTCTTCTAAAGTACTACAGTCCATAAATTGAAGAAATAACTAACCAAAGTTGCGGCGTCACAAAAAATATCCAAAGAATGTAGTGTATAGATTCCCAAACTGGGGGACGACCCTCCCCTTCCTATGCAGGCGCGAAGGAATGTAGGAGGGCGGGGGGGGGGGGGGGAGTTGCGAAATAGCTTTGCCATCCATGTGTATGATACCCTAGCTCTACACCGTCGTACATATTTCTCCTTCGCCAGCTCTTAGAGCTGAAAACCATTGTTCTAACCTCACATACTTAGTGGGTTTTCTCTGAGATGTCATTGCTAGTACTGAGAAGTAGGCTTTAATATTTTTAGTAATATTTTGGCGGGGGGAAGGGGGCGGGGCGTTTAAACTTTTCTATCGGCGGAAGGGAGGGGGGAGTGTTGTGAAAAGTTTTGAGGCCCTAGTCTAGTGTGTATCCCTGATGATGTGTGATATTTGGTGAGACCTAATATAATTTTAATATTAGTGCTACATTATAAGTTTGTTCAAATATTGGTTTGGTGGACAACTGGTCTGAAGAACTGAAAATCTGCATGCTAGGTCACCATGCTGCTCGTTTAGTAGAATACAAATCAAGCTGCAAGGTATTTCGCCAAAAGTTACTTCTTTACTCAGTGCTGCAAACATGCCGAGTCTGCTATGCCCAACTGACGCCATAAACGAACCATCACGATTTTTTCTACAAAGGTTTTATCTATACCACGACGTTTAACCAGGAATATTAGCCCTATATTACGCATAATTATCATACTAGAGTTTAATGTTACTTGTATTGTCAACCTTTGGTGTACCCTACAGATCAACTTTCACCATCTGCTATGAGGCTTTTATTATTTAACACCTAACTTCATAAAGTCCTGTCAGATTTCCAAGATTGCCAGTGTCAGCCGTTCATCCACGACCTACGACCTTAATATCACTCTTCTCCGTACATTATTCTTAGTATCTATTTTTTTTCTCAAAACGATAACAAACTAGCACGTCGTAGGTGGAGACCATTCAACAGCAGATACAAATCTAATAAAAACTAATTTTTTTCTGATGGGCACATGAAATTCTCTTTGAACCCGGAATTAAAGGTTGCTGGAAGGCGCGTATGAAAGGTAGTAAATTTCTGACCCTAGTTTCTTAACATCGCGCCAAACACTTAGGGGGGCCCCCCGCCTCTTGTGATATTTCGTGAGATCTGGTCGGACCTCCTCTAAAATGAAAGATTTTGCCGGAGACCGCCCCCCCCCCCCCCCGCTACACGACCTCGTATTTTTTTTTAGCTCTCATGCTTCCAAGGGCGGTTATAACCCCCGCTTCCCCCAGGTCAGTTTCCGCGTCGTTTCTAGACCTGATACCATTCGCATCATTTGTAGACCTCTATCATCCTTCAAGAATTTTAAAACCTCACGGCAGATTTTCGTTAACTCCCCTCCCCCTTTGTGAGGTTTCGTGAGACTTCGCTGGACCCCCCCCCCCTTTTTCCCCATTTCACCTCACGTAATTAATGGACGCCCCCTTACCAAACTTTTAGCAAGAAAATATAATATTAGCTTCGCTCTACACCTACCACCGTGTATTTTTAAGTGACTTGAATCTCATATTTAATTTGAATGAAAATGACGGCAGAGAGGCATGGATAGCGGCGTATAAAACTCTCAGGTCTGGGGCGTTTCGAAGGCGTCTATCCTCGCCCTCATATTCAACCAACTTTGGTTGAAAATGAGGGCAGACAGGCAGAGACATACGCCTTCAAAACGTCCCAGAATTGCGACTTATACACTGCTGGAAGCCCGAGAAGAGATTTTTAAAATTTTACTGAATTCTGCTGAAAAGTGGGATTGTGTGTCTCCGTTCTAACCATCGTGTACTGATTCCAGACTTATGAATCCTTTTTTAACCCTACCTTGCGCTGATTTAAAAAAACTACCTGATGTCCCACAGGAATGAAAGAACTTCACCAAAGAGGAACACCGTACTGTATTACAAAGACCATACTGAAAGTCATGAGCAAGCTATTGTAAACATGTAAATTTCAACAATGTAACGAAACGACAGCATGGTCATTATATGCTGTACACGACATGTGGCCAGACTGTGTCATCGTCATGTAACCATAAGTAATATTTCCAAAATGGCGGAAGGAATGTTTCTTTTAATAGCATGCTTCATTGAATTCCCCGTTAAAGAGGAAAATTCAGCTGCTGAAATTCACCTCAGACTTCAACGTGCCTACGGAGATGTAAGCATAGTTACAAGCAGTGTTAGATCTGTGAAACATTTCAGAGATAGGAACACTAGTATCCGAGATGAGCCTCGTAGCGGACGCCCTCAAACTGCCCCCACGGAATGCAGTAAGTTAAGAGTATCACTACGAATGACATCGCTGCAAAACTTGCAGGAGGACATCCTGCAGTGCAAGAAATGATTCAAATCTTAGGATATCGAAAGGTTTGTGCAAATTGGATCCTACTTTCACTGGCTCCAGGGAAGAATCATCGCCCAAAAACTTCTTCAGAAATTTCGAAAAGAAGGTGAAATTTAGACGAATAGTTTGGCTGGAGATTGAAGCTCATCATTAGGGGACATCCATAAATTACGTGAGGTGTTTTTCCGGCCCCCCCCCCCTCTAGTCAGACTTTGCGAGATCTGGCCCCCCCCCCCCCCCCTAGAAATCACCCTCGAAACTTTTTGAGACTTTTTTTGGTCTCACCTTTCCAAACGCCGGTTACCCCCCCACTTTTCGACGAAATACCCCCCTAAAATCGACTTTCGCATCATTTGTAGTCCAAGAATTTTTCAAAAACCTCACGCGAGATTTCCGTAGACCCCCCCCTCTCCGCTTGGTGAGATTTCGCCGGACCCCCCCCCCCTATTTCACCTCACGTAATTTATGGACGCCCCCTTACGAGGCTGAAATAAAACGGCAGAGCATGAAATGGCTCCATTTGAATTAGTCATCAAAGAAGAAAGCGGAGACAATGCAATCTCAAGGGAAAGTTATGGGAAGTGTCTTATGGAATGTACAGGGTTGCATTCTGGTTGAGTTTGTTGAATCCGGAAGGAAACAAAAAAGATTATTTTTTTTTGCCCGTTAAATCCAAACACTTTTGAAGTTCCGTTGTGAATTGCGCTATAAACGCCCTGAAAAGATCATTCTACAACAGGAAAATGCGCGTCCGCATTCTGCTCAAGCCACTACTAAGAAGATCGGGGCATTTGGTTAGGAAACTCTTCCACATCCTCCCTACAGTCCCGACGTGGCACCCTCCGACTAACATATTTTCGGTTCTGTTAAGGAAGAAATTCGACGCTGTGTGATATTCGTCAAACAATGCGTCAGTGTATGCGGCTGCTGGAACGGTGTTCTATTGTAAGGGTATTTTTAAACTTGCAGAACGATGGGAAGAATGTGTACAGAAAATTTGAGACTTCATTGAAAAGTGAAAGAAATAAAAGTCTAGATTAAAATGAAGTTCTTGGTTTGGCTAAAAAATAAAGACATAATATTGTTAAAAGCGTTGCTCACGACTTTCAGTATGACCCTCGTACTTTTCCTGTTGGTCCTAAAATAATGTCGACATCTGAATGATCATCAAATTCCATCTAATATAGGTGAGGGCAGTGACACCTTTTATAAACGAGCTGTGAAAGCTTTGTGCTAATATGTGTTGTTTTAATCTAAATCTACATTCCGCAATTCACAAGGCTGTGGCACAGGCTGCTTTGCAACAAAATCTCTGTGCATTTCAATTCATGTGTGCATTATTCTTCCCTCGTGCCTATAGCCATCGGCTTGGCACCTTTTCCTGGTATATTTATATTGAAACTGTGACCCAAGAAGTATTTCTCAGCAGTCATAAATAACAGTAAATATTAGTTAACAAGTTCAAACGAAAAATCTGTTGCCTGCCACTGAATCGAGGGCTGCAGAAAGCAAACAAAACGCGCGGTCCTTCCACGAAATTTCTCGTCAGTACAATTCGACAGCGATACGAGTGATATACAACACGACAGTAGGCCTATTCTATACGAGAACGAACAAGAATTTTTGGGCCTTAACTCCTTTATAACCACTCAACTGACCGTCAAACTTAGTACCACGATTAGTTTTAGCAATGACAGAGTTTATATACCATAATGATCTCTCTTGATTTTGTTCTGTACTGTTACTACCAAAAACCACCCGGAATAAACTTTATAAAGTGCTGAAAAGCTTACTTCGTACTCACTCAGCAAGCAGCTTCTTGTTCTTTACGTGAATGAACTTGTGCTTTTCGCAATTCCTTTTTTTATGGCACCATGTTGAAATAGCGTCGACAAAGGATCTCGTTTCTGACACAGCTTACAGAAATTAAGACGATGTCCTGCAAAATTTTATTTTAAGACGTCTGGAGTACTAGAGGCAAGACTTCAAAACTGTAACGGTACTTCGTAAGCTTGTAACTTCATAAGGCGGCCATATAATATATTTTTGAATTCATCCTAAAAATCAAAGAAAGTTGCATTAATTTGTGATCCTGAATCAATAATTTTCATCGCTCCATGGGGAAAAAAGAGCCACTTGCTTGTCAGCATTTATTCAAACTAATGAATGTACATCTACAACGCTCAATACATGCTTCAGGATTTCACTGCAGTTATTATAACATTTGCTTTTCTCCATCATCAATGTGACCTAAAAATTTAATTTAAATTCCTGTTCAGTTAATCTTTTTAGAAGAATATTATCTTGGTTGTTTAAAATTGCAGTTTAATTATTCTGATAAAGATTTTATTGATTTCGTGTTCAACTTTCTTCTTATGATTTTCACATAAAGATATTTCCATTTTGTTTCGCTCATCAACATTTTACCATAAATTGTAAAAATGCCAGTTTTTCTGTAATTACTTCAGCCATGGGTATACAAAAATACGTTTATGGTAGGTGCGGAAAAAGCGCACCTCCCTCTCACAATGAAAAGAAACCATGAAAAACTAGATCGGCAACCCATATGGCCCGTAAACTATACCATAAGAAATCGAAGTCACTCAAATGTTTCAATGTAAGCCTTACACAGGACATTATGTTTTAATTGGTTCACGTATTTCAGTAATGTTTGTTATCGTGGCATTATATTCATATTCAGAGTTGCTGAATTTTCTTATCACGCTGAAAAATCACCGGACAGAGAAAAGGCTATCTTCTCCTTGCAGCACCAAATGAATACATGATGGTTTATAAATTCGAAAGCAATTCAATTTTTAAGGTGATTTTTAAGAAATGTTCAAAGTTTGTATCGATATTCGGGGATTCTACGACAACCGTGGCCCCGCAATTTGATGATGGATTCTTATGTAACTCGACGAAACAAATTTAACAAAAAAATAAAATAAATCTTTTTGACATCTCACTTAGTTCGAGATATTATATCTCAAAATTGACGTGGTTAGGTTGAAGTGCGGTCTGGACCAGGAGAAAAAATTCGCCATTGCCAAATTTGATGATGAATTCACATGTAACTCGACGAGAAAAAAGAAAAAAATTTTTTTTTTTCTTATCTCGCATAGTTCTCGAAAAAAGTGAGGAGGTTACGTTGAAATACGGCCTCGACCAGAAGAAACGTCACCAAAAGAGCAAGGAACTAGGGGATTCTATTATTACCATGGCGCCACAATATGATGATTGATTCTTATAGAACTCGACAAAACAAATCGAAAATAAAGAATAAAATGTTTTGATATCTCGCTTGGTTCTCGAGATATCGTATCTCAAAATTGACGTAGTTAGGTTGAAATACGGCCTGGACCAGAAGAAAAATTTCGCTATAGCCAATTTGATGATGAATTCTTACGTAACTCGATGAGACAAATGGAAAATAAAGAAAAAAAGTTTTTTGATATCTCGCTTAGTTCTCGAGATATTGTATCTCAAAAGTGATGAGGTAAGGGCGAGATCCGGCCTGGACCAAAAAAAGTTTTTTCACCAAAAACACCATATCCACATGGTGGAAATGCACTATGGGTGTTTATTTTCTTCCTAGTGATTGTTGTTAGGTTGAAATACGGCCTGGACCAGAAGAAAAATCATCAAAAGCAGAAGGAACTATACCTATATGGCTGATTTTTAACATGCTGTATCTCGAAAACCAAGCGAGATATCAAATTTTTTTATTCTTTATTTTCGATTTATTTCGTCGAGTGCTGCAAGAATTCATCATCAGATTTTGGCGCCACGGTAATGATAGAACTGCCAGGAACTATACCTATAACCGATATTTAACACGCTATGTCTCGAAAAACCAAGAGATATATATTTAAAAAAATATATTCTTTATTTTCGATTTATTTCGTCTAGAACTACAAGAATTATCAGATTGTGGCGCCACGGTAATGACAGAACTGCCGATATTTCATTAGACAAACCCAAAATATGAACCATATTCTTTGACAAATTTCGTTCCTGGTATTGGAGTGGTCGTTAGGAGAGTAAAAAGCATTATTTGATGTATGTTATACAGTTCGCCTAACATACAATTAAAAACATACCGTAGTGTTTCACGAAGTCTGGGACAAATAAGCAGAAACACACAAAAAAGGTTTATAAATTCTAGCAACTTGCGAATAGCAACAAAATGTTTAACTGTACAAAGTTCTTTAGTGAGGTACGGCTTTGCATCACACTGATTTCGTGATCAGGTTAGTGAACTTGCGTTGGCCCTGTTTACAGGTGACAGCAACTGATCGATTTGTGTTACCCCAAAGCACGAAGCAATGCTGCCGCCGGAAACTACGGACAAACGGTCGTGGTCGTTAGCTAATAAAACGATCTAAAACTAGAAACAAACATTTTTTTTTTTTATAAATGATTAAGAAAATTATATAGGCATCTTAAAGACAGAAATATATTTAAAAAAATTGTTTATTTAAAGGACGATAAGAAAAATATAGAGGTACGAATGAATTTGGATGGTTTTGTGTCATGAGTAAAAAGTGAACTGCGTTTCATTAATCAAATGTGTCAAAACACCTTTGATTACTGAAATGCAGTTTATCTGACCCTTTCAAGAACTCCTAAGAACAAAACAATAATTAGTTTTATAAACTATTAGGATATGTTCTGTTGAAATCATTTTAAAAATTCGTATAATTACATACGGCTGCCAAATTACAGCAATTCAGTGTACTTGTAAAACAAAATTATAGCCGACAAAAATGAACTGTATCGAACCACATTTACGCTGCAGAATATACCGAAACTTGAAATCTTAAGTACCCGCGGTCTTTCTTTTTGCCAATAAAGACTCAAATATACAAAGTTTCATGTCAGTCACAATAACTAAAGAATATCATGATAATTAGGAATCATATTCTGAAACTTTTTTACTAAAACTAAAAGTGATTGGTTGCAGGAACCATATCCCCCCGTCCACATAAAAGAATAGATTCCTGAACAAATGTAAAGGGGATTATGAGTAGCTACTGTAAGCTCTCTGGAAAAAACTTAACACTGAAGTGTCAGACTAGTTGTTTTAAATACTAATGCCCCGACTGCAAAAAAACGAGGCACAACACTGAAATCGGCCACCAGTTGCCGTAAAACCATACAATGACTATTCCGTTACCTGAATTATTTACCTTCTTTTTCGCACCGAAACGGTATGGGAACATAATCTTTCGGCGTCCGAAATCGGGGAGCGAACTCCGTTTTTAACTAGGAGCACGCGGTTCCATGTCTTGAAAAATCATACCGTCAGTTGTTTGTTTATTCGGCCATTCTGAAACAATAGAATACTCACCCGCATTATTTTATGACCCATGACGCTGTTGTTTGCATTATCTCTGCCCATATTAAGTCCAGGATTCAGCGTTAGAATGGCGTCGAGCTCGATCTGAAAACAAAATTTAAAAAATTAAGAATTCGAATAAAACAAAACGTTACCATGTAATTTAATTCATAATTAACTTATGTTAATAAAATAAAATTCTCTAACGATTCAGAAACGCATTTTTTTCAAATAATGAGCATTTAACAAAGATATAAACGACCATCGAGTGGAAGAAATTTTCACATTCGACTCCTAGATAGTGTTTTTCTAGTAGATTGATTATTGCTGCCATGTCTGCAGCAATACACGACCAATGATTCCTAGCATCGGGCATTAAATAGTCAGCTAAGACAGCATGACAATCGCAGCTGTTATGAGGAATAGGCTTTGAACACAAACGCAAAACCGCAATCCTACTCTTATTCAAGTTTTTGTTAAGAGACGATAAGTTAGTGCTCTACAAAAGCAAATGTGACACTATTTCCAGTAAATTAAATTATCGCTGAAATTAAGATTCATTCTTACTTCGTTGAATCAGCTATTGAGCTGAGTTATGTTGATAAATTGCGCTAAATTCAGCGCGGAGGAAACAACTTACGATGATCCAATTTTTAACTGCTATTAGCGTGAACTCTAACGATATTCACCGTTTAAAATCATTTCATGATAATGAGACTACTCCGAATAGATGGACATTAAAATTATGAACATCGTAATCTAATGTTGCGATTACTGATGATGAACCGCACAATGCCGGGCAAGTTTCCGAGACTGATGATCGATTTGGTACCGCAAGAAGGCGATTCAAAATGACCGTCAAACGACTCAGCATATCGGAAGAACGTGTAAGACATTATTGAACAACTGGACTACTGAGACATCTGTTTGCGGTGGATGCTGCATAAACTCAGCAGAGAACAAACGAGACCGAAAATTTTATACCAACGACTTCTGCGTTACTCGTCAATAAGATGAATTCCTTTTCAAATGCTGTGACGGATGATGAAAATTGGATTCATTATCAAGACAGCAAATAAAAAAAGGCAAAGCATGAAATACCATAAACCAATGAATTCAATACAAGTCCTTTAAAGTATTTTCTTGACAGTGTTCTGGGATGCTATATACGTTTATTGTGACGGATTAATCTAAGATGGAAGACCTGAATTCAGTGCAGTGCATACAAATATAAAACGCTTAATACAGAGTATTTCGCGTGCGAAAATCGACTGCGCCCATCTTACAGTCGCTACTTCCGAGAATCGTGAATCCCGAGATCTAGCCCGTATCACCCATTCCGTATACGCCCCATATCGCAGTGTGTGATTTCTTTCCCAATTTGAAAATATTCTTTTCAGCGAAAACGAAGTTAAGGACGCAGTCAAGAGGACGTTTTCACACACACCGGTAAAACCGGAGCCGGCTCCGGATGCAATGCAATCAAGGAAGAGCTTTCACGTGTAGCACTACGGTACGGCAGACTCGCTGGTCCGGCGTCCGGCACCGGCGAATGCAGCCAGTGTTGAACTGGACAATCGGCCCTTTTGCACTTATCCACACTGGTGCAGATGACATATTTATACGATCTAATCTCAATCAAAATAATTTTCCTCATAATTTTGTAATAATGAGTAACTACTCGTACCATACTGTAACATAACTGAATTGGAGGAGACTAAACCAAGAGTAAAACAGCCGACTATTTCAAAGAGTAGGAAACCTATATTCTGACGTACCTGTTCTACACACTTTTCAGGAACCTAGAGCACATACTCTAAAGTCAGTGGTTAAACAGTTTTTTGCTAGTTGATTTCCTAATCAGTGTAGCATGAACTATTGCGACAAGACAGTTATGTTGCAACCAAATACGACATATAAGATTGCAATATTGCCCTTTGTTTGCTATTATATAATTATTAAAGGCTTCTCAGAAGTTAATAATATTTAGAGTTTTTTTGTCGGTATTTATCAGACTCAATTTGTTTAAGAAGTCTGGGTTCCTAATTGAAATAATTTCATAGATGTTTTAAGAACAAATATTTGTTAGACCACATCATGTAACACTAAGAAGGACGAAGTACTGCAATTTCTACTCTATGATCATACATTTATGCAGTTCGCAGCAGCCTTTCACAAGTACAGTTTAATGTTATATGCAGTTTTTTAGGGCAAAAATATTTCACTCGACTTTAAAGCCAGCCTATAGGCTACAGCTGTACGACTTCGATTTAGTTTTGTAGCACCGCCGCCTGAATCTCCTATTAAGTCTTCAATCTGGTTGAAATTTAAATTTCTATCTTTAAGATTGCTGCATTTTGGAAAGTTTCTGAATTTTTATTTAACTTATATAAAATGGAAGAGGACAGTTTTTCACAACGAAAAGAAATATGTTATGAAAGTGTCACAACCAAATGAATCATTAGGCACATTTTAACTGATATTAAAAACTACAGTCACTTAAGGTGGTTATGAGAGTTCAAACTGAGTCACACCGTAACATTGTCATTTAAGAGTTCTCTAATGTGAAACGTATGTAGTAACTACAAATGCTAAGCCAACCTATAGATCTCAACATGCGTTAATTTTTTTTTAGAGAGTATGCCCCATAATACATCAAACACATTTCAGAGTTGGCATGATTTAAATCAAATGATTTTTTTCAATAAAAATCAGGGATTTAATCAAATTGTCATTTATTGAACTAATCAAAGCACGTATCTAATCAATATCTATTCCACTGTCGCTGGTGCAACTACCGCTCCAAATAGTTGCCCGAAAATATGTTTTGGCGACTTCCACCAGTCTAGAGCTGTGATATTTTTTTAAAAACTTCAATAAACTCCACAGATTTGAAGGGTTAATTGTTATTGGAAGTAAACATGAACAATCGAATTGAGTCCTAATTTCCTCACATGCACTTTCTTCCTCTTATTCTGTCACCCTGAATTCAGTTTGAGCAGAGTCTAATAAATACGCAAAAAAGTGACTGGGGTCATAGATTGGCTGTGTATCTCTTTATAAACAAAACATCTGGCAAATGTTAGTTTCATCGAAATTGACTTCAACAGTCTTTTGCATGCCTGCATCTGACAGACGCATTACCTGGTAATTTTTTGTAGAGTATCCAGCGTGATTGATATTGGTTCATAACCTTCAGAAAGTTATCAACTGGTCTTTTTATTACCACGTTTCCGACTTTTTTTCCGAATTGCAATGTCTATTGGATTTCTGTTCTCTTCACAAATCTTCAATAACTTTTGCCATTCAGAAATCTATACTTAAAAACAATCCGGATGTTCCGACGACGTCTTGACTCAATACTAAAGCTCTTTAACTTTTTAAAAAAGCGCGTTTGCAGCGCGATTGTTTCGGAAATATTTGATAATTTGGAACTGGAAATGACCCATACAAACTAGAATGCTACAAAAATAATATTTTATGTCATAACCTATGGTTGCTCAGCACATTTGCTGAATTTGCCAGAGGGGATCTTTATGTCTTCCACCAGGCAATTTTATTTAATATTATAGCACAAACCGAGGGGAAGTCCCCTTTTCTATGCCGCCTACAGATGCGTTACGTTTTGTTCAGATAATAGTTGAATTTGGGCGTATTTTTTCTTTTTTAATAATTAAAAATCATTATTAATCTGATTATTCAAAAAATCAATGATTTTTTTTATATTTAGGGAACGACCATAAACCACGTGGCTCCATTTTGGCCTCCGTCAACCCCCCCCCCCCTCCCCCGGTAGCCCGAAGTGGCTTTTGTCTCTGATTTTATTTTAAAAAAAAGCAATGTTGGTAAGAAAACCAGGAGAATGGCCTGAAATCAAGAAAGATGAAGATAAGGTGAATATTTTCCCAGTAGATACTGGTTAGGGAGCGTGCATAAACCAGGTAGCTACATTTTGGCCCCCTCTGAACCTCCGCTCTCCTCCACGTGGCCCGGAGGGAAGGTGGGCGGCATATGGAGGCGCAGTGGTGTGCGACAGCGTGACTTGTTCTTGTCGCTCTCACTGATAGAGTAAGAGCCCGTGAACGCCAGACATCCGTCGCAGTATAAAAGCTGAAATCTGTTCTGCGCATGTACACTACAGCAAGTATTAACGTTTGGCTACTACGAAACTAGAGTCGCATGATGCAATAACAGCACCGGAAGGTGAGCCGGGCTATGTAAAGGGGAAACAAGATATTCAGAATTACCATCGCCGAAAATTATCATGCAAAAAGGGTGAATACGAAGCGACCCACTATTTGGAGTTATACACAGGTTAGAAGAAAAGATTGAAGGCTATACTATAGAAGTAGAGGGCTGAGGAAGGGCTAAGAGCACTGTTTACACAGTCAATTCTCTCGACTGCTTGTGCACACAAACATCGGGCAGCCACACAAACGATGTAAAGAAAAACGTCGTTGTTTAACTTCGGCATGTCTAGTCGTTTGCACAGATGACACTCGCCTATCCCAATTCAACTAGTTCTCAGGAAATCCTAAGTAGGCGAACTCGTCAAAATGGCCACTGAAATTTGTTAAAATTATAAGGCGTGTATTCCTCTTATAATGCCGTATGAGCAATGAACAAAATTACTTCTGCTACGGTATATAATATCTATGGGAAAATCATAAAACTGGGAGCTGTAAAACACCGCGATCACTGTCATATCAAAGGAAGATTTCGAGGGGTTGCTCACAATGACTAACATATACTAAAAATATGTAAACACCTTGAGTCATGATTTGTCTGGGTGTGATGGGCAGTTTATAGTTATGGCTTTATTAAAACTCGACGGCGGTGGGATAGTGAATCTACCCATGAACCTTAAATTTTGTTTTCGACGAAGGTTGCAGGAACCTTTTAGGACATTGATATCCGTATTAGGCCTACCCGTGCACATTTCACCAATGCTGTAAAGTTGCAATTGGCTAAACGTAAAGGAGACTTCCCCTTATCAGAACATTGATTCGTGGAAGCAGCTCTCAGAGGCCATTCTTCCCTCAGTAAAAATTTTATAGTTCGCTACTAGAGTCTAGAATTTCGGACGCTGATTACGAACAGTCCACAAGTGTGGTGGGTTTTTCAGAACGAAACCTTAAGTGAATATGCAAGCCAGTACATGGACACGAAACGTGCAGTTAATTGTGGATATGTTTTAAAAAAATTGATTGTCTGTATGGATACATACATCCTAGACCCCGCCCGCTACTTCACATCTTCAACCCTTTAGTGGAAGTCTATGTTTAAGAGCAAGCGTATCGAACTGTTCTTTCCGGCAGATGTCTACATGCTTTTAGTCTAACGTGGAATTCATGGAGGTAGCAAAAAACCTTCTGGCTAAACCCTTTTAAATACACAACCAAGTTCTATTAATATTTACACAGAAATCAACCACTACAACATTGTATTTTGTATTAAGATAGTTTAAATAATAATTTAAAAACAGACTTCATTAATTATCCGCACTCCTTTTAAAGGGTACTGCGTCCGTCGGTATGCAAACAACCGGTAAAATGACGGAGTGTATCACGAGGCTTTAGATACATTTACAATGTCCTAGCTGTTACCCGTGACTTCACACGTGTAGACTGAATTTCGTTACTGTAATTGGATATAGAAAGCTGTAAGTTACGTAAGATTTGTCCCAAAAAACGAGTCGGCATAATATGATGGGGAAGCCATCACCATACCATTCTACCATAGAACTTTTCTCATGAAGAGAATCAATATGCAACATGTTTAAAAATAGAAAAAACTAAGGTGGGAGGGGGGGGGGGGTTAACTGAGGGCAGCTTCAATTTTAACTTTGTCTTCTTTCTTCAGCATGAGCATCAGATTCTTGGGTTCTAATAACGTTAGCTGCTCGGGCTCTGCTAGAGCTATACCTTAGATCTCGTTTACGACTGGGAGGCATGTTAGAAAAGTAGACAAAATAAACTGATTCCAGAAACTTTTAGGCAGATGGAAACTAATAGTACCTACAGCGCAACGCAAATCGACATCTATACTAAGTAATAAGTTTTGTCTGTAAATGAAATTTATTAACAGATCATACACTGACTGCGAGAGAAACAAAGCTGAGTAACCGATTAAACATTACAGACTTCACAAGCATCCGACTGTGTCACCATTCGATAAGTTATCAAAATTTCACGAGAAAAACTTATTCTTAACGAAAAAAGTATCCCGTGTCCTTCATAAGGACAAAAAGAATTTCCTTGTCAAATTTCATCAATATCGATATACTTATTTATTCGTAAAATAGTAACACACTTACTTTTGCTTTTATAATATTAGTGTAGATCATACATAAACAGAGCAACAGCCTGAGCGAAAAATGGCATAAAAAAGTAAACGTGTACGGTATTGTTCGGCGGCCTACGATTTGTCTAGCATTCCACCCCCGAATTGGCGGGACCTACAGTTCAACGTGGAATCTGGACAACGAAACGTACAGACATACCGCATACCATCGAAAACAGCTCTTAAAAATTCCTGACCCTGCCGGGTTTTGAGCCCCGGGCCAAACAGAGAACTTCTGAAGGAAAGAGCTCTAATCACTACGCCACCGATTAACACTCTGACGTGGCATTACAGAGACTCACACATGCTAAGCGTCTGTGTCACCGTTCAGTTAGCATCCAAAATTCCACGACGTCAAATACTATTTCCTTGTCAAATTTTATGAGGAGCGATTAAGCAGTTTACCCGTGAAAACGTAACAAACAAACGGAACTACTTTCGCATTTATAATGGCATTGAATTGTACGTTTGGACTATGTCATAGTATCTAACTTCTGGGAGATTTCAATGGTTGGCAGCTAAACAAATCGCTAGTATACAATAGACTTCATGAGTATTATAGCCGACTCACCAATGGATTTTGATTTAATGATAAGGATGACGATACATGACTACCTAGCGGACTTGCCGCAATGCCCGGACCACCGAACCCGCCCCCTAGTTCTACCACACCCCAGGTGGCAATACTGGCTATTCATTACAAAGTTCCCCCCGCAATGTAGAAGTGGCAGGCAAGATACAAAGCATTATAAGCAGCGTACAGTGGTCAGCGGCGTAGCTACTATGGGGCTAGGCGGTGCAATGCACCGGGGCCCCTACGCTTAGGGGGCCCCAAAGCGCACCTCTGGGGCCTCTTTTTTCTTTTTCTTCTCTACTGTAGTCCAACGGGTCCCTGAGACACAAAAATCCCCTCACTAAGGGCACTCACTGCTCAGAAGGGCCCCTAAGCATAACTCAAGGGCCCCCCATCCTCAGCTCAGGGGCAAAAAAAAAAAAAAAAAAAAAAAAAAAAAAAAAAAAAGAGGTCGCCTATCTGGCCTGACGGCCCAAAATATTTTTTTTTTTTGCACCGGGGCCCTTGTTAACCTAGCTACGCCACTGACACTGGTACATCTCTTTCAATAGCCTACGGTTTGTGTCATCCTGCCACTTCTGAGTTGGAGACAGACTTTTACAAATTAATTAAGTATTCAATTTTCGACAAAACAATAGAGAAAATTCCTAAATATCGCGACGTTAAATTGTGCACTAGCTGGGAGGGCGATCGAGGTGCCTGTAAACACGTGGCTTCTTCTTCAAGCATATGACTATTTTCAACAAAAACTTCGGGGCTCTTGAAACGGTGAAACTTGGGAAACTTTATAATTGTCTTATCTATGGCAAAATGTGCTTCTCGGACTATCTAAACTGCGGATGTATAATTTTCACTACAAAATCGCTAGTATTCAGTTTAGACTCTCCCAACTGCTTTACACAGAGACAGTTTTATTTACTTCGTGGAATCCTGTGATCCATATCAAGTAATGAAACATAATTGGGAAGAATTCGAAACGTCTGGCTATAAGATGGAGATAGAATGCTGCGAGGTTTTCGGTATTATGAAAGAGAATTGTGGAGTTTGAGGGTCTAAGCTATAGGTTCCCAAACTAGGGGTCCTTCCTCGCCTGGGAGAGATGGACGTGTCGGGGGGATGGAGGCGAGGGGGTAGCTTCGCCACCAGTGTGTGCAATACCCTAGCTCTACACTAGGGATGTAACGGATATCGCATCCACAATTTTTAATGAGGATGTGCAGCGGAGGTTTTGTTTCAATATATATTATTCTCTTCTGTTTATACGAGATGAAGTCCATCGTCGATTAGCTAACAACAACCCGTCCCCCCCCCCCCCCACTTTACGATCTTGCAATAAAAGTAATAATGAATGGTGTTATAAATTTACAAGTTTGAACTTGCACGTAAAGTAAAGCGGCCTGTTCACGGTCCAACTTATAGGACATCCGCGTAGAACTACCATAGGGAGCGCTCACCCATTAACGATACTTGAAGGGTCCAAAAATGTTCCAAGCAATCCTTTCCACTCGTACTTTCTCGCCGCACACTCGCAATATGTTTCCTCCTATCATGAGCCAACGCCTTAGTTTGTTGGACGGCAAGGACTCGTGTTGGTTGTCTGCGAGTCCAACAATATCCAACATGTCTTAAGTGTAGTCCTGTAACGCCCCATCAAGAGCCCTTTATCGGAAAATCGCATCATCGTAGTGTAACGGGACATAGGTACAGGCAGCTAGCGGATGTAGGTCCAGATATCAGTGGCGTGAGATGCCTACGAGTCAGCATTATGCACTCGCAACCAAGTGACGCTCCTCGGTAACAAAACCGTTGTACGCGCCATATTCGCAACAGTTCTCTCCGAGCAACAAAGTAGTAAAGATATAGTCGCTTATTACAGATAAGGCACACGATAGCCTCATTTGTTCTTCAAAAGTCTCCAAATGTTTTCATATCAGCTTGTTGGTCTCTAAAGTGTTCGGTTTTGCCCCAAGAGAATTAGTTTGGTTGATAACGCTTCCCATTTGTAAAGTATTTGTTGTATACGTGGCTGTCAGCTTCGAGGTTTAGTCGTCGTTATATCAGTGGTTATTTGCGTATTTTGTAATAGAGTTCGGCCTACTCATCTGTTGTTTGAGAAGTAATATGTGGTTGGATATAGGAAGCATTCCTGAGGAATAAAGTCCGTAATTGCGTGTCAAGCATTCGAGCAGTTAGTTTCATGTTATTAATGCAAAGACGTGTCATTTCGTCTAAAGTTTCATGTTAGTTGATGATCGAACTAAATGTAGTTAGGCTTTTGATATTAAATGGTTCGTAACACAATCGCCTGTGTTTGTGGCTCATTTAACACGCGTAGGCTAAAGAACACATTATCCCACATTCCACCTATTTTGATTGCAGAATAAGATTGCTAGCTTAGTATTCCTTGTATCAGAAGTATGTATAGAGAACAGCCGTGATTGATAATATGCTTCACAAGGTAAGCAATTCTAGCGTTAAGCTGTCCGAGCGGAGATTAAAATGAAGCATTGGTGCAGTTTGGTAATTTCTGCATAATAAAATAATTACCTGGTATCAGACATGACTTAAATTAATAGAAATAGTAACTTCAGCTAGCTACCACTCGCCCATCCTATTACAAGTTGGACTGTGAATGGGTCGCTAGAGCATTGGGAAGGAGTGAAAGGAGGGAGGGGGGGGGGGGACACGGAGAATTGCGGTGGAGTGTCCTGCTTGACGCTCGAATTAGTTGAGGTGCGAACTTCGCAAAGTTCATAATACAAAGAATATTTTTTTTAGACGCATGTGTGTGGTATCATCCCACATTTTTTGTTATTGAAAGACGGGGCAAAAAATAAATCAATAATGCAGTATTATGCGGAAATAGACTTTACTTATTAAAAAATGTGGAATTCGGCATAAATATACTTTTTTGATTTTAAATTTACTTTTGATAAAATATTAAAATCTAAATAATCATAAATTTATTTTTCCACCACCACATACGCTTCCGCAAAACATTCGCATCGGTGGATACCAGGCACTGAACATCCGCATCTGAAAAGATGACCTGCATTACAACCCTACTCCATACCGTCGGAAGTACACGTCTCCATCGCCACTTAGAGGAAACTTACCATATATGAAATTTTGGAATAAATATTTTCATCTCTGAGACGCCACTGTTAACATTTACTTTTTTTTAATATAAAATTATGGTGGAGGAGAGGGGGGCGAAGGAAGTGATCTTAATTATGTCACGACGTGAACTCAGCTCAATCAACGGTAAACAATCATGTGTACATCCAGAACCGTCGTGCGTGAAAGCTGCTTGCGATCGCTGGTACAAATACGTCACAAAGCGGTTGCGCTATAAAGGCCATAGCCGAAGTACACCAAAGGGGGTTTGTATTTCAGGCGGCAGCATCGACTTTAAGCCTAGTCCACACCAGAATACAAAATCGCCCAACTCTTGTCTATGAACAGAAAAAATGAGAGAACAATTTAGGTGTTTACAACTTCCTGTAGACAAAAATGTCATTTCTGTAGGGCTCCCGTCACGAATGGAAGACTTGTGATTTAGTTTGCAACATTTTGTATTGTGAACGTATTGTTTGGGCAGAAACTTCAGTCTCTCCTCGCCGCAAAGTGTAGTCTCCTTCCTCAGTGGTACTTTTTAATTTTTTTTTTTAAATGTGGTCAACAGAAAAAAACTTTTAACTAAAACGAATATTTCCAAAGAACATCGTGTATATGGGGCGTGAGAGATTGACTTAAAAATCAGCGATAAAAACATTTTTGATGTTTATTTCGATATCATGAAGGTATACAAGGTCTGTCCCAAAAGTAAGTAGAATGATTTTTTCCCGCCGACGCGGACGACTGGAGTGAGGTGATTGTTGGCGGGAAACGTGGTGGGGAGTCTTAGGAAAGCAACGCGACCTGCGTCAGTTGTCTGCAGGCCGTTACAGTGTGCGTATCGCTGATAGACTTGGAATTGGCACACAAAGAATTCCCCGCGGCCGAAGAAGGCAAGGATGAGCAAGTCCCGGGTAAAGGCGATGCTCATTGTCTTTTTCGACTCGAAAGGTATTGTACACAAAGAGTTTGTGCCTCAGGGTCAGACAGTGAACAGTAAGTTTTATTTGGAAGTTCTCGAATAGCTGCGGAAGAGAGTGCAACGCGTCCGGAAAGAGATCTTTGCCAACTGGAGACTGCACCACGACAACGCGCCGCCCCACACCGCCTCCATCGTGACCGAGTACCTAGCCAAGCACAAGGTGGCAACTCTGCCCCAAGCGCCCTACAGCCCCGATCTGGCTCCGGCGGACTTATTTTTGTTCCCAAGAATAAAAAGGAGCTTAAAAGGCAACCATTTTGGAACGCTGGATAACGTCAAAGAGGCTGTGACGAGATGCCTGAACGAGGTTCCAGACGAAGCCTTCCAGGAAGCGTACCGCCACTGGCAGAGGCGCTGGCAACGGTGTGTCGATGCACAAGGGTGCTATTTTGAAGAATTTTAGTAATTTGTACGTTGATATACAATAAATTGTTTTTCGTGGATTTATTCTACTTACTTTTGGGACAGACCTTGTACTTGAGGCGGGTGAATGAGTTGCCAGTTACTGTCAAACTTGATAAATCAGCTGAAACGGGATTCATTGGAAGACAGGAGGAGGACGAAGAGTGTCATAGGAGTTTACAAGGCGTATAGTGGCGATGTAGCGTGGAAAGATATTGGTGGAAGAATTAGAATAGGTGCTTGGAAGGGAAAAGATGACCATAACCACAAAATGGCATTCGATTTCAGGCATAAGTGTGTGGGAAGATTTTCTTTTGCAGGTGGGGGTCAGGAATTGGAATAAATTACCAAGAGAAATAAATAATTTACCAAAAACGCTAAATAAAAAAATCACAGTTTAAGTTAGTAGAGCGTAAAGGTAGGTGAGAAAAGGGGGGAAAAAGGGGGAAAAGGGGGAGCAAAAAGATGCGTAGAGAAACTTGAGTCTCACCTCTTTGCCCTTGGTCTCTCCTCTCTCGACCCATTCCACGATAACGCTCCGCGTGCTGCGGTTGTAACCCGAAACGACGGCTGCATGGACGCGGCCTATGGACAAAACAAAGTAATCATTACTTCCGACTAAATGGAAGCATTTATAAAATAAACAACCATAACATATGTATACAGTCAAGTTCTAAATTAAATGAGTTAAATCGATATTCAGAACAAATTGGAGATATGGATGAAATAAGAATAGCATATGCTATGAAAAGATTAACAATGTGAGAACGAAGGCTTTCACGGCGTATCGATGAAATATAGTCTTCGCGGGTTTTCCGCCGTATGTTGTTGAAGAGAGACAACAACGAGCTTTCGGCGGCTGGCTCTGCCACCATCTTCAGGTTAGATGTGT
This sequence comes from Vandiemenella viatica, assembly GCA_031002005.1. Classification (NCBI taxonomy): domain Eukaryota; kingdom Metazoa; phylum Arthropoda; class Insecta; order Orthoptera; family Morabidae; genus Vandiemenella; species Vandiemenella viatica. The sequence goes on from JARYHS010011408.1 coordinate 135,374,864, forward strand.
GCTGCAGGGAGTACCAGCGCTGCACAGTGTAAATAGAAAATGTAAAAACAGCTTTGATAACCAATCAACCCAGTTCAGAAGTTACACAAGAAACAAAAAATTAGACGAATTAGTTTTTGTAGTACTAGTGTAAGGTGAGTTGTACGTGAATAAGTGTCAAAAAATCGATTTTTCAATTTTTGTTTAAAAAAATTCTCTGTAGTTTTCTGAGCAAGAACAAGTTTACTTTAAGGAAATTGGACCAAAGGAAGCCCCAAAATTACAGAAATTTAAAAGTGGCTGCACTCACGACTACGTCCCGGTGCCACGCAGACAGCTCTGTCAAGAAGAGAATTTTGGTATAACTTATTTTGTACAGTGAAATTATTCTAGAGACTTTAGTAGACATAGCAAATAACAGTATGAGAAATGCTGCTCAGGAAAGTGTGGCCTTGAATGATGGCAATACATGCATAGCTGGAGCCCTAGATGCATCCTGGCAACGAAGAGGCGATAGTTCTCTAAATCGTGTAGTGACAGCTACCTCCTAGGACAATGGTAAAGTCATTGATGTGGAATGTATTACCAAGTACTGTCATGGCTGTATTAGTGGATCTGTAAATCATAAATGTTTCGTTAACTTTAGTGGCTATAGTGGAGGGATGGGTTTGAAGGTGGTGTGAAGATATTTCATAGGTCATTGGAGAAATATGGTGTGTTGTATACTTCTTACCTAGGAGATGGAGATTCAAAAGGGTGCCAAAAAATATGTGAATCCAAACCATATGGTGGCATAAAACTTGAAAAAATGGAATGTGTTGAACATGTTCAGAAAAGATTAGGTACAAGATTGAGAAATTTAAAGAAGAATTTGAAGGGAAAAAAATTATCTGATGATAAAGTGTATTAGTGGACGTGGTTGGCTTACAGATGAAGAAATAGACAGGTTGCAGTATTATTATGGGCAAGCCATAAAACAAAACAGAAACAATCAAGATGGAATAAGAAAGGCAGTTTGGGGTACTTTTTTCATAAAGGATCCACAGATGACAACCCGTGTCATGCATTGTGTTCACCTGGCTGTGAATCATGGTGTGGCTACCAGAGGGCTCTCACTCAAGGTGAGATCTACAAACATAAACACTCTTTGCCTGTTGCTATAATGGAAGTTGTAAAACCTATATATAGGGATCTTAGAGACACAAGATTATTAGAGAAATATTTACATGGTAGGGCTCAAAACCCAAATGAAAGTTTTAATAATTGCATATGGGCACAGATACCAAAAACTGTTCTGGTAGGACTGAATACTTTAAAAATTGGTGTCCTGGATGCTGTCCTCTGTTTCAATGATGGTGCAGTGTCAAGGTGTAAGGTAATGGAATTGATGGGAGTGCCTGGTGGACTAAATATACACAGAGATTTAATTGCCATTGATCACAGGAGACTCATTGAAGCAGAGAAATCAGTATTGGGAGCCACTAAAGAAGCAAGAATAAGAAGAAGTTGTCTGAAAAAGAGAAGAGAGGAAGAACAACACAGGAAACAATATGAATATGGACCTGGGATGCATTAGTGCTCTGCAAGTTTAATAGAAAACAAGTTTTACTTTATCCTGAATTTCCCGTAAGTTATATTTCTTAATGTTCTGGTACACATAAAAGATAGGTGGCTGGAACTTTGTATACTTTTTTAAATCATACGTAACTAAAAAGTAGACCACTCTTGTTACTTAAGTTAGAAAATTAAATATTTTTTAATGAAAAGCTATGAGTTAAAATTAACATTTTTGATAGTCCAATTTAAAAAAATTTATTATCTAATAACTTATGACAGTACAATCTTTATAATGGTCTATTTTAAAGATAATAGTGTAAATAAATTCCAGGGGGAAAAAAATCAAGCTTCTACTCTGTATTTCACATGCAACAAAATATAATTAATAAAAAAGTTTCAAACCAAATGCTGTAGTTCATACATCAAAATTCTCCCAAAAGTTGTTTTAAAATATGGTAAACATTTCATGGGATTATGATGAGCTTACGGTGAGCTACACTATTTAGAACACTGACACAATTTTCAAGATTTTCCCTGGTGTTCACAGACCAGTCCCCTTTAAAACAAAATAACTTGGAATTTTTCTCCAAAAGTTTTCAGAAACGGGCATTTCATTTCTCTAAACACAATTTTAGCAATTTGAAAAATTTTAATAATCAAATGCATCGGCAAATGTAAGTGCGTCAAAATTCTGGAGCGTAACGATTCCAATCAAAAATTCGATCTTCACATCATAATTACATACCATGGGTTAAATTTTACTACAAGCATTGGAAAAACATTGTCATACTATGCTGCTGAATTTTAGGAAGAAAATTTTTTAAACTGTGAATCCAGACTCAATCTTTTCAGTGTTAAGTAAGTTGGACACCAATGATCTAAAATAGAAAACTACGGTGTCAACGGTTAAGAAATGGCTTCTTACATCAGCAGATGATTTGAAGGCAAATGAAAAACTGTTTTCCTACTTATGATTCTGCAAAAATAACAACGTAAGCATTTATTTGCGGGGAGATTCTGAAGAATATATCTGCCACCTTTTGGGTAAATAACTTGTAGGCCTACACAGCAAAGCTTTGCCAATCAGTTTAGCGGAACCTGAACAGCTGACAAGATCTCGCCAATTTTTATAAAATTTTGCAATTTTGTTTTAAAGGATATATAAATGAGTTGCATAAAGCGACTCATTGAGAGTCGGTATTTCCTCGATAAAAAAATCCGCTGTTTATGTTACCACAGACTTCTAACGTGCGGTTTTATCACCAGAGTGAAAAAAAAGTAGAATTTAGATATATTTCAAGTGTTTCAAGAAATTCGAGCATAAATTTCAGCTTTCCAGCCGCGGCGGTGACCCAAGGGTCAACTCGCTGGAGTATATCGTTGCACCTGAATTCGATAGCTGACGTCCGATTCTTGCTAGTTTTTTTTCCGAGTTTCTTTACATTGGTTTTTTGTTAGAAATTGCTTTGAATTGTTACAATATTTTGAACTTGAATACTACATTTTGAACAATTATTCTGTGTGAAAAAGCAGTGAACACACACTGATCTCTCTCCATTCCCGTTGGACAAATTCTGTAATACTATTTCCGTTTGCAATGGGAAAGTTTTGTTAAATGTTGCAACAGACTACCAAACTTTCACAGAGACACTGTTCTACAGCTGCAAGAAGAGAGGGTTGGTATATAAGCGAACCACAACACAAATGGGAACTTCTGATTAGATTTTCACTCTCTGTAGTTAACGCGAATATTTTTTTTTTTATTTACGCTCGGAAAGCTAGTGGAAGGCTCACAAGCAACGATGAGTGAGCAGGTGCATTGTCGTGATGCAAAAGCCATGAATTCTTTTCCCACAAATCCCGACGTTATTCTCGTATTGCTTTTCGCAAACGGCGCATAACTTGAAGGTAATACTCCTCCTTATTGACCGTACGACCTTGTGGTAAAAACTCATGTACTACGCTGCGGTAATCGAAGGAAACAGTGAGCAAAACCTTGACTCTGGATAGAACTCGGCGTGCTTTTTTTTTGGTCTTTGCTCTTCTGGTCTCTTCCATTGAGACGATTGGGCCTTGGTTTCGACGTCATATCTATATACCCATGATTTATCACCAGTTATGACCCTTTTGAGCAAATCAGGATTATATTTTACGTCATTCAACAGCTCCTAAGCGAAGCTATGCGACGGTTCTTCTAATCAAAATTCAGCAATTTCGGAACAAACTTCGCTGTCACACGCCTCATGCGCAAAACATCCGAAAAAATTGTATGGCAGGAGCCAATCGAGATGCGGACTTCATCAGCAAGTTCTCTAAAGGTGATTCGACGATTCTCCAACACAATTTTCTTCACTTCTTCAACCTTTTCATGAGTTGTTGACGTGCTGGGGCGTCAAGAGCGAGGATCGTCATTGACATCTTTTCGGCCATCTTGGAAGAGCTTGTACTACTTATAAACTTTTTTTTACTCAAAATAGATTCACCGTATGCCACTGTCAACATTCCAAATGTTTTGGAGCACTTAATTCCATTTTTTACACAAAATTTGATGCAAAATCTTTGATCCATTTTTTTCGTCAGCACAAAATCGCCGATCACACAAAACACTTTTAACAATTATGCCTCTCGCAAAGAATGCTATGTAGTTGAAACTGTCAAGATATGTGCGGGACGAGTGTGCCAAAATTAGAAAGGGGGGGAGGGAGAACTAAAATCGACTATACGAATCCGGCGAAATTTAAAAAGTCACCTTACTTTTTGAACAAACCTCGTATACCATAGGAATCCGTAGGTTTTACATTATTACGCTGATCTCCTGCTCAAGCTTACGTAAAAATGTATTGTTCTACATTAGAAATACCCCACACGTACGGTCGTGATAGTACCCAAAACATGATGTAAGGGATGTATAATCTCTAGCTGAGATTGTTATCCCTGGTGCGTACATAGCATTTCTGCAGCAGATGGAATATGTATTGAATTGTATGTTCTGTAATTATTTAATTCAGAAAAATGAAAAGCAGGAAAAACAATTTTAAAAAATTGTTAAGAAACATGTGGAAGATTAATACAAATAATAATAATAACTAAAGTACTCGTAATAAAAAATATATCTTATTACGTCACTTTATAAAAAAAGTTTTTCATAATCCTGTTTTTAAAGGGCTTACACATTTGAAATGATGAATAGTTGTTATTTTGCTGTCGCTTTACAACTCACTGGCAGCTAGATCATTAGAGCCAGAGAGGGGAAGAGACTTGATTCGATTTGGCAGAGTTATTTCTGTCATATGACGCTGCGTTTACATTGTAGACGCAGCGTCATTTAAGAAGAGCACGCCAAAAATATCAAACTCTGGCACATAAATATAATATGTCGCGCTTTTTTTTTAAGGAACTCGTCTGAAAGTTACAGTGCTCGCGGATAAACAATTTAAATTGGTCTTAGCGAGGAAGGGACAACATACTAGATAAGCGGAAGGTGTATACAGCATTTGTTCTCCAACATTATACTAATAACGATATCTTGATTTTATTTTTGGAATGGTCGTAATGACTCAACACTAATCGCATTTACATAATAATACAAAGCACCGTGAAAGCAAAATCTCGAGTTAAAAAGAATTGCGAATATTTTATTCCCCTCCCCTAGCAACCACTTTAAAGAAACCTCAGCTGTCTTCAAGAACAAAAATATAAGGAATTCGGGTCATTTATTTATCACTATATAATTTTTTGTTGATTCTGATCGTTCAGATTGTTTTAAAGGTTCGAAAGCGCAAACCTTCAAAGTCCCTGCCCATACCAAATCTACGTTTTAAGAAATGCGCCCAGCATAAAAAAAGCGGTTCCTGAAATGTTTTAACTTTTCCTTGTATTCGGTGAAAGTGTCTGCCACATACAGACAGATCATCCATAATTCTCTACCCTGTTTAACTCTTTGCTAATTTCATCTCCTTAACTTTTAGTTCTTCAGTGCCGTTTCATTACAGTGACACTACACTCTGCAGTATATCGGGGTATGCAAACTTATTTTTGAAACGATACAAGAGATACAAGAAATTAAGAAAAAAATAATCCCTACAAATATGTATTAAAGTTTAAGGGATTCAATATCTATTCTGAAAACTATCTGAACGTTGATAGACACACAGCACGTGTAAGTCTCTGTAATGCTATGCTGGAGAGAGAGTTGGTGGTTCGTTGGTTGGGGCGCTTGCCTGGTTCTGACCCTGGGTTCAATTTTTTAAGAATTATTTATTGATCATATGAATCAATCATATGAACCATTATTCGGATTCCACGTTAAGCTGTAGGTCCAGCCACAACAGAGGTGGAATGTGTGGCAGATCGAAAATCTGTCACGTAAGCGGCGGAATAATCCTTCGGAACACATCAATGCCATACGCTTTCAATTTTTATGTTATATCGGTCTCCCAGGCTTTGTTTCTTTCGCAGTCTGTACGATCTACACTAATAATAATATAAATGCGAAGGTAACTGTCTCCATTATGTTTTGACGACTAAACGGCTATACCGATATTGATGAAATTTGATAAGGAAATACTCTGTATCGTTAGCAAGGACACAGCAAACTTTTTCCCTAGGTAAATAAAATTTATTTGTCATTAAATTCTGAAAACTGAATGGCGCCAAACGGTCGGATAGCGTGTGTAAGTCTGTAATATTATATCGATCACTCAAGCTGTATTTCTCGGGCAGTATGTTAGTGTACGATCTGTCCATAAGATGAAACATAGTATATATGTTAATTTTCGCTACACCAGACAATCATTTTGTGTCTACCTAAAAGTTTCTGGCATCAGTAACTTTGTCTTCCTTTTTGACATGCCACGCAGGAGTAAATCAGATCTAAGGAGTGTGTAACTCAAGCAGAGCACGAAAAGTTATTAGAAACCAAGAATCTGATGCTAATGCTAAAGAAAATAAGGACCAAGCCGACAAACAAGGTGCCTTCAGTTAAACCCCCTCCCCACCTTAGTTTTTCGCTGTTTCAACAAATTACAAATTGATTCTGTTTATGAGACATCTTCGACGGTACAATGCTATGATGATGGCTTCTACGTCATATTATCTTCACTCCGTGCATTTTGGAACACCTTTTACACAACTTGTATCTTCCTATATCCAATTCTAACAATAAAATTCAAAGTCCACGAGTACGAAATCGCGGGTAACAGCGAGTGATTAGATACAATTAAAACCTAGAGTTCTGGTTACCGGTAATATCTAGTGGACGAGCTACTGCTATGTAAGTCTAGGGTGGGATTTGTTAATATCTGTACTTCAATTATCTCAACATCAGAGTTTCCAAGAAGACCAGACTAGGGACTACTGTTAGAACTGAATATTATTCTTCGTTACCTTTATACAAACTTACCACTGCTCCACAGAATTAGCATGTGGACTGCTACATGCCACTAAAATTTTAGAAAAACCCATTTCCAAAACTCCCCATAACTGTTCTTTCAAGAGCTGCAGATTAGCATTTACCAAAGTACTTTGTTTAAACAGTTAATATGGTGTTTTAAGTATCACACCCTAGGTTTAATTGCATATGGGAAAAATTACTATTTAGAAGATTTTATGATCAAATTATTTTTGCCGAATTTGTATGAACATGTAGTTATTGCTCAGCTATATTTATAGTATTTTATTACATGTATAATTTACTTAATCTCCAAAGACCTATTATGAATCAAATGGATGTGTGTTTTCTAAACAGACAGACGACACGCTTCTACAGTGAAACGTCTACAAGACTAGATGCTATGCACTGACCGTCCTGCTGCGTGAGATGTTGCCGAGGACGAACACACTGGCAGCACTTTTCCAATAGACGCATCGATTACCGAAAAGAACTACAGTAAAAACCATACAAGGAAACCTACAAGCGAGGATAGCACAGAGGTTTCGGAGACGGTGCGCGGTACGGTACCGCTCTGCCCTGCCTATCGACTGCTCAACACGGCACAACCGCAGTCTTGTTCCTCCTTGCACGCCACCGCCCGCATTGCATCACCAAAACACACGCGCGCACACACACACACTATGTGGATTCTCCTCACAACACAACGCCTAGGAACTTAGCTCTGCAGCTAATAACAAATAGGTTAGCTACCGAACATTTTGAAATAGTTCGTTAATACTTAAAGTTGTGATTAGATGTTCTGGTTAATGTGGGTGTAAAATTGTCCCGAGGTGATTTAGGGAAATTGTCCATCACAAATAAATAATGTCAGAGCACTTCCAGGAAAATACAGGTAACAACAACGTACGTAAAGTGGATCACTTGTTTTTTAGAACTGACAACCAAAACTTTTAAGAGCAATTTGGTCCATACTTTTTTCCATATACTGTACTATAATTTATAGAATGACGTATATAACGATTTTTGACTAGATAACAATACAAATTTGTGCATGCTTGAAGTTATCAGAGCTATAGGGTGATTTTCGTAAAATATTAGAATTTTGGATGATAGCAGTTAAAGGATAACAACAGCCTCTCATGTGTAATTAAATTTTAGGTATTCCGAGACTTGAAAAGCTCAAGTGAAAATTGTACGCAACAGAGAAAGAGTGTTATCTGCCTTGAATAGGACGGGCAACATGGCGAGATGTAATTTGTAGGGTAGCCATAACAAACCGTATTTTCCCCCGTCATTTTCAACCATGACACGGAAACTTTGGTTAGCAATTCTGAACCCGCAACAAACATGACTAAAAATGAGCATTAAGATGGAGATGCAGTATATAACTACAGTAGAGAAAAAATCCTATTGATGTATACACGAGATGGAGATATAAGCTACCAAATTTACATAGATGTGTAAGTCATAGCAGAAAGAGACTCATGCAAGAGTTTAAGAGCGAAGTAAAGAATATAATGGAGGCCTAAACTATGTAAACAATTTGTAAAAGAATGTGTCTAGATTAGTGTTGCAAATTGAAAAAAAAATATTTTTTTCAGCTTTGTGGGAAAAAAAAAAGAAAAATCTTAACACCCTTGTTTTTTTTCTATTTGTTTTTTTTCTTCAGAAAACAATATAATTGGATAAATTAAAGTTTTATTTACGGAATTTACATTTTACTTGTGTGTTTTAAATCTTACTGAATCATATGTCTTACATAATGATTCATAAATGTATCTACATAGGTAATTTTATTAATGCTCTGTCAGTACCACATTCACTAGTATCACCACTACCAACACGAGTTTGGTCGGTGTGGGAATTTTCTGTTTCTTCATCTGTCTCCCCTAGATCCATAACTTCAGAAATAGTTACATTTTCTTATACTGGTGGTTCTTATATTGTACGCAAAAGATTTTGAGATTTAAATTTTAAATTGTGAGCAAAGCACACACTGTGCATAAAAACTGCGCCGATAATTCTGTATCACGGTCTTTTAAATTTAAATTTTAATCTATTATCATACAAAATAGGAGCTTTATTTCTTTTCAATCGCTAGTTTACGCCAACGGTTGCAAGGAAACGATTCTTAACTACTGACAATTTAATGACTCAGTGTCACTATACATAGAGTTTAACAAGTATACGAATATATGGAAAGCACAATAAGTAATAAAAAGAGGCAAAAACCGTAGATAAATTTAAAATTCCTAATTTTTTGAAAAGATCCGTAGGTCTACAGATAAATCCGTAGGGCTGGCAGCACTAGTTTAAATAGCGAGTATCAAACCAAACAACGGGGAACGGGGATTCCTTCACTCGCAACCTAGCCTCTTCGGGAAGTCTCCATTCGTAAACACTTGTCAATGTTGCCAATATTTTCGTAATTTTCTTTTCAACTGAACCAAAAAAATATAGTAGATTTAAAAATTATGATAAGTACTTAGTATAAACTAAAATAGTCATATTCAACGATAAATGCCTTACAAATTTGAGATTTAGTAGTTATGAAAAAAAAAACTTTTAGCAGAAAATTTTTTTTTCATTTTTTTCTCTTTCCAAGTCAGAAAAAAAACTTTTTTTTACAACACTAGTCTAGATACATGCGAGCAGAATATTTTAACTCTTACAATACGAGGGTTGCTATTTATATTTCTGGTCTTGGCATCTGACGTTTCCATTATTCATAACAATGTGTCATTTGAGCACGATTTGTTGTTAACAGTAACTTTAAAAATTCATCTCGGGCGAAAAATGGAATTAAATCGTGAACATTTTCGTGCGGTTATTTTTCATAACTTTCGACATGGATTATCAAGAAAAGAGTGCATCGATGAACTTAATTCCTTATACGGAGATATAAAGCACCATAATATAGCACTGCAAAAAAACTGGAATACAATCGTGGCCGAAGTTCGCTTCAGGACGAATTCCTTTAGGGTCATCCAAAATCGGTTGTGCCAGAAAACATCGATGCTGTGCGTGAACTGATAAAGCAAGATCGTCATGTGACATACCGTGAGATTGAGGCATCTTTGCTCATTAGTATGACAAGCACCAATAAAATATTGTATGATCATTTGTCCGTAAAAAAGATTTGTTCGCGTTGGATCCAGCTCAAAAGGAAGCTCGTGTAGATTGATGCAAGGAAATGTTAAAGAAAATACGTTCAAGGTGCATCAAAGGCTGTGTATAACATCTACACATGTGACGAATCATGGATCTATGCATATGAGACCGAAACAAAACGGAAATTGACTGTATGGGTCTTCCGAGACGAGCCAAATCCGACAAAAGTTGTTTGCGGAAGAAGCACATCGAAGCAAATGATTGCCCGTTTCTTCGGCATTACCGGTCACGTGGCGACAGTGGCGTTAGAATAACGTAGGACGGTCAACTCTGAATGGTGCACGACTATTGGTTTACCAGAAGTCTTTGGAGAAATTCTGAAAAAGTCGAAGAAGAGCCGAATAATTCTTCATCACGACAATGCGAGCTGACACACATCGGCTCAAACAAAGGAATTTTTGACCAGCCAAACCATCGAATTGATGGGTCATCCGCCGTACAGCCCTGATTTGGCACCCAGTGACTTCTTTTTACTCCCGCACACCAAAAACAAATTACATGTTCAACGATTTTCGACACCCGAAGAAACGGTTGATGCATTCAAGACGCATGTTCTGGAGTTACCTCCATCGGAGTGGAAAGAGTGCTTCGAAAATTGGTTCAAACGCATACAAAAGTACGGAGAATATTTTGAGAAACAACAATACCAATTTCGATCATAAATATTTGTTTTTTTCATTATTAGGCCAGAAATAGCAAACCTCGTATAATTAAGTAATGTGTCATCTGACAAGGTGCTGTTATAAAAAATCTGCTATTTGCTCGTTTCCTAAAGTAGTTGTAATGCCATACATACAAATTTATTTCAGTAATAACTATTCTGAAGTTGCCACAGGGCATATTCAGGCGATATTTAAGCTGTAACATCCCAGATAAGGGAACTATAATAAGTTGGATAGGTTTCTCTAAATTAACAGAATCTGTTTGTAATCGTAACAAGGGAGCAAAAGGACTGTGCGCAAGACAGAAATAATGAAATGACTAGACGACCCGTGCGAAAATTTCGCGAATAAAATGCGATGAATAGTGAGGTTGAATATAATGTCACCAAGTTCAGTCATTACTCTTCATACTCCTACTTCATTTATCGATTTTGGTTAGAAATCCAGGGAGATAAATGGCTCGAAACACAAAAAACGTATTTTAGAAATATTGACATTTTTGCGCTTTATGGGTCGAATTACGAAAAATTCCTTTCTTAGAATATAATGTTACCACGGCGGAAACCTTAGTCTTTAATACGATATGTCATTTATCTATATCGATTAGATATCAAGGGAAATATAAGGCTCGTGACACAAAAATACGTTGTAGAACAATTTATACTTTTTCCCTTTAATAGTTGAATTCCAAACACTTCATTCTTAAAATATGATGTCAGCAAAGTTGAGACCAAATTCCTCACAATCGTACTTGATTTATCCATTTTGGATAGATATCAAGGGAGGTAAGTGGCTCGAGACACAAAAAACGCATTTTAGAAAAATTGACATTTTTGCCTTTTAAGGGTCGAATTACGAAAAATTCCTTTGTTAAAATATAATGTTACCACGGCGGAGACCTTATTCTTTAATATGATACCTCATTTATCTATATCGGTTAGATATCAAGGGAGATAAATCGCTCGTGACACAAAAATCGGTTATAGAAAAATTGATACTTTTTTCCTTTAAGGGTTGAATTACAAAAATATTCCTTCTTAAAATATGATTTCACAAACCTGATACATTACTCCTTATATTCCTACTTCATTTATCGATTTTGGTTAGATATCCAGGGAGATAAATGGCTCGAGATACAAAAAACGCATTTTAGAAAAAGTGACATTTTTGCCCTATAAGGGTCGAATTACGAAAAATTCCTTTCTTAAAATATAATGTTACCATGGCGGAGACCTTATTCTTTAATATGATACCTCATTTATCTATATCGGTTATATATTAAGGGAGATAAATCGCTCGTGACACAAAAACACATTGCAAAAATATTGATACTTTTGCCCTTTAAGGGTCGAATTCCGAAAAATTTCTGGCTTAATATATGACGTCGCTAAAGCGGAGATCTTAATCTTTAAAAACGATACTTCCTAAAACGGTTTCAGAAAGGTATCCAGGGATATAACTGACTCGTAACACAGAAAACAGCATTTTAGAAAAATTTACAGTTTTGCCCTTTAAGGGTAGAATTCCGAAAACTTTCTTGCTTAAAATACGATTTAACCAAAGTGGAGACCATAAGCTTTAAAATGACACCTCATTCATTGATTTCGGTTAAGTATGAAGGAAGATACAGGCTTGTGACAAAAAAATACCTTATAGAAATAATATATACTAGACGACCCGTGCGAAAATTTCGAGAATAAAATGCGATGAATAGTGAGGTTGAATATAATGTCACCAAGTTCAGTCATTACTCTTCATACTCCTACTTCATTTATCGATTTTGGTTAGAAATCCAGGGAGATAAATGGCTCGAACCACAAAAAAACGTATTTTAGAAATATTGACATTTTTGCGCTTTATGGGTCGAATTACGAAAAATTCCTTTCTTAGAATATAATGTTACCATGGCGGAAACCTTAGTCTTTAATACGATATGTCATTTATCTATATCGATTAGATATCAAGTTAAATATAAGGCTCGTGACACAAAAATACGTTGTAGAACAATTTATACTTTTTCCCTTTAATAGTTAAATTCCAAACACTTCTTTCTTAAAATATGATGTCAACAAAGCTGAGACATTATTCCTCACAATCGTACTTGATTTATCCATTTTGGATAGATATCAAGGGAGATAAGTTGCTCGAGACACAAAAAAAGCATTTTAGAAAAATTGACTTTTTTACCTTTTATGGGTCGAATTACGAAAAATTCCTTTCTTAAAATATAATGTTACCACGGAGGAGACCTTATTCCTTAATATGATACCTCATTTATCTATATCGGCATGAAATCAAGGGAGATAAATCGCTCGTGACACAAAAATCGGTTGTAGAAAAATTTATCCTTTTTTCCTTTAACGGTTGAATTCCAAAAACATTCTTTCTTAAAATATGATTTCACAAAGCTGATACATTACTCCTTATATTCCTACTTCATTTATCGATTTTGGTTAGATATCCAGGGAGATAAATGGCTCAAGATACAAAAAACGCATTTTAGAAAAATTGACATTTTTGCCTCTTAAGGGTCGAATTACGAAAAATTCCTTTCTTAAAATATAATGTTACCATGGCGGAGACCTTATTCCTTAATATGATACCTCATTTATCTATATCGGTTAGATATCAAGGGCGATAAATCGCCCGTGACACAAAAATCGGTAATAGAAAAATTGATACTTTTTTCCTTTAAGGGTTGAATTCCAAAAACATTCTTTCTTAAAATATGATGTCACAAAGCTGAGACATTACTCCTCATAATCATACCTCATTTATCGATTTTGGTTAGATATCCAGGGAGATAAATGGCTCGAGATACAAAACCGCATTTTAGAAAAAGTGACGTTTTTGCCCTATAAGGGTGGAATTACGAAAAATTCCTTTCTTAAAATATAACGTTGCCATGGCGGAGACCTTATTCTTTAATATGATACCTCATTTATCTATATCGGTTAGATATCAAGGGAGATAAATCGCTCGTGACACAAAAATCGGTTATAGAAAAATTGATACTTTTTTCCTTTAAGGGTTGAATTACAAAAATATTCCTTCTTAAAATATGATTTCACAAACCTGATACATTACTCCTTATATTCCTACTTCATTTATCGATTTTGGTTAGATATCCAGGGAGATAAATGGCTCGAGATACAAAAAACGCATTTTAGAAAAAGTGACATTTTTGCCCTATAAGGGTCGAATTACGAAAAATTCCTTTCTTAAAATATAATGTTACCATGGCGGAGACCTTATTCTTTAATATGATACCTCATTTATCTATATCGGTTATATATTAAGGGAGATAAATCGCTCGTGACACAAAAACACATTGCAAAAATATTGATACTTTTGCCCTTTAAGGGTCGAATTCCGAAAAATTTCTGGCTTAATATATGACGTCGCTAAAGCGGAGATCTTAATCTTTAAAAACGATACTTCCTAAAACGGTTTCAGAAAGGTATCCAGGGATATAACTGACTCGTAACACAGAAAACAGCATTTTAGAAAAATTTACAGTTTTGCCCTTTAAGGGTAGAATTCCGAAAACTTTCTTGCTTAAAATACGATTTAACCAAAGTGGAGACCATAAGCTTTAAAATGACACCTCATTCATTGATTTCGGTTAAGTATGAAGGAAGATACAGGCTTGTGACAAAAAAATACCTTATAGAAATAATATATACTAGACGACCCGTGCGAAAATTTCGAGAATAAAATGCGATGAATAGTGAGGTTGAATATAATGTCACCAAGTTCAGTCATTACTCTTCATACTCCTACTTCATTTATCGATTTTGGTTAGAAATCCAGGGAGATAAATGGCTCGAACCACAAAAAACGTATTTTAGAAATATTGACATTTTTGCGCTTTATGGGTCGAATTACGAAAAATTCCTTTCTTAGAATATAATGTTACCATGGCGGAAACCTTAGTCTTTAATACGATATGTCATTTATCTATATCGATTAGATATCAAGTTAAATATAAGGCTCGTGACACAAAAATACGTTGTAGAACAATTTATACTTTTTCCCTTTAATAGTTAAATTCCAAACACTTCTTTCTTAAAATATGATGTCAACAAAGCTGAGACATTATTCCTCACAATCGTACTTGATTTATCCATTTTGGATAGATATCAAGGGAGATAAGTTGCTCGAGACACAAAAAAAAGCATTTTAGAAAAATTGACTTTTTACCTTTTATGGGTCGAATTACGAAAAATTCCTTTCTTAAAATATAATGTTACCACGGAGGAGACCTTATTCCTTAATATGATACCTCATTTATCTATATCGGCATGAAATCAAGGGAGATAAATCGCTCGTGACACAAAAATCGGTTGTAGAAAAATTTATCCTTTTTTCCTTTAACGGTTGAATTCCAAAAACATTCTTTCTTAAAATATGATTTCACAAAGCTGATACATTACTCCTTATATTCCTACTTCATTTATCGATTTTGGTTAGATATCCAGGGAGATAAATGGCTCAAGATACAAA
This sequence comes from Vandiemenella viatica, assembly GCA_031002005.1. Taxonomy (NCBI): domain Eukaryota; kingdom Metazoa; phylum Arthropoda; class Insecta; order Orthoptera; family Morabidae; genus Vandiemenella; species Vandiemenella viatica. The sequence continues at coordinate 135,390,131 of JARYHS010011408.1, forward strand.
AAACGCATTTTAGAAAAATTGACATTTTTGCCTCTTAAGGGTCGAATTACGAAAAATTCCTTTCTTAAAATATAATGTTACCATGGCGGAGACCTTATTCCTTAATATGATACCTCATTTATCTATATCGGTTAGATATCAAGGGCGATAAATCGCCCGTGACACAAAAATCGGTAATAGAAAAATTGATACTTTTTTCCTTTAAGGGTTGAATTCCAAAAACATTCTTTCTTAAAATATGATGTCACAAAGCTGAGACATTACTCCTCATAATCATACCTCATTTATCGATTTTGGTTAGATATCCAGGGAGATAAATGGCTCGAGATACAAAACCGCATTTTAGAAAAAGTGACGTTTTTGCCCTATAAGGGTGGAATTACGAAAAATTCCTTTCTTAAAATATAACGTTGCCATGGCGGAGACCTTATTCTTTAATATGATACCTCATTTATCTATATCGGTTAGATATTAAGGGAGATAAATCGCACGTGACACAAAAATGCGTTATAGAAAAATTTATACTTTTTCCCTTTAAGGGTTGAATTCCAAACACATTCTTTCTTAAAATATGATTTCACAAAGCTGAGAAATTACTCCTCATAATCCTACCTCATTTATCGATTTTGGTTAGATATCCAGGGATATAAATGGCTCGAGATACAAAAAACGCATTTTAGAAAAAGTTACGTTTTTGCCCTATAAGGGCCGAATTACGAAAAATTGCTTTCTTAAAATATAACGTTACCATGGCGGAGACCTTATTCTTTAATATGATACCTCATTTATCTATATCGGTTAGATATTAAGGGAGATAAATCGCCCGTGACACAAAAATGCGTTATAGAAAAATTTATACTTTTTCCCTTTAAGGGTTGAATTCCAAACACATTCTTTCTTAAAATATGATGTCACAAAGCTGAGAAATTACTCCTCATAATCATACCTCATTTATCGATTTTGGTTAGATATTCAGGGAGATAAATGGCTCGAGATACAAAAAACGTATTTTAGAAAAAGTAACATTTTTGCCCTATAAGGGTCGAATTACGAAAAATTCCTTTTTTAAAATATAATGTTACCATGGCAGAGACCTTATTCTTTAATATGATACCTCATTTATCTATATCGGTTAGATATTAAGGGAGATAAATCGCTCGTGACAGAAAAACGCATTGCAAAAATATTGATACTTTTGCCCTTTAAGGGTTGAATTCTAAAAACTTTCTGGCTTAATATATGACGTCACTGAAACGGAGATCTTAATCTTTAAAACGATACTTCATAATACGGTTTCAGATAGGTATCCAGGGAGATAACTGACTCGTAACACAGAAAACAGCATTTTAGAAAAATTTACATTTTTGCCCTTTAGGGGTCGAATTCCGAAAACATTCTTGCTTAAAATACGATTTAACCAAAGTGGAGACCATAAGCTTTAAAATGACACCTCATTCATTGATTTCGGTTAAGTATGAAGGAAGATATAGGCTTGTGACAAAAAAATACCTTATAGAAATAATATATATGATGATGATACGCACCGATGTCTGCTAAGCTCAATACATTCCAACCGTATATCCACGATTACATACGAAGGTAAGGAGGTGGCGCTGCTAGCATCCATTCTTATGTGATGGTACACGTATCGAAATAACAAACAGCAGGATTCAACTTAGTCTGTTAAATAGTTTTAATTATTTTAGTTTTCATTATTATTTTAAAGTATTATCTATGTCTCGTTTAAATTTATCAAAATGAAATATAGTGCCATCATAAAATTCTTCATTTTATCGCCAATGTAAATTCATCCAAGCTTGATACGGAGACTGTTTCCTCTTCAGCGGTGAAGAAATGGTTGCCTGAATTTAAACGTGGTCGAACATCTCCTGAAGATGACATACGTGAAAGGCGACCAAAAACTGCCAACTAAGTCAACATTAAAACATCGGTAAGTTGCACAATATGTTATTAGATATATTTATTGCTGAATAAGAAACTAACGACAGACTGCAAAATTCACCTGGCTGCATAGAGTAAAGTTGAAAATTCTAACCATCGAGTCGACTTGACAGTATGGTTTGAGCTAATGCAGATAGCTTCTTTCCAAACAACACAATACTAAACGCATGGGTTTCGCCATTTGTCTGAGGCATCAGGAGCTATTTATCCTCTTTCAAGGCTCTGTATTTTGATTTGATCTATTGTACGACATTTTCATACATCATTCTACTGCAGAACTGTAAACAAGTTACTCAGAACTCAGAAAATATTACAGTTTTCACATTGCAGAATCGGAATTCCCAACCTATTAAAGAAAAAACAAAGTATGAAAAGAGAATTGTGTTTGGTGCTCCATAAATCGTGCGACTTTAGCAATAGAGAATATTTGATTTTCTTAAGGAGCTGCAACATTGCGGGAAGGGCAGTGTAACCAAGTCACAACACGCACATAGGCAGGAAACCTGTCGAACCGCAGCAACAGTGTCCGCCAGATTAAGAAACTTTCATCTCAGTTATATAATTCTGCTATAAACCTAGTTTTTGTCATTAATTGGAGAGTGTACCGCATCCCGTAGGACCAGTTTCAGGAATCAGGCAATACAGACGATTTCCAGATTTTTTTTTTTTTATGCAGAGATTTCAAAAATGTATAGTTACTATGCACAAAATTATGAACCTTTAGAATCAATATACGCATCTCTGACTGTGGGGAAAGAATGCATACAAATGCTGCATAGAAGAATTTGTAAACGTGTATCACAGAAAACAGGAAGACAAATACGCGAGGAAGCTGTGTCGGATGTTTAATATAATCAGTTGTTCGTTACTTGAGCAGCATTACTCACATTCGATAGGTAAATTTGTCCGATACCTGAAAAGTTGGCCAACTCATTCTAAAAGAGCACATAGGCCTACTCCATCGCTGATCATCATTTCGCTTTCCAACGAAGTAAGTTCATGTTAACTATGATGTTTACCAAGTTTATTGAACCTTACCAGCTAGTTTGTAGTGTTGCCAATGTAGGTGCATATTAATAAGTTTGTTAGCTTAGTTATCCCTTGTGTGTCATTTGACAGTTTTCTACCATTGCAACATGGATATCTAAATACAATTTTTTAAATATTTCTCCATTCTTTGCTCTGAAATCATTCTTAATAGCTTGACATCAGACAATATTCAAATAAATCGAAGCTGCACGAACTGTGTACTTGTTTTTTCCCCCCAAGAATGTTGAAGAGTAGCGGAATACCAAATATATCTTCGTTAAAAAGTAAGAAAATGAAAATACAGGTCAATATGACGATAAACAAAGTGAGAACACCTGCCAGCTTTTAGTGAGACAGCTAAAGTGTAAAAATAGTTCTGCAAACTAAATGAACTTCTTGATGAGAAGCAGTAGGCAATTAGCGATGTTACAAGAGTATATATATGGGAATGCCAATCTTATCTATCAACCACGCTATAACATGGTTATAAAGAGACATCAGACTCGGGATGTGACCGTCTGAAAGTAAGAAAATACAACCTGGAATTCAAGAGCATACAATATAAAACATGGGATTATTTGCCGGGAGACTCCTCAGGTTGTTTGGTACTGACAGTTTCAGTTTGCAACATCTCTATGGTCGTTAACTAACCTGGCTTCCATATTAGAAATCCGAACCATGGAGCGCACTAGCAAAATAAATACAGCCAGCCTCACATTCTAAGTGAAGCTTAACAAGATTAAAAGCACTAATACAATCTAGTGCAGAAATAAGAGACACAAGGAAGGAAAAATACCAAAAATCATGGACTGAAGTAAAAATCAAGAAATTGACGGATAAGAGAAAATGGGGGAGGGGATGGAAACTTTAAAGATGAAGTAGGACGTCAGCAAATTTAGACATTTCACGAGTCAAATTAGACTAAAAAAGTGTCTCCAGTGGAAACGTAAGAAACGAAATATTTGTTTACTTTTAGAGTAAACCCTGCATAAAGCACGAAAAAGCTTTTTTAAGAGCTGTATAGGTATAAAGTGAGGACTAAATGCTAAAAGGAAAACGTTTGGGGACTATGACGAAGAGGGCCTGGACAATAGCGTACTCGAAACAGGAACAACAACTTCATATTGATAATTCAGGGGATATAATACAACGATAGACTCAAATATCGAAGCAAGATTTAACGAGAATCGGTGCTATGACGAAAATGAAGTGGAGAAACCTTGACGAGTGTGACACTGGTTAGGACACAGAAACATCTATAACTGTATGTATAGCGCAGTTCGTGGAAATGGAGCTTTGATTTTGCACACAAGAATAAATGAAATCTGAAACGCAAGAAATATACTGATATAGATAGGATATAAAATTGAATTGATAAATTATAAATGAACACATTCTTCAAATAATGGTTAAGGAAAGTAGTTAGAAAACTGCATAGAAAGAAGTTGTACCACATAAGAAATAGAGGATTAATTCTTTGGAACAGGGAACAGCTGAAGCGAACAGCTGCAGAGGAAGACGAATACATGAAGTAAGGCTAACTATGGTATACTGAGATGATGAAATTGACTCAGGATAGGAGGAGATGAAAAATTTTATCAAACCGAGGGACTAATCCCCATTTTGCAAACAAATCAAGTGTCGTATGTAAGGATTGCAATCCCGCAGTGTTTTCAATCCCGCGGGATCCGCGCGGGATTGGTAAAAACAGATTTTTTAACGTATATTTAAAACATAGTTGCTTAAAACGATAGTAAATTAAATAATAATTAAAATTAATAAATAATTTTTAATGTTAACAATATTTTGATTGCAAAATAACATTAAAACTTTTTAGCGTGTCTTAAGTGTGTTTCGAGGTTTTACATTTTTGTTTTTTAATCTAAACCAATTTTTAAATAAATAATAAAAATGGAAAATATTGAGTCTTAGGTCAATTATGTGCCTTATAATACATCTCATAAGTTTAAAAATATGGTTTGTTTAATGGCCAAGTTTCCAGAGCTTTTTTTTTTAAAAAAACTAAATAAACGTTCCATAACACCGAGAAAAGCATTCCATTTCACAAAGTGAAGTGAATATACTCTGTAAAGTGTAGACTTGGCTCAGAACAAGATCTCATAACCTTTTGTCACTGCACAAGCACGAGACTTGGCCTTTTTTTGCGTGATTCATTATTATATTTCTTGATTCCTTGATTGATATTACAGTTGATTCAATGTTTAGTAAAAGAAACTACTCAACAACACGTAAACTGTCAAGTATTTCAGATTTACTTATGTGGTGAAACGACGTTTTTAGAGTGGAAATTATTATTTTTTTAGTAAGAAAGGAGACTTTCTCGGCGAATGATTGTAGTGAAGTCCTCATAGGTTGTATCTCCGGATTTTATTGCGAACACACGAAATTACATACGTGAGGAAGACGGCGGAGGCAGCTGTCGAAGTGAAAATTTCATTATAAGTTTTTTTACCTTTAGTCGAAATAGTAACAAGGGAGAAGAGGGATTAATTGAAAGCCTGAGCGGCACATGTAAGCAGGCGGCTTTCGTCAAAGAAACGCATTGAGGCAGTGGCCAAAACAACAATAAGTCAAAGGATATACAATTTCCTTTTGATAGTTGTTAAATAAATAGGTACGCGATCGTTAAAGTTAAGATAACATTAGTTTTATATCAACGAATAATCAAATTTTCAGCCGCAAATTAGGAAATTGTCACAATTAGTTTATCTGCAAATACAGAAAATGGGAATAATGAAACAGTGAATAAAAAGCTGTAACCGTGTAGTTCAGATAACGTGTGCGACACTTAAAAAATAATTATTTAGTTATAAAATCATACTAAATATGCACCACAACTCAAATTACAGAAATGTGTACTCGAAACAAACATAAGTTTTGATGAATACGTAAAAGTGTATTTATTTACTTACGAATGACTAAGGTTGACAAAAATAAACGCTTGTTCACATGAGTCAAATGCCAACTGGAAGGGTACAGGCAAACAGTGCAAAATATCCGATAGAGACCGAGTGGGGCAGCGAATCACGCAGACTAACACACGTTTCCAGCGGATTTTGCGGATTGCGGATCCGCTTAATTTTGTGCGGGATCCGCCAGATTGTCAAATGATGCGGGATCCCGCGGGATTGCGGGATCCCGCTTTGCTGGATTGCAATCCCTAGTCGTATGACCTCACTTCATACGCGGAGAGGTCTGGGATTAAACCCATGTGCTTGGTGCACAATCTGGTGATTAGAAATTGTGCATCACCAACTCTCCCGGCAGATGAACAGTAACGCTCTGACCTGTCATTCGGGAGTACGTGTATGTGGGTTCAAATCTCCATTCAGCCATCCTGAGTTAGGTTTTTTGTAGTTTCCCGAAATCAGTCCAGGCGAATGCCGGGATGGTTCCTACAAAACACCACGGCCGAATGCATTCCCGTTCCTTGCGCACTGCACTTTCCCACTTCTCTTGACCTCAACATCAATGAGGTGTAAAGCAAATAAAAAATAAAACACCTCTCTTCTACACTGCTGGCCAAGTTTTGATGATAAAAATGTCTTCCACATCCGGGACACAAACAAGCAAACCCCGTGTCAGGCGCCGGGCAGAATCTCGGTACCGCAATCAACCGGCCCAACGGGGCTGGTAATTGGGTATTTAACTACTTCTTGAAAATGGTTTAAAATTGTTTATGGGTACACCTTATTCACAGAGCACAGAGATTTTTTGACGTAAGTGCCTTATTTTTGCGTAAAATTCTAAGTTAAATTTTAAAGAATTTAAAAGCCCACCAAAACGCTCCTTTATTGCCTGGGGCGGGCAACGACCAGTGCTAGAAATTCGTTTATAAATTCAGGCGTATTTGTTACTCCTACCTTTCAGACTCAGGCGTAAAATGAAAATGTTCAGGCGTAATTATATTATAATTATGAAAATACAGATTTTATAGCTTACAATCTACTGCAACTTAACTTAAAACTGTAAATAGGTCTAAATGTGCCAATATATTATATACCAAAATCGTCAAATAGGTTAATATAATTACCGATTTCAATGTATTTATTACAATAACTTTTGAATTGCACAATGATCTTCAGTAGGCATAGTAGCTGACGAGTTACTTTGGGTTTTTGATCGTTTACTTTCCTATTGACCCCCTGGATTGCGTAAAGTCGGAGCAGCCCTGTTGGTAGTGGCTGAAGAGCCTGATGTTTCTTCATTTTCTGGTATTCCTAGTTTACCGGTGCTTGTAATACTTTTATCACCACTACTTGTCTTTACAGCTGGTATAAAATCAGTAATTTTACGAGACATCTTCACTTCCTTTGCTAAACGAAAAACGCACCTACTATAATTGTCTTTTACTTCGCGGCGCTTCACCTACACTGTTGCCACATCTTCTGAACTAAAGAAAAGTATTATTTGAAACTCTGAAACAGATCAACAATGCGACAGGGATTATATTTGAAATTAGTTATTAAACTTTGAACACGCAAAACTGAAAAAGAATTACTGAAATATAAAAAAAAAATTAAAAAATTGATGTTTAGGCGTATTTTCTACTCCTATGACGGAGACTGCAGGCGTAAAATGAAAAAAAAAAAAAAAAAAAAAAACAGGCGTAATTACGCCTAACGCCCGGTCAATTTCGAGCACTGGCAACGACACTAGTGACGTCACACGTCTGTAAAAGCTGTGGCTGCAAATGGAGCGTTTCCTATTACCCAAGTTTTCATTGTTTGTTGTTGGTTATTTCTTGTTATTAATGAAATTTCATTTTGAATACAAAATCGAGAACAATTTGTAAAAGCCTACAGCGGAAAAATATTGAAAGTAGACGCCTTATTTTGTGAGGCTGGTTACAGAAACAACCACTGGGTTTTATTCTGTGGAGCTTAAAAATGTAACAACTTCAATTTGATATTGCGACAAAGTCACACGATTTTCTGTGAAGCTCATTTACACAGCAATTTCGTGAAGTTAAATGTAATACATTGTTTAAGGCGATTATTATTAAGGTTAGGGTTCTTAGGTTCGATCCTCGCTTCGGAATATGTTTAATTTGTTTTCTTTTGTCGTTTTCTTTGGATACTAGTTGCTGTTGGTTGCATCGCATAATCATTTTTTTCCGAAAATCCACCAAAACATCAATTTAATTTTTCTCTAATTTTTTCAGAAGGCTTCATAACGTTTTGGATAACAAGCGAATTACAATCATTTTAAAGAATCAAAGAAGACTTCGAAAAGGAAATTGGACGTCATTTGCCCACCGAAAAGTTTAAAAAAATTAAAATTACTTGCACATTAAAAGTAAACTCATTTATGTCAGGAAGGTAACCTGCGGTTGTATCGTCACGTAAAAATGCCAACAAAAAGAACACAAAGCGTTCCGGAACTGTTGCAAGATTAGCGTGAAATTTCTACAAGTGATCCCACTTCTAAAATAAATTCCATTATTCACCGCCGTGCACCTGTATTTTTTTTTTGCATGATATTGTATCTTTGGTAAGTTTAAAAATTAAGTTTTCTTGTATGGTAGCAATTTATTTCAAAGCTTGCATGACTCTTAGCAATCATTATGAATTCTTCGAATAAAAACACGGTTCTGTAGTGCAGAAAACAGCAAACAAAGACGTGTGAAATGAAGTAAAACGAGATCGGTAAATGAATAAACAAACAATTCACATTCAAACTAGATAAACCATATTACTCTGAACAAAGGTTTATTTTCCACGAATTCGCGCCTAGCAATAGAAAAAATAGTTTGAACAATGGGTTTCCTATGATCCACCGATCAAGTGTTCCTGTCGCGCGCGCCATTCGACTGAGCTTGGTCGATGATTTGTGTTTCTGTAGGGATTTGTGTGTTGCTATTGTTTTCGGCGAGTCTCAAGGTAAGTTTACGCATGATTTTTCCGTAATAAATTTTTAAACTTAATCATTAGCATCATTAAAACAGAGCGAGATTATTTTCATAAAAAAAACTACTGAGCCAATTTCATGTCGAGTTTTCGTTCATTATACCACATTATACCGATCTGTTACTATATTTATTTGAAAGAGCTACTTATTAGCTACAAGAAATACCTTCATTTGTTTGCGCATGTTTGCGACACCCGTTTTCTTTACTTTCAGCATGACTGCACAAATTTCGCGTACAGAATTTTTCGACGTATGGTTTGCCAACGCAAAACAATCAGTCTCCAACTTTCAACTTAAATATAAATGATTCCCAAACTGAAGTTATTACATTTTTAAGCTCAGCAGGGTTTTTTTCTGCAGCTAGCCCCACAAATAAGGCATCTACTTTAGATATTTTTCCGCTGTAGGCTTTCACAAGTTGCTCTCGATTTTTTATTCAAAATGAAATTTCATTAATAACAAGACATTACCAGCAACAAACAATAAAAAATAGTTAAAAACTTGGATAATATTAAACGCTCCATTCGCAACCGCAGCGGTTACAGACGTGTGACGTCACTCAAGCGTCCACCAACCCTATAGCGTTTTCTGTCACGTGGCGAGAGGTTAGAAAAGTCGAGGGCAAATATGCTGGAAGCCATTAGATGGAGTGTATTCACAAAGACGTCAAACGCGCCGGCCGTACATGGTCTGCCAATTTTCTGCAGCCGAAAAGAGTGGTGTGTCACCGGGCGGATAGTCCAGTTCCCGTTCGCACGAGTATCTGTTTGGCTGCTCGACCTTCATTCCACCAAGTGACGAGATTTCGTTACTATATTACTGGCTCTGCGTCGCCGCGAATCCAGGCGCTATCTAGCAGCGACACATGGAACTAACACAGTCACTGCATCGATGCGAATGGTGGTCGACAATAAACAACATTAAATTCGGATATATGTCACTGTTGCTACATCACTCCTCCCTACTACATAATTGTTTTATTAACGCAGAAAATTTCACCAATAAAATAATGGCGAAATTTACAATATCTTTTCTTATACCAACTTCTTACCTCCTGTGCCGTGTTGAACTTGGATAGAAATAAAATGCTTCGTAGTAGATAATTCAAACTGATCCAATATTAAGATTACCGTCCTTGATTATATATTCTATCATTTGTTGTTCGGCCATATATACATGTTGAAGTATACATTTGAAATGCCACTCGTCAACCTTTTGGTGTTAATGGTTTATCTTTTCTTTAATGTTTAGATACTGAAAATGCACTTCGCTGTTGTATCAAATTTTAGATATACTGAGCAAATAATTTGAAACGGAAAACAAATCGTAAAATACGAGGAAATCGACAAGTTAATTTTATCTAAGCTATGCTGTGGTATACTTGACACTTGAGCATTTATGTATTCCATAAGCTGTGTTTCGTTAAATATTTTATTCATATCAACACAAGATGAAAGCATTCCAATTTTTCCATTAAATAGTACACTGCTGATAGCATGTTGGCCGCTGCATCGAAAGCATTGGTGTATCAGCTACACAGTTCAATTCAGCATCTGTTAAAACAATATTGCAGCAAAAATAATAAAAACAATCGTCAACGGCAAAATGGCTGTGAAAAGAGAATTTTAAAAACACTTCAGTATGAAAATCAACATCTCAGGAGATACCTACAGTTGTGTGAATGACTCTTCAGAATTTGAAATTCTGTTTCAGGAAGCAAAAGATCGGATGGCTAATGTGTGTTATAAAGGGAAGGTTGAGGCGGAGTTTTTGTATGAATCACGAATTTTCGAATTATTTAATTTGTTTATGAAGGTAAGAGTGAAGGCTGGGGCAGTGGATGTCGGGTGTGGCTGACACTGACACCCACGGACGACACGGCAAAGAGTCAGCCGACAAGGTCGACAATCCTAGTCCGATCCCCGCTGCCTGCGATTAATAGACCACCATCAGACACAATCACAGTTTCAAATCACATTATTAGCCTAAAGTGAACCTACTAACATATAGACATACTACCACTTAATCAAAACATTTTGTTTCATGTCTTTTGTATCCACATTGGTGACTATTCAAAAAAAAAAAAAAAAAATACACAGCTGGCATCGAGAAGCAAATACGGGATGTTTACAGGAACATCAGATATCCCACTGAAATCCACCAACTATAATCAAATTTGAAGTTATACTACAAAATCTTCAATACATAGAGATGAAATTAGACATGTTTTTAATAACCAGGAGCTACTAAACGGTAGCGGGTAAACAAGAGTTTCATATAGACAGCTGCCTAAGTGTAACTTCTAAACTTGTCGACAAAATGGAAATTACGAAATTCAGCATCGACAAAACGTGTGGGGAAAAGTTAAATAATTTATCTTTGTCAATTACAGGTATGCAGGTTAGATTTTAGATGTTTACATCTTAGCATACAAGGTCAGAAATAATCGTGTAACAATAATTCAGCATGGCTATCTTCTTCGTAGGCAGGCAGACGTGTTAAAAGGAAAGCAGTTTCGGTGGACTGAACTTGTGTAGAAATCTTGAAACATTGAGTATTGCAGATCTACAATACTTTGTTATCGTATACGGACAAAGGAAAACATGACAAAAGAATCGTCCATCTATGTAGAACATTTTCAGCATTCTTAGCATATTAAAATGCAATAAAGAGGAAATTTTCATTCTGCACGAAGGGTACTGACAGCTACGCGATTAACTCATTATCCATACAACTGCCGGAGAAAACTGTACAAAATTTCATTCTTGAGGTTAATTCAGGAAAATATCAGAAAGGAAATACTGTCTATTAATTACCGCTGCGAACCAATATGCACAGAGCTTGTATCTACTTAACTGAATGTATTATTTATTTCTTAGAGCTTTATTGACGGATCTGAGTAAGGAATCCAGGCAAAGAGCAGGATGTAAAATTCGCCATGGCATTCGCGATCTGCTGGTTGGTTAGGCCACGTGACGGGCAGCGAGGTCCCCGATTGCTGGAATCCAACCTAGGTTGGAATTTTTACGGACCTTAAAACTAATCTTTCCCTCTGGTAAAACTTTACTGTGCTAATGTGAATTACGCTGGAATGCTTCTTTGATTGTTTTCAACCGTTAAACCGTAGGTCCCCTTTATCCAGTAAGATTGACTTAGGCAACTAGGACAAGCGTATTGTGCAGAAAGTAAGAAGCTACCATTTAGGTCATTAAGACCACAAGAAATTATTAGTCACCGTCATTAACTATGCCTCAATTACAGAATTTCACCTCCAAATGCATTGTAAGAACAATAGTGCAACGGAAATGGTTATGGGCCACTTAGTTCTCTTTGCCTCAACAATTTATCAATCACACTTCGACATCTACAAATTATGTATTCCAAATTAAAGAGGCGTTAGACTTGTCTGAAAATAATTATCTGAACACTTGCTTTAAGACAAGTCATAACAATTGAAGATTCAGTACTTGAGTATGAAGATTTCTTCCCAGTTGGTTTGGGTCAGCTAAGATGCAGATAGGTTGCTGCCCACGTTATGCAATGCAGGCGACTGCTCGCCGTATAAGGCATGCTCCAGGTAAGAGCCGTGGTGAGTCAAGAGAACGAGAGAGCGGCCCACGGCCTACTCTAGTAGACCGCCCAAGTAAGGCGTCACATTGCAAGGTGTCGGTATCAAGCGAAACTTCATTCCCTAACTATCCCAACTTCACAAATCACATGAAATTTCAGAGTGAATTTTAGTTCTTAATAGCATCTGAGGAAAAATTAAGTCTCAAAAAGACCTTAGCAGGCAATAAGTGCATGACAATCCAGTTAGAGAACCGTGAGGAACATCCGTGGTTGTTTCGTAGGGGCAATCTCCCTATACGCGCCACATTTGGATCTCATATTAGGTGGGTGAGACTCCTACGTAAACTGGTCAATCTGTTTTTGTCCATTCTGATCGATATGTTTCATTTGACCAGAACATTAATTTCTCTGAGATACATAATTGAATTAAATAAAACTGTACCGATCATTATAAGAATAATATAGTTCAGACGGCTTAAAATTAAGCCCACATCAATTTTTAAATAAGTTGTGTGATAATTTGTTTGCAGGTAGATGGAAGCATTTACCGCACTAAATTCTGAACGCATTAAGCGACACCTCGTTTAACAGCTTGATGAGCTAGTGCAGCAGCTACCACAATCTAGAACGAGCGACCTACCGCTGGAGTTTGTATTATACCGTAACATGGAGAATATCACAGATAGTTTAGAAGCAATTAAGATTGGTCTTAATACTTTCTTTCCTACAAGCCAATAAGCGGTGCAATTTTCACTATTCGACCTTTCGTAAGTGGCCTGAACATTTGTCGAACATTTTTATCTGGTAGGTATCTCTGTTCAGCGATAAACAAAACTCAGAAAATGTCACAATGACGGAAGTATGAGGATGGCTGTAACTTCAACGAAACACAGGCAATTTTCACAATAGATTCGTTTTAAAACGTTTACTTAATACTGTTACAAGAGAAAATTTCAGGGTCAGACGAGCACAGCTTCCGTTCTTACACATATAACGCAGACATTCTCTCCATCTGCTTTGCTCACTTCAGCTACACGATGCGAGCACTACAACTCATTTAATAGACAGCAACGTGTCAAATTTTAGGTAATGAGTGAGAAGATGCCTCTGAGGAAGGCAACTGTGGTCCAAGCAAGACAAGTGACTGTCGCGGCGGGGGTCTATTAATAGCCGACGGAGCGCCACTCGTGCAGTGCTACAGAGGGTTGGGTAGGGGAAGGTCACAAACGGCCACGAGTTCATATAGTCTGACACTCAATGATGTAGTTGTAGTTTGCATCTCACAGGAATAACACAAGAGAGCTATTACATTAAATAAAAGATGCAAATAATTCCTTTTGTCTCGTCTGATATTCACGGCCTAGATGGAAGTTGCCGCGTGGATGGGTGGTGTGGGTAAAGCAGAAAAGGATACAGGTAAAAACTTAAAAGCAAAAAAGACGTCGATTACCTACTATTACTTCGAATCATTTACTTGTTTGACGAGGGAATTTATAGAACGGTGGTATGACTTACTTTGCGACTGACTGTTAAAAATGCAGTCAAATAAGGCTAGGAACCGAACAACAAATAAATTTTAGGCGGCAGTTGTTTAAAATTCCGTAAACTTAATTACTCTGCAAATGGATGAAAAGGCACGAATAAAAAAACATTGAATCGCGATAGTGATATTTAGGAATCTTGAATGTTAGAAGCCGTCAAGAGCCGTCTACATCAAAGTGATGTTTCAAAAATGTTTAACCTTTTCACTACCAAATGGACATACAAGTCCCACCAACTGTAACCTGCATACCAATGGGTGATGAAGCTTCTTAAAAGAATCTCGTTGCTAGTCCCACTGGCATACAACTTCACAAGGACTTACGAATTAATAAACAAACAAGGCACCAGTAGGATAGAACAAAATTCTCTTTCGTTTTCCGCCTATTCCAATGGTTATACTTACTGGTACCAATGGGATACGTGTCCAAATGCCAAATACCACTGGTACGCATATGTCCCATTCTCCTTAACCCCCCTCCCCAATCGTGATACTAAAGCCTGAGATCCACCAAGCGGGCATAGTTTGCAAACGTTTTTGGCGTTTGCAACCGTTTGTGTGTTTGCAGTTGGGTAGTTCGGATTGATGACTCCACCAACCAAATATTCGCAAACAACAGTTCGTTTGTGAACATTTGTCGTCGTTCCAGCTGCTACATGCAGTGTCCAAATAGCTCCGAGAAGAAAACTTATTGCTAGCGCTGCATCTTGTGTAATTATGTCTCTTTTAAGTGAAGAAAAGGACATTATTAAAAAAAGAAAGAGGAAACCTAAATTTTGGATATAGCATTTTTTTAAACACATTCCACGCGACTGCTGTATGACTTAAGAACAGATGATAGGAGTGGTTTAATAAGATTAATATTAATATTTCCCTACTTAATTTGAAACAATGTAATAATAGAAAACAAATCAAAATAATTTATAAAATTACACACCTTTTCCTGTTACCATCGAGTTCTGTTTAACTTTTTCTCTTCTGTATGAGGAGAGCAAAAAATTTACTTTCCCCTTAACAACATCAATAGTGGTTCCCATATCTGTTGCAATTCACTCCAGGCATCGTGCTTTTTGTTGTGGTAATATTTGTGACTGCTCTACCATATCTGCGGCGCTGATTTATATGAATCAATTAACAGTAAACACTTTTCACTATCATAGTCCATAGTTATATTATTTTCAGATTTTAAAATGCGCTTAAAACTGAAACTTTTCGGAACACGCACCCCTTTTGTTGAACCTATCTCCACTGAGAACAACGAATTCCTTTGATGTACCGACATCGACCAGAACACCTACAAACACCCGCAAATCTTTGATCGCGCGCGCTATTCTCGCCTCCACCGGACAAATTCTGAGTTCGCATACATTTCAAACGTTTGCAAACGTTTTGCGCGCTTGGTGGAGCCCCACCTTAAGAACTAACCACCGATTTGTGGGGCCCTTTAAACCCACTGGACAAAGTGTTATGGGCGCGAAGACATGTCAGGGGTGAAAGGACGGGAGGAGCGTGCGTGGTAGCTTTGCTACCTGTGTGGGCGATACCGTAGCTCTACACCAGGGTACCGACCCCTTGGGGTCTATAAGAGTTCTCCAGGGGTTGGTTAGTACACGGGAATTGAAAGGGGGTCGATTAATACTAAAGCGGATAAATTAAACTGTCTAGGTAAAAATAGCAATGGTCTAATAAAAATCAGGTCAATAAATAAAATTCAATTCCCGTCTGTTTGCGAAGTCGTGTGAAGTAAATGATGAAACTTTCAACCAATTACTTTTGCACACTGAGGTAAGGTGGTTGAAAGAGGTAATAGTTTGTTGAGGCTCATCTGAAGATTTTCTTAGGAAGGTGGATCCATCGCATTGTGACTAGTTAAAACAGTGAAAAAACTTCTGTTCTATTTGGCATATCTTTATTCGAAATTTGTTCCAACTGTCCATAATTTTTCAGATTATACCAGTGGAAAATATCTTCTTTTGCTGTTAATGTTATTGGGTGGATTTTGTAATATATGGGAACCGATTTTTCTTAAATTGTTATGCAGGTCTCCTTAGGGGGCTTCTATTAATTATGCGAGGTGTTTTTCCGGAATTTCGGACCCCCCCCCTACCGACCGACCTCGTAGTCTTTTGATTTTTTTTTGGCTCTCCTGCTTCCTAGGGCGGTTATAATCGTCTCTAAAGTCGGTATCCGCGTCGTCTATGGACTTTTTTATTTTAGCTCTACTATCCATCAAGAATTTAAAAATATGACGCGAGATTCCGCCGGACCCACCCCCATTTCACCTCACGTAATTAATGAATATTCCATTATTGCTTAGCTTTAGAAATGCCAAAAATGATTTAACGCTTTTATTAGATATTTAATTAATTTGGGGGTAGATAAGAAGGCAAATATCCTATGAAGGGGTCGACGGGGTAAAAAGTTTGGGGGACCCCTGCTCTACACCGAGGGAAGTACTGGAACCCATACGCAGAGCTTCCCAAAATCGCCGAGGCTGATCAGGATAAGAACCTTGCATGTTGTTTACATCATATGTAACGGATGACGACATGAAGCAATGCACATCCGCACAACCCTTAGATATTCTGCACAACAGTGGCACAAATGTAATAATGGGATAGATTTTTCAACAAATGACGCCAATGCTAAGATAATGTTCCAACAAATTACTGCATTCACGAAACTTTGTCAAATAATTACCACTGAACACCATCGACACAAATGTCATTGCCAAATAAGGATGTAACAGAAAGGTGCACCAATAGCAGAGGCAAAAAGAACGATCCTTGGAATCTACAGAAATAACGAACTTCAGCAGCCTCGTGTTGTACAGAAAAAAACGCAGTTCTCTACCAGCATTATCTGTAGAAGCAGCAATATTTTTACGATCAAAAAATATCAGCATCACCTTATTTCGTCACTGTTAGGAGCAGCTTTCCATCAATGTATGCCTGGTCAGTTGAGCACTTACCAACGCGGCTGATTGGGTACATATGGATGGTATCTCTGGTAGACGTTCTGCCAACTCTCCTGCTGTTTAACTCAAGGATGAAGATCGCACTCCAATGGCTAAACAGATTGTTCCCATGACTGTTGCAGAGGAATAATGAATTAGTTTAATAAGCATTGGCACATCGTGAATATGACGGAAAGTAAGCACATTGCTTGGACTCGGCAAGTCACAATGATGAGTGCCCATCAAGTTTCTTGATATTGTGACAAGGCGAAAGGAAATAACTGCTCGCCTAAAGAAAGGTGTAGCGATGGTCACCGAGAGAATCTGATGCAACTGGCAACACAGAGAAACACGACAAAGTGGAGGAGATGCACTTGAGGGGGCATAACTGCTATATAAGGAAATACAACAGGATGCGCCATTTGAGATTCCAGTGATCAGATTTCAGACTCGCAGAGAGTCAAAGAATCAACTCTAATCATTCTGCACCAACTACGCATCTACTTCTAGTCAGAAGCAAACAAAACGGTCTGTGATTTAAATAAGGTTGTTCTATTTTATTTTCTTTGTATAGAGTTATAAATAATCCGTACACACTATTTTAGAAGTAAACAAATATCATTAAATTGCAGCTTAATGTACGAGGCAAAGTGTTACCCATTCACCATTGGTACTTTAAAAATTATGTTGTGCTCTTTTTTTAACTAAAAATACCGTAAAACGCATGTTGACTGAAATCGCAGTTAGGATTAAAATATTAAACCTACTGCCAAGATTACTTTGGGGCTCACGATGCATCATTCAGTTGAAAAATAAACTCTTGTAAAGCTGAGATAACTCAGGACATCAAAGTTCCCCGCGAGCATACTACAGTATGAAGGATGCAAGTAAATCACAAATTTTCATTCATCTCAACGAGACGTAGTTGAAGAAGAGAAACTATACCATGGTTAGCGCACACTTAGCCGAAAGGAATAGTACTGTCACTGACACTTGCATCTAACGGCTGCAGCAGGATTCATGGAGTCCTGATGCTCGGCTCAATGAACACCCAGCCCAGCGGGGGTCATCAGACCGAAACTGAAGCAGCTCGGGTAGCGACCGCACAGCAGCACGTTAACCAACCGTATGCCTCACCATGCCAAACTGCGTATACGTATCACGGTTTGCTTGGGGGGGAGAAAGGAAGAAATAAGCACCTACACACAAGAGGAAGACAGCGCACTAGTTTCATGATTTGGGACTTTTAAGTGTATTAAAATAAAAAACATCGAAAATCGCTCCTCCTCCATGAAACATTAAAAGTTTTAAATCACATTTCCTACAAATAAACATTTTTGAAGCTTCTAGCATATATCGAGGTGGCCTAGCCAGGTAACAATTGGGCATCTGAATTTAAACTGGGGAGAATCAGCACTGAAAATCATCCAGGCTCAGGAAAGTATGCTGGAGACACGAGTTGGCGATGACAGACATAAGACAGATTGTGGAGGTATCAGGCATTCCAAGAATAGTAGATCATGATCTGACAGAACTTTAACATCAGGATTCCGCTCACTAAGTGCAGTAAAGTAATTTCTTTTGAACGATTTGTGATTAAGTTCAAGATCTGGGCTCCTCACTTTACCCCAAAATCAAAGGAACAGTCAGTAATTCATGCAAATTAGAAGAGGCAAGTCCTTAAAAACTCCCAGACTCGCACTGCTATTGCTGCAATTCGTTGGTGTGGGCTTCAATTAGTATCGCAGCCTTTTCCTCCCTTACCATTCTGGTTCCCTCAGACTTGCACTTTCAAAACCTTCAATAGTACCTATTCGGCGCTAATTTTCTGACATCTTTACAAGATTTCTTCGCGCGAATGACTTACAAAGCATTCAAACGCCTTTGGAGAAAATATGTGGAGCCGAGAGAGACAATGGTTTATTTTTTTTAAAAAAAATTCTCATAAGTGACATGGAGCATTAACAAACCACATACTAGATGGGACGACGCCCATAATTCATAGGTAAACTCAGATACGAGACTGGTTTCGTGGCTAAAATGGTACAAAACATAAAATTCTTTTAAAATTTAATAATCCATGTTTAAGAGAATATACATTTTGTTTACACAATGCTGCAAACTGTCATTTCTATTATCAACAATTAAAAATCCCAAAGAAAACTAAAATATATCAAAGCAATCAAATTTTTTAAGAAAAAATTGGCCGATGTTTACTTTTTACCATTTATTACATTCAAATCTAGATTGCTTACTATACCTTACTTTCAATATTTAACATTTTATATTTTCAAATATAGCCATGCTGTTAAAGACGAGTTGATGTTGACAGCTTTGGAGATGCTCCACCTCCTTAGCAAACATCTTTATCCCCTAAATCGGTTTGAATGATTCCCATTATTAATCTTCCATAAGGGCGATGTCAGTTTTCTCTCCGCTATCTGAATATTTTAAACTTTTGTGACATGAATAATAGGTAACATGTCTATTCACTTTTAAATTTTTGTCACTGTAAATTGCTCACGTACAAACCAGTCTCTATAATCAAAAATGTATTCACATCACTCCACAAGTCAATGATTTCTGTTCTTAAAAGTAGACCCTATACTGTATTCATGTCACGCAAAAACACATCAAAATTTGATAATATTTATTTTTACAATGTGATAAAGCAAGAAAAGAACAACACATTAGGATTGAAATTTATAATGGCGGCAGCTATGCAGCATGCCAGAACGAACTACAGCTTTAAAATGGAAATTATGGTAATCTTCGAAATAAATTGCTTAGAGTCGAAACTTCAAAAAGTGGAAAAAAGTATTTAGACCCGGTACCAATAATCCCATCACATTATTCAGATTAAATCCATTGATTAAAGACAACATTGTTAAAAAATTACCACTCCTGATCACTGTTTAAATATGTATTAATATAATTATTCACTTATCAAACTATAAAATCCGCAAGATTATTATTTTTAATTATGAAAAAAATTGACTATGTCTAGAGGCCAAAACTGGTTTCCTAAGTGCAGAAATGCCACACCAGTTAAAAACTGTATTCACCTTTACCTTTCACTTTTCTTTCTTAAAAACCGTAGAAGACCTGATTAATTCACACTTGCTTTTTCTTCTGAGTTTTTAGACTTTTTGATTTGCGTTAATACGTTTTCAAATTTGCTATCATGCTCGGTGTGAGAGCGCTACAGAAAGCCCCATAGCAAAATTGAAGGGTACAGTTTGGGACTAATGCTCCGAATCTACTGTGCACATACAAAATCCAATTTCACCATTGAATTGGTCGCAATTTTCATTTCGTAGCTTCTGAAATTCGTGAGCAACGTAATTTATGACTCTGTGAAGCTGTTTCGTTTCCCTTAGTCTCACTGGCAAGGTGTTGCAGGCTCTTGTATAAATTATTAGTAACTAGTGGTTATGGTGATGGATGGTGTTGAAAATAAAATCCAACACAACGGCGGCATATAATCGCAAATAAATAAATCAATATAAAAAAATCTAATTACTGAAATCGTAAACGATTGGGAAGTGCGTCTTACCAGAAATCAATGAAGTTCCAAATGAGCGGATTAAGCGTGTAGGGAACCGAAGAAAGTTTCTGGGTCTTACACATTTCCACAACTCAATGTTTCAGTCCTCGCTGCTCAGTATCATACAGAACAAATGTGAATGTCATTAACAATTGCTTAAACAGGAGCCTCAACGAATGCGCCGTCTTGATTTTCTGACTTCTAGTGCGGCAGTCCTATTCGCGAAGTTGTTAGCAATGTATTTTATGATAAGTAGTTTTCACATAGCTTATCGAAATCAATTCAACCGAATGCCTGGATGTCATGATCACATATCTTACCGCTATTCGAAGACTCCGACAAACAGCACAGCTATAATAAAAACAAACCCACCGCTCACTATGAAAGCTAGAATCGGCTTGTAGCGAACCGCATGACAACTACTACCCTAACAGATGAAACTTTGACCTGCAATATTCCCCTCCTTGTCAGACTTAAATACTTAAGCTAATAGCTAAAGTATGCGCCTATTAAATGTAACATGAAACAATAAATGAACATTTTATTTTAAATGCTGAAATAATTTTTATTCATCAAACTGACGTGGATTTAGTTTTCTATAGGCACAATTTCGGTTGATAAATAGTAGATTCAAACTTTATTTAGAGTGATTATATTGTGTTGGCATTCTGAGCGCAATTTAAAGTGGTACAGTGAAAAGCCATAACAAAAAAAACCGATGGTCTCGCTTTGATATACAAGAAACTGCTGAAACCAACAGATTGGTATATAATAGGTATGATCAAAAAGTAGTGGGAATTTGATTTTCTTGAATATTTATTATTTAGTCAGGATCAATTTTGTCTCCTTCGAAGTAACTCCTTTCAGATGACATACGCTTGTGCCAACGCTGTTTACAATGTCAGAAGCACTTCCGGAATTAGCTTTTCTGTATTGTATTCAACTCCTTCAGCGGGTTTTTCCTCTCCAATGGTGGCAAAACGTTGCCCTTCTAAGGTTCTCTTCAGCCTCGGGAATAGAAGTCAAAGGGGGCAATGTCGGGCGAATACGGTGGGTGGGGGAAAGCGACAGTTTTGCTTTTTAACAAACAAAAAAATCACTAATAACCAGTGACGTTAGAGCGGGATTAATATAGTGACGCAATTTCCATGTTTAGTTTTGCCACAATTCTGGGTGTTTTCGATGGATTGCTTCATGCAAACGGTACATAACTTCCACGTAGTATTCCTTATTAATAGTACGACCATTTTGCGGAAAATCATGACGCGCAACGCCATTGAAACCTACGAAAACAGCGAGGACAAACTTCAAATTTGATCGAACTTGTCGAATTTTTTCGATCTTGGCTTCTATTAGGACGACTGAGCCTTGCTTTCGATGTCATTCCCATACATCCATGTTTTGTCGCCTGTTATGACCTTTTTAAGAAGTTCTGGATCATTGTTACCTTCATTTAGCAATTGTTGAGCCATGTCCAGGCGACGTAGTTTTTGGTCGAAATTCAGCAATTCTGGAAAAAAGTTTGCTGCCAAAAAAATTGCGTGAAATGAGTCAAATGATATTCAGATATTAACAGCCTCTCTAATAGTAATACAGCGATCTTCCAGAATAATTTTTCACTTGCTCGACACGACGTTGTTGGTTGTCATGTTACGGCGACCAGGTCGGTCGCCATTTTCAATGTCCTCACCGCCCTCTTTGAAACTTCTGCACCACTCGTAAACTCTTGTTTTACTCATAGCAGATTTGCCAAAAGCTGTTAACGTTATGAATGAGGTACTGCACTTTATTCCATTTTTCAAGCAAAATATTTCACAAATTCTTTGATCCATTTTTGTAGAAAGTGCAAAATCACCGAGCACACCAAAACACGCTTAACCTACTCGACTGTCGAAAATAAAGTAAACATTCAAAATGGCTGCCAATTAAAAAGTATTTCAGGACCCAGCAAAATAAAAAAAATTGAAAATCGTGTTTATAGAGCCCGTTAAATGGTTATTTTTTTTTTTATGAGACCCCGTATTTGATTTTCCTGAAATTCTTACCAGTGCATGTGATGGGTTATTAGATCGCGAGAATTCCCTAAAGAAAATCGCGATGTCGCGATGATTATGCAACACAGCGGGCAGCTATGTACAGCCAGACTGCCAGCATATTTGTTCTTGCAGTTGATCGGGCGGGTGGATGCTCAGTTTACAGTCCCTGGCCAATTTATTAGACGCACTACAGTTTTTTTATGCAAATTTTGATTTGTGGCTAACTAAAGTTTTTTAATACATAAATTGCAATAAAATTATTATATGTAGTCTGCTTCATAACACAGGTGATTTAACAAATAAATAAAAAACAGTATTTGTTGAAAATATTTTATTTCAAATAATCACAACAAAATAAAATATTGTGAAAATGAAAACATTAGTTTTAATATCTTGTTGAGCCACCTTTCGCAGCTATGAGAGTCTTAATATGACGCGGCACGCTGTTGATGCAGGATTGTACAGTGTCCTGCATTTGTGGATGATGATACCACTCATGGATGATTATCTCCAAGAGCTGCGTTTTTGTTGTGATGACATATTTTGCCATCTCCCTCTTCATGAGTTCCCATACATTTTCTATGGGATTCATGTCGGGACTGTTACCTGGCCGGTCCAACAGAGGGATATTTTGTTCCTTCAGAAAGGTTTTTACCGTCCTGGCTGTGTGACAGGGAGCGCCATCCTGCATAAAAATAAATGGTTCCCCATTCGGGAACCATTCTCTGACCTGCGGTATTAACCGTTTTTACAAGACTTCTTTGTACTGGTCTTGCATCATTATCCCTTTAACCACATAAAGACGTCCTGTACCCTTGGAAATATCCTTCAACTTTCTGCGAACAGTGTGTTCAGATGCATTCACATTAGCCTCTTCCAGTTGAGATTTTATCTGTTAATTCGTAGTTGCAAATGTGTTTTCTAGACAAATTCTTTTGAGAAATCTTTCTGACCTTGGGATTAAAATTGGCTTTCTTCTACATTTATTCTTCCTTCTGGGGTTCAGTTCTTCACCTGATTCAATTTTCTTCTTTATGCGCCTCACGATAGCGCCGGATAATTTCAACCTTCTTGAAATTTCCCGATTGGAATACATTTTTGTATTAACGAGGGCATTGACTTCTGCTTTTTTACATAGTGTAATATCTCCTCTCTTACCCATTTTTAAATGTCACAATCTCTGGTTATTAAACACTCACTTGTGATGTCGATATTACACAAATGATAATAAAAGTGAACAAAGAAACAGAGCAGTTACACGTAATAACGCCACTGAATAGGTCCTTACCTGTACACTGTACTATGCACTCTGATAGCCACAATAAGTCAACAATCCAATGTCAAATAGCAACAATAGACATAAAATTCAACAATGAACTAAGTCCCCTAAATAACTGTTACAAATTTTATGATTAATTGAATGAGAAATAGTACTCAACACGTAATTATTACAAATACTAAAGATTTGCAGTGCGTCTAATAATATGACCAGGGACTGTAGCTGTCCTCCAGATATTTACCAACTGCTGGTAAAAGAAGTCTGATGGCGAAAAGGATAAACCTTCCTCTGACAAGTCCCCATCTAATGACTCACGACAACTAACAGTTTTATCACATCAGCTGAAATAGCGGTTACAGTGCCAAATGGTTATAGCATGAAATGTTTCGTAATGCTGAAAACCATTGCCAATAACGCGGCCATTAGGAAGCAACAAAGCGATATGCATAACTGTGACCAATTTTCTCCTAAGATGTGAGACAGTAGGATGGTAGAAAGGACATTGACACCAATGAAACGAAACGTGGATTATTTTTTTCTAAATTAGTTGAAAATGACACTGTTTGAATAACAACGTTAACGTTTAATTACGGTTCTAGCGCCTTGAAATGTGTTAACAGCTGACAATGAGCTAGGGTAAAAGAAGGGTTTCATTGCCCAAATACGAGCGCAGTCCCGATTTAGAACAGTGGATCAGCAATGCGAATGCGGTAAGTGCCAAGGCATTCTGGACCTGTGCCACAGTCCGAGGGGCGTTCACTTTCATGCCAGCTGTCGCAGTACTTCAACAGCGAGAGGACAAGTGCACAACAGAAACTTGTGAATCTTCAATGAATGAAGAAAACCCAGGAAACTAAGTACACTGGCAGCATGAATTACTTTGGAGATGCTGATCCTTGACTTATATTTTGGTGGACCTGTGTTGGACCAATGAAAATTCTAACTTTCTAGATAGCGTAATGTTATTGGAATCAAACAGCAGATTGTCACAGAGCTATGGCTACTACAGCGGAAGGTCGAGCGCTAAAGCGCCACGATCGATGATAATGTGCAGTTTGCGCTCAACTCTAGGCAATACAGAATGCTGCAGTCTCTTCCTTTAAGGTAGGGGGCTCCCAAGGTTTTATTTACCACGTCCCTCTTCCATCGAGTGAAAAGTTCTTACGCCCTCATTTCCCCGGCCTCAATTTTACTGTTAAAACTGTAAATGCCTACTTCTCAGTACTAACAATGGAAGCTCAGAGAAAAATCACTAAATACATGATGTTAGAATAAAGGTTTTAAACTCCACGAGGCTGTGAAGAAGACGCAGTACTTCTGAAGATGTAGAGTTAGGGTGTCGTCCACAACGACGGCGAAGCTACCTTGCACCACGCGACCCTTAGGTTGAGAACATCTACTTTAATGGTTGCCAGTGCTGGGAGGTGATCGGCGACTTAAATGCTCCGCAAGTAACTGAAATAATACGAATGATTCTCTAACATTCCGGTGGTCTGTTAACGAGCATTCACTCTCTAATTGCCTTCTAACACAAGTTTTTTGAAAGGCATCTCTATCTTTAAGGAGACAATAAGAAGTAAACTGTCAAATTTCCAGACTGCAATATTCACTGGCCAAATATTTTCCTCTGAAAAATTCTGTATCAAAGATCAACAGGCGGCACAACAGTCTTTTGGAAGATGTTTGGAACAATTTCAGAAATCTTTTTTTATAAAATCAGAACTTAGAACAAAAAGGCGGCTTTACTCGCGAACTGAAATGTTGAGAACAGGCGAAAAATCTTTTCTGTAGGTAGAGGGTCTGTAGGAACACAGCGGCATCGATACTTAGGATACGTAAAATAATATCATCACCATCCTAAACACACCCAAGTTTCCGTCATGCAGGGAGATACTTTGCTTACAATTTTGAAGTGGCAGAGAACAATGGTGGGTAGCGGCATTAAGGTTTAAGGAGAATGGAGGTGATAGGCTAAAAGGGTAAAATGAAGAACTGAAAAAATGGCAGGGTTCTTCAAGACAGCTGAGGTGAAGAAAACCGTGTGGCCAGACACTAGTTGCAACATTCAAGATGACTCGTACAGATGGCACCCACAAGACGAGACGGCAAACACTAATGTATGGATGTAAACAGGCTTGCCAGGATTGCGACTCAAAAATCTATTTTGCTTGCAGGCATTTTCGCCGCCAACATTTCTTTGAAACAATGGAGCTTGAAATGCCCTCAAACCGACAGGAGTCTGCATGATATCGTCGTCTATTTGCAGTTAGAATGCTAGAAACTTGGTACAGGAAACTGTCTTAAAACTATCGCAGGTGATCAGACAAGACCATTTCGAGCTCCTGAATATACATTGAAGGGTATTCACTTCATATGCCCACATATCAAATGGGTCCTAGTTTCTGAGATATATGCATGCGAAATATCCTAATACTAGTTATACTAGAAACATTGTGCCCAATCCAAAGTGGGGAAGAATGGTCCACTTAGTAAGAATTCAGTTTCGCAATCTGCGGGCTGGGGTTCCAATCAGTTTACTGTTAATTTTATTCCAAAGAAATGACATTTTATTTCATCTTCATTTATATACTTTTACTTCGTGAAATACTTTAAACGAGTGATTTGGGGAAACCATGGAAAACCCAAATCTGGATGCCCGGACGGGAATTGGAACCCGCGTCCTCTCGAATTCGAGGCCAGAGCATTAGCGTTCACCCAACACGTTCGGTTCAGTGCTCGACAACCGCCTTCCCACCGCTCTAGTGGCGCATTTACAGTACAACTTACAAGACTTACGATGATCCAATTTTCGATAAAGCACTCTTGATGGGCCGTGAAAGGGGTAACAGGACTTCATGTAACATGTGTTGGATGTTGGTCTGCCAGGCAACAAAAACGGGTCCTTCCTGTCCAACAAGCTATGGATATCGGAGGAAACATCTTACGAGTATGCGATAAAGACATATGGTATGCTGCGAGACAGTATGAGTGGAAAGAATTTATTGGAACATTTTGTTGGACTCCTATTAGCGTGAATGGGTGAGCGTGTCCTACGATTGTTCTACACGGATGTCCTCAGAAGTTGGACCGTGAATAGGCCGCTTTACTTTACATGCAAGTTCAAACTTGTAAATTCGTCGCTTAGGTAATAACACCGTTCAGTTCATTGTTACTTTTATTGCAAGATATAAAAAAAAACTACATTGTTGTTAGCTAAGCGACGATGGGCAGAATATCGTATAAAAGGAAAAGAATAATATATATTGCAATGTAAACAAAACATCCGCCATACATCCACATTAAAAATTGCGGATGCGAAAGCGGATGTATGATTTTAGGCGAAAGTTCCGCACTTGCGTATGAGGATATCCGTTACATCACTAGTCCAAACACCACCTGAATCGCAGAGCTTTATTGCTCATCGTGATGTGGCAATTAAGTGCAGCTGCTCTTCCGAAATATTCATATCGGTGGGCCTCTATGCGCAATGTTCCAATGGAAACAGATACGATGCGGTGCATAAAACTCCTTTCTGATGGTAGCCATGGGTTGTGCCTTTTTTTTGACAATTTTAAATTAAAAAAAAGAACCATTATTTGTGACTCCCTACATTTCGTGTAAACTTTGTGAGTTTTTAAAACCTTGCCTCTTCAGTCAAAACAAAAATGTTAGGTTATGTTGTAACCAGGGTCTTTTTCTTTTCTTTTGACTTAACGCCTCGTCGATATCGAAGTCATTAGAGGCGGGAAAGGGTGGGAGGCAAGGAACGGGACGGAATTCGGCCATGGCCTTTTGAAGGAAGCATGGAGTGATTTGGGGAAACCATGGAAAACCCAAATCTGGATTCCTAGACGGGGATTCGAACCCGCGTCCTCTCGTATACGAGGGCAGAGCGTTACCGCTCACCCACAACGCTCGGTATAGCCAGGTTCTAGTAACTGCTACAGGTAGTACAACGTTAACATCGAAAGCTCTGAATTTCTACATCTAACTGTCGTAAATAAACAAAAGTAACTAAATTAAAACGAACGTTGCACTGTAATCTTTTTTTTAATCTTTGCCTCGCATTATTTGAAATAAATAGTTGCCTGTTATTACTTCAATAACAGGCAACTATTTATTTCAAGTTTACATTTCCTTTTAACAGTTAAGCACAAATGAAGTGAATGCAGTTATTCATTTGAAATTTCCTTGCTCGCCAAACAGCAGTGTAATTAACAGTTTGACTATCTTCGGACTGGCCGAAGGTTTCCGAGTTACCGACTTGACGTCAAGCCTCCAAGTTCAACGTATTATAATGTATTATTATTCTGATGTTGATATTCGTGTCGCAATGACTAACGTGAAGTTTTAACATGATACGTAAAGTGCATTTCCATATCACTTTAAGAGTAAACATTGTGTCCAGTTGAAAAATATGAACGGGAATTCCCATCATTTAATTCTTTGTTTTGGGCAGTTTCTCATCAACAGAAATTTATCCAAAGTTGGTAAAGGTTTATAACGAGTAAGCTCTATTCTTAGAGGTGAAAAAAAAAGATTGAATTTAAACGTAGTTTCACTTCGCTTACGGATGATCCGCGTAAAGAATGACCAAAAACTGCCACCACAGATGAGGTACACAGTATCATATTAGAGCGATTAAAGGTGTGTGTGATACAGCGAAGGCCATGAGCTTATCAGAAGAAAGGGTAAGGTAGATTTTACATGAAGAATTAAACATTACAATGCTTATATGGGAGCCTAATTTGTTAAAAACTGCCCTCTCCCGCCACCCCTCGAAGAAGAAGAAAAAGCGGAAACGAAATTTTAGAAAAGGTTATACTAATTTTGTGCGCAGATTTGGTGATAAGGATGAGACTTGGATCTACAACCGCACTACAAACGAAATAGCAAACAAAACAGTGGTTGGAAGATGATCTCTCTGCACCAATAAAGACGAAGTTGATTTAATTCGTAGTTTGTCATGTCGAGTGTTACCTGGAGTACAAAATGGAGTCTACTGATTACATTGAAAGCATAAAAAAATTGCTGGCGAATACTTTACCAACTGGGAAAAAAAGAGAAAAGACCGGGATTAAAAACATCTTTCATTTGGACGACGCATCTTACCACAAAGGTGTTATGGCAATTCGGAAACTAAGGGAACCGATACGAATTATTGGAACATCCGTCCTTTTACCAGATTTGGTTCCCTCTATCTTTCACAATTTCAATCAAAATAAATTTATGTCTGGATAACATTTCGAGTCAAATGAAGTGATAACACCCGTAGACGAGTTTGTTTTTTTGCAGAACTTCTATAACCGCACTTCAGGAATGGAATCCATTAATTGTAAAAAATTGGACAAAGTACACTGAACTAAAGCAACTATACAGAAAAATAAATGCATTAACTGGCTAAATACACTATTTCATTTCAATTCCTCTCCTATGGCGAAAACATATGAAAGAAGCTAAGGCCAAAAATTTGTCTAACAGGGAACTTACCACTCTATAACATTACCGCAACACGCGTTGCTAGATGCTAGAAAACTGAAGGTGGCACTACTGTACCAGTTTAAACTCGTCACCGTAATTCTTGTTTGAACATGTAGCAAAATGTCAATTATGAGGCGGAAACGCCAACGCAAGCATTCACCTAGTCAGCGTCTATTAGTATTTTTGACTCATAGGGCTGGTTTAATATCATCTTCATGGTATATAGAAAGAAGTAAAGAAAGTGATTAAATGCTTCAATATACCGAGATAATATTACTAGTCACATTTAATACCTCAAATTTAATTCTATAAGTACGGCAGCAGGTGGTGTGGAATTTCCCATGCGGTTAAGATTGAGTGCAGAAACAAGTTTCCTGAAAAAAAAAATTAAGAATGCGCTCAAGAATATAATTATTATATTATACTTGGCAATCTTCTCCCTTATGAATAAAAATTCAGCCTTCGTTTGTAACATAAAACTCGAAAAGTAGTCTGTCGACTTGAAATTTTTGGAAAATATGGTGGGCGGCAAGAAGATTATAAATAATAATAATAAAAAACACCTCCCTTCCCCTTTACACACCTTAAATACTATACAAACCCACATATTTTATCAAATTTCGATGGAATTTTGCACACGTATACTTCAAAAGAAACGGAAAAATATTGTCAATATCTGGATTGGAAAAACCCAACCCCTCTCCTCCTTTCCACCTTCTTAAATTTTGTTAATGTTCTTTATACATACCCACAGTTTTTATCCGGTATTGATGGATTCGCACGTATACCTTAGCACAAACAGAAAAATACCGTCTACGTTTGGTTTTCAGAAATCGAACCCCACACCCTCTTTCCACCCCACTTAATGTTTGTCCATGTTATTTATAACAGGCTACAGTGTCTATCCAATTTCCAAACATCTTTACACACATGCACTTTAAAACAAGCAAAAAAATACTGTCAACATTTGGTTCAGAAAATCCTACCCATTCAACCTTTCTCAATGTTCATTATATATACCCACAGTTTTTATCCGACATCTATGGAACTTTGACATGTTTGCTTTAAAACAAAGAGAAAAATACTGTCAACATTTGGTTTTCAGAAACCCAACCCCTCACCCCCTTTAGCTCATTTAATTAAGGCCTTCCCCCAAACCAAAATCCGCTCAATCCCCCCCCCCCAAACGAAATCCACTCAAGCCCCCCCCCCAAACCAAAATCCTGGATCCGCCACTGGTTTCCACCTCATTTCGACTAACGGTAAAAAAAGTTATAGTGAAATCCTCACGCGTGTATCGCTGAATTTTGTTGTAAAAACACCATACTTCGACGGCTGCCTCCGCAGCGAATACTCCGCAGTCTTCCTCACGTGTGAAATTTCGTATTTTTCCAACGTAATCCGGAGATACACCCGTAAGGACTTCATTGCAATTATACGCCGGGAAAGTCTTTATTACATAAAAAAAGTAGTTATCCCACTTAAAGTAAAACTGAAATACTTGACAGTCTAAGTCTTGGTGAGTAGTTTCTTTTAATAACAATAAAATTAATCAAGAAATCAGGAGACGTAATAATGAATCCCACAAAAACAGTTCTTGTAAAAATAGACAATACACTTTGTGAAATAGAACGTTTTCTCTGTGTTATAGATCGTTTATTTAGAATAATAATAAACTGGTGACTAGGCATTATGCATATGTTTTCAAACTGATGTGATTTATTGTAAGTTACATAATATGACCTAAGACTGAATATTTTGAATTTTTTATTTAAAAATTGGTTTAGATTTTAAATAAACGTGAAAAATTTTAGTCATTTTACTAATTAAAACATTGTTAACTGTTAATTTTTATCATGTAACATTAACACTGATTTATTAATTTAATTAACAGACGTTTATTTCGTTTAGCCGGCTAAGTAGCGCGTGGAACCATTAATTTGCATTGTCCTTATTCTTCTTGCTGTTGTTCTTATCTTCACAAAACCTATACTATATATATTCACTTTAAATAACTGTTAAAAAATATGGGTTGAAGATCTGCTAGCGCCAATCCCGCGGGATTGGAATCCTTAAAGGAGATGTGTTCGCGGTTTCTAGTCGCTTTACTTCAAGAACCGTCCACCCCCTCCCTCGCGCCCTTATTATCTACTCAAGTCGGTCTGCGGGTGTCGTTCGAGAAGTCTGGGTATGTGTTCAAGGAAAAAATCCTTAGCTTCATCGGGATTTTAGCCCCGATTGAATTCGTCGTTAGCCTAGTGACCCACATGCTGAAACCCACCGAGCTGGGTGGGACACACATTCATGAACACACTTATGATAGATCGGTTCAAGAAGAAGTCTTCATTAGTCAAGAGGATTTTAAACTGATATTCACGCCAGTGACAAATTCTGGATTTAAATAATAAAGGCGATACTCGACACCCAAAAATAAAATTCGGGAAGTTTTATAGATTCTAAAAATTTGTTTAAAAAATGAAGTTAGAAGCACTTTTCCAATGAAGATTATAGGCTATTCGTTATAATGGTTATACTTCGAGAGGTTTCGAAGAACGCAATGATCAGCAATCATAAGGGCAATACTTCGAGATTATTTTAACTTAGCCCATAATTCTAATCTAGCGTGTCGATTTTCTGTAAATCTTCATCTGCTTTCAAACCTGGTAACATATGACATTCGTTTAAAAAAAAAATTACGACAGCTGTTCCTTTCTGATTCTGTTTTTAAATTCACCCTTAGATTCCAAGCTGAGAAACATTAGACTGGTTACAAGAAATCGTATCAGCACCACTACTATGGCAGAAAGTTCTCCAGAGAACATTGCGCTTTAATTAAATGGAATACAAAACTGCCCAACCGATGTGTAATGAATACTTGGAGAAATAGCTATGTACATACAGCAGCGCGACTGACGATCAGGAGCAACAGAGGGCAACATTCATTCAATAAACTGCAGTTGCACTTGCCAATCTGAAAAGATAATACCACATATGGACGTGCATTATGATTGTATAGAGTTTAAGCCAATATTCCGCGGCAAACAAGAAAAATTTAGCCTTACAGCCATAAATGTAAACAATGCGTTGAGGAAACAATGAGATATAAATGAATGTATAGCCAAAAGCTAAAAAATTATAACAAAACAAAGTTATGAATATTCAGAGCTTAATTTTTTTTACACCAGCGTAACTGCACGATTATGAAATGATCCAGCATACTTAAGTTCTGGCACACGGAGAGTATGCAACGGAGAATTATAATTGCTGCTTCATCTGTGTGGAATGTCTTGTGTACACTATGAACGAGGTGACGTGTCCGCTGCCAGAGTAGATACGAATCACTCGGATTTTTTGCCATCGTGTCGCTCGAGATGCAAGACCCGCAAAAACAAGCTATTAAACGCACCGCCAATAGCGCGTGGTCGAGGAAGCTGGTGTGAATGAGAAGTCACTGGAGCCTATCATTTGCGCACAAATTCATTTGACATCTCCAAATTAGTCTAATGACAATAACCCCGCGTATTATTGTTAATAATACCTTTACCGGGTAATTCAAGCGAGTGATAGTCACTCAGCACTCGAGGAACTTTCATTTTATGCACTGGGCTTTATGTCTTGGCGAAATCGAGGACGTTAAAGACGAGAGAGAGAGAGAGAGAGAGAGAGAGAGAGAGAGAGAGAGAGAGAGAGAGAGAGAGAGAGAGGACGCAAGGAACGGCAAGGAATATGGCCGTACGCTTTTGAAGAAACAATTGCTACACGGGTCTGAAGTGATTTCGAGAAACTATGGAAAACCGATATCAAGATAGCTGGAAGGGGATTTGAACACGCGTCCTTCCTATTGCCAGGCCCGAGTGTTACTGCTTACCCACCAGGTTCCTTCCCACTTAAAACTAGTTTTTGCACACTACTCATCTTAAAAGGTACGAAACAATTCCTAGTGCAACATACAGAAATAGAGAAGCCTTGTCGAACTTCAATTAAACATTGTGTGGTACATTCTGATAAGAGGAACGAATGACCGATTTCTAAGCAGACACTCGATGTTTAAGAACGGCATACTTAGAGGGCGCAGAAATATTTACTGGTTCAGGGCACTCTTTTCCCCCTGGTGTTGCACTGTAGGCGGGCGAAGCATGATCACTGGCGATAGTATGTACAAGGTAATGCATTGAAGATAAAAATATATTAAATATATTAAATATTTTCGCATGAGAAAAAACACAATCAAAACGGAAGCAACTCACGTTTAATATCGTAGATTTAATAATGAATTAATAAGAAACCGGCGAGTTATTACAGTTTAACAACGATTAAATAAGCGAGGAAAGTAATGAGACTAAATGCTAACACCGTCATATATTGCAAGCAGCGCCCAGACAGCAACTAGCGCCCAGTTTTTCCATTAACTTTGAATGTTAACGATCTGCAATTAACTAACTACAATTATCTATTGACAAATTAAAGACAATGTCACGACCAAGTAGCACGCCCACCATAACAGTAGAAGCCATATTGTCGATGCCTAGTGGTTATGGAAAACGCGCAGGAGCAATATAACATTTTTAAGCGTTGTCATATTTAACCCAACAAACTCATTGCCCTTATGATGATTTCCTTATCTCGTCTTCGTCTCTGAACCGAATCCATGTCACGTGACCATGTTGAACTGTAGGTCTCATTTACCTGGTACAAGCTACAACATCGGCGAATCAGCAAAGCCGAATAGAAATGCTGTCATTACTGTTTGGACGCAGCTTCGAATCCCAGTGAAGGTATTTACGCCCTTTGTTGTTTGTTTTTGTAATGGGCCGTTTCCATGTATAGGCAGATGCTCTCTAATCACTCGGGACGAGTCGATTCGTTCCCGGTAATAAGGCTCTTATTGAGTCTGAAGGACTGTTCCGATGCCCGATTGAGGTTTCAACCGCCGCGAAGGATCGACGGTAGCGGAATTAGTGCGCATTTTACGCCACATCACCCAATGATTCCGGTTCGAACCCGGGTTCTAGTATTACCAAAACATTGTTAAAGTGATCCGTGTGGATTATTCATCTATCACTATATGCTGTACTTGCTTTTTCTCAATATGAAATCACGCTCGGGGTCAGTGGTTCAAGTCCCGTTCTAGATAACCTTGCCAGTTTTTACCCCCGTAGGCCTAGGTTACATCGGATGGGATCATTTAACATTTTAAGTCTCTTGTCCGAACTAGGCGACATCAGATTAGAGTCCCGTTGCCTCCTTTTCTTTGAAATAATTCGGTGTAGTTCACCCAAACTCCTGTATTTAACCGAATTCTTGAAATTTTTGTATTTAGCGCAAATTTTTTAAATTATGCCCATACATTTTTAGTTTTTTGAATCCTTTCTCAAAGGCCTTTCACTGTGTACTAAATAATTTTTGATTGTGTTTATTTTCAAAGTAAGGAATATACTTGGATATACGTTTTGGCACCTCTAACATTAGACAACAACATAATAAAATTGTGAATATTTATATTATAGAGATCATACCATCATATATACTACCATACGTAAGCCTATACATATATTAGAGCCTCTCACTTATCAGAACGATAGACGAAAACTTCAAAATTCTGTGCATTTTTTAGTTTATGACACAGAATAAATGACGTTTTTGAATGTACTCTTGAAGACCTTTTATTTAATGTTTGCTGCATTCAAATCGAAGAATGTAGTTTACTACAAACATTTTGATATTTCAACAGCATTTTTCCTTTTATATTTGTAACCGTAACATTAACATTTTGTTCCAAATCAAATTGTAACCCCTCCCACACAACACTCACCCATTGCATTTGACTGAACTGCTAGTCCGTTCAATCGTGTTAAGCCGACAGTTTTGGACTCGAGGAGGGTACAGATCGATCTTACGACTGGTTAATCCATCCATCTTGAAAACTCAAGTTCCGATTTGGGTGAAATTTAGCATATATGAGCTCACCCTCTGAGAAAGCTTGCTCTTTATAAATGTATATAACTATGAACGTTACTTGGTTTATATTCCGCGTTAAACTGTGCAACTTTGGTAGAGACGTAATGAGACAATTGCAAACATCGTTACACTCGGATGGTTTCAATATGACAAGTATTCTTCCAGTTTTCGTGTGAAGATAGGCCTAATCATAACGCTTCCAATCACGAATAGACATTAACACCACGGTTAAATCTCTGATCTATATAGCGGTAAATGAATTACATAGTCTTCATAAAGTTCATTTTAATACCACATAGAGTAAATGAGAATATTAGGATCTTGATAGAGAGATTGTTCCCTTAACACATCGCATCATTCACAGTTAACAGCTTTATAGATCAGTTAACATTCCCGAAGTTTTTACGTTACATTCTGATAAACTACATAGCCAGCTCTTAATACTTCTGCTCAAATTACTATTAACTGTACTCAGGTTGTGTATAAACCGTGTAGGCTTTGAGATTAATAGTGAAATTCGAAGTAGTAATTTAGTCATTATGCAAGGAAAATACATTTTCACAATGTATGCCCGATGAAAATGCTTATAATCTTCACCACGTCAAGTATGGCGATATAATGAACAAGAACCACCCCGCTATGCACTAGTACAAGTAAGCTGTACAACTGCTGATCAGGTCGTACCACAAAACAATATGAAGTGAGAAACAATTTACTCAAATTATCATTTGTGCGATAAATTGGTTGTGTAATAGTGATAAATTTTATGGTGAATATATATAAAACAAGGATGGTGCTCCAGTGCAGATTCCAATGTGAACAGAAAAAAAATTGGTACAGTACATGCATCAAATTTACGAAAACTACGATTCTTCTCATCATAAAGAGCATCGGACATCTAGTAAAGGGGGCGAAAAAATATTATGTAAAATACTAGCTGGTATCCACGACTTCGTTCGCGATTGTAAAGAATTCATATTGACAGCTATAGACATCTAACCACCCTAGTGCACGATGGGAGACTCGATACTATTACCACACACAAGTACCAGTCTCCTGCGCTATGTAGTTCCGGCAGCAAGGTAAAATTTACGGATACACACAAGTCTTTGGATGAAACACGAAAATATTCATCATCGACCAATTTCAAACACCATATCTCACACACTACCACAGTTACCGAATTTCGGCCAACCTTGTGATCGATGGGAGACTCTGTGTTACTACCACACACAAACGCCAGTGATCTGCGATTGAAAATTTTCACTTAAAAGTGATACACCGTGACACATGCGTCTTTGGCAGAAATATGAAATTGCCGCAGGTTGACCATTTTCATCCCCCATATCTTCCACACCCCCATAGCTACAGACATCTAACAACCATAGTGCACGACAACAGACACAATTTTACTACCACACATAAACACCAATGCTCTATGCTATGTAGTCGAGGTAGAAAAGTGAAATCTGCGGAGACACATGCCTTTCGTCGAAATACGAAAATATCCTTGGTCGGCCACTTACAACCACCATATCTACCACAGTACCACAGTTTCTGAAATTAAGCCGCTGTTGTGATCGAAAGGTGACTCTGTGCTACTACTACACACAAAAGCCAGTTATCTGAGATCTGTAGTTTTCGCTGAAAAGTGATACACCAAGACACTTTTGTCTTTGGCAGAAGTATGAAATTGCCACAGGTCGACCACTTTCAACCCCCATTTCTCCCACACCCCCATAGCTACCGACATCTAACAACCATAGTGCACTACATGAGATCCGATTCTACTACCAAATACAAACACCAATGCTCTATGCTATGTAGTTGTGGCAGAAAAGTGACAAATGCGGAGACAGTCGAAATACGAAAATATCCTTGGTCGGCCAATTACAACCACCATATCTACCACAGTTTCTCAAATTCGGCCGCTGTTGTGATCGAAAGGTGACTGTGCTACTACTACACACAAACGCCAGTTATCTGTGATCTGTAGTTTTCGATGTAAAGTGATACACCATGACACTTTTGTCTTTGGCAGAAGTATGAAACTGCTACAGGTCGACCACTTTCAACCCCCATTTCTCCCACACCCCCATAGCCACATCTAACAACCATAGTGCACTACATGAGATACGATTCTACTACCAAACACAAACACCAATGCTCTATGCTATGTAGTTGTGGCAGAAAATTGACATATGCGGAGACAGTCGAAATACGAAAATATCCATTGTCGGCCACTTACAACTACCATATCTACCACAGTACCACAGTTTCTGAAATTCGGCCGCTGTTGTGATCGAAAGGTGACTCTGTGCTACTACTACACACAAACGCCAGTTATCTGTAATCTATAGTTTTCGCTGAAAAGTGATACACCATGACACTTTTGTCTTTGGCAGAAGTATGAAACTGCCACAGGTCGACCAAACTTCAACCCTCATTTCTCCCACACCCCCATAGCTACCGACATCTAACAACCATAGTGCACTACATGAGATACGATTCTACTACCAATGCTCTATGCTATGTAGTTGTGGCAGAAAAGTGACATATGCAGAGACAGTCGAAATGCGAAAATATCCTTGGTCGGCCACTTACAACCACCATATCTACCACAGTACCACAGTTTCTGAAATTCGGCCGCTGTTGTGATCGAAAGGTGACTCTGTGCTACTACTACACACAAACGCCAGTTATCTGTAATCTGTAGTTTTCGCTGAAAAGTGATACACCATGACACTTTTGTCTTTGGCAGAAGTATGAAATTGCCACAGGTCGACCACTTTCAACACCCATATCTCCCACATCCCCATAGCTACCGACATCTAACAACCATAGTGCACGACAGGAAAGACGATTCTACTACCACACACAAACACCAAAAGTCTATGTTATGTAGTTGTGGCAGGAAAGAGAAGTATACGGAGATACTAATTTTTGGTCGAAATATGAAAACTCCCTGCACTGACCAACTTTAATCATTATATCTCCCACATCCCCAAAGCTATCGGCATTCGGCAAACGTTGTGCACGACAGGAAACTCCATGCTACTTCCACCCACAAACATCAGTGATCTGTGCTAGGTAGCGGTGGCTGAAAAGTGAAATATAGGAAAAAACACGTCTATTTTTATATATATACTAGCTGGTACCCACGACTTCGTTCGTGATTGTAAAGAATTCATATTGACAGCTATAGACATCTAACCACCATAATGCACGATGGGAGACTTGATACTATTACCACACACAAATACCAGTCTTCTGCGCTAGGTAGTTCCGGCAGCAAAGTAAAATTTACGGATACACACAAGTCTTTGGATGAAATACGAAAATATTCATGATCGACCAATTTCAAACACCATATCTCACACACTCCCACAGTTACCGAATTTCGGCCAACGTTGTGATCGATGGGAGACTGTGTTACTACCACACACACACGCTAGTGATCTGCGATTGATAGTTTTCACTTAAAAGTGATACACCGTGACACATGCGTCTTTGGCAGAAATATGAAATTGCCGCAGGTCGCCCAATTTCATCCCCCGTATCTTCCACACCCCCATAGCTACCGACATCTAACAACCATAGTGCACTACATGAAATACGATTCTACTACCAAACACAAACACCAATGCTCTATGCTATGTAGTTGTGACAGAAAAGCGACATATGCGGAGACAGTCGAAATACGAAAATATCCTTGGTCGGCCACTTACAACCACCATATCTACCACAGTACCACAGTTTCTGAAATTCGGCCGCTGTTGTGATCGAAAGGTGACTCTGTGCTACTACAACACACAAACGCCAGTTATCTGTGATCTATAGTTTTCGCTGAAAAGTGATACACCATGACACTTTTGTCTATGGCAGAAGTATGAAATTGCCACAGGTCGATCACTTTCAACCCCCATTTCTCCCACACCTCCATAACTAACGACATCTAACAACCATAGTGCTCTACACCAGATACGATTCTACTACCAAACACAAACACCAATTCTCTATGCTATGTAGTTGTGGCAGAAAAGTGACATATGCGGAGACAGTCGAAATACGAAAATATCATTGGTCGGCCACTTACAACCACCATATCTACCACAGTACCACAGTTTCTGAAATTCGGCCGCTGTTGTGATCGAAAGGTGACTCTGTGCTACTACTACACACAAACGCCAGTTATCTGTGATCTATAGTTTTCGCTGAAAAGTGATACACCATGACACTTTTGTCTTTGGCAGAAGTATGAAATTGCCACAGGTCGAACACTTTCAACCCCCATTTCTCCCACACCCCCATAGCTACCGACATCTAACAACCATAGTGCACTACATGAGATACGATTCTACTACCAAACACAAACACCAATGCTCTATGCTATGTAGTTGTGACAGAAAAGCGACATATGCTGAGACAGTCGAAATACAAAAATATCCTTGGTCGGCCACTTACAACCACCATATCTACCACAGTACCACAGTTTCTGAAATTCGGCCGCTGTTGTGATCGAAAGGTCACTCTGTGCTACTACTACACACAAACGCCAGTTATCTGTGATCTATAGTTTTCGCTGAAAAGTGATACACCATGACACTTTTGTCTTTGGCAGAAGTATGTAATTGCCACAGGTCGACCACTTTCAACCCCCACATCCCCATAGCTACCGACATCTAACAACCATAGTGCACGACAGGAAAGACGATTCTACTACCACACACAAACACCAAAAGTCTATGTTATGTAGTTGTGGCAGGAAAGGGAAGTATACGGAGATACGAATTTTTGGTCGAAATATGAAAACGCCTTGCACTGACCAACTTTAATCATTATATCTCCCACATCCCCACAGCTATCGGCATTCGGCCAACGTTGTGCACGACAGGAAACTCCATGCTACTTCCACCCACAATCAGTGATCTGTGCTAGGTAGTGGTGGCTGAAAAGTGAAATATAGGAAAAAACACGTCTATTTTTATATATATATATAAGATATAAGATTATTAATGTCGGAAACTTTTTTGTATTTGTAAATTAAGTAAAATTCCGTTTAAAACTCCCACAAAATACATGTATTATTGCCTTGCAGAAAAACTAGCACTTCTGCGACGCTACCGCGGTGCCCGGAAAAACGCATCTTCGTTGAATTTCAAACGTATGACTAATTTGGACTAAGATTGTGTGCCTCTGGAGATGTCGAGAGTGTACACACTTTGACAATAAATTTGGCCGCCGCTGAAAAATTCTCTCTCTTATTTTGCACAATCTGACAACAATGTCATCCTAAGAAACAGTAACGCAATACTAGCTTGCCAGTATTACATAACTGTTTCCTGGGATGACATTGATGTCAGATTTTGCAAAATAAGAGAGATAGAATTTTTCAGCAGCGGTCAAATTTATTGTCAATGTGTGTACGTTCAGACACGGCATGGGACGGTATCATGGTTAGAACATTACTCCAACAATGTAGATCAGCACATATTTGTTCTACATAGGACTTGACTACGTGGGACATCAGTTAGATATTTACTATACAGTTGGTTGCACCACAACCTCCCCTAGACCATATTATGTAGGACCTCGTAACGTTATCACCAACCGTTAAAATTCGAATGCATATCTCGATATGTAAGCAATGTCTCAAAAAATGATTATATACATTTCTATTTAGGTACCCTAAAGACACGGGAATCTGTAACATGTAAATACATTCATAGTGTAAAGACAATTTTTTAACTCTGAGTGAACAGTACATGATAAATTGTGTGTGTAAATGCTCCGTTGATAGTATTTGTTTCAAAACATCTAAAATTTATCCATAAATTGTGTTATAAAGCGCAAAATCTATCTACTATAAAAAAAAAATTAGTTCTGTTTAGTAAAATTCTTGCACACATTAGCGCTGTTATCTGGATTGGTTATCAGTAAGTACGTAACGCAGATTCTGCCGAACTTATCAGAGTCATCGGCAAATGAATGCCAGGTCGTCTACAAACAAACACCAAACATGGGATTAGGAGAGTGTGTTCATATCATGGTCCGCCCATGCCAGATGGGTCCTTAAAATGACCATTGCCGAATTCCTTCCTGTTCCTTCCCAACCCTACCCCTTCAAGCCATAGCGACCTAGATGTCGATGAGCCATAAAGCATTGGGGGGGGGGGGGACCTGAAAGTACGTATGTCAGACTAGCACAGCGCTGTGCGATGTCATTGAGCTTGCGATCGAAGGTGGGACACGAGGCCCTTTGACCCTCAGAACCAAGAGGGTTTAGTCAAATAGTGATTTCCCGGAAACAGAGATCGTTTCGGCTTCTAAAATGCCAGGTACGAACGTTGAGCGCTCACCCATAGGTCTTTGTGAATAACAAATAGCTTTATTAGGCATACAGGGAGAGAGAAAAAAAAATTAAGACTAAGATGGAAGAATTGCTTGTTGAACAGGTAAATATTTTGCAACAGTATCAACTGTGTAGGTCATATTGCACACTGTGGTTGGGTTTAGAATTTCAGCATTTATTAGAAAGGCTGATAAAATATGTACCAGAGCTCCTTGACTAATCTTCGACCGTGGGGTTAATGATCTCACACTGGTCGACAGTTGCGATCAAGACGAACCGGCACTGAGTTGTTGGCTCAATGATATCTTAGCCACGACGATCCGAAAACGTGCGTTAGAATCGCCGTTATATATCTACCATCGCGAACCCCTCCCTCCCCCTCACCATTAAGCACTGTGTGAGGCATCCATTAATTATTTAATTTTACTTACTTATAACTTTAAAAAAAAATGTGTTCAAGCACGCGCTCCGGTTGCAATTTTCCTACATACCTACTTTACTATAAAACTTTAAATTCACCGACTGCAAAAACACCATTCAAATACATTTTCCCTTTAAGGATTTTTTTATTTTTTATATTTCTTGTAAGTTCTTCATTTCATATGTTGCTCATATGGCAATATTCTAGAATCCTCGACTCCAAAAGAAAATTTTCTCACTCCCTTTGCCTGAAATCAAGTGCCAGATTATGATCATCCAGATTCCATGTACTATTCTCAATTCTTCTACCCATATCCATCGAAGCCTCACCAGCTTGATGTTTTCTCTTCTGAATTTGAAAACAGAGCTAAGAACTTAAGTTTATAAACAGCTTTCAAAAATGCTTTGTAGGTCTAGAACGTAACCACTTAATTTATTCATTCTGTTTAAGCCGTATTTGCTTTAACGTTCCTGCTGTAATTTTTCTTTTCAAATAAAATTCACATACTGGTACAAAAACTATAGGTTTTAGTATCGTCCGCTACAAACCCTTTGTTTCCCTGCTTATGGTTAGTACAGATTCCTTTTATAATCTTCTTAGGACATTCAGTAATTTATCTCACGAGTTTAAAAAATCAAACAAATCGTTGCTTGCTGGTTGTTTTCTATGACGATTCCAAACTTTTTACACTTATTATTATTATTCTCGTGTCAAAAACACCAAAATACACAGTTAAATACATTTTGTAAATCAACAACTTTAAACACACTTGGCCCAGTACTTCGCAACCTCAAACGCATTGTGTGTTGCTTGAAACAGGTCTTCGTTGTTGCAGGATGATGGGCACATAGGGCACTCGAGCATATGATTCATAGTTTGGTCTTCTCCACATTCGCATTTAATACTGGTAGTATCAGTATAACCCCATCTCATTAGGTTTTCCTTGGACCTGCCCACTCCTGTTCGCAATCGATTTAAAGACCGCCAGACGTTCCAGTCTTCATGACCAGATGGCAAGCGCTCTGCAACTGTCAGTGGTCCCGAGATGTTGGGAACCCTCATTTTCCATAACTGTACTCTTGCCTTTTCAGGTGACCCAATTAGTTCCCGTGATGTTCTGAGGAAGCTTTTCCTGGATTTGAGTCTCTGGGCTGGTGGTATATGGCCGTGCAGTGGATGAGCGCTTTCCCGTTCTACTTTGGTCCTCTCCTTGTTCGCAGCCACTTCTCTCCGGATACTGGGTGGTGCAATGCCCGAAAGCTGGTAAAGCCTATCAACTGGGGTAGGCTTTAAGCAACCTGTCACTAGCCTACAGGTGTTATTGAGGGCTACGTCCACCTGTTTGGTATGAGATGATGAGTACCAAACTGGGCATGCATATTCTGCAACAGAATAACAAAGGGCCATTGCCGATGTACGTATAGTTTGTGGTTGACTGCCCCACTGTGATCCAACTAATTTGCGCAGTAAGTTATTTCTTGTAGAGATCTTCATTTTGCAATTCATGCAGTGCTTCTTATATGTGAGGGTTCTATCGAGTGTCACTCCCAGATATTTTGGGGTGTTACATGTCTGCAGTTCGATACCTGACCACATTACTTTTAACTTACACTGAGCTTTCCTATTTTTTAGGTGAAAGGCACACACTTCAGTTTTTGAAGGGTTAGGTCTTAAGTGGTTTTCCTTATAATAGCTTGATAGGCCTTCAAGAGCAGCAGACAAATTTCTTTCTACAACTTCAAGTTTTGTGCTCTGTGTGGCTAGAGCTAGGTCATCAGCGTACACGAAGCTCCTGGTAGCTGGATGTAATGGCTGATCGTTTGTATAAATGTTGAAAAGTATTGGTGCCAGTACACTACCTTGAGGTAGGCCATTCTTTTGTACCCTCCATCGACTGCGCTGTCCTTGAAAATCAACGAAAAACCTACGATTCTGAAGAAGAGTAGCGATGAGTTTGGTTAATCCGGTGGCCTTTGTCAGACTGTAGACCTTGTCAAGTAATAGTTGGTGGTTAACAGTATCGTATGCTGCTGACAGGTCCACAAAGACCACGCCCGTGGCTTTACGGGTCTCAAATCCATCCTCTATAAACTGTGTTAGGTTCAGTAGTTGCCCAGTACAACTTTTGCCAGGACGAAAGCCAGCTTGTTGTGGAATAAGTTTTGGATCAACCACAGGCTGGATACGATTCAGAATTAATCGTTCAAATATTTTGTAGAGATGACACAAGAGTGCTATAGGTCTAAAATCTTTAGGATTGTTTCCTTCTTTTCCAGGTTTCAGCAGCGCAATGACTCTCGTCTTCCGCCACACCTTCGGAATTTGATATGAGCTCATACATTTGTTAAAAAGCTGTAGAACCCATTCTTTGGTTTTATATCCGAAGTTCTTAATTTGTTCTGATCGTATGTCATCGAGGCCTGCCGACTTTCCTGTTTTGCACTCATGAATAATCTTTTCCAACTCTGACATACTAAAGGGCTCAGTGAGGTTGTTCATATCTTCCTGACTGTTTCTGTTTGTTTTTCTTTGATTTTTAGATTGTCCACTTTTATGAGTCTCCTTCCCGTTCATGAGTAGCTGATGTGCAATTTGATTTGCGTTTATATTGGAATGTCCAGTGGTCTTCGATGCATCATTGTTGAGGCGTTTTAGAAGTCTCCATGCCTTGTGACTATCTCTTTTCAGGTCCAGCTCTTCTAATGTTTTGATCCAGCGGTCTCTTTTTGCTGCACTTAGAGATGAGATAAGTTGATTACCAGCTTCTATTGTCTTTTCACCAAATGGATCATCTTGGAAAAGTGTTTTATAAACCATGAACTGGGCAGCTACTATCAGAGTA
Organism: Vandiemenella viatica; assembly: GCA_031002005.1. Classification (NCBI taxonomy): domain Eukaryota; kingdom Metazoa; phylum Arthropoda; class Insecta; order Orthoptera; family Morabidae; genus Vandiemenella; species Vandiemenella viatica. Next base: position 135,435,035 of record JARYHS010011408.1, read on the forward strand.
TAACGTACAATACGTCCAAAAGGGAACTTACATGAATTCTGTACTACAGTATCAGTTTTTAAATACTAACACCGAACTGGTAGACCAATGCCACGAAAACGTTAAATGAGCGTACATACGGAGCGTCCCTACAGTTTAGGCACCCCTTGTGTTTACTGTAGCACGTGGCGGCGACAGACGCGGTTGGAATAGCAGCTGGGCCTATCCTGGAGACAGGTGCACTGGGTCAGCAGGGAAAGACGCGTGCCGAAAAACGTTGAAAAGCGTATCTGCACTGTAATTGTTTTGTTTACGGCAGGCACGTATTTCATGAGCAGTAATAAATTCCCCTCCCTCAAGCCCATTAGAAACAGTTTAAAGCAGTATACTTAATACCAAATACAGTACAAACATTTATGGGGGTGTATATTTGATTTCAATTATGTATATTTATCTGAAAGTCACATAAATTTTAATTGCCCGTCTTTAGAAATATAATAATGGTCGATTCTGTAATGTTAACAACTAGCCTTTCACCAATCATGTATAACAGCGTGGATAAAAGATGATTCCAAACTTTTTACCCCTACTATCAGAGTATAAAGCATAAAAGTTCCAAAAGGGAAGTTACATGGAGAGATGGCTCATTCTGTACATTGGAATCAATTTTTAAATATTAACACCAAAGAAATTCTGTAATATACTATCGTTAGGTGAATCATTTTTGTGATAAAATGGTATCGACACTGTAAACAATTTCAGTCTTTTAGATAGCGAGCTAATCAGTTTCAGCTTATAAGTAAAAGCATGAACTGATGCAAGTAGTTTCCCTTAAGCAGAATACTGAGAACTGCTACTCCGCCCACGCAAGAAAAACAACATTTCGGAACCTAATACATATTTTCTGAAAGTTTTAGTAGATTGATTAATTAAGATTTGTTTTTGAAGCAAGAAATTTACACCTAAAACTTCTTACCAAATGCGCCATTAAACTGGTCTCAGATTTTCAGTCTACATTTCGAAGAAAAATACCACGGTTCTTTAATAGCTTAAATCTATTGGCATGAGTCAGTTCCCCTGGGAGAAAGTAGACACTGTAACTTTCGACAAGACGTGAAAAGACAACCGTTTCTTGAAATTCAACGTTCAGTATAACATCAAAGTTTTTATCAGAACAGAAGCTCCGATAATTGGGCAATTCTTTTCAAAGAGAAACGGTGTAACAGATTGGTCAACGGTCTCAATTCAGCAACTCAAATATTCTATAAACTATCATAAGTTTTAATAATTTACATATAGGCACACTCTCAAAAGGTGATAGGACTCGAAAGCAAATTTATTACCCTTTCGCCCTCTAGATATTACTTCATGTGTTGTTTACAGTTAGGTCAATTAACAAGTATCTATGATGAAGGACGAACGTTACGTCACCAACCTTAGTCGCATTACAATCAAGACGACAGCTGCGCTGGAGGAAGTATTTGAGTGGGCGACGTTCCATCTTGCATTTATTGCGCTAGAACCACCAAGTCATACAAGCTGGTCTTTCAGTTTAGTTTTGGGATTGTAGGACAAAACAGTTAATATATTAAAACTGGCATGGCGAGTATCGGATACAGTTTTGGCAAGGCTATTGTACATCCTCGAGGCTTCAATCAGCGCCACGTAAAGTGAAAGTGATCCACACAAGCAAAGGTAACAGAGGGAACCCACGGTGGGTGTGATCTAGGTCTCCGTTGAGAAGAAACTTATCTGGTAGTAATCATCAGTCGCCCCCATACTCGTCGTATGATACACCAATTTTATATTCATCTAAGTAACCGTTATTAAATATTCTACCATTTTTATCACTGATGTACGAAGTAGATTGAAAAGAAATGCATACATGCTTGTACAACACGAATAAAACAAACAGCAAGATCGGTCAAAAAGTATATCATGTACAACTTCCCCTCTATATAGCTCTGTAAGTTATTAATTTATTTTTTCGTTACCTGCAGCGCCACCACGCAAAGTGTGGTATTGTTAACATCCGGGTGACCACTGTGCGTTTGTTTTCGTTTGTGATGCAGATTGTGTGCAAGAATTTAACAGTTATAAACGCTGAAGTAATTACTTTTTAAAGTCCGAGTACGTGATCTGTAGAGCACACTAAGCAATAATTTATTAACAGGTAAGAATTAACACCATCGATGCCAATTAATCCTTGAAGGTACCGTTTAATTTGGGCCTCTTATCGGTGTTGAACCGCTTGAAATAATTTTAAAATTATAAATGTCTGATTTTAGGCCAAAGTGTTTTTATAACAGTTTTTGCGTTGTATTTACAGGTAATATAGGAGAGAAAAATTCCTGAACATCAAACATTCTTTGAAGTTGAACTTGTTCTTCTGTGTGTTAATTTCTTGAAGATTGGTTTAACGAATTGCGAGCTGACCCTATTTTTTTTTAAATTATTTTCCACGAATATTCGTAATATTAACCTTTAGTATTTTTTATTCCTTTTGCTAAGTTTAAAAGATAGGTCCATGTTGCTGGTCGTCCCCAAAATGTGCTTCGATTGACCACTAATTTAGTCTTGGAACCGCTTGAGATTTTAAATAATGTTTTTTAAGTTAATTCTCTCATAGAACGTAGCAGAAAAAGGTAAACAATCCACAACAATTCAAGGCTATGTTGCCGTAATGTAATCACAACTGCAACATAAACAATTGATTTCCAGCAGAGGCGCATACGAGGCTGATACAGTAACTTTCAAGTGTGAAGCTTTCAAATCCTGAAAATCAAGCAACGTAGCGCGAGTTAAACAGCGTGCTGTTATCGAATTTTTAACTGCTGAAAAAGTGACTCCTACTGAAATTCATCGTCGTTTAAAGGTTATTAATGGTGACGATGCTTCCGACTTTTCTCGACTCCAGAATTTGACAGCTGCCTTCACCTCATCGTCCGAGGTGTAATGATTAAACTTGAGGTCTCTCTTAAGTAGAGGGGGAGGGGGGGGGGATAAAAATTGCAAGATCGGCGGGCTGTGAAATTTCGTGATTGCAGGCCTGGAAAAACCATAATTGTTGTTGATAAACGCAGTGGACGTCCGTTCACTGTCACGGACGATAAACATTTCAAACACGCCGACGGGACGATTAGATTCTAAATGACCGGCGAATCACTCAAAAGTTTAACGGAAACCATACTGGAATAACCAAGGAACGTGTCGGCTTCATTATTGAATAATTGGGATACTGTAAAATCTGTGCACGATGGGTACCTCGCGCGCTACTATAGAAGCTCTGCGAAACCTGAAGTTTGAACCTTCCGCAGCCTCCTTACTCTCCCGAACATGCGATTCCCCCCCCTCTACTTAATTTTTTTAAACTGCTTAACGTCTCTTAACAGCGAGGTCTTTAGAGACGGGAAAGGATGGGGGGCAAGGAATGGGAGGGAATTCGGCTATGGCCTTTTGAAGGAAGCATCCCGGCATTTGCCTGAAGTGATTTGGGAAACCATGGAAAACCCAAATCTGGATGCCCGGACGGGGATTCGAATCCGCGTCCTCCCGAATGCGAGGCGAGAACGCTAGCCGTTACACCACCACGCTCTGTCCTCTTCTTAAGAGACCTCAATGTTAATCAACACACCTCGGACGACGACGTGAAGGCAGCTGTCAAATCCTGGATTCGAGAAAGTCGGAAGAACTTTTAGGTGACTGAATAAAAAAAAACTTGTTACGTGTTGGAAGAAATGTGTTAACCTTAACAGTGACTATGCTGAAAAATAAATATATGATTTTGAATCTTAAGAATTTTAATTTAATCTGGCTATTTGTTTTTATTCGTGTTCTACAAGCATGTGTGTCTTTTCAGCCTACCCTTGTAATTTACAAAACCATTCCCAAATTTGCTGATTTATGGCAGCCCCGAAATAGTAGTACAAAATAGAAGAAACTTGGAATTTAATGCTTTTTTCCTTCGGGAGAACTTATTCTATGATGGAGGGAATATGTTATGTTTGCGAGACGCTTTAATTGTGGTTCTGTTTGATTCATGTATTTTGTGAGAATGTGTAGTTTATGAGGCGGATATTGGGCATCGTCTCAGCATTTGCCTATGTGAATGGGAGAAACCACAATCAGGACAGTCGTGTCGGTACGAGGGGACCAGGAAAGAATATCGTCTCCGCTGCATACTGGAACGTAGAAATAAAAGCAAAAAACTGATCTAAACTATCGTTTATGGGTGCTCCAGATTTGACTATTTGTACGGATTTTGATTTTCTAAACACAGGTCTTACGTGTGGAAGTACCTTATGAAGTCAAACTAATATACCGTATGGGGGAATATGAAAGAATTTGTGGTATCAGAAGAAACCATAAAGCTAGGACAAGGAGCGTGTACATACAGCCTTATTTTCCCGAGAAAATAGATACGGCTCTTAGACCACATCGATATTCACAATAGTAAAACGTGGAAAAATTCAATGTACTACAGAAAATTTCTGCATCTTAGATAGTGAAGACAGTGCTCGGGTGGAAGCCAGCGCCACATTACCTCCAAATCCGCCGTCAAAATTTGGAGTGGCTAATACATTCCACTATAGTGCAGAGCAGCTTTGCACCACCCATGGGATATTTGTGTTCGTTTTAGTTGACTGCATGTGGTTTTATGTAGCAGACTTCTTATAAGACGTAGGATGGGATCCTCCAGGTTGACTGTAATTAGCTTCCAACTTCTTACACTTTTTACTGTGTTAAATGGCTTTGGCCACTTGAAAGCAGAAGTGAACCAAAATGATTTTTCGTATTTCAACCATGCATTTCACAAGTTAGGGAGAGTTGATAAACGATGTAGCTCCATTTTTGCCTCCTGTGAACCCTCACTCCCCCCACATAGCCCGACGTGGCACGTAGCTTTTCCCCCTATTGATTTCCGATATTTGTACTGTTTTCTATTGTCATACTATCGTAAATTACATACGGAGATTATTAGCTAAATGACAAAGAAACATTCACATGCAGTTGTGTGTTCTGTACCTTATTTTAACTGTGACAAATAATATGAATAAGAAGCCATGTTGCTTGGAACACCCCCCCCCCCCCCGCCGCACGTAGCTCAGCGTTGCTTTCCAGCCTATCCCCTCTCCCCCCACCCCCAGAAGGGGCCACGTAGTTTATGGACGCTCCCTTATGATAATATATTTTGTTCCTTGAGTGAGAATACAGTTCAGAGTACTCCACAAGTGTCTTTTTTAGTCGTTTCCGTGCTTTAACTTGCTCGCAACAGCAGCACTTTCCCTGAAGTTCTAATTGTGGTGTCCACAATACGATATAGTCCGATGTGTACTTAATGCTAAGGAATATTGTATTTTATTATAAGGAGCGATATCATTCGGTAGCTCCCTGTTTTCCCGGCTTAAGCAGAGCAAGAATGTTTGTCATTTAAAGACCTTATGAAAAGTGACTCACGGGATATTCACGTAAAATACTCATTGCTCCGGCCGTTTCTGAATAAGGCGTAACAGGAATTGTGGAAATATGCCATCTAGGCAAATTGCTTTTACTGCTCTCAGGGATCTCATTGCTTACTATAGTTTCGCGATTAATATAAGAAAGGAATAATGAATTTCTTTTAATTGGTCATGGATTGCCATAAGACCATTTTCACGTTATGATAATTATCAAGATTTAAACCATAGTTAAATATGACGTGCTGTAGCAGAATGTTTCAGGTTAGGCCTGCAATTTTTCTGGTTCGTTGCTGCTTAAAGTCTCCAAAGAACTGGACATCCCTTGCAATTCGATTCAGTGAAGAAGGATTTTAGTTGTCAGGCACATTTCTTTCGTTGTCAAGGAACTGTTACCAGTTACTCAAAACAGGATCTAAAATTACCTCAAACGTATGCCAATCATCCGTCTTCGCTATGTCAGCATAGGATACACTCCCTTCAGTACACATGTGATATATTACAATTAACTGCTTCAATTATGTCAATACAGTGCTCGTAATTCTCTGATTCTGGTGGAAACCAACGAAACTGGGCATCAATTTTCTGGTATATCAATTTCAAAGATGCACAGTGAAAGCAATATACGTTACTGTACAACATTCCTTTAGTTAAAACAGTTTAGCGATGCTGATTGTGGGAAAGCATGATATTACAACCTTCGTGAGAGACAGGAATATGATTAGCGACCATGGTTGTCGTGCAAAAAGATGTTTCTCATCATCGGAAAAAATATGATTTACTTTCTTTAGGATCATAGTTCATACATTAGATAAATTTAACCGGAGATCAATAGAATTACAACAGTTTCTCACTATTATACAAAATTTTATTTCTTAAATCATCATAAAACTATGTTGCTATTGAACAAAACAGAAGTAACACGTTAGAAGTTTCGCCAAAGTAAATATAAAATTCTTTTAACGTGTCTGGAATTTGATACAATGAAATCACACTTAATTCGTCACATTTACACAATGGTGTGTTAACGACAACTATCCTGTGCAGATGTTTAGGAACTGCGGCATGCCTGAATGCCATCCGTCATATTCTACTGTTGTACTTCCTACTTATGAGTATTTCTTTGAACCAAAGTTTTGGCAGGAATAACGTTCTGCAGTACTGCATATCTTCTACCTAATTAAAATGGTTTGCTTTCCAATCTTCTACCCACAGTTGCATTGCCTCTCGTAAAATTATTGAGAAAAAGACGGGGTAATGACAATTTGACGTCAATACCCGATTCTAACGCGTATTTTGCAAGGGCGTTTGAGACTGCGTTTACCTCAAATTTTCTTTTGAAATATCCTCTTTCACTCTTTTGAATTCCCTCCGCATTATCGAAAATGATGTACACATCTCTGTTGAGCTTTGGAGATGACTGACTTAGCGAGTAACTGAGAATGACAACATGTGTAGTTTCTAAAGATTCACTTATTTTACAGCCTCCATAATCGCAAAAGCTTCTGCTGTTAAGATGGAAGCTGCAGGTAGGAAACAACTACCCACTCTCATATTCACTGATGAATCAAAATATTATGACCACCGGAAGATCGAATGCCATCTGGTAACGTTGCGCGTACCTCATGCGGTGAAAAAAATAATATCAGTGAAACAGAGAGGCAAGGGGAGTAATTCTAGTGACGAGTCGTGTGCAGAGGCGTACCAATAGAAAATGGCGCCTAGGGCAAACATTGAAGTTGCGCCCTTTCGTAAATTATTTAAATATAAATTAAGCAGATTAAATAAAACAATCATAAATCTTAGAAAAAATATTTACTTTCTGTTTTAGGAAAAAAAAATTATTTAATAGTATTAAACTTAAAATTGCTTTTTCCTTGCATCCTGGAACGCGAATAAATGAATATCATTTTCGAAATCTGTTTCTTTGGTGTCTTCCCGCTTAACACTGAGCAAAGTTATGTCGCATAACCTTTCTTGACACATTGTAGCCCTCAGATACGACAGTATTTAGTTTTAGTTTACTGATCGACCGCAACTTGCGATGGCTAATGCAATCGTAGCCATAATTTGAACTGAAATGCGCAGATTCTGAAAGTCGTTCTCATCTGCGTACTGAACAATGAATTCAAGAAGCTCTTCAGATTTTTTATGTTTACGTTTTTTCTTGTAAATACTAGCATTCAAACATTCCATATTTCTTCATATAACTGTTCTCCGTTTGCATCACAGTCATAGAAATCTCAAAATTCGTTAGACTTCTTCTTTAAATGGTCACAATCGTCAGTGCTATAAAACAGTTTTTAATATCTAGGAGACATATAAATCTAGCGTCGGTTTCATGTAGATGACTGAACCTTTCACTCATTTCACACTACGATCCAGCCATCCCTTCATAACTCATTCTAAATCTTCCTTCGCAGTCACCAGTGTTCCTCGTATACTATCCAGCCATACGTTTTTTCGCCTATTACATCTTTCAATCACTACATCTCATTCCTGGCAAAGATTGAAAACTTTCTGGAGTCCGTCATTAACTATCCTCTCTCCTTCATTAGTAAATTGGTCTAGGAAGGCTTTATATCCAAGGCAGCGTCGTGAAAATTCATGCTAGGATCCTGGAGCCACTTTTTAACCTTCAAGATATTTGATAATTGGCTTTACTGCTTCAATTTTTGTACTCCATCTTGTTCCAAACTCTGACTTTACAACCACAGCACGGAGTTCCTGGGTATTTCCCACCTCAGAGCAGAACGAGAAAAGAATGCATAAATAGTTTCAGTAGTTCCGAAAAACGTTATAGTATCCTACTTGGCTGTATGTACAGTACATCAACCAAACTGAGTTTACCGTAATTCATAAATATCGCCAGATTATTATTTCGTGAGCACCAGTTTTGTGCCAGCCTTCACAGCAGCGTTGTCATAACATTGTGAAAGACAATCCTGTATGTCCATACCGTCTTTCTCTAGCTACTTTAAGGATTTCACTCACTAGGCTTCCAGCGTACTTTCGACTCATCTGGATGAAACCGAGAAAAGTCTCCCTAAAGCAAACTGATTTCTTCTGAAAATTAACTTCTACGTATATCAATACTTGTGACATCTGCTCACAATGTGCATGGTCAGGATTAGAATCAAACATGAGATCATAGTATTTTGATTTGTGAATGTTTCACTATAAACTTTGCCGAACGGTGGTCGACATCAGATGAATGAACTCATTTTGAACATGAGGTGGAAAGTAATATGCGGTTTTAGGATGATTTTTAACTTGAGTAAGATATTCATGACAGGGTCAAATATCTCCAGAAGCTTTTTTAATCCAAGAAAATTACCAACATTATGGGATATGGATCTACCGCATGTACTCAGTGACTCTATAGCCTCGTAATGCAAGATTTTAAGTGGGAGAAATTTGATGAAGGACTCTCTTTAATACGTTACGCCACTTTTGTTTTTCTGCCTCGATCTAGGTTTAAAGTTCAGTGTCAATAATCCCTCTATTTGCTACAAAATTTCTTTCCGTTTCTTCTCATTGGGTGAAACCACCATGATTCTTCGCATATTAATGGGCAGTGAGCCATTCACGTGCCTTCCAGTGGGAAAATTTATCTTCGTGCTCTAATGAAGATAGATTATCTAATTTGAGAAGACAAGACAACAGATTCAAAAAGCAGATTTTTTTGGACAGGGAATAGACTAGCCATGAGCGAGTCACTTCTGCACCCAGGGCCGAGCTATGGGGAGGGCAACTGCCAGCAAACCTCACAAAGACATGGTAGAGCTTAATAAAATAAAACCTAGTGTCTTCTGAAACAACTTTTGTTCATACAAATGTTGTCTGTAGGTAGGAAAGGACCTTCAGTATTTGGAAAATATTTAGAATCCATTTTAATTATTTCTGTTTTTAGGCCATCTGTCAGAAATGATTTCCCAGTAAACATATAAAAAGATAGAATTCCAATATCTTGCTGTTTTTTTACTTCTGGTATCACATTAATTCGGTTTTCTACAGCATCCACCGTATCACCCCCAACATGTTTTCCTCCTACTAAACTACTAATGTTTTCTTCAAATTCTTCAGTAGCACTAGAACTGGTAGCCTCACTTCTTAGTCTCGTCAAACACAAAATTATCTAACGTTACATTCTCCTCGTCTTGTGTTAAATTAGTGTTGGATACCTTGGATTTTATTGTACATGTAGACATAGGCAGTTCCTTACAACATGTCGAACTTACAGTAGCGGACTTCTCGAAGTACTTACTGGAGATTTGTGCTACTTCCTCCTGCAAGTTTCGTTTTTTCGTCCTTCATCCCCACTCTCTTGTTTCATTGAAAACAATTATTTCATATTGTGTTAGTATGATTGCGAAGTGAATGAGGGTTTTAAAATAACCTGGAATAAATAAACAAATAATTATAGGTTGTTTTTCAAATAAATGAAAGGGAATTATGTTGCGTGCCACTCTGCACGACAGTAAACTACATAAAGCTTGGGTTAGGGCTGTATATATTGTATTTTTTTCGCTTTTTTAGCAGTTGTCCAGGATTCGTCACATTTTTTTTTTCTATCTCCAATAGTTACCCGAACCACTAGAATTCCACATCAGGTTTCGAAGGTTTCCGTCTCCAAGTTCATAATACTGTATTGTCACCAGACTGATTAAAGATTCTAAATTTTTAGCCTAATTTAGAAGTGGGTGAAAATTGAGTTGGCAGATTTGCCTCGAAGTTAGTTTCATAGTTAACTAGCTTAACTTGTATATATCTATGTATTAACTAAGCTGATAAAAAACGTCTTGAAAATACTAACCATCCACACTCAAAGCCTCTGAACGCGCCCCTGCGGAGGTATCTGCTTCGGTCGGTAAGCCACATAAAATGTGTTTTACTGTCCCTACTAACTATGTTTAGGTTTTCGCGTGTTATGTACTTACGATATTAATTATTACGATATTCAAATGAATTTCACTGTAAATAAACACAGTTCGATTCGAGATCATGTCACTTACGAATGTTAATATCGCGCATAGTACCTACTGTTGAAAATAGAATTTCAATAAATTAATGAACGTTGGTACTTACTGTAAAAATTTCAAATATATTTATTCAAAGCACTGTCGTTTACGGTAATTTAACTTATTATATCTAGTAGCTTGACAAATGCAATGTAAATAAAATGCACAACTGCGCCACGGCAATTAACCAATGGAGAAAGTGTGGCTTGTCTTATATCCTTATACCAAAACTTGCCAGATTAGGCGCGGGGCGGAGGCTGCTACTATTGGCCCATTCAAGGACATCTCGACAGAGCACGCGATGTACCTTCCGATCGTGTACCGGTTATTAAAAACTTACACGATTCGCTGTTTACTTATTACATGTCGCTCTTTCACGAAATCTCACCAGCCACGCTCGAGAATATTTGAATATAATTTTATTGTTCCTTTATTTTGATTTTTAAGTTTAATAATTTGCCTATTTTGCGCCCCCCTTTCAGCGGCGCCCAGGGCACGTGCCCTACCTGCCCCACCCTAGGTACGCCACTGGTCGTGTGGCAAACGAGGAAATCCACTGACATCAGTGACTTTGACAATGGACATATTGTTACGGCCCGGTGCCTGGGAACAAGGATCTCAGATAGCACGTAGCTTTCCTCCATATTGATTCCAGAAGACATTTTGCACTGTTTTCTCTTGTCAGACTATCGTAAATTACATACGGGGATAATTAAATGTATCTCATTTTAACTGTGTCAAATAATATGAAAGAAAAGCTACGTGGCTTGGCTTGGAAACCCCCCCCCCCCCCATGTAGCCCAACGTAGCTTTCCAGCCAACCCCCCCCCCAAAAAATAGAACGAGCCACGTAGTTTATGCAACAATCCCTAGGCTGTTCTGGTATCTAAGGAAAGTGGCTGAAAGACGGTAAATCACGAGTAGGAGACAAGGTTTTGGACGTCCAAGCCTCATCACAGAACATGGAGGTGGGAGGGTTCCCCGTTGTGTGGGGGAGGGGCAGAGTGAAATGCTGTTGGGGCTCCGCAGCAGACGGCTCCTTCATATTCCCATGTTGACCCAACGACATCGTCAATTACGATTGCAGTGGTATGAGATCGAGATTGGACCGCATATTAATTTAAACGTGTTGCCTCGTCGGATGAATCACGTTTCTTGTTACATCGGGTCGGTGGTGGTGTCAAGATACGCCACCTTCCAGGCGAACGAATGGCTGCTCGAAACATGCACCGCACAACGGCAGCAGGACCGAGAGGGCAGTATTATGCTATGGGTACATTTACCTGATTTTCCATGGAACCTGTGGCAGTGATCGTAGGCACCGTGACAGTTGCGGACTACGTGAAAATTATTGCGGACAAACTGCATCCCTTCATGCTTCATGTCTTCCACGACGGCGATGGCATCTTCCAAAAGATCAAATGTCCCTGTCACAAGGCCAAAATCGTGCTAAGTGGTTTGAGGAGATTTACAGTGAAGTCGTGTTGTGTTGGCCGCGACATTCGCCTGTTCTCAACCCGATATGACACATTTGGGACCCTATCGGGCACCCGATCCGCGCCCACACCGGTAATTTCAGGAAACGGTGAGACCTGTGAATAGACACCTGGTGCCAGATATCTCCAGAAACCTACCAAGGACTTGAAACCATGCCACCCAGAATCGTTGCTGGATTGCGTTCCGAAGGTAGACCTACACGCTATTAAGCAGGTGGTATTAATGTTTTGGCGCATCAGTTATAAAAAAAAAACATTGCTCCTATTCTGCTGAAGTTTGTCAGTATAAAGCAGCAGCACTGTTTTTAGTCCGTCAATTTCCCCCAGCCGCCAGTCTGCAAGAAGTTTAAACTCCTGAGTACAATGAGACTTAAGACAGGTTTTGTAAAAGATGTAAATGTATTTTTTTTTTTTTGTTTTTTTGAGGAATGTGCTTTTTTTTGACACTGTGGCTGAGTTTCTTCTATTGCTTTAATAAAGTGGAGCTGCGTAAAAGACATACCAACCAACTATTTTTCTCATTCGGTTCTGAACAGAACCTTTTCTATCTCCTTGTAGATTACAAAAACTGAACCTCGTTCGATTGATATGTGTAGAAATTCTGCTGTGGTGATTTTGCAACTCGGCGTCCAGCAAAATAAGGAAGAATGATTAATGCAATACCACCTTTGAACGAGAGTTTTCGTTGAATTTTTCTTGCGATAAAGCCTGTTCATATGCAACAGCAAACTTTATATGCCGAAGAAAATTTCGATATATAAATAAAACGCAACAGAACGCTGATTAATTAACTAAACCTATAATCAATGTAGGTTTTATTCCTGCTATCTGTTTTCACGAAAAACACAAAATAAACAATTGAGTAAAAGCATCTTAAATAAGGATGAAAGAGTGTCAGGATTGTTATAAAGAATCTAGTTCTAGAATCTGACATTGTGAGGGTTAGTGTCGATATTCCGAAGGACGACTAAAATGAATGTTAGCGACATGCGAGCTCGCGTGGGCTGCTCGCACACAAAAGCTGTTATCTGTTGAGCTCACTAACAGAATTAAATGGTTCTATACAACCAGTGAGAAAACAAAGTGCGTACACTTTTTCATGAGATAGTTCGCAAAAACCTGTAGGTTTACGGCAGTCCAGAAACACACAAATCCGTCTGGAAGATGAGACTCAATCCTCACAGCACTGAAATATCAGCCAGCGAATATAAAACTTTTTTTTTCTCGTCAAAAATACAACCTTTCATGACCAGAAACAACGGTATAAAAGCATTCTGTAAAATAAAATCGATTCTGCAGATTTCGATGCAGTCCTCAGAGTAAAAAGTTAAAAAAAACCTGCTCCTAAGTGTCTACGGAACACGGAAATACAAACAGTATCCTTAAAAATTAATTTAAACGAATGTAAACTGTAACATCGAATAAACTTGTTAAGTAAGACTGAAACATAGGAAATTTTAGTTTTTGTACATTCATGAACACTTTTGGGAAGGGCTTAGAGGAGCCTGCGGAAGAATCTTATAAAACCATACAGAATAATAGCTCACGTTTCAAAGCATACGAGACAAACAATGACACTTATTGTCGAAGAGGAGAACTGAATTTTAGTAAATAACAGAGTGTAATTGTTCGCAGATAGAGAAATTAGCTCAGAATAAGACTTTAAAGACTGCATTAAATCTGTTGAGAGATCTAAGTGAAAACTCTCCGATTCAACTGAGCCGTATTCACCTGTGTACCTAATAACTGGCAGATGATTCTTCAATATTTGATTGAAGATTTATTTTTTTAACTGGCACATCAAAAACTTGTTGCCCTATCTGTTCCTCATGAAAGGGTACAGAAAACCGAAGGTTGATTGGATTCTAAAGCATTGTGTCAGAGGTAGGACGGTCAGTTACTTTCCTCTGTGACCTGTAGCTTAACGTGGAATCGGAACCACGCAACGTCCTAGCGTAGCTCATATGATCAAACAACTCTTAAAAATTCCTGTCCCCGCCGGGATTTGAACATGGGACCGGAGCCAGAAACTTTTGAAAGCAGGCACAAAGCACCCCTAACCACCGAGATGCCATACCATTCCCGTATTTCAATACACGAACAGATAAAACTCACGATCTCCCGCCTGTGTGACTGCGCCCTCATACTGATCTGCGGAGGTACAACAGGCCCAGGATTTGAGCACGGAAGCACCATCCGACCTGTTACGTTTTTTAGGCTGTTTCTTGCAATTACCTAGGCAAACACTGGGACGGTCTCCGATCTCCGCCCCACACATTTCACAGACAGATGTCAATTCTTAACACCCCCTCCTCACCCTTAGATTTTTTTTTTTTGTAACTGCTTTACGTCTCTTTTTAACATCGAGGTCTTTAGAGACGGGAAAGGATGGGGCAAGGAATGGGAAGGAATTCGGCCATGGCCTTTTGAAGGAAGCATCCCGGCATTTGCCTGGAGTGATTTGGGGAAACCATGGAAAACCCAAATCTGGATGCCCGGACGGGGATTCGAACCGCCGTCCTCCCGAATGCGAGGCGAGAACGCTAACCGTTACACCTCCCCGCTCGGTCTCACCCTTAGAATAGTGCCACCAATCAGTCATTGAAGCAAGGGTGGTGGTCTTAAAGTACACAGCCTTAAAATTTAATGGTATTCTCTCGACAATAAAGGGGCCATATCAATCGTCTCTGAAATACGCTGTGTGTGTGTTTGGGAGGGGGGGGGGGGGCTAGGTGGAAGACTTGCGAACAAAACAAAATGAGGAAAAGACGGGGAGGCGGGGATCATCTATCTTGTGGTATAATACAGTGGTACGATTATAAGAAGATAAAATTTCATTACGTTAACAGATCTACGTCTGCATCAAAACTAATTTATGCTCTGTGAAAGCACATCTCTAACGGCGTGAGAGGAAAAAGAATACTTATGGCGCATGAAGAAAGAATGCATATGGGCACCAGCGTATCTGTTAGACTGTGGGAGAAGCATTCCAAGTTCACAGCCGAGCCAGCGAGTAAGGGGGCGTCCATTAATTACGTGAGGTGTTTTCCCGGAATTCCGCCCCCCCCCCTTTATGAATGGACCTCGCAACTTTGAGAACCTTTTTTATTTTATTTTTTTATAGGTCTCGTGCTCCCAAGGGAGGTTATACCTCCCCCCCCTAAAGTAGGTTTTTACCCTCCTAATATAGACTTTTGAGTCATTGGTAGACTTTTTTTTGCTCTATCATTCTACAACAATTTCAAAACCTGACGTGAAATTTCCGTTGACCCCCTCTCCCATTGGTGAAGTTTCACGAGATTTCGCTCACGTAATTAATGGACGCCCCCTAAGGCGCGTGACTATCCCATACCAAGCCCTTTATCAAGCCTGACACTTTCGTCACACCAGACATACGTGGTCTGAATATCAACTGTGAAGAATGACAGCAGAATTAAAATACAGGGGAAAGTCCGCTACTCTTAGCACCCAGGCCAGTTATTGCAGGCCATTACTGTTCGTATTTCGAAGCTTCTCTCCCTTCTCCGCCCTCCTTGCCCTATTGATCCACAGATTATTAGATTCCCAAAATAAAGTTGCGGAATTGCTACCCCTAATCCAACTCTGTCGTTGCAATCGCGATGTGCTTGCTTTCTCAAAAACAAATGGACTATTACATATTAAGAAGGTATACATACAAGTTATTTCCTCGGTATATAATTGTACGCAGCCAACTTCGTATGAAATTCTCTGCTAAGCTTGCCTAAATCTGGTCACCGCTGAAAGCAAATTTTTCCGGCCTAACATGTGAGCTTTGCTTAGCCCGCTGTATCCTTAGATTACTCAACGACATTTCGTTCAAGTTTTCGATATTAGGAATTCTGTAAAACAAAATAAACTATATCAGACAACATGTGCAAAAATCTACTGACACGCCAATTTCTATTCTGGCACACGAACACTACTTTACCCTTTCGAGACATCCAAGTACAAAGCATGACAGATTCCTTTGGAATCTTTAGAGCAGAGACTTTATTATCATGGTAAGAGGGGTAAGCTGGATGCCGAAAATTAGAAATGAAACTTGTCCTTATAAAGACTATACAGTTTCCAGATTTCGGAATGTAAGGACAATACTCTCACTTTTACTGGCACAATTGAGTTTCCATAAATGGTGTACAATGTGATGAGAACTTAAAAATTATCTTACAAATGTAACATCTTTTCTTCATATGTTGCCTGAAAGAAAAAGAACAAACAAAACTAGAGCACAAGTGGGTTTTGTTTGGCAAATCTACTGCGCTAACTTCCCCAACCCAAATTCTCGCATATGGACTATACAGAATGCAGGCTCATCTAGCAATTTAAGCATACTGATTAGTATTACACAACTTTGTTTTTTCAAAGCATTCAATAAACCACACCGGAAAACCTTGCCCCCACTGAAGTTAGTGTTAATTGGTATCTAGGGAGACTTTCCTTTAGCTTGACTGTCAAGGACACTTTCACCAATGCAGAATTACAAACGTTGAGCAGTTATTGGACGAAACCAACCAAAATTGCCGTATTAAACTAGAAAGACTACAAAAAAAAAAAAGTATAACTGTATAAATTTAATGAAAATTCGATTACCACGCGAATAATAATAGTGTTCACAAAAAGAAATATGTCTAACAACCAGTACGTTCTGTTTGAGAGCTATTGGGATTATTGACGTGAGACAGGGATTAGAATTTAAATTTCGTAAACTTTTGAGAATTTTGTAGGTTTTATGTTTTTGTGCGCCTGATCTTTAATCGCAAAGCAACCTCCAAAGGCCGAGATATACCTCTCCAATTAGGTAACTGAATACAAAACTGTACATCTATTAATTGCTGGAGTTTAAAGTTTCCTTTAACAGTCAGACCACATAAAGAATGGACACGCAGATGATATGCTGGCATCGCTGGTTGCGCCTTATAAGGTAGGCGACTTGTGGGACAAGGTCCTATGGCGGGGCCGACTTTGGCCGTCCTGGGCTGAATCACGCTGTTTCTCGCCAGCCTACACGCGGCCGCTATATGCCGGTCCGCCCACCGCGCGGCCTCGTATCCCCCGTCTGGCCTTATGCAGCAGCACTTCGTGGGCTTTAAAAAACTCTGACGTAGTCTGCAACGACGTGGGAGCTGCGCGAAACTCAAACTATACTTTGTCTATAATCTACTGTCTTCGACATTGTTACCCATCCTATACTTCGTCTCTTTAGTTTTGCCGATATTCAACTGATCTACCTTCAACTGCAAAGTCTTCACTATAGCCATCCATGCGGCTGATTAATTCGCTAATTGCTCGAGGACAATTTCTCTGTTCGCTTAAGATAATAATGAAAATCAAAACGACATTAAGTTCGGAAACGTAAGATACTAATCTATCATGAATACATAGTTTTGTTATATATATAATATAAAATATAGTCTTCGGCATTTTAGACCTTTCAGCTAACTCAAAGTTTTTATTCCATTGTACTTAGTATTGTATCACGCTTCGCTCACGTAATTGCGAGACGAACACAACACTTATGTTTGCATGTGGGGAAATACTGGTCTATGAGAACTTGTTGCATTATATTCAGCCTCAACCAAGACGTTATATTAGTTTCATCAAAACCTCTTGCCCCAAAGAGAACTTAATTCTTTATTATTGTTTACAAACGCTATTGCCTCAAGAGCAATTCATCAAGCGGATAAAGGAAAAAGGTAGAACTTTACAATACATTTTTACTATATTTTCACAAAAGCGCAGTTACGTTAAAAAGCAACCATTTGTAAGCTAAACACTATTAAAAAAAATACTTTCCAGGAAGCAAGGAGCTCATGCGCACTGACAGTACTGCTTCCTTTTATATAACAAAAAACGAACAAAAGTAAAATCCTCCATAAAAACTTTTTGAAGTTTTAACAACAAAAATTTTAAGACAGTTTCTCACAGTAATGAAATCAATGGTACGCATTAGAGTAAAAAACGAAAAATGAGTACTCATCCCACGGATCAATAAATAAGCCAAAAAATGGGTCTGATAGGAAAAGATTTTGAAAATTAACCCATTCCAGTTATTCTCTCTCATCAAACAACTGTCAAGAACAAAGCGTACACCAAAGACCAGGAGTATGAAATACTGAACTTGTCTGCGCTTGTATACGGGAATTATAGCAAAACTGTAATCGGAGCCAAAATAGTAATTTTCTTTTCCTTCTATCTGGGAAACACACATCAAACTTTCATCTACTCCAACATAGTTCATATTGTGTGCTCTCGTCAAATTCGGAAAAAAAAAAAAAAAAAAACGAACTGCAAAGCAACTTGACTAATCTGTGAAACATTAAAATCTAAAGCTATTTGGCAACTATGCTAATTTCAGTAGCGAGATATTTGTTGGTGCTAGAATTGTACATCTTTGGTTTCTAATTAAGTTGGGGACCTATATGCTAGGCAATCCCAGCCCAATCTATGGATCAATTCTGTGAAGCTTTCGAAAGAGATTGGCAAGCAATAAAAAAATCTACCAACTCTGTACTTCCTCAATACCGTCAATCTTGCGATACGGATGCCAAAACGACACAACAGTAGTTCACGTGTGGACGTATGAGAATTTTATTCGCTATTTCCTTTTCATGTTCTTTGCAATTCTTCAAAATTCGACCTACAAATCGCAGTCTAGAATTAGCTGTTGTGTGAAGAACCCATTTCATGTTGCTTAGCACAAATACTCCAGGGAGACTACCACGTAAATAACTGAACTGTTTACTTTGGATTATTTTTGTTAATGATGCATGTTACTTTGCACTTTATGCAATTTAGTTTAAATTTCCATGCATCGCACCATGCTGATACTACATCCAGATCGCGATGAATTTCTAGGCAACGCTCAGAATTCATTTCCCTAAAGATGACTGCATTATTAGTGAAAAATCTCAAATCGCTTGTGACGTTTCAGAGATCGTATATAAAAATTATGAAAAAAGTGCCCTCCTTGAGGGACGCTCAATGTAACATTAAATTAGAAGAGGCTTCTCCGTTAATAACGACATATTGCGACCCTCTAGTTAGAATATCTAACATTCATTCACAAATCTGATTCGATACGCCGCTAAATGGTGTTTGGGCTCTATAGTCGAAAGCTTTCTGGAAGAAGAAAGTTGCATCAGCATGTGAACCTGCACCAGAAACTTTCATTACATCATGCGAAAAAAATTCCAGTTGTGTTTCACAAGATCTGTTCTTCCTAAGTCCGTGTTAGTTCGATACATGCAATTCGATTTGGTAGAAAAACTTCATAATGTTCAAGTATACAGTATGTCAGAGATATGGGTAGGTAGTTAATATATCTTCGATCTTTCTTGAAAATTGGAATATCTGCGCGGTTTCCCAGTCCGAAGGTACATTTTTCCGTATATCAAACAAATTGTTGCGCATCTCGGGAACCCGCGCTTTCTCTACCCCCCTCCCCCCCACCTCACTTCAGAAGATATTGCTTTACAATATCTGTAGTATATATTCCTAACAAATACATCTCTGACGCCAATAGACGTTGAAAAATCGTTATGTTATTCAAATTTTAAGTAGAGAAAGAATTTTTAAATTCGGTGTTAAATACGTCATGGTTTTCGTTAACTTCATCAACGTCATATATTAGTAATGACATATTATCGTAACTACAACTAACTTTTCTCACGAACGCTCAAAATTTTCTTTGCGTTTCTCGTGAGGCCCTTAGAAACCGAACTGTTAACTACTTTTTTCTAATTCAGTGCGGTGTTCAATACATGAGCGTGGGTTTATTCTTTTTGCTTTTTGAATAACTTTTAAACTTCACGTGTACAACACGGTGTTTCGGGTCATGTATGTAGATACTTATATGTATATTCACGTATATTGTGCGTGTAAAACAAGTCTGCAACTTATTGTCACGATTTATTCGTAATACAGAAATAATGATTACTACACTCCTAGGTAAATTACCAACAATTATTAAACAAAAAATAATGCTGACGTTGAAAGAAAATTTTAATTATACGCAGAAGTATCTGTAAGATGCCTCAAACGATTTTAATAAATTACAATTCTTTAAAATGTGACTTACTGAAGTGCTCACAAAATTTAACTTCGTGTGTAGTCATTCTGCGAGAAAGATAACATATACTAATCACATTTAAATAACATTTCCTGCAGTAATTTTTCCAGCCTGGATATCTACATTTTGAATGTCTATAATACTTTCGCTATAGTGGGGTTACGCCCGTCGAGTACAGAAGCAGCAGGCAAGCCGGGTTTGTTGACTGCATCCGGCATTCCGCCGCTGTGGGAAACAACGCCCAATTCAAGAGCACAATGCAACTCAGCGGTCCATGGTAATTACGACCACCCCCCTCCCCCGAAGTTTGCTCACACATTGAATGACACGTCAACAGCACGAACTAACGGATCACTATATTTCACCAACATCGTAACAAAGTTATCATTAAAATAAATGCAGCGAAAGTAAAACTAGCAGAAACTATTATAACAAGTAGGGCATTATCCAAGATTGTATTCCCAGAGTCCTGTTCCATACCCATCTTAAAATAATTTCAGTCTTGTTGAAACGTGTTCCTACTAGAACATTCCAGTTCAATACTTTATTCTAAACTAGGTGAAGCAATTTAATGTTTGTGGACTGTATCTTAAAGTTCGACAGGCGAAAGGTGAAGGAACAAAAGCCGAGAGCGGGTGAGTCACCTCCGGCGCTGTCCGCCTCAAGGACAATGGTCCGGCCTCTCGGAAGCGACGACTAGGAACATCAGCTATCGCAATGTACACAGTAGCAGCTGTAAAGCTTCATGTCTTGCATCCTGGAAACGTTTCTTAATGCCTTCTGCGGGACTGGCTGAAATTCAGATTTCGCGACTGATAGTAGCTTTACATTAGCTAGTAATCACGTAGAAACATTAAGCAAAGATGGTTTAAGAGTAACTGATTTAATATATGGTAACTGTGGAAGAGAAGAGACTATTACATAGGCGGCTCATTACTAAAAACAATGTAATATTTTAAAGAGACAGGTATAATACGTTAATGTAACGTTGTAATCCATAAATGCTTACTGTAAATTATTTGCCTAAAACTAAATTGTTTTCCTTCAGGAGCCGGCGGATTTAAGTCACGCGGGAAGCTTCCCAATACCCAGTAGTTACAGTCATCTTTACACTTGTATTCTAGAACGCCAGCTATAAACTACGTTTTATGAGTAGAAGGAATCAAATGATATAAATCATGAATAGTTTCAAAATGGAGTTCTGCAATTGATGTTAATAGTTTCACATGATAATGATTGTCTATACGAAATAAATTTGGACTGGGGCAGTTTGGAAGAAAGGAAGCACGAATCTGTTTCGTACATATTATACCGATTGAATGATAACTTGCTGTTACAATATAAAATATGCCAAACTGGATATCAGAATTAGAGCAACTACGAAAAGGATGAATAAAGGGGGTACTAGAATTTAATTATTGAAAGTACTTCATATAATATAGTCTGCAACTGAATGAAACCTTAATTCGCTTAATTTACTTAACAACAGTTCGTATTCTGCAGTCACAAGGGTCTACTTCGTCATGTTCCCAATTCGTTACATAGACTAAGAAAGTAACATTCTTAAAACTACTGCTACATTCCGGCAAATACACCCGATCCCATTTCCACAGTAAATTTGATTTAAGCTTCGTCCAACTTTCTTTTTAGGGTGTCATCACCACTCGAGCAACGAAAGCTGTAACAATATAGTATCAGTTTCCCATTTATAACACCACTGAATGTGGGTCTTACATTTAGTTATATAACTCTAAAAATAAGAATTTTTGTGATTATATTATATCAATGTCTATTGCTGATTCCCATAAAACGACCCTTAAAATAACAATATATATCCTGTTATTACGTGTATACTGGTTGCTAACATTTGACGATCATTAGCTACGTAAAGATAAAAGAAGTCAATGTGTTCCTTGTGATTCGCAGTATTAGAAGTTCGTGAAGTTTCGGTCAATATACCAGTCTTTATAAGTTAAGATAGTACTTGAGCCTCGCAGTATCTATAGATTTCTCACGAGTGCAGAGTGAAAACTACAAAGAGAAAAGTCAATTCACTATATATGGTTAGTCGGAGATGAGCAGTAGGTAGTGAGCCTGGCGATGTAATTAGAGCGTAAAGAACACGAGCGGAGCGTGTCGTGGCTCCCTCGACCCCTCTCCACCACCTGTCGCTAGGTCGCGCCAGGCGGGAGTAAGTAAAGCAATCGATGCCGCCTGCGGCTCGAGGCGCAACGTCTGGCCCCAAACGAAGGAAGCGGAAGCACTGCGGCATTCAGCAGCTCTACGTCGAGATGGAGCATTATGGTGCGACTGGAGGCAGGGCAGTAACGTCTTGGGGACGGGTCACATTTTAAAAACCAACGTCGCTTGGTTTGCACGAAATATTTGAGTATGACCACAGAAAAACTTCTATTGCTCCTTGAGAGCTCTGGAGGGATAGTCGAAAAATATTTGGTTGATATTTACAGGTACAGCACCGCAGTCACAATCTCAAAGGCTCATTCTTTACACAAATCACTACAAAGATAGTCATTCGTTCGCACTGTCCTTAACGATTTTCACATTTTACATTGGTAGTTAAAAGCATTGACCCTCCCTATTTCACTTCACGTGATTTATGGACGCCCCCTATTTGTAGTTGGATACATTTCAGTGGATTTCTAACAGTTTGTAATTTTGGGGATTTATTTAAAACATGCTCCGATAATTTCTTACACTAATTTTAGGCCGCCTCTGGTGCTGGAAAAAATTCTCTTTGAATACATAGGTCTGGGTGGGCGAAGCTGCACGCAGATACTAGTAAGTTAATAAAATTGGGCTGCATTCGCACAATTATCTTCATAGAATCGAGCAAAAGTTCTATTTGTTTATTATTTTCTTTTCAAATTGTGGACTTTGTTGTCACACTCTCGTTTACATTACTGTAGTTACGAAAACCACACTTCTGCTGCGGATCGCGCAGTGAAAGTTACAGCGTGATAGATAGGTTTTCCGGTGAGTCAGTGGCTGCCTCAGGTTGCCTGTTCCACTTGACCGCCTACCACAACATTATAAAAAAATGCTAGCATGTAATTTATTTTAACTTAAATTCTCCCTTACAAAGATATTTTACATCTAAAAACATAAAATACCATTATTTATCGTAAAAAAGATTTTCATACATTAAATGCCAATTACACAAGTTCAGTATTCCTAGATGAGAAGAATTAGGAATAGTACTTACAAAATACGAGATGTCAATGACTGTAAACTACCACTAGATTTCAGGTAGCATATGGGAGTGGGAAAACTCTTTTGTAGGGAAGGGAGCCAGGAATTGGAAATACTTATAAATTTAAACACTAAAAAATTTGAGTACAATTCTTAAAATGTAAATTCAATCGGGTCAAGTGATCCATCGCAATTAAATAAAAAACCTGATAATTAATTTCATCGGACAGGAATGATATGTTTACCAACTGATTTTAAACAATATTAGGTGAATACATTTCGCAACATTGTTTGTTTCTTTACTTATTATTCAGTATATATCTATAGACTATTTAAAAAATGACACTCAGTTTCAAGTGGTGTTTTTTTAGCCCCAAAGATTTACCGCTATGGAAAATGATAATGCAGTATAAAGTAGACTAATTTTTTTTGGCAAGAACTTCATGCCCATACTTATATGAATTGCAGGAGAATCTTTTGTATAAAAAGTTTAGGTGGTATCATTAGAGGAAGGTTACAATGGAATTTTACAGAAAATACGATTTTTAAAAGTTTTTCATACCACTCCTAGTTTCAAACAGTATACCCACTCATCAAGATGTTGCTGTTCCACTGGTACGGCATTAAAGTTTTCTATTATTAATTTGAAAGTTTTTATTGAAAAGTTTAGAAATGAACACATTTCATTTATGAATATCATTTTCCTCTATTCTGCACCATACAATCAGACATTATTATTCCCATCTCTAGGAATATTTCACAGATGAGAAAACTGATATGTCATAAACACCATTTTATCAACAGTGAGGTCGATTTCATGATTTTAATAAGAAACAGCATCCAACAATAGTAATGATTTTCCTTAATGCAAACTGTTACATAACCTAAGGAAATAACCAGATTGATAGTGAGAAAAAAGGTTACGGTCACATTTCTCAGGATATAAAACATTATTCATCATATACACAAATCATAACAGTAAACATACAAAATGCCTGAAAATCTGTTGAAATTAAACATTCTTCAGAGGCAAAGATGTCAATCACACATATTTTAAATACTGATTGTATCAGCTCTCCAATTAGGGAGGTTGGTAGACTATCGCCGAAATAGCTCTTGGGTGTTCGTATTTCAATGGGTTAATTTACACATTCCAATTTAATTTTATTGGAAACAGGATTAGTTTTGAAGACAAAGCAGTTTCCAGTCAACTTTGCACAATCAGCCTCTCCACTATCTTCCTTCTTCCCACCAACTCTCTGGCACCACCCTTGTCCAATCCTCCCTTTTCTTCAGCACACACTGCTTCACTCCTCTTAGAACTTGATTTTCAACTTAGTAGTTATAATATAACAATTGATAAAATTCAGTTTACCTTGTATCCTTATACATTTGTATTCTAATGTTGGAAAATATTTATCTACTCCTTAGCGAGGATATTTGATTATTCTCACATTGAACATTTGTTTGAAAATCCCAAAGGTAAACTCGATGTGAAATGAAAGAAAAGATAATTTCAGCTGCTCACATATAAACACATTACAAAACTGTTCTTTCCACTAGATAAAAACTAACTGATTATCAGAGATCATGAGCATAATAATACTGCAGAAAGAAGAAACAAAACTTTCCGAAGCAGTTAGTGGTGCCATATTGGTCCAGGTTGTATTACAACTTAATTACTGCTTGAAAATAATGTATCTTGCGGTTGATTATCATAGTATTACGATGTCATTAGTCGGCAGGGAGCACGGTGGTAACAGAATACAATCTCCAGCAGAACCAATTAGTCATTAGAGCCAAGCATATTATCTTTCAGCTGGAAGGGAAGTCTTTATTTAGAGAATACAGCTAATCCATTCATTAGTCACTGATATATGCGCCAACCAGTATATAAGGGCATCGTTTTTGTGCCGTATTGACACTAAACATTTCCAAATTGGAGACAATACCACAATTTATGTGTTACTATCTGTTAAGATATAAGATCTTTACATAAGGTTTGAAGGTATGTATTCTCACTATTTCACACAGAGAACTTTTATGTGACAGCTGAGTACAAGCCCCCACTCATAACTGAACAGAGTAGTACTACCAATATCGGGCTGTAGGGCCTACCCACTTTTTGAGCCAATTTTTGGGTTACTGCTTGGGAAAAGCAGAACATTTTATTCAAAATCCAGTGAAAACCTATTTGTGATGAAGCACTTCAATTTGTTCCCCAAAACTTAATCATCCAATCATTTAAAAGTCGCATATTTCCAGTGGATATGTGAATAAGCTGTATGGGATTACAAGCTGTTGATGAAAATTAGATCCAGATTATAGTTTTTCCCCTTAAAGTTCAAGTCTAAAGTGTCTGCATATCATTTGCAGTGAAAATGTTGGAGAGATATGACAATACATCTCTATAGCTACTAAATAGCATTACAGAATGCAAGCAAGTCCTAATTTATTATTATTATCTTTTCCCTACCATATAGGTACTATTCCTAAACATTCTAAAACATCCATCCAAGCCTCATTGAGGATATGTGCTTTATCTACCCTTTAACAGTTACTGCTTGTTTCACTATAATATTAACAAACAAATCCCACATTCATCGTCTACAACACCTTCAAATCCTATAACCAATATCCACAATGTGGCACTCACACAATCACCATGTTCCAACCACTTTCCTGTCCAATATTATTGGATACAGTATCACAAATGTTTGATGATCATCACGCTCTGCAATCAAGTAGCAGTAAAGAAATTTTGCCAATTTAGTCCTTTTGTATACAACAAAACAATGCACAGAAAAGAAAATTGTTGAACGTGGCCACGAGTTTTTAAAACACCCCAATGGTAGTCAAATAGTGAAGACAAAAGATGTAACTTTCAGAATTCAACTAGTCTACTGAAATCTAAAAATCAATGAGTTCAATTCTATAATACACAATAATAGAGCAAGGACTACCCACCATGTATAATGACAACTGCAGAATGAAATCAAAATATATTGTCAGATACATGTTTACCTGGGAGGAGGGAATTCGAGTAGGAAAGAAGCAATGAGGTGGGACAGATTCAGAATTATAACTTTAATATTTAGTGCATTAACTAGTTTTATTATTTTTTTCTAACGAAAAATGTACACAAATACACCATGAAACGAAAAAAAATCTGTTAAATGTTATTTGTATCTTACTGACGTTCAATCTGCGAAATTTAACATGCCTAAAACAAGCTAACCGAGGACAAATACCAACTACAAAATAGTTTTGTATTCTGAAATTCATAAAAATTCTACATGTGCATATCACACTGTTTTTTTCATCCGGCCAAAAGGCTAATAGGAACATTAACATACAAAACTGCGACAATGAACGATTACAGAATTCGACCGATTAAGTTTACGAATATTTTGACCGTAAATACGCAACATCCAGGTTAAGTCTTCAAAAATGGTTGGTCCTAAAAGAATCGTCATTAAACTGCCACTTCAAACATCTAACGAACCTTCACAAGCTGTAAGTGACTACAAGTCCTACAGATTTAGTCCCATGCTTTCCTGCAGTGAAATATATATTAGTTTGCAAAACTGAACATTTTACTTACCGTCAGTTCGCTGGATATCCACAGTAGTTCCTGTTTCAATACCACAATCTGCGTCCTCCATTTCACTCGTTAAATATCACTATGTTCAATTTAAACGAAAGTTCATCACACCACTCCACCGGTTTGAATACACCTGAGCCACTATTAACTGCTGCGCGGACCAAAATGACAGTTATACCAAAGATTATACAAACGAAGCTTTGGCTCCGTTTTCAAATTTGTCAACGTTACCAGGGGTAACGTAAAGCCAAAGTTGAAATATGCGACACCTTACACAATTTTAAAAACTTTGATATGTTTCAGAAATAGGTTTTTGAAGGAAAAATAATGTTTCAGATGAAAATAATTTACAATGTCGATGAATATAACCACAGAGCGAGCCAGCGTTATAAATCAAACTTGAAATCAATATGCTTGACAGAAAGAGACTGTTTTTCCCATTTATTCAAGTCCAGTTCAGCATACACAATGATTTTCGGAAGGAAAAGATTTCAGACAACTGCCGTACGTTGATGAAAGTCGATCCATGATTGGCTTGGTGGCCAGAGATCTCAAAACTCGACAGACGAATGGCGTTCACTCTAAACCCGGGAAATTTAAATTGAAAAAATTTAAAATAGAGCTATTACAATACAATAAATACATTATCCATATATCCCAATATAAGAGACTGGTTCTGTAGGATGTGTAAGGGAGTTAATTTACAGCAAAATAATTACATACCAAAATAGATGTATACACCGGAAGATATACTGCCACAGAATAATATGTTCATTAACTATTTCAGCTATATTTACACAAGATGCTAGCAATCATTTTGAAGATACGTTTGAAAGAAATTTTTCTAGGGAATAGAAGAAGTTGTCGATTAAATTTAAGTCTACTTATATATGTTTCTTATAGTTAATTTACTTTTTCATAACTATTGATAACTTTCCAATTTTTTGTGAACGTGTTAGTTATTATTCATAGATTACTATATCATGTAAGAGCTACAGACACAGACCAAATACCGTCTTCAGTGTGAATTTAAATGTTTGACGCTTGATGTTTTATTTAAATAATGGCTGAAAAGTTTCTTTATCTCCATATACGATTATTTAAGATTATGAAAACTGGTTTTGAAACGGCCGGAGGAAGCAGAAGCTAAAGGATGAGTTGCATCCGCTAAAAGTGTCAGACTTTGAATGTTATTCAATACAGTACCCCTGTGTTAGTAAATGTAGAGATAACGTGTTTCCTTTAGTCTCTGTCCTTATAGCCGATACACACTTCTAACACAGCTACATCTGAATCAAAATGACCCACTTTATTTGAATGTAATGACGTATAAATAATTCTAAGCATCATCGATTTAAACTATTCATTGTTGACAATGGAAGAGCCAATATTATTAAGGTGTAACTGACTTTAGTACATTTCATTGAAATTGGGATGTAATACCCAAATAAAAATGAATGAACCTAATGATATTCAGGTTTACAATTCGTATAACATATTGTCGCATTGAAAGGAATTTCTCCTGATATTTCTGGAATGGGAATACTTGTCGATTCCAGTTGAGGTTTGTCGTTGTAATGTTGTCTCCGAAGATCCTTTATTCAGATAATCACATTTAAAAAAATAAAATAATTTATTCCAGCGTAGATGAAATTAATCACAAGTCATACTTATATCATTTGGTACTTTGAACGAAAGATTTCTTTTTTTATTGGATAACCACTTCATTTCAAAATAATTTAAAAACGATTTATTTAACTTTTTCTCTATGTGGAACTGTACTGTTCTTTGAATAGGAACTGAACATTTTATGACAACAATTTTATTTATTTATATATTTTTTTGAAAATTTTGTGGTACACTTTCATCAGAGGCTGTATCATATTATCCCAAGGCAAAGATAATCATTGAGGTGAAACGTCAAAATACGAAAATAAACACCAGCTAGAAGAGAATTTGCGTAATCTTTCTTAAATCTTTAAGTATTGGTACTCGTTAGTGAGAGATAAGAGAGAGAATAATTTCAATATTCGTCTAAAGTTAAAGTCTTTTTTGGTAATAATTTTTGTATTCATCTTCTTACCATCTGTTAACTGACATCAGCTTCCGAATCCATTATAATTTGTAAGTCACAGTGAACGAAGGATTTGTCTCTGTAGACTGCACTGATTTAGTTACGCAGGTAGTTGGTGGTTTTGAATACCGTTCAGAATTATTCGAAATAAATCATAACATAGTGACCATTTGTAATAAGGAAATATTATGCGTTTCAATGATAAAGAATTAGCAGAAGTAGGCACTGGACCATCTGAAATAGAAGGAAGACTCAATCACCGACGTTCAGCTAGCGGAAATTTCAGTCAGTCAGGTTAGTTTATTTTTAGATGCTATTTTTCAAACGTAAATTCTCAATATCCGATTCTCTGTAAAAAGTGTGTGATATGTATGTTTCTTTAAGGCTATGAAAATTGTTGGTAAATGAAATTGAGCAGGAGGAAGAATATTGAAGTACAGTGCTTCTATTATTATTATTATTAATTTTTTTTTACAGGATTCAAGGAAAGATGGTTCAAATTAAAATCAAATCTCCTGTTTTATTTTCGTATCAATGAACTTGGGAAAATCGATTATAAAGAGGTTAGTTTCCAGGTTGCAGGTAAACTTTTCATTAGATTCTATACGCTTCATTATTTTTTAACTATGGAATGGTAGAAAACACTGAATACCTATATTTAATGGCAGCATTTAGCATAAAATATACACTATTGCCTGGATTACCATAAACATTTGCAACAGTATTCAGTTATTGCATAATGCTTGGCCATTATGGAACTTCATCCTTTCAGTCTGAAATATTCTTCATACATTTCTTAGGCTTTATTGTTCAAGCAAAAATGTACACGAGATCCCAAAATAGTGTGAATGATATGTTAATTTACTGTATTAGTCAATCTGTAATAGCCATCTTAGTGTATTGTCATTTTGGGTCTACTGGCAATCTGGAGATTGTGATTCTGCAACAACAACATTCATTAATAACACCATAATGCTGCTTCAGTCAATTACAAGCTGTATTATTTTCAGGCTATAATTCTGTTCTAATACAGCCTGAATCATTATATTCAACACAGATTAGGTTTTAATACATCCTGGACCAGGATGACACTGTTAATTATTCTTTCAAAAATATTTTTAGTGGTGTCCTGTGCTTGACTACAGTACTATTATAATACTGCTTCCTCGTGGAATTGCGATCTTCAGTAATACTGATATCTCGACAATATGTTGCAGTTTCACTATCATACAAAAGAAAGCAGAATGTACATGAAATATTGGTAATATTGTGTTTATGAATGTTATGCGTCCTAGGATTATATCAACCTATCGTCTATTCAACAGTTTCATATTATCCCTGAGCAGCACTATCATAACCATTGTGCTGCAATTTGATGATTTATTCTAATGTAACCCACTGAGACAAAATTTTTGGTATCTGGCTTAGTTCTTGAGATATTGACTGTCAAAAATTAGTTATAGTTCCTTGTGCCTTTGGTGACTCTTTTCTTTGGTCCGAGCTGTATTTAAACCTAACCACAAATACAAAAAAAGGGGGGGGGGAGGGTAAAAACAACTATTGTGCATGTCCAGAGTGTATTTCCTCATGGCTTTGGTGAAATTTTTCTGGTCAAGTCTGCATTTCAAATTAACTGCTTTAATTTGGATATGGTATGTCTTGAGAGCTAAGTGAGATATTGAAAAAGTTTGTTATTTGCTTTCAAGTTGTCTCATCAAATTTCGTAAGGAGGGGTTACTGGAGATCACGATTCCACTAGAACTGGCGTCATAATACTGCAGTGTTCAAATGCAAGACTTCACTAAAATACTTTCGGTAGTACATTTAATGGTTTCTTGCTGGTCCAGGCTGTATTACAACCTTATTTATGCTTGAAAATAATGGTCCAGGCTGTATTACAACGAAACTACTGCTCACAAATAATACATCTTGTGATTGACTACAGAAGTATTATGAGGTCATTACTGAATGTTGTTGTAGCAAAATTGTGATCTCCAGTCGACCCCATTAGGATCCATTGTCAAATTTGGTTTTGATGAAATTTTTCGTGGTCCAGGTAACAGTTCAACCTAACCAATTTATTTTTGGAATACAATATTTTGAGATTCAGTGAAATGTATATAAAAAATGTATTCCTCACTTTCAATTTGTCTCATCAAGTTACATAAGAATCCTTCATCAAATTGAGCCTCTGTGGTTATTGTAGGATCCCCCTGTATTAATAAATCTATTAATACTGGTTACTCAATTATAAATGTAATTTCGTGAGCAGAGTTTGCTGGAATGTTAAACTGTACTAGTATCATAATGAGTTATGATATCTCATGCAGACTATTCTGTAGTGTGTTAGCGTATCTTTCTGCCTAATTTACTTATCTTCAACATATTGTGTGATTCTTCTGTTATCAACAGTAAAATAATATGTTCATCATCCATTTATTTTTTGAGGAGCCTGCAATAAAATAATTTGATGAGTACAATTCATTTGTAGGGGATTTTATGATACTGCTTCTAAACCTTCATCTAATATTTTGTCAAGTGATTATAGCTAGTGTTTGCTTTACAAAGCATTCTCTTCACAAACTTTCTGTTCACCACTGACTGTCAGCCCAGCACCTTTATCATTTCATGAGTTCACATCAGGTGCACTGCTTTATAACATTCAAACTCCAGTATCTAATAACAACAGTGTGGATCCACACTATCACACTACTCAAGAAATGATCTGGCAAAACTTTTGTAACAAGCTCCTTTACTTGTTTCATCTAGTAGATAAAATAGGTCTACTTTAAATCATTACCCTATAACTTCAATGTTCTCCTCCTAGTTCGGCTTACTATCGGCTGCCAATTCCAAATATTTAAGGGCTTCAGGAAGCAACTTCCTGTCTTATATAATCACACAAAATATTTACTTTTGTATTTACGTGTCTGATGATCAGGCTTTTTTGATATTATGTTCATTCCATACTAACATACGCAATTTCAAATCCTATCTAGATTCTTCTGCAGCTGTTCAAAATCCTATCTCAGTGTAATGCTGTTACATTGATACCAGTCTACTTTTTGACTGTGAATTAACAGCAAAATAGTTTATTAGAATAATTAACTACCACAGCTACAACACCTTGCTCAGTGGAACTTCTGTTCACACTCCCGTTTTCTACTCACACTTTTTACTACCTATTTAATTATAGTACTCTTGCTAAAATTTCATCCCAATTCACATCTCTCCAGCCATAATATTGTGCAAGAATACATCCTTAACAATAATGTTCTTACATTAATTTCAGGTGGCCTAATAGGTATAAGATATTTGCCCTTAAAATTGATGGAAGTTTTACTGGATTTGTTTTCATCAAATGAATAAGCTAGATGCTCCATGGATCAGATGCTGTTTTAAAACATATATTCAGTGATGAAGTAGAATGCCTGGCAAATTGTAACTCTGTCACCAGATTATAAGACCATAGAAATTTACTGGAATTAATTCCTAGTTTCATTAGTTCCCCATTACTGTACTACTACTTTATATTTTCTCTTCTCACCTCCCTGTTATATATAGTATGTGTGGTCTGCTCCTCAATTATTATTTTTTTAAATCTCTAATGACCTCAATCAGCCATATATACCTTCTTCCCTTCATTCTTCTTTTGCGACAAATGTTTCCTACATTCTTTTTTCTTTAAGTTGCTTCCACTTTCTACTGTACCAATGCCCTACTTCTGCACATTGAATGTTTCTAAATTATCTCTTCAATTCTGGAAACCCCTCCTTTATTGTTATTATGCCCATATTCTCCCTTGACCTTTGCCATTGTTATAATGATTACTTGTTCCCTTTATCATTTAAGGTCCATCATGGTAATCATCGTGTTTTATTAAGATGATGTCCAACATGTTCTATCACTTTACGCTTTGTACTTATAATTGTGTAAAGCCTCCGTTACTCACTAGATGTTAGCACCACTCCATTGTGTCGCTGATCAATGTTGCTTTCCAATATCATCACTCTCTTCTTTTCACTGAACTCTGAATATACAATTAAATGCTCCCCAGTAGTTTCATCTTGCTCATTCATTCTCCCAGCTGCTAGGATTTTATCATTTCCTTCTATTACCATATCACCGAGCGTGGTGGGGTAACGGCTAGCGTTCTGCTCTCGCATTCGGGAGGACGGCGGTTTGAATCCCCGTCCAGGCATCCAGATTTGGGTTTTCCATGGTTTCCCAAATCACTCCAGGCAAATGCCGGGATGCTTCCTTCAAAAGGCCATGGCCGAATTCCTTCCCATTCCTTGCCCCCCATCCTTTCCCATCTCTAAAGACCTCACTGTTAGAGAGACGTTAAGCAGATAAAAAAAATTACCATATCATCTTCAAATACTTGTGATCTCTAGCAGTCATTACTACTACATCAAATCGCTCTCTATCTCTGTGGTTCACTATGTAACCTTTTGGGAATTGGTGATCATCTTACTAACCAACACACCTTCATTTTACCAAGGCTCAGATCCAATAATATCTATGGTTTGTTTACCTGTTCTAAGCTAGTGAACTCATAATACATTTATTTTATTTATTTTTTATTTATTTATTTATCAATCTTGTTTCATGGATCCCTGCTGAGGAAGCACCTCTGGGATGTGAAACATGTCATGGTTAATATACATACATACAATATGAGTCATAATCATAGTAAAAAACAATTATATTTTATAAAGAAAAAATAAAGACAATAAAATAAACATAAATTTTTACAACTGTGATTTGCAAAAGTCATATTGAATACAATTAATTGTTTTGTTCAAATTCTTGAATGGAGTAGAAGGAGTTGCCAATAAGATAATCTCTCAGTTTTTCTTTAAATATATCTTTATTTTCTGCAAATTGTTTTATACCCTTGGGAAGTTTATTAAACAGATGTATACCAGAATAATTAACTCCTCTTTGTACTAATGACAGAGATGTTTGTGGTTTGTGCAAGTTATTTCTGCTTCTTGTATTGAGATTGTGTACCTGTGAATTAGAAGTAAACAGGTTACAATGATCCATGACAAAGCACATGAGAGAATATATATACTGAGAACTCATTGTAAGAACACTGAGTTGTGTGCAAGAAGTTCTTGGTTTTACCCTACACAACATCCTAATAGCTCTTTTTACTTTTACTTTTTTATTTTGTGAAGAGTTTCCCCAAAAAATTATGCCATATGACATTACTGAATGAAAATATGAGGAGTAAACCTGTTTCGTTAATTCTAGATCTGCAGTTAGAGAAAGTGTTCGTTTTGCAAAGGTAGCAATACTTAACATCTTCAGTAGTGAAGTGATATGTTCATGCCAACAGAGTTTCTCATCTATTTCAATACCAAGGAATTTTATACTCTTTGTTTCTAATATTGTGTTATTTTTATAGCTTACTTGTAAATCTGGCTGTGCATAATTTTTTGTTTTAAACCTAATATAATGTGTTTTTTCAAAATTTAGTTTTAATGAATTTGCCTTAAACCAATTTGCTACTTCACTAAGTACTTCATTTACATTAAATTCTAGATTGCTGTTTGGTGTTTTTCTCTCAGTCAGGTTAGTGTCATCTGCAAATAAAACACTCTTAACTTTGTCAGATAAGTTTCCAGGAAGGTCATTGATATACAACAAAAAGAGGAGGGGTCCTAGCACAGAACCTTGTGGAATTCCATGTTTTAATTTTTCCCAGTCTGATGAAGCATCTTTGTTTATTTTAGTATCAAAAATGGACACTTTTTGCATTTGACTTTCCATGTATGATCTAAACCATTTACCTGCGATTCCATAAATACCATAGTATTCCATTTTTTTCAAAAGTAGTTCATGATTTACACAGTCAAATGCTTTTGCAAGATCACAAAATATTCCTACAGGGCTCATTTTATTAAGTTCCTCAAAAGTGTTACTTAAAAATGAATATATAGCCATTTTTATAGATGATCCTTTTTGGAACCCAAATTGGGATTTAGTGAGGATATTATTTTGCGTAACATGTTTTATTACTCTACAATACATGACTTTTTCAAAAATCTTTGAGAATCCTGAAAGTAATGAAATGGGACGATAGTTATCTACACATGTTGGTTCTCCTTTTTTAAACAACGGTTTTACAACTGCATATTTTAGTCTATTTGGAAACACACCTTGAATTAACGATTCGTTACAAATGTGGGCAAGTACATGGTCGATACAATCTGAACATCTTTTTAGTAATTTACTTAAAATATTGTCATAGCTGGAAGATTATTAATAAATAATCATATATTTAGTTTTTGTGTATTTCCTTTCTTACCCGTACCTTTCTTTGCACATTTCCGTCAACTCCATTTTGTAAGCTTGTAATAGTGAGTTGTAATAAATTTACTTAAACCAGTTGTCTCTCCTGACATGATCATGTCCCTAACTGCTTGCAACAGGATTCTAACCTTAAAAAGAATAGCTTTTTATTAGCTGTTTTGAAGATTCTAATGCAAAAATTATAATCACAGTATAATTGAAATACATTTATCGAAATGAAAAAGGATGTAAATGTAAATATAAATAAAGAAAGGGACCAGTACTTACTACTTGCAATGGCAGGATGGCGTAGATACAGTAAAAACACATATGCACATAATATATAGAAACTTTTGTGTCTAAAACGTTCAACAGTAGAACATGGAATGCGTATATAGGGAGCTGGAAAAAAAATCTTATCAGTCATTGCTCACTGGTAATTACCTGTGAAGGCGGAGGAATATGGTGGTAGAAATTCAAAATAGGAACAACAAAATGAAAAGAGATTATGTCAAAATATCTGAGAGTTTCAAATAAAAATAAACATTGTGTTTCAAATTAAGAAAATAAATGCTTCAAATTAAAATAAACCAGACACTCATAACCTGTCTAAAACTTTACACATTCAGTCTACCCACCACACTTACATACATAATAAAAAAAACTCCATTGAAGTGTATGTTCACAAAATGGTAAAGAGATTTTATTAATGTGGTTGTATTTACAATTTACATTACCTCTTTGTACAT
Source organism: Vandiemenella viatica (assembly GCA_031002005.1). Taxonomy (NCBI): domain Eukaryota; kingdom Metazoa; phylum Arthropoda; class Insecta; order Orthoptera; family Morabidae; genus Vandiemenella; species Vandiemenella viatica. The sequence continues at coordinate 135,471,016 of JARYHS010011408.1, forward strand.
ATATTTGATGTCAGAGTGCAATTACCTTGAATTTTTTGTTTGCCATTTTCGATAATTTATTAAGAAATATTGTTTCAAAAAGGTACATAGAGTTTTCCATGAGTAAAATAAAGCATTTGGCAAGCATAATCCAGCTCTTTGAAGCATTAGTCCATGGCAACTTTCAGTGGAAACTATTTGTAACTCTTGAAGCTATAACTACCAAAGCGAGTGATTTCCACTGTGGGTTGTGTGTTGACTATGCAGTTGCTGTGGTTAAGTACACTGTATTATGGCAGCCCATGGACCCACTTTTAACTTAAATTTTAAATAAACAATGGGTTTTAGTTTAAGCTAAGTATTCAATGTCAAAATTTGGTAATAAATGCTATCCAGTGATACCTTATTCATTGTTGTATGCTTTAAATTGGTTGAGAAAAAGGGATATAATCATTTGTAAATCAGTTTTTAAACGTTTTAGTTTAAAATAAATTATTTATATATCACATTTTTTAAAAAAACGTTCTATGTCAAAAATTAAACAAAAATTTAAATGTAAACATTAATAATAGTAGGCAGTAGGTACTAATGATTCGGAAAAGGCACATTGGGAAAGCAGGAGAGAAGTAAGGGGGAGGAATGAAAAGAAGAGTGGAACTCTTATTTCAGATTGAGACGTGGTGGGTGCCTGGTACCCTGTATGGCCGGCTCCCACGTACTAAATCCAGAGGAACTGCTGCTGACAAGGAGGATTCTATAGTACAAACTGGGGACAGGAATTGTTACTATAGAGTTTTACCATGTGATAATCAATTTTGTATTAATAATTTTTGCATCTCACCATTTATCCTGGTTGGTAGCGAGACCACTCTATGAAAAGAACATTTGTTGCAAGTAAGCTGGTAAGTGACATGAGAAGTTTCACAAGTGGTACACCCTCCAAATGGAAAGGTCTCTACAGTGGTGGGATAGAAAAGGTGCTACTGACTGGTGTATGGTTAATACTACACTGAGTTTGTCATATGTATTTATCTATTTGTACTTACTATAATATTAACTAATATAGGTTTACAACTTGGCATGAGAATTTAGTTGTATAACATCATTGATGCACTTGCTATTAGATCAGAAATGTGACTCTTGACAGATCTCCCATTTCTCTCTCTCTCCCCTTCTGCTTCACTTGTGCTCTAACTTTGCATTCATATTGTGCTGGATGAAATTTGTAGCAAAAACACGGAACTTGGAGAATTTTGCTGCACCAAGCACATCGAATGAAACACCTGCATACAGGAACTTTTTTTGGAGGAATATATCTCATGCCATAATTAATTTGGCTCCATACCGCGCATGAGACAACATGGGGCAGAAATCTAAGTATTTTAAAGAGATTTTCTAGTGGGAAACAGAATAGAAGGGATGAAGATTGTATATCTTTTCAACCATAGTCAGGTCACATTACTTACACAAGAAATATAATCAAACATGGGACCTTCAGATTACCAGACCTGCTTTTGCTACCACCAAACTTGACTTGCTATTACCATACTATGGATCACATTGCAAGAGGCTGAATGTGGTTGGATTATAAGCCTTGGCCAAAAACATGTTTTCTGTTATTGGTTTGCCGACCTTATATAAATTTATGAATATTGCTCAACTTTTGATTATTTTTCACTGTCCGCTAGTCTCAAAGTCATGTCTCTCCTTGACTGTTGACCTTGAGTTCCTTGAAAACTAAGGAGTGTCAGCATAAATGCCTAACTCAGTTTTGTTGAAGCTGTTTGAAATTATTTGGCTGGCAGTCACGGGACTGTGAAAAATTTGCAAACTTGTATTTGGAAATTAAAAAAATATATATATTGAAATCAATGTACATGTGGTGGAAGGCCACGAGGGTTTACAATGGCTGGGCAACCTGTCTAACACTCCCTGCATCCATTGTGGGATGCATTCAGTAAGGGAACCATATGGAGTAACTGTTGGACATACTTGTGAATTTTTGGTAGCAGGTATAGTGTGGTGGTTCAGAATTGGAAGCAAAGTGATAACACAAGAGAAGAGCTTAGGATAATGACAATGACTCACAGTCAAGGGTGATATGTCAAACTTAGTTGTTGGTGAGAAAACATGACCTTCAGAAAGGAAGCTGAGTTTAGAGCCTAAAATAGAAAATGTATTTATTTTTAACTGGTTGGGAAACATTTTTGGAACCTGGAGATACAGTCTAAATTTTAAAGGGATTGGATGGGGAATGTTCAGCATCTCACCAGTATTTTTTTCCAGTCTCTGACAATCTTACCAACAAATTAAATAATTCGATTTCATCATGCCTGAAACCAATAAGCAGACAATATGCATAGTTTACAAGTTACCCATCAGGCATTTAGCACAATTCAAAAACTGTTGTTCTGTTGTCCAGTTGGGTGAGTGGTAATGCTCTGGCCTCGCATCTAGAAGAGCACAGATTTGAATCCCTGCTTGGCCATCCAGATTTCAGTATTCCAAGGTTTCCCATGATTACTTCAGGTGAATGCCAGGATAGTTCCTTCAGGCCATACCCAATTTCCTTCCTATACCTTGACCCCCAACCTCTCATGACCTCAATGTCAACGAGGTGTAAGGATATAAAAAGAAATCTACCTGTACAGGAAGGTTTTATATCAGAAGACAGCAGATCTAACCCTGAAAATATCTGGCAGCACACCTGTGAAGATTTCATTATAGTTGGATATTGTAAAATAGCTTTGATATCACTAACCAGCGCAGTTATTTTACTTACAAAATTGAATATTAAAGAAACTGAGCTAATTCCAAAAAGATGAAGCCCACATATGCAATGTTAGCCCGAATGCCTCAGTCAGACACCAAAACTATTTATTTAAATAACTGTATATGAATTTAAACTTTCACCAAAAATGAATTACAAAACTACAGTTTAAACTAATTAACTGAGCTTTCACCTATAAGCTCCATGATGAAGATGCAATTTTACCTTAACATAAGAATTACTTGAAGAACTGCTTTCAAATGTATATATGAATAATATTTCTCATTAACAGTAATCCTAGCAAATTAATTTATAAGTTTTAAATTAATTTATACAATAAAATTATGCCTGTATTGTAATATATTACAGTTTTAGAATGCAACCTCTTCATTAAACACAACCATAGGTCATGCAGTCTAAGGATGGCACACACTTTATTACTTGCATAAACCCCGCAGGGGCCTGGTACACAAGTGCCAGGTACGGGTTTGGCGAACCCGCAGTGCCCGAGCTGTAATCTTATGAGCGCCGCAAGTTTCCCACACCGTAAACTCCTAGCATGCTTCGGACTACCACCGTAAGGCACGACGGTATAACGTTGTGTGCCTAGGAGAACAGGGATCTTGGCTTAATCGTCCGGATTGCGAGGACCGTAGAAACCTCTATAAAAAAAAAAAACCTCAATCTCAAAGTGACTAACGTGCCGAGGAGGTGGATGGGTGGTGATGCAAACCACCCGCTAGCGTACAACCTCAGGGGCACCTGCCACACCCATGTTGTATTGGGCTTGGTGGTGTGATGTGAGGGCTCCATCACTTGATATTTAGTTCCTCTGAAGTCGTATGAGAAAATTCCAAGAAACCCAAAATCTTCCCTTTCTATCACCTCCTGCAGCTTGGGCATGCAGCAGGAGAAATGTCACTCCAACGCCCAAAAAAAGGTAAGTGGGCAAGGGTGGAAAGCCCTCCTCCTGCCTAGGAAACTAACAGTAACGGGAAGGGTTTTTCAATGGATAACACCTTCATTGTAATTACTAGGTTGGAGGGGTCTTTCGAGAAGGTCTCTCCATTTTACATACAGAAAGGTTTAGAGGGCATTGTAGGAACCTTAAAATCAGTTAAAAAGCTGAGGAACGGTACATTGCTGCTTGAAACATCAACTCACAAGCAGGTTGTCCTACTTCTTACGTCTGAGTGGCTCGGGGAGTTCGCAGTAAAATGCGAACCCCATAAAACTCTAAATTCAAGCAAAGGCGTGATCACCTGCCACAATCTAATTGATTTAGAGACCGAGGAACTCCTTAAGGTTCATCAGATAACGCGAAGAGTAAACGGCAGTCTGGAGATGACAACCACCTACGTCCTGACATTTGACACTCCAACATTGCCAAAAGACATCAAAGCAGGGTACAAAGCAGAACTCAATGTGTGTCTGTATGTACCGGACCCCATGTGCTGCTTCAAGTGCCAGCGGTTCGGTCATACGACGGCTACCTGCAAGGGCAACCCCACCTGTTTCGAAATGTGGAAAAGCTGCATATGAGCCAGGTAGTAGTTGTATCCTCCCACAGGTGTGTGTGTCAACTTCTCCAGGTCACATCCAGCCTAGAGCAGGGAGTGTTGAATGAATCTTGAAGAAAAACTATACAGGAGTTGAAGACGAAAGAGCGAATACTATACGGCAAAGCGAAGAAGCGGTACAACGCGCTGGTATCTACCATCTTTTCTACCAGATCCACAAAAACTGTCTCAACTCCTGTCAGGAAAGAAAGTGTTGCTACTCAGATGTCGACTGCAGACATGAGCACAAGTACAACATATTCATGTCAATGAAGTTGTGGTGTGAAGGCTACTAAGGTCATAACACCAAAGACCGCGGACGTCGGTAGCAACACATCTGCAACTTCGACCACTAAGACAGCAGGTTCTGCAATTCCACCAGCAGAAGTACAGCCATCTGCTACAGTAGTTGCCTCTGCTACAGAAGAAGCAGCAGCAGCACCTAGAACTGAAATAGTAACAACAAAGCCATCAGCTAGTAGCAGATGGCAAACAGTGCAGAAAGTTCGGGGTCCGAAATTCAAGCATATGGACACAACTGCATTTGTGAAGTCCCCTTCTGCTTCTCCCCCCAGATCCCCAGCTGGCAGGGAAAGGAGAGGGGGATGACCTCAGTGACACCTGAAAGACTCTGAGGCCTGCTCACAGTCAGAATCGTCTTCGGACCCTGAAGACGACGGAATGCTGGTGGATGAACCTGGTCCTGTTCCTCAGCAGTCATCATCAGAGGACCCAAACGTACCAGGGCGGATGAAGTTAAATAGGTAGGATGGCTCCCATACTTCAGTGGAACATCAACGGTTTTCAGGCTCACAAAGAGGAAGTCCAACTCTTAGTACGGTCTAATTCATTATGTCTGTTTACAGGAGACACATTTTAAGCCAGCACATGATCCAGTGCTAAGAGGGTATGACATATACAGAAAGGACAATACTGAGGGTGATCGAGGGAAGGGGTGAGTGGCTGTGTTTGTCCAAAACTCAGTCCACTTTGAACCTACTGCTCTCACCTCTGATCTACACGCAGTGGCAGTGAGGATACACGGTCCCATTAAACTGACGATATGCTCCATTTATCTAGCACCAAATGCGCCCGTCGATTATGACGACCTATTTGACATATTGCGGCAGCTTACATGGCCATTCCTCCTCCTAGGAGACTTCAACGCACATAGTGCGTTGTGGGGTTTGAACGCCGATTGCCCCAGAGGCCTAGTGGTTGGTAGATTAATGGAGCAGGAGAACATTTGTATCTTGAAAACAGGATAAATGACCCACTTCACCACTGCTTCTGGATCATCCTCTGCCATTGACCTTTCCTTGTGTTCTCCTTCAACTGTGGACTCCACGCAGTGGGAAGTGGATCACGACCTTCACGGAAGCAACCACTTCCCTATTTGGATTCACGTTGAGTGTGAACATGGAGGAGGCAATAACTGACGCAAATGAAACGTCAGTGGTGCAGATTGGCTGCTCTTCTGCCGTTCTGTACTACTTAACCACATGAGAGTATACACGAGAAGGTGAATCACTTCACTGAAGTGATTGACTTTGCAGCAGATGTTTCCATTCCGAAAAGCTCTGGAACACAGTGAAGGACTCCCGTCCCCTGGTGGAACGACTAATGTCATTCCACTGTTCAGGATCGCAGATGGGCGTTGCGTCACTTTAGGTTGTACCAAACATCTGACAACCTGGCAGATTTCCATATTGCCAGAGCTAAGGCAAGTTGAGTTAATAAGAAGAGCAAGGAAAGGTTATGGCAGAACTTTGTGAGCCCTATTAATTGTTCCACAAGTTCATCAAAAGTATGGGAGTCAATCCGTTGTATATCTGGAAGGTACTCCTGCCTGCCAGTATCTGGGTTACTGGATAAGCAACGTGTAGTTACTGATGAATGAAGCATAGCGTAGCTGATGGCAGAGAATTTTGCTGCTATCACTTCGTCTGCTGATTTGGACCTTCAGGCCCCGCAACGAAGAAATGCTGCTGAAAGGCACATGCTGTGCTTCGATTTGTCAGATACAGAGGCGTATAACAGCACGTTTTCATCCAAGAGCTGGAGTCTGCACATTAAACAGCGCCAATGACACCGCACCAGGGCCTGATATGATCCAGTACCAGATGCTGAAGCATCTTAGTAAAGATGCTAAAGAGTACCTTTTGGATATTTTTAACAATATCTGGACCAGAGGACACTTCCCTGACTCATGGAAAGAAGCAACTTTGATCCCTATTTTAAAACCTGGAAAGGATGAGTTGTTGCCTGGTAGTTATTGTACGAGGCATATTTTTTAAGTAAGTACCATTTTGTCACATCGTGGCTGCAGCGCTATGGTTGGCGTTCCGTGCAGGCGCACTGGGTACCTGCATCTCTTGCCTACACACTGACGCCATTACAGTCTAATTCTTCCTTGTTTACGTTGTTCACTGAGTGTTTAAGATGCCTCCGATAATCGTGATACCCGCCGATTGTGAAGTACAGGCTGTTATAAGATTTCTTTGTGCTAAAGGCCTAAAACCGATCAATATTCATCAAGAGATCTGTGCAGTTTACGGACAAGACATTATGAGTGATGGAATGGTGAGAAAGTGGGTGAGAGCATTTAAAGATGGCCACACAAATGTGCATGATGAACAAAGGAGTGGGCGTCCTTCGCTCGTTAATGAAAGTTTGGTGCAGAAAGTGGACAATAAGGTAAGAGAAAACAGACGCTTTACGATTTCCTCCTTGTGTGATGACTTTGCTAATGTTTCTCGTATTGTTATGTATGGCATTGTGACCGAGCACTTGAATTACCGAAAATTGTGCTCACGTTGGGTACCAAAAATGTTAACGGATGTGCACAAAACCAAACGTTTAGGCAGTGCATTGACTGTCCTTGAGCGGTACTACAATGATGGTGATGATTTCTTAAGCCAAATTGTTATGGACGATGAGACATGTGTGGCCTACGTCACACCTGAATCAAAGCAACAGTCCATGGAATGGCGGCATTCAGATTCACCCAAAAAAGTGAAGTTCAAGCAAACGATTTCTGCCTGGAAAATCACGTGCACAGTTTTTTGGGACAGAAAAGGAGTATTGCTTGTGGAATTTCTGCCTCTTAATGAGACAATCAATGCAGCAGCTTATTGTGAGACATTGAACAATCTGCGCCTTTCAATCCAGAACAAAAGACGTTGCAAGTTGAGCAAGGGCATCGTTTTGCTGCATGACAAGGCCCGTCCACATGTGGCTAATCAGACTAAAGATCTCATCACATTTTTTCGATGAGAAACTCTAGATCATCCTCCGTACAGCCCTGATCTAGCGCCCAGTGACTACCATCTGTTCCTGCACTTGAACAAACACCTGGCGGTCAGCGTCTTGAAGACAACAAAGTTAAAACAGTTGTGATGCAGTGGTTAACAAGTCAGGCGGCAGCAGACTTCTATTAGGAGGGTTTTCAAAAACTGGTACTACGTTATGACAAGTGCCTCAATATTGAAGGGAATTATATAGAAAAGTAGAGTGAGGTACAGGCTTTCATGTAAAAATAAAATTATTGGGATACATTTGCACGTTTTTTTTTAAATTTCAAAATGGTACTTACTTAAAAAACATGCCTCGTAGTATTACCCTGACAAGCTGCATGGGGAAGACCCTGGAGAGGATGGTGAATCGCTGCCTTGTCTGGTGTCTAGATTCCCAAAACCTCCTAATCTGCATTCAGTGTGGATTCAGAAAGTTCCATTCCACCTTGGACAACCTGATCCTATTGGAAGCGGCGATACAGGATGCGTTTATTCGTAGCTAACAACTGGTTGGTATTTTTTTTTAGATATCGAAAAGGCCTACAATACTACCTGGTGACATGTTATTTTAAAGCAGTTACATGAATGAGGTTTTAGGGGAAACTTGCCCCGTTTTTTTTAAATCATTTTTAATTGGACATTGCTTCCGGTACCGAGTCGGCACTGAAGTGTCAAATTTTTTTTATTCTGGAAAATGATGTGCCTCAACGGTCAGCTTTAAGTGTGACCCTTTATACAATTGCCATTAATTGCATTTCAGTAATAATAAGGAGTCCCATACGGTACTCCTTATACGTGGATGACTTTTTAATTTTTTGTACACTGTCCAGCCTGAGAAGCACAGAGCGGCAGCTGCATCTCGCACTGAACAGGCTGGATGAATGGCCAGCGCACACCGGTTTTTGTTTCTCTGCTGAGAAAACCTAGTGTGCACTTTTTACTCGTAGCAGCAGTCTTTTAGCTAAGACCCACCTCACCTTGAGGAACACCGTTTTAACTTTTGCGGAATCTGATCAGTTTTTGGGCCTCATTTTTGACAGGAGGCTAACTTGGCTGCCACATCTTAAGGATGTGAAAGCTGGAGCCTCAAAAGCTTTAAATGTTTTAAAATATCTGTGTGGCAGGTCATGGGGTGCTGATCGCTCCTGCCTGCTACAATTTTTAGAGCCTTTGTACGGTCGCAGTTGGAGTATCGTTGTATAGTATATGGTTCGGCATGGGGCAGTTATTTACACATTTTAGATAGTGTCCACTATGCGGGAATTCGGCTCGCCATGAGTGCGTACTGCACCAGTCCCATACCCAGCACCTGTGCTGAGTCTGGCGAGCCACCGCTTTCCATCCACCGGAACCTGCTCATGGTGCTACACTACATGCAAATTGCCACAACACTTGGCAGTCCCGTGTACAAGGTGGTTATTCACCCAAACTTTGAACAGCTATATACTAATCGGCCAAGAGAAACCAAACAATTTAGCTGCCGTACAAGGACTATTTTAGAATAGTGTGAGTTCGAGCTTCCCTCTTTTTATCACCAGGGTTGAAGTAAATCTCCCCCCTGGCTTTTAAAGAGGCCCAGAACAATTTTAGATTTTTTCTGGTATACCACTGACGAAGTTTTTATTAATGATTTTACAGATATTTTAAATCAGTATCATACTTTCACCCCGGTATACACGGATGAGTCTAAGCAGGCTAATGGAGTTGGCTGCTGCATCATGTACCCTTGAGCAACATACAAATACAAGATGGATAGCAGGTGCAGTATTTACACTTCCGAATCTTACCCCCTGGTAAAGTCGCTCCAGCATGTGAAGGTAAGTCGTGGCATGAAGTCCCTCAACTGTATCCAGGCGTTAGTAAACATGTACCAAGCAGACAGTTTGGTCCAGGACATCCAGGACACCCTCCTTTCCCTTCAATCCTATGGAAAGGAGGTATTATTTTGCTGGGTTCCAGGCCATGTGGGAATCAGGGGGAATGAGGCAGCAGATGAAGCTGCCAAGTTAGCCTGCAACAAGGTCAGAATTGACTTTTCCCTGGTCTGAAAGTCAGACCTTGCCTCGGCGGCGAAAAGGATTGTTTTTGATATATAAGAACGAAGTCTTTCTCGGCGTTGAGAATGTATAAACTGCTCTCGGGTGACTAGCCGAGTCAAGAGTGCGTTGCTAGACGATATTTCGGCGACTAGATCATTGCCGCCATCTTCTGGTGAAGTGCCGTGGGCAGCAGAAAGGCTAGTTCTTATAGCCTGCCAGGTGGCCCAGTGCGCGGGAGTGTTGAGCGCGTCCGTGATTGGTCGGCGTAGGCACCGCTCGGCCGCTGGAGTGGGGGGGGGGGGGTAGTGCTGGTGCGCCTAGCTGGTGCTCAGTTGAGTCAGGCGCCTCGCGTCATGAGGGCCTCGGCAGCGCCGCTGACGCATCGCTTCGATGACCGGCATCCAAGCATCACTGAGTTGGTACCCGCCGTCTCGGTTTACTAGGTTTGAGGCAAGACGAATTTCAACAGCTTCCGTGAGAATGCTGTCCCAGAAACCTCTAGCGTGCGCCAGTACTCTGGTGCTTTCAAAATCGAATCCGTGGCCCTGTTCGAGGCTGTGTTCTGCCACCGCTGACTTTTCCTTTTGCCCTAGACGAACATGCTCGGCACGTTCGTCTAGGGCAAAAGGAAAAGTCAGCGGTGGCAGAACACAGCCTCGAACATGGCCACGGATTCGATTTTGAAAGCACCAGAGTACTGGCGCACGCTAGAGGTTTCTGGGACAGCATTCTCACGGAAGCTGTTGAAATTCGTCTTGCCTCAAACCTAGTAAACCGAGACGGCAGGTACCAATTCAGTGATGCTTGGACGCCGGTCATCGAAGCGATGCGTCAGCGGCGCTGCCGAGGCCCGCACGACGCGAGGCGCCCGACTCAACTGAGCACCAGCTAGGCGCTCCGCTGGCTCACCCGGCCGACCAATCACGGACGCGCTCAACACTCCCGTGCACTGGGCCACCTGGCAGGCTATAAGAACTTGCCTTTCCGCTGCACACGGCACTTCACCAGAAGATGGCGGCAATGAATCTAGTCGCCGAAATATCGTGTAGCAATGCACTCTTGACTCGGCTAGTTACCCGAGAGCAGTTTATACATTGTTTTTGATGTTTGGCAGAGGCAGTGATTGGAGGTAGAGCATAATAAGCTCCGGCTGGTCAAACAAACTGTTCAGCCATGGAGCAGCTCCTTCCAGAGGGCGAGGGGCAATGAAGTTCTCCTTACTTGCCACCGTATAGAGCACTGTCCTCTGGCACATGGTTTTCTTCTCCGCCGAGAGGACCCACTGGAATGTATTGCTTGTGCTGTACCTTTGACGGTACGCTACATTTTAACTGATTGTGTATTGTTTTTAGGCTTAAGGGCAGACGTTGGCCTAGCCAACTGTGATATAACCGTACACTTTGTGGACTGATTATAAATATAAAGAATTCAATCCTTTTGTTTTCTGTTTATTATACACAACTTGTATTCCTCTAGGAACTACATCGGACTTCTGTAGTATTCGAAGATGCAAGGTTCTTCAGCAATGAATGATTTAAAAGCAACAGATCTGTCTCTATGTCACTAGCCTCTAAGTCTTGATTGATTTCTCATCTCCATAGCAAACTACGCTTCTTTTATTTAAGAATAAATATATTGATTTTTGTCTACTCTCAAGGAACAAAAATATAATTTTCCAATGAAATGTTTCTGTTCTGTCACATGCCTCCTTAAGTTTACCATGGCTTTGCTTAAAAAGATATTGGTAAACTTATAAAAGGAACCTTGCATCCCGTGATACCCATTTCTGTTCCTAGTAGAAATCTTACATAAAACATTCAAGAAACAAAAACATTACAGAAATTGTACACAAATTAAAGTCCTGTTGAGATTGACATTTTATATCTGGCGGGCCCCTTTACTGCCAGTCATTTCACTGTTTATTTAAGCTGGTTTGCCCTTTTACAGCTAACCATGCAGTATTATTAGTTTGTGTATTTATGGTCATTATAAAGCCATTGTTTTAGTGTTTTACTCAATTCTGTTGTCTGCATGGTCGACCTCTTTACACTCGACCATGCGCGTGGTATTTTAGTCAATATTTTTGTATTTTATTCTTTTGTCTTCTTGGCTGACCCCTTTACAGTTGGCCATGCAGGCGGTAGTTGAGTAGTTAACCCACATTGTCATTCCGTGTTTTCGCCAGGTCGCTAATGACCTAGACTACGCGCCCTAAAGCACCAAAAACAACAAACTTGCATAAACATTATTAAGTTGTGCTGTTCTGAACAGTTTTTTTGATTATAACAGTAGCAATAAAAATAACTATTCCAAAAATTTTACCCTTCAATATTCGATAATGAGGATAATGAAACCTCTGTTAGGCAATGAAAATAATGGAAGATAGGGAAAATAATTACTTACTTGGTACAAATGAAGGCAGGAGGGAAAAAACAAACACACTTCACAATATTTTGGTGAAAAAAAAAGAGGATCACATGTGTACACTTGATTCATGAACCAATAATTTGCAGGTGTGAGAGACGTTTTTTAAGTGAGTTGGTTAGCATATGATCATAAGTAGTCACAGTTAATCAAAAAGGTAACTTCAATAATTTTTAAAGTGTTACATTTTTGCCATTAAAAGTTAACCATCCAATAGTGGAACTTATGTTCATATATTGCAATAGATATTACTACAAGATGCTATGTACCATCACGTGAATCAATAATACATCTACCAAATGCCCTTCCGGTAATTGAGTTTTTACTGGGGTTCAACGTTTTCACCAGCTTCTCAAAAGTATTGGATTCTTCAAAATGTAGTGGAATCATGTTGGCAATGAAAAGGTTTACAATACATCGGTCCACACCAGCTTGGAATATGATGGTTCTGGTAGCTATGATGCCAAATTTTTTATTTATGTGTACTTTTATTAGCAGATGGTGATGAAAACAAATCAATTCTGCTGCTATCTACATCAGAAGAGGCCACAGCACTTGAAGGCTTTGAATTATTTTTCATTTTTCTTACAAGTTGGCTTCTTCAAACTGTTAATATTTGGATATATGCATTCTCTTCATATGTTGTTTAAGATTATTACGGCTAGAGACTTGAGCCTTGATTGTAGAAAGTTTAGGCAAACACAGTTTGAATTCTTAAATCAACTGTTATCCCAGTCTTGATTTAATTGCAACATAATCTCATAAATGTGCCCAAGGATTTTTAATATACTGGTTGCTATTGTTAGCACTGCTGCTTTCACTAACAGATTGAAGAACTTCGGTATTATTGACGTAGTCATGTAACGGATGACAGGTTAATTTATTTCACTAACGAACACCAAACCAATACTAACTAACAAGTGAAATTTTCCTGGCACTAAAAAAGATAGACTATAAAAATATCAAAATCAATCACTGATCAAATTAGAAACGAGCAGTGAGCACTGGTTGGAAGACGTAAAACAGAAACACTCCAAAACTCTAGCTTTCCTGCTTACACCCACGCCATGCTTAGCATAACAATTGTATATGCATCACACTCACATTTTGTATTACCTATTATTCGTTTGCCCACCGCCTTGTCGAAAGGACAAGCATGGCATGGGGCGCATTTCAATCAAACCAAATGACATCAACTACCAATGTAATGAACTAAATGATAGTTCAATTTAACAAAAGTTAAGAAGACCATTAACGATTTGTTAGGTTAACGTAAAAGTTAAGTTTTTGCAGTTTTGTTAACTTTGTTAGATGAACGATTAGTGGTGTTCTTCCCAGTTGTGAATATGATATTAGATTATTATATTTTAACAATTTATTAGTTTGGAAGAAAATGTTTCTGGTGGTACATCTCCATACAGTATTATGTATTTGTATTCATCCATATCCTGCACCATATTGCAGCTATTCATTCTTCCTTTCTGGATCCCTATTTTTCATATAGCTGAAGCAACACTTTTTGCATTTGCTCTAAATCCTATTTCTGAAATAATTTACTGCAATTTTTTTTTTTTAAACTAGCCATTGGGAGTTATTGTACTGGAAAACTCGAGTGTGCAGTATGAGTTGAGCACAGGAGTACCATTTTCATTTTCGTTAACATTCCGTGATGACCCTGACCGTAAGCACTATTTTTCTGGTCGTTCTGAGTCTCATATACAGCAATGGATAAGTGTGTTGAAGCAGGCATCGTAAGTATGCTATGTATTTTTTTACATTAGTTAGCTTGTAGATAATGGAAAGTAATTTTACTAAGATCACTTGATTACTTAATTAATTATGTAACAGTAATATTTGACAGCAAACTTAGTTTTGAAGATCATGTGGATAGAGTCATTACCAAACCTTTGCAACTTAGGGACTGATTGCAAAATTCTTTCCATTACAGTGTTTGAAATAATTAATGTATTCACAGTAACATCAAAATTTGTATATTCACCTATAATATGGTCACCGTACACATTAACACAAATTAAAAAAAATAGAAACTGGTCAGCAAAAGTTTGTCCAGAAACATGCATGGCATTTAGGACCACTTAGACCAATACCGTGATCACGTATATAACCACTTTGCTTCATACTTAAAAATTCCCTCACTAAAATCGTTTTAAGAACTTGATGTTGTCAATTAATGAAGTAAAACTAAACTCAGGAAAAACTCTGCACATTTGGTATATTTAAAAAAATGAGTTGGATGTTCTATTAATAATCTACAGAAAAGGAATCAACAGTTTTTTAAATTTCTGTCTGTCAGTTTTTACTGAAAGTGATTCACACAAAATCTATGAGGCAGATTTTGATGTGGTTTCATTACATGTACAGCCCATGGTCTCACGGGTAAATTAGGGCATATTTCATTCAGATATGATGTCAGAAAATGATAAATTAAAGAAGTTAGTGACAGAGTGACAGTCATTGAATGTGATTCACTTAAAAACTTCTGGTTGGATTGTGATGTAGTTTTGATTTCTGTTACAGCACATGGTCCTATGGGTAAAATAGGATTTGACTCGTGGGCAAAATATTTCTTTCAATTTTATGTGATAAATTTAAGATAATTCTTCATTGAACATTATTCACACAAAAACTACTGTTCTGATAGGGTTTTGATTAATTTAATGCCCGTGGTGTCATGGATAAAGTAGGATATGTTTCATATTGCAGTGGTGGTTGAGAAACGCATTTAAATTCTGAACAATACTGTGTAGTAAAATTATTGGTTTAAATTACATAGGAAAGGCATTTGGAAAAGTTGATGAGCAGGAGTTACTAACAGGTTAAACAAAAAACAGATTTCAATCTGCGGCAAGTGGACATTGTGATAACTCAGTTGCTTTAAAAAAAAACTAGGTATTTATAGTTTAACAGTACAGCAGCGTGCACATTGGTATTTAGTGGATTTATAGTTCTGTAGCAGAACAAGTGTGTAGAGGGTCTTGTAATGGCTCACTACAGTAGTTCCTAGGGATTGAGACAGATATCACCGAGGGTGGTGGGTGAACGGTTAATGTTCTGGCCTCACCTTCAGGAGGTGGCGGTTCGAATCCCCGTCCCGGCTTCCAGATTTGGGTTTTCCATGGTTTCCCTAAATTGTTCCAGGTGAATGCTGGGATGCTCCCTTCAAAAGGCCATGGCATATTCCTTCCCGTTCCTTGTCCCCAGTCCCATACCGCCTCTAATGACCTCGACGTCAACGAGGTGTAAAACCATAAAAAAGACAGATATCAGATCTTAAAATAGATTTGGACAGAGAGTAGCCAATTTTCTTAATTTAATCTTTGATTAACTCAAATGTAGTAGAATTTATTGGTACTATTCCAGGTTAGCAGTATACTATTGTAGTTAGTTATCAGGAATACAGTAAGTGTTGAGTGGGTAGTCTGGTTTAACTGTCCTAAATTAGAGTCTGGTAATTTAAAAAGGTACTCCATTCAATAATGATCTACCATTGTTCAATACCATATTTTAATCCATAATAGAGTATTGTTCTTGGTACTTTAAAATTTGTTTGGAAGGTACTTGTAGTATTTGGGAAAAATCGTGTCTGGAAAGTGTGGCACCTGTCGCAGGAATGTGAAGAATAGTGTGGGATGCAGTGGATGTAAAAAAGAGTTTAATTGGGGATGAAAGTATCAAGGTGATGGGCGTAAGAATCAGGGAGAGAGACGGAATGATCAGAGAGTTGTTGGAAAGAGTCAGAGCCCTTGAAGCTCATCCTGTGTAGGCTTCACCTGTGGAGGATAAGCCTGAGGAGACCTTACCTGTGGGGGCTCATTCTATAGTGGCAGAAAGTAGAGATGGTGGTCATGGAGAAGAGGTTGATAAGGATGGATGGGAGCTGATAACAGGTCATAGTGAAAAAATGGTGAACAGTATGAAGAAGCCAGACACTCGAGAAATTGTTGGTAAAATTGGTTTGATTTGTTACCAGAGTCAGGAGGGTGGAGCCTCATGTAAATGTAGGAGTAGGTAAGGTGCAGCAGGCCTTTAGAAATAGGGGTGTGCAAGGAAAGAATAGGAAGAAAAGGGTTCCACTGCTAGATAATATACCCTAGTCATGGAAGAGAGTGATCTGAAGGAGGCACAACACACTAGGGTGT
Source organism: Vandiemenella viatica (assembly GCA_031002005.1). Lineage (NCBI taxonomy): Eukaryota > Metazoa > Arthropoda > Insecta > Orthoptera > Morabidae > Vandiemenella > Vandiemenella viatica. The sequence continues at coordinate 135,487,243 of JARYHS010011408.1, forward strand.
AGCTCATGCAAGTTTTAAGTCACCATGACCAGCCGCAATTGAACCACGCTGTGAGACAGGTAAATCTGGAAACGAAGGTGCTGCTTGGGAACAGCTTTAGTTCTGTCGTTGGGGTTGTGCATGTTGAGACCATTTGCAGGTGGGGTTTAACTAGACATGGCCTACACCTAAATAGGAGGGGTGAGGGGGTGCTTTCTGAGTTGTTAGCTAAAGCTGTAAGGGAGCCCACTTCCAGTGATGACAGGGTCAGGACTGTGGCTTTTTTTAGATTAGGTAATCAAAGGGATACTGAGTGTAGATCCATAGTTAGAAAAATCACTAATACTAAAGAAATAGAAGAAGCTTTTGAAACAATAACAAAAAAAAAGGCCGGTGGCAGATCTGGGAAATCAAATGTTTTTGCTAAAAATATCACACAGCCAGTGATAAGAGTGTTACTGGTAAACTGTAGAATTATAATGAACAAGGGTAATGGAGTTTGCAAACCTAATTGAATGAACCTCAAGTAGTTATAGGAGTAGAGTCCTGGTTAAAAGGAGAAGTAGACAATGAGGTTTTCCTGATAGTTACAGAGTGTATCGCAGAGATAGAGGAGCAACTGGGGGAGAGATATTAATACTGGTTAGCAAAGACTATGTAAGGTTCTTTATTTTTTAGAAATATATTAAAATGTACTTTATCCACTTAAATATAATACTTTTAATTTACAGCGTGGGTATCGAAATAAATTCAGCGACGGAAAAAGAGGGATAAATGAAATGTACTGGTCTGATGCTGGAAACATAAGTAAAAGTAAATCAATATTAACAAAATCATACCACATGAACTTTAAAAATCAACTCCTTTGTCTTTATTACAATCTCAATACTAAATAAAACATCTTCTACTTATATTATATCTTTTGTTTTCCACTTAACAACCAATTACGAATTCATATTTCATGATGTTTATCATTACTCTAATTTCTCTGCCCTCAGGCTAATATTTTCCAATTACTAATGCCACCAGGATTCTTTGTGGCTTCTCCATCAAGCCTTTATCTTCCACCTCTTCTCTCAATACATTTTCTCTTCATACCAACTCATCCTCTACCAACAAAACCTTTACTTCAACTTTTTTCACCTGTTCGTTATTTGCCAAAGATCTTGTATATTTGTCTTGACATTCTGTGACCTTGGAACTTATAAATTCATTGTTAGTATTTACAATCAAAAATACTAAATAAAAAAAACAACTTTACTAATGTTAAAATCACAAAATGTGAGGTTGTGTACCTCACAACTACTACAGTTCACTGGTGTTCAGAGATTATTAATATGAGTTACTTGGAGTAGACTTCTTGGGAAATAAAAAAGAAAAAGTCGGGGTGTTGGCTGCATACTGTAGTGGAATAATGAACGATAAAGATGAGGCTCTTGGGGAGAAACTACATTCATATTCAGAGTTCAGAAGTGAGCATAGAATGGTCATTATTGGTGGGTATTTGAACTTACCAGGTGTCAACTGGGCAGGAAATAAGATTAATAACACAAAGGAACAGAATATGCAAATACATTAGTAAGGGAAGGAGGCTTTACACAGGTGGTTGAGCAGAAAACGAGGGGGTCCAGACATGTTTGATGTCTAACTAATAAAGCCTGATGATAACCTTATCGGATGTCAAGTAACTGAAGGAATAAATGACCACAATGCAGTTCTTATGGATATATGGGAATTCAGTAAACCAGTGGCCAGAATTGAAGGGGGAAATAGATACAGTTATAAAAAGGCACTAATTTTGGAACTGAAAAGATATTTCAGGGTTAATTTTATTAAATGGAAGAATGGGGCACAAGTACAGTTGAGACGAAGTGGGAAGAGTTCAAAGGAATAAAAAAAAAGTTGAAGAAATGTTTATTCCAAAACAGAAAATAAAGGGAAGTACAGAATCTACATACTATAACAGGGAAATGAGAAAGTTAAAGAGATTGGTGAGACGAGAACATGATAGAGTTCAGAAACAACAATTCAGTAGGGAATTCTTGAAACAACTACTAAGGAATTAATAATGTCAAAGAAACTGGCTAAGGATGAGTTTATGAAGAATATAATAGGTGCCAGGGGACCTCTTAACTGATGCAGCTAGAAATTTATATGGCTATATCAGAAAACTGAGGGGAAGAGAAAGTGTTGAGACAATTATAGACAAGGGTGGAGAAGAGGTAGCTGAGAATTTAAAAAAGGCAGAGTTATTAAGTAACTTGGTTCATTAAGACCATTAAGGAAAATAATTCAGGAACAGTAGGGGTTATATCAGAAAATGAGCCTATCTGCACTGATTAGAAAATTTGAAATTAAATATGAAAATATCATGAAGGAACTAAGGAATCTAAAAAAGTGTAAAGGGGCAGGTGTGGATAATGTTACTACAGATGTCTTTAAGGTATTAGAATGGGACATTTTACCTTATCTGGAAACATTATTTAAATTGAGTCTGGATACTTGTTGTTTACCAGATGACTGGAAAAGTACAATAGTAATTCTGGTGCATAAAGCAGGGGTGACAATTAGGATTGGAACATATAGGCTAATCAGCTTGACATCAGTGGTAGATAAATTAATGGAGAGATTAATATAAAACCATACCAGACATGTCTGTGTGGAACATAAGTGGTTTTTAAGTTGGCAAAATGGTTTTTAGACAAGAATATTCATATGAATCTCAGCTAGTAGGTTATATGCAAGATATTTCTGATGAAATGGACATGGAAGGTCAAGTTGTTAGTGTAGCACTAAATCTTTCAAATGCTTTTGACAGAGTGAGCCATAAAATGGTGCTAAATAAGGTAAAAACTTTTGGAGTTTATAAAAAGTTGATTTCTCGGTAGAAAAATTCCTAAAAGGTAGAAAGCAAAAAGTTAGGGTAGGAAATGCAGAATCAAAGGAAGTAGGAGTGAACATGGGAGTTCTACAGGGTAGTGTATTGGGACCATTGCTATTCGTTAGTATAATGAATGATTGTGTTAATGGTTTACTGTCAGAAGTTAGATTGTTTGCAGATGACATAATGTTGTATAAAATGATCAAAATGTTAGAAGACTGAAGACAGCTGCAGGGTGATCTAGATAGGATAACTAGTTGGGTGAGTCAACATGGGATGAAGATAAATGCAAAGAAGAGCCAGCTTATTAGGTACAAAGATAAAAGCTAAACATTGATTATGACTATAATATGGGGAAGGATCTACTTATTGAAGACTTGAAATGTAAATACCTTGGCATAAAATTTGATAGCAGACTTAACTGGGCAGGACACATTATACAGGTAGTAGGGAAAGGATTCAAAATCCTTCACCTGTTGGAAAGAGTGATAAAGGGATGCACTAGAGAAATAAGGGAATTGGGGTACAAAACTTTGGTCAAACAACCAAATATGGTGTAGTATGGGACCCGCATTTTGGATATCAAATACAGGAGTTGTAGTGGGTGTAGAGATGGGCTGCCAGATTTGTCTTCAGAAATTACTGCATAACAAAATCGGTAACTAATATTACAAAGGAGCTAGAGTGGGATTTATTGGAGGATAGAAGGAGGGTGAAGAGAGTCACAGGTGTGTACAAGGCTTATATTGGTGATGAAGCATGGAAATGTATGTGTGGGAAAATTAAGAATGGTGCATGGAATGGTAAAGATGACCATGACCACAAAATGGCACTTGATTTCAGGCATAAAGATGTGGGAAAATTTGCTTTTGTAGGAAAAGGTGTAAGGGATTGGAATAAATTGCCAAGAGAATTAATGAATAATTTACCAAAAACACTGAAAGAATTGAAAGTAAAGATTAGTTGAGGACAAATGTAGATTAGAAGAGGAAAGGAGAAAGATGGGTGTGTAGGGAGATTGCCACCAGAGCATGCGCTACATTGTAATTTTATCAATTATTATTATTAAGTATTGTATTTGAGAAAACTGGGAAATTTGTCAAATTATTTTCATTTTAGATGAGTGTGATTAACAAAAAGTATCCTGGTTGGATGTTGATGGGGTTTAGATTATTGTATAGTCTGTGGTGACATGGGTAACATGAGAATGTTTCATTTTGATGCGACTTTGGAAAATTATGAAATATTAGTATCAGTTTTTGTTGAACATAATTGACTCAAATTAATTTTGATCGGGTTTTGATTAATGTACAGCCCATGTTTGCACAAGTAAATTATGATATGTGACAAGCCCGGGGCCCCATTTTCGAAGAAATGGGGAAGGAGGAGTCGGAGGAGTAACACCTTGTAAAAAAACCTTGGGTCAACTGGCTCCGATTGATAGCACCATGTGAGGGCCCCTTACCAGGGTAACGGTGAAGACCACAATGGCAGCGACAGTAGGGAAGGAGACCTCCAGAACGGTGGAGCTGGCGGAAGAGGCGGCCTAGTACCCAAGGCACTAATGTGGGCACAACTTGCTGCCTTGCAAGATTGGTAGGGGACTACCTAAGGCTAAGGGAGTTAACCCTAACAGAAAATCCTCTTTAGCGTTAGGCCTAGCAAGCCAACAAAAAGAGTAATTGGAAATAGCTTTCAAAACCAAAAAGAGCCTCAGAATGAATACAAGGAAGACTCCCTTTATGTATAGTTCGGCTAGGAGTGATGGTCAAAAACCTGATGATAAGCACAATTATACAGAAAGGAAAAATACCATTAGAAGGAACAAAACCAGAATTGGAACACTAAATATCATGACACTGACAGCTAAGTGTGAAGAACTTGTGGACATCATGGAAAGAAGGTAGATAGAAATCTTAGGACTGAGTGAAACAAAGTGGAAAGGGAGGGGATCGAAATTGCTGAGGAGGGGGTACAAGCTGTATTGGCCTGGTAACTAGAAAGAATCCCAAAATGGGGTTGCATTTATCGTCAGTAACAACGTTGATGCAGTGACAGACATAGAATATGTTAGTGATAGAATAATTAAGTTACACCAAAAATCTAAGAAAAACACCCTCACCGTAATACAGGTATATGCTCCTCAAGCTGGTTGTTCACAAGAAGAGAAAGATAATTTCCTCGCAGACCTTGAGGAACACATTGAGAAAGATAACATTATTATCATGGGGGATTTGAATGGCCAAGTTGGCATGGATAGAACTGGATATGAAAATGTGATAGGACCATTTGGCTTTGGAGATAGGAACAAAGAAGGGAAAGACTTCCTAGATTTTTGTCTGAGGAACAGCCTCATCATAAAAAATACACACTTTAGGAAACAGGCCAGCCACAAAGTCACTAGATATAGTTGGGATGGACAACAGAAGTCTGTCATAGACTTTATAGTCTCTGATCGAGAAGCAGGGGCCTGCATCACAGATGTGAAAGTATTACCCGGGGAAAATGTAGGCAGCGACCATCATCTGTCAATTGCTAATCTGAGAAATGTTGGAGTAGAGAAACTAAAAACAAGGAAGAAGCCTAAGATAAAAATTTGTGAACTGAAGAATCCAGAAAAACAGGCAGAGAATATGTGATCTCGTACCCAAAAGTGAAATAGGATCGGCAGACGATGAATGGAAAATGTTTCAAGAGGCCCTTCTAAACACAGCAGCCGAAGTAGCTGGCAAAACTAGTTTGAGAGTGAAAGATAAAGAAACACCCTGGTGGAATACCACTGTCAAAAGTGCTATAAAAGGAAGAAACATAGTCAAAAGAGAAAGGGACCAAGAAAACCAGAAGGATCAGGGAAGAAGCGAAGATAAACTAAGGGAACTAGACCAGTCTTACAGGGAACTGAAACTAAAAGTCAAGAAAATCATAAAAGAAGAAAAAGAAAAGAACTGGGTAGAATTTACAAAGAAAATAGAGGAGGATGGCCGGAGCAATAAGAAACTGTTGTACAATCTGGTAAAATCCAAAAGGAACACATTTGAACCTATCAAGGCCCTGGATAAAGAAGATGAAACAATTATCTGGAAAGGAGATGAAGTAAGGGAAGAGATGAGGAAATATTTTGACCATCTGTACAATGGAAATGGAGCAACAAGCAAAGAAAAAAGCAGCCCAGGAACAGAAGACCAAGGTGGAAATACAGAATCCCCTCTGACATGGTCAGAAGTTGAAAAAGCCTGAAAAGCATGGCTGAAGGAAAATCACCAGGCCTAGATGAAGTAAATGCAGATATGATCAAAGCAGCAGGAACCTATGGACTGGGTATATAGAGTAATGAAAACCATCTGGAAAGAAGGAAAAGTCCCCTCTGATTGGACAGAGGGAATCATAGTGCCAATATTTAAAAAGGGTAGCCGAAGAAAATGTAACAATTACAGAGGAATAACTCTTCTATCCCATGGACTGAAGCTAATGGAGAAAATTATAGAAGGCAGTGTAACGTAACCATGAACGTTACGGTTATATTTGGAGTGGATAGTGTAATCTGAGAGGTATGTAAGGTCTTTGGCGGTGGGCAAGCGCCGAGCGCGGTGAGTGGGGAGTCAGTGATTGTCAGTGGTAACGTACGGAACAGCCGGCGGGAGCGGAAGGTTTACGGCAGTGTGTTTTATCCCGGGAATACATCGTACGGCCGCTTGGCGTGTGTTCCGTACTAAAGAACACTGTGGGATGTGTGCTAAAGTATATGTTGGACTATGAAGGTTCTTCCGAGTGACCTGATTCAATATAAACTGTGTTTAGTAAACTACTGCAGAATCGGACTATGGCGATTGTTTGTTAATTAGTTTCGAGAATTGTGCTCACTGCTTATTTATCCTTTTGACTGTACTTGAATCTGCTATCTTCGGTGACGAAGAAACATTAGTATTATTGTCTGGTGGCATGCTTGTTGACTGTGTAGTCTCAGAGGAATAAATCTACGAAAACTAGTACGCATATGTGTTCTTCTTCTGTGACTTTAATTAACCAATTAGCATAGCCGAAAGACTGGCGACCGCACGGCAAAACGAACCTTTAATTAAAAGAGTAATTAGTGGTGGAAGAAAACTTAAGAAAAATCGTGTTAGGAAGTGTAGCTGCTCAATTGCTTCAACGAACTTTTAACTATACAAACACGAATAGCGTGAGTACACGTTACATGGCTCAACGTGACAGGACAAGTTGCAGTTAAAATTGTTAAGGACGGACAGTGCTTAATAAAAAAAAAAAAAAAAAAAAAGTGCTGGAAATAATAAGCAGTGAGTAGAGCGGGAAGACAACAATCGGCGATGGTACGGCTACTTCGAGGCGGCGAGTGCACAACAATGTAATAAACGAGAGGACCCGAGCTTTCACGATCGGAACCGAACAACGCAGTCTGACGGGAAGCCTCACCAGAGCAACAACTCGACACCGGGGCAACGCGGTACAGCGGAGAGACGCGACAGCGGAACAACGCGGGCACGCAGAAGCGGCGCGGCGTCATTGCGGTCGACGGCAGCGCGGTCAGCAACTGAGATTCTTCGAAAGGGAAGTGCGAACAATTTTTTTAATTAAAGAAAGACACAAACTGACATTAAAATAAAAAATAAAAATATACCGTTTCGATTGGAATCACATTTCCGCGGTAGTAATTATTTCTTTTGCATTAATGAATCTTCAAATGAGCTACTGACTATGCGGATTGCAAATTTTATGCATGCAAGCTTAATGTTATTCTGATTTGGGGCAAGTTCTGTCAGTTTCTGTTAACGAATTAATTTGTAGATTTTTTTGTTGATTTTCCAAAGAAGTGCAAGATTTATTTTTCAGTCTTTGTAAAAGCACAAACCGGCACGAATAATTCGCGATTTTTTTAAGAAAAAAAATTAATTATTATTATTTTTGCATATTGAGTAACAGAGGTTTTTTTTACCTTTTCTTTCGTTAACTTATTAAAGTTGAAATGCCGGACAACTGTGGTAGATTTGCCTAGCAAATCATTTTAAAAAAAAAAAAAAAAAAAAAAAAAAATATTTTAGAGTTTCCGTAATTTTTTTGGTCATTGATAGTAGTGTATGTATTCAATTGAAAGTGTATTTTATGACATGCAGTGGCGTAGCTAGGTCAACAAGGGCCCCGGTGCAAAAAATTTATTTTGGGCCCTCAGGCCAGACGGGCGACCTTTTTTTTGCCTTGTGTACTGGTAGGGGCCCCCTGAACTGAGGATGGGGGCCCTTGAATTGTTCTTTAGGGGCCCCTGAGCAGTGGGCAGTGGTTGGGGCTCCACTTAGTGAGGGGCTCCTGTGTTCTCGGGGGCCGCTCAGCTGACGGGTAGAGCTAAAAAAAAAAAAAAAAAAAAAAAAAAGGTCGCCAGTTTGAAGGCTCGTGGGCCCTCTAAACTGCGCTTGAGGGCCCCTAGAGGTGCGCTTAGGGGCCCCTTGAGGTATGCTTGGGGGCCCCCTGAGCGTGAGGGCCCCGGTGCACTGCACCGCCTAGCCCCATAGTAGCTACGCCCCTGATGACATGGTGTATATCTTGTTTGGTAGTTAAGAGATTTGGAAACAGAATTTTACCTTTTTTTGTGCTAATGTATACTGGCGTATTCTGTTTGCTGGATTGACGGCATTGGTTACTTCTTGTCTTTTCTACAACGGAAGATTGAATTTATTGTGTGAAATAATTTCGTAATATGGCATCTGAGGTAGAGGGTGGTGTGAATGGAGAGATGGTGCTGGGAGGTGAGTCCCTTGGTGACGCACCCAGTGTAGGCATTAATCATTCCTCCCTTACTGTGTCTAATCATTTACAGTCGATGACGAGTTTTGCTAGTGAATCAGAAGTTGACAAGTCAAGAGAAGTGGTTAGGGAAAGTAATGAGGCGTCCATGTCGGAAATGTTTTGTGCTTTCCAGGGACAATTTGTCATGTCAATTCAGTCCTTTCTGGAAGCTAAATTCAATGAAAACAAGATTTCACTTGAATCCAAATTAAATGAAAATAGTATTTCACTTGAATCCAAATTAAATGAAAATAGTATTTCACTTGAATCCAAATTAAATGAAAATAGTATTTCACTTGAATCCAGATTAAATGAATCACTTGAATCCAAATTAAATGAAAATAGTATTTCACTTGAATCCAAATTAAATGAATCACTTGCATACAAATTAAATGAAAATAGTATTTTGCTTGAATCTAAATTAAATGAAAATAAGGAGAGTATCGAATGTCTTCGGGATGCTTTTGAATCGCGACTAGGGCAATTTAGGGAAGAATTGACACAATATAGGGAACTTTGTGCACAACAAACTGCTGAAATATCTTGTAAATTGACTCAGTATCGTTCAGACTGCGAACAAGTAACTAGGGTTTTGCACCAAAATATGGAATCCCTAAAGAAAACAGTCGAGCTTATAGAAGATAACCATGATGAAAGACTGTCGAAGGTGGAGACTTTAGGAGAAACCCTTACCGAAAAATACACGGTAGTAAAAGAAGAAGTTGACCATTTAACAGTCGGCGTAGAGAAATTGTCGTGTCAGGTGGAAAAGGTTAAGGCGTCTACTGCAGTGTGGGTGAATGAAAAGTTACAGTTACAAGAGAAGCAAATTGAAAAAAGTCTAAAGTTACGGGTTCCACAAGTTGTGCGAGAAGAGGTTGTCAAATGTCAAATCTTGCCAAATGTGAATGCGCTCACTGCGTGCATGGTAGAAGAGAAAGTAGACTGGGAGGACTTTTGTGATAATGGGGGGATACACCCAGTTGATTTTGTGAAGAAGTTTGAAAATTTTGGGCCGTTCTGTATGGCCGTAGAAAGAAAGAAGATAGAAATGTTCAGTAAACATATCAAGGGGAATGCCCGAATGTGGGGAGAACGGGCTGCAGATAATTGCGAGACGTTTGAGGAGTTTAAGTCAGCTTTTTTGGAACATTTCTGGTCCATCGACCGGCAAATTGCTGTTCGGCGGAATTTAATGATGGGAAAACCATACTCGCCGGGTGGTGGCACTCAGCAAAATTTTTTCTTGAAGTGTGTTAATTTTTGTAAACATTTAAGTTCACCATTTAGTGAAGGGGAATATGTGCGGATGATTAGTGCACGTTTGCCCGAGTCGACACAGCTTGTATTTGTCAGTCACAATATAGGTACCATTGACGAGGCGGTAAAGATGTTGGGTCGGCTGGACGAACAAGAGAAAAGTATAAGAGCAAAAGAATATGGGGTGAGGACACCCACACATTACGCGGAGAAATCGCAATCGGAGGGGGACAGAAGTAATTCACATCAGCAGCAGGAGAGCTACAATCATTTTGATAACAGGAATCGAGGGGGATACAATAACCGCGGGCAAAGAGTAGGATTTAGAGGTGAACATAAGGGACCAACTGGAGACCATTGGCCCCGAGGAGAGTCAGTAAATCAGGTGCAGGTGGCCGTGGTGGAGAGTGCACCACAGGTAAACTAGTGCCTGTCACTGCTTCAGCCTCAGCGGGGACAGGAGACGATACGAGGCTATCAAAAGAAGAACCAGAAGACAATACGAAGGGGGGAGATGAAGATGAGATTTCTAATGAACCAATTACAAACGATCAAGGAGAGGAAAGAGTGATCTGGATGAATGTAGGAGATTATGCTAAACTGTTCATCGCTAAAGCGCGCATTCATGAGGAGGAGAGTGACGACTCGTCAGAAGAGTGGTCAAGTTGGAAGGAGATAAGGTGGTTCGGACAAGAAAAGGCAAAGATAATTTCAGAACTAACTTATAGATCAAATGGAAGAGAAACTGGGAATAAAAATGATGTTTGTGAGCCAGAAGAGCAGGAGAAGACTTGTGTAACTGACGACAAAATTGTTAAGAAAGATACTGTAGTAAAAGAAGAAATGAGGTCAGTAGAAGAAGATGGAAGACAGCGAGAAGCAGTCCTTGAGGTGAAAGAAACAGTTCAGGAGAAACCTGAAACTTTGCCGGAAGGGAACCTCGAAGTGAGACATTGTATGATGGTAAATGAGAACTATCCATTATGTAAAGACACAAAACAGAAGGTAATTAATGGGAAGAAAGAGACTAGGCAGAACAGAGAATACTATGTAAAGCCAGAAGAATGGTATTTGCTGAAAGGAGAAAGTTGGAAGAGGCACAGGAAGAAGTTGCGGTTATATGATGAAGCAAAGAATGTAAATAAGAAGAAAGGAGGAGGAAGAGAAGAGAGTTGGAAGAAGCGTAAGAAGAAGCGGGGTTTAATGCTGTTTGGTGAAGGAAGGAATATTGTAAAGAAAAAGAAGTAGGTACATTAGGTAGAGAGGGTGAGGTACAGTCTTCAGTTGCCTCACTGCGCATGATGGAAACATCCATGCATAAATGCCTTAGCGTTATGGTAGGTTTAGGTTTTTCAGGTTGTTTGGTCATCACAATTATTTCTTCTATGGTATTGTACAGTTGTTGTATCAAATGTCTTTTGAGGTTGTGCGCAGATTAGCGACCCGCACACGGTTTGTTTTGGTGCAGGCACCGGATAGAGGGGCCCACCTCACAGCACTGTCGCATCTACCGCACCTCCAAGCTTTAAGTGTTGCCATGATTTAAGTAAGTTTTCAGTAGTTTCTTGTAACAATCAATCGCAGTCACAATTAGAATGTGTAAGAGGCTGTGTCAATAAGTTAGTGGGGTAAGGACTTTTGGGTAGTTGGGTACAGATTGGTGACCCACGTAGTATTAATACACAGTTGCGGAAGGCATTCTTGCTGGTTTGTGTTTCCCAGTAATTTTAGCCCCGAGGCTGGACAATGTACTTAGAAGTGCGGTTTTCCCTTTCATTAAAGTGTTAAGATGATTTAAGTGTGGCGCAGCGTAATGTCAGTTTGCGTCTTTCCGCGTGTGGAGTGATCAGTGTTGGTGTACAACAGTCAGTGAATGAGGCACCTGCCTGAGCAGGGCACACTGTCAGTGCACTGTCGAAGTAAACAAGGCACGATTCAGTGCATGTGTCATACATCAGAAAAAAAAAGAGAGGAAAAATTGTTGTCAAAATATATTGTAACTCAATTTGTAATTTCTTGGTTATATGTCATGGATCTAAGCAAGGACATATGGACATTGAAAGGTTTGATGATTTGTTTCATGCAGTTTCAGACTGTGTGTGTTATTCTTAATGTGTATGTAATTATGTTAGTCTAAGGATAAGCAAGCAGCCACCCAGACTTCCCTTTATGTTTGGTAAACATTTAATCTTGTATTTTTTTGTAAATGTTTCTATGTATATGTGAACAAGTGTGGTTTGTGATGACAAAAGTCGGTGCTTTGTCAATGCCGACTTTTGCCACATTGTAACGGTGGGGGTGTAACGTAACCATGAACGTTACGGTTATATTTGGAGTGGATAGTGTAATCTGAGAGGTATGTAAGGTCTTTGGCGGTGGGCAAGCGCCGAGCGCGGTGAGTGGGGAGTCAGTGATTGTCAGTGGTAACGTACGGAACAGCCGGCGGGAGCGGAAGGTTTACGGCAGTGTGTTTATCCCGGGAATACATCGTACGGCCGCTTGGCGTGTGTTCCGTACTAAAGAACACTGTGGGATGTGTGCTAAAGTATATGTTGGACTATGAAGGTTCTTCCGAGTGACCTGATTCAATATAAACTGTGTTTAGTAAACTACTGCAGAATCGGACTATGGCGATTGTTTGTTAATTAGTTTCGAGAATTGTGCTCACTGCTTATTTATCCTTTTGACTGTACTTGAATCTGCTATCTTCGGTGACGAAGAAACATTAGTATTATTGTCTGGTGGCATGCTTGTTGACTGTGTAGTCTCAGAGGAATAAATCTACGAAAACTAGTACGCATATGTGTTCTTCTTCTGTGACTTTAATTAACCAATTAGCATAGCCGAAAGACTGGCGACCGCACGGCAAAACGAACCTTTAATTAAAAGAGTAATTAGTGGTGGAAGAAAGCTTAAGAAAAATCGTGTTAGGAAGTGTAGCTGCTCAATTGCTTCAACGAACTTTTAACTATACAAACACGAATAGCGTGAGTACACGTTACAGCAGGCTGAGGAAATTCATTGAACTACAGCTTGAAGAAGAGCAGTATGGATTTAGACCTAACATATCAACAACAGATCTCATCTTCACTACTCGTATGATCATGGAAAAACATTGGAAGAGGGGAAGAGATGTCATATTTATTTTCTTAGATATTGAAAAGGCCTATGACAGCATACCTAGGGATAAACTTTGGGAATGTCTGACCAAACAGAAGGTACCAACAGACTTGATCACCAAAGTTAGAATGTTTTATGAGAGCTGCCAAAGCTGCATTCAAATTGAGGACTCCTATTCGGTCTGGTTTGTGACTACCAAAGGTGTTCAGCAAGGTAGCGCATTAACACCGCTGTTGTTCAGCATTGTAATGGACGAAATTATGAAGAGAGTAAAACAGCAACTCATCCCTGATGACTTTAAATCATTTGCAGATAATGTTCTGATTAGGGGATATACAGAAGAGGAAGTGCAACAGAAACTGAACCTGTGGAATAAGCATTTTAAGGAATTTGGCCTTAAAATAAGCCACACAAAACCAGTGGTTATGGCTGTCAGCAGACAGAATATGAAGCCTGTTATCTATCTGGATGGCGAACAATTGAATCATGTGGATAATTTTCAGTTACTTGCCAGTAAAGTGAGCTCTGAAAGTCGATCCCAGAATGAAATTACCAATAGGGTACAAAAAGGATCAAGTTAGACACCTTTTGTGGGACAATCATGTACCAATTACATCCAAAATGGCACTGTTACCAGTTAAAACGTATAGCCTGGAAGTATGCACCACTACCAACAGAGATGAAAACAGACTCCAGACGGCTGAGATGAAGTTCCTGAGATCAATGGTCCAGAAAACCAGAAGAGACAAGATCAGGAATGAAGTGATCCGCAAACAAATCCCAGTCAGTGAAACCCTCCAAGGAAAAATTGCCAATGCAAGATTGAAATGACTAGGACACGTCAAGCGGATGGACCCTACAAGATCACCGAGGATATGGCTGGAAAAAGAATTGGATGGTAAAAGACCAAGAGGCCAGCCCAGAAGGAGATGTACTGATCTTATGAAATTTGACCTACAGGATAAAGGTGTACAATGGTCCAAAATCCAAGAAGAGGAAACATACTTGGACAGGCAAAAGTGGAAAGCGCTCTTACACTGCACCCGGGAAACTGGAGACGGAAGAAGATGATGATGACATTTGGATTTAGGTGGAAAAATGAGAAATTGTGAATAATTTTTTGTTGAATTTGAATATTAGAAAAATTACTGGTTGGATTTTGATGGAGTTTGATTTAATTAATAGACTGTGATCCAGTGGCAAAATATGTTTCATTTATATAATTTTTTTGGTGAATGCAATTTACAAGAAAACTACTGGCAGGACTTTGATAAAGATACAGCCCATGGTTCTGCATGTAAAATATGGTATTATTAAACATCTCACTGTAAGTCATTGCAGATAGAAGGTTGCAATTAGTTAGTCCTTTCACAGCTAAAATATGATACTTCTATAACTTTTCAGTGATAGTAGTTGGTGGAGTAACAACACCATCAACACACATTTTACTTGACTTTTTATTCCACCAAAATACTCATGAAAACATGCACAAACCAGGCAATACAATTCATCCAAATATTATAAGTACATTACTGATACATCTGACATGGTGTCCTGTTAGAATATTTCTGAGTGAACTCGCCTACCACAAACTGTAGCACTAGATCTGTCAAAGGGGTTTGACAGAGTGAGCCATAAAATGGTAGTAAATAAGATAAAAAGTATTGGAGTGGATGAGAAAATGATTTGCTGGGTAGAAGAATTTTTAAAAGGTAGAAAAAAGAAAGTTAGGGTAGGAAATGTAATATCAAAAGAAGCGAAAGTAAAAATGGGAGTGCCACAGGGTAATGTATTGGGACCATTGCTATTAATTGTTCTAATGAATAATTGTGTTGATTGTTTATTATCTGAAATTAGATTGCTTGCAGATGACATAATGCTGTATAAAAGAATCAAAACGATAGAGGATTGTAAACAGTTGCAGGGTGATCTGGACAGGATATCTAGTTGGGTTGGTAAACATGGGATGAAGATAAATGCAAAGAAGAGTCAGCTTATTAGATACACAAATAAAAAACAAAAGGTTAATTATGAATATAAGGTGGGGAAAGAATTTCTTGCTGAAGACTTGAAATGTAAATATCTTGGCATTACTTTTGATAACAAGCTTAACTGGGCTGGACACATTGGACAGGTGGTAGGAAAAGTTTTCAAAGTTCTGCACTTGTTGGAGAGAGTGATGAAGGGATGTACGGGAGAAGTAAAGGAATTGGGTTACAAAACTTTGGTGAGACCATTGCTCGAATATGGTAGTGTAGTATGGGACCCTCATTTTACGTATCAAATACAGGAGTTGGAGAGGGAACAAAGAAGGGCTGCTAGATTTGTTTCTGGAAATTATCGCAGAATGCAATCAGTGACGGATATGATAAAGTAGCTGAAATGGGATTCATTGCAAGACAGGAGGAGGATGAGGAGGGTCATGGGAGTGTACAGGGTGTATACTGGCGATGAGTTATGGAAAGATATTGGAGTAGGTATGAAAAGTAGTTCATGGAAGGGAAAAGATGACCATGACCACGAGCTGGCACTTTATTTCAGGTACAAGGGTGTGGGAAGATTCTCTTTTTTAGGTAAGGGTGTCAAGGCTTGGAATAATTTACCAAAAACGTTGAAAGAATTTAAAGATAAAATTTGTAGACGGCAAATGTAGGTGGGTGCAGGATAGGGGGAAGATGGGGGTGTAGGGAAATTGCCACCGAAGTCTGTGCTCCATTGCAATTAAATTAAATTAAACTCGGAAGCTTGATAAGGCAGTACAGCATATTCTTAACCATATTAAGAGACCAGCAGTACTTTCTCGAGCACTGACAATTTCTTTATCAATTGAAATAATAGAAAAGCAATTAGAATGCATTCAAAATTTCTTAAATGAAAATAGAAAATATTTACAAGTCTTTAAATATAAAACTGGAAAATTAAACATTTTTGAAGTTGAATAACACACTTAAAATGCTATGGCTTACACCACATTGATAATTACAGTCTTTTATTTAACACTTCAGGCATTATACTGATTTTAATCAAATTATACTTCATTTACACTACTCTCACCCATCAAAACAATAATCAATAATTGAAATATAAACAAACTTGCAATTAATGGCTGTTTATCTCTTTCTGACACAAATTGAGAAGATTGAAATTAATTGAAGCTGCATCTGAGGATTGTTACAGTATGTTTAATGTTAATGTGTCATTGGAAAATAAGAGGCCATAGATTAATACCAGTTTTAAGGTTCGCTACGTCTTGCTGTCAAAATTTTATCCTAATTTTATGGTACAAGCAACATCATATTATTTGGAGGAATAAATTTACATTTTGTCAAGGAGCTCATTGATACAAAATGATTTTGTATAAGAGTGACCCACAGGCACTGCAGAACTTGTAGTTCTTGACCATGATAGTTTAAGAGAGTAGTGTATACAATAACAGTCCGAATAAAGCTGCAGGCAGCAACTTGTTTCTAATAATTAATAGTACCTTTGATTGTTCTGGACTAATAAATAGTTTTAGATTTAAGGTACCTAACAGAATAACTTGCCAACATCAGCCTAGCAGAATACAAAAAATATTTACATAGAAAATAATCTCTTGGTGAGAATGTGCAAAATTGCTAACTGGCATGGTTTTCTAAATTTTGGTATAGAAAAATACAATCAAGTCAATGTGTTACGTTCTTTTATCTTTAGATATAACTGTATATATATTAGGAAGCTTTACTATTAATTTTGGTATATTCAGTTGTATTGTTTATAATTCCTCACTTTTTTTTAATAAAAGATGTAAATACACTGTACATTATTCATTGAAATCATACGTCAGTGACAGAGTTAAAATGTTGGGAGAATGCAGTGGGCGGCACAAAGAAGGCTTTTCTCTCTCTCTCTTCTCTTTATACCCTTTAATTTTTATACAAACCCACATTTTTTATCCGATTTCAGTGGATCTTTGCACACTTATCACACTTTGAAAACAGAGAAAAATACTGTCAACACTTCGGTTGTAAAAACCCAACCCCTATCCTCCTTTCCATCCCCTTAATTTTTGTCAATGTTCTTTATACATACCCACAGTTTTTATCTGATATCGATGGAACTTTACGTGCACATACTTAAAAAAAAAAAATAATAATAATAATAAAAATACTATCTACAATTGGTTTTCAGAAACCCAACCCCCTTTCCCTCTTTCCACCCCCTTTAATTTTTGTCAATTTTCTTTTTACAAAGCTATCCAATTTTGAAGGAACTTTGCCCACGTATACTTTAAAACAAATGGAAAAAGACTGCCACATTTGGTTAACCTTTTCCCCCCTCACCCTTCTTATTTTACAGTTGTTTGTAGAAAGCCACAGTTTTTTATCAGAGTTTGATGGAAAACTGCACATGTACACTTTGAAACAAAGATAAAAATATAGGTAAATTAGGGTTATAAAACCCAACCCCTCACCTCCTTTAAGCCATTTAATTTTTGCTAATGTTCTTTAGAAAAAGTTACAGTTTTTATCTGATTTTGATGGAACTTTGCATACGTATACTTTAACACAAATAGAGAAATACTGTCTACATTAAGTTAACAAGAACCCACACATTCTCCTGAATCACCCTGCTTAAACAAAACTTATACTTAAGCAATGTAGTCTTCACGGGTGTGCAGCCGGATGGTGTTTTGGAAACACAACGTTTCGACGACCAGCTCGGCTGTCTTCATCAGGTGTCCGGTGTCTACAGGCTGACGAAAGCTGGTATTCACCGCGTCACCACGCGTCGTCAGCCTGTAGACACCAGACACCTGATGAAGACAGCCGAGCTGGTTGTCGAAACGTTGTGTTTCCAAAACACCATCCGGCTGCACACCCATGAAGACTACATTGCTTCAGTACGCCGGGAAAGTCTCCACGCACACAAAACTTATACTTGAAACAATTCGGTTATTTGCAAATATTTTGAAAACTGTAGGGAAATCGGCCAAAGTGGACAGTGATGCAGAATCATTACGACATTCTGATCAAATGGGATGAAACGTCAGAAGTTTCATATCCAACCACCAAGCAGAAGATGGAAAGGCTAATAACATTGTATATCCCACTAGAATAAACTTTTTCAAAGTTGTTTATTCCCAAAAATTCATTGTTTTTCACTTATTTTGTACATGTAAATGTGTCTGCTTCCCATATGTTTACCAACTTAGAAAGAAAAATAGGTCTTGCAACACATGCCGGGCAAAGCTAGTAAATAAGTAAATATTACACACAGTGCTAATTAAATTGTTTGATAGTTATTAATGGTTCCAATACTGCCATGCTACAAAAAATTTGCATTTGGTATAATTATTCTTTTAAAAAAAATTCTTTTACTCTCTTATAATATTCTGCTATTCTTCAAATTATTTGTTTTGTATAAAATTGCAGGTATGAATATTGGCGGTCAAAATTAATAGTTCTCCAAACAAAACTAAACAGATTGACTGGCAAAGTGAGTACTTTAAATTGTTATTTTATTTGAAATATTATTCTTAGGAATTAATACATGCATTCCCCCTTTTTACTTAATTTTTTGAGCTTCTTTTATCCTATCTTTTAAACAGTTAATTGCCACGATGTAATTACTTATAAGCTGTTATCTAACTTCTACCGTTTGCATTCCATCTTCTACTGTTAACAAACTGTTCAACTTAAAAATTTCTTTGTTGTTCCATTTCTATTATGTTCTGTTTCTGCATTGTCCTGTCATCTTGTATGGTAAAAAGTGTGTTCTCTTTCTTTTCTCATATAAAAACCGAGGTCAGAGAGGCTACAATCTTTGAGAGAGTAAATTTTTTTATACTTCTGTACAACTAGCCCCATCACAAACAATTTTTTTTTTCCTATGCAGTGTTCAGGAATGATTCATTATTGGTGAAGGTAATTAAACCTTGATTCTAATAAAGTCTGCGAAACCATTCCTTATGTTTTAGCCAAATAATAGGTTTTGAAACTGTGAAGTTGACTGTCAATCAGTTCTGCAAATTAAGTAACAGGAAGTGATACAACAGTATGAGGTAGTATATTTTATCAAACACACAATAGGCAGATTTTATCCTTAAGCTGTGTATACACAAGCAGGAAACTTGCAACACTTATTTCAGTATCAACATGCTTATCTGCTTACACTGAGGCAATAACTGGCACAAGTTATTGAGGGATGCTTTCTTTTGAGAGAAATGTCATTTCTATTCTCAGGAAAAATGTCACACATGTTTACACAGCTCTGTGTATGTGCTGGAACAATCGAGAACAACCACAAGTCACCCACAAAAATTCGGTTTGCTGTTTTTTTGTTGTTTTTTTTTTTTACAATTTTATAACTTCCACCAAGAAAAGGATGGACGAGAGAGTGATATAATGAAGGGATGAGCTGAATGTTCATTAAGCATAGTTCTCTGAGTTGAGGTTACAGGATATTCAACAGAGTACTTGATCATAGGAGGTGGATAGAATGGAATGTTGAAATATTGAATTGAAAGATGAATATGTGGGTAAAACTGTAAATACTGGCTCACTTCAAAGCTGCACATTTACAGACAAATGCATGTTAGCAAATGGATGACCAATACTGTCTATGATAACTAGATGAAAAGAATCAATCAGTAATAAGTGCTATTGTGAACAGGCATGGCAGCCTGACAGCTAAGTCTGGCTAACAAGACTGATGAGAGTGGCTAAGATATTAACTATCACATAGCTGATGATATAAAGAGAGTGGGTATTAGTTGCGAAGGTCTGAGGCCACATAGCATTGATGTAATCAATCGGCGGTTTTAGATGAGATTTCTGTCGGTGATCATCTTGTTGTACAACTTAGACTATTGTGGTCTGAGTAAACTTTTAAATAAAAATGGTATGACCTATTAAAACTTTTACAATATTTCATTCCTTTCTGCTGTTGGAACTATATTATCAACAATTCACAGCATACCAATTGTTTCCTTGACTCTGTAAATGTGTACATACAAATGTGGTATTAATGGGGATAGACTATATCCTTGCAATAGATTCCTTATGAGTAAAGAAACTTAACTTTTGCCCTTTTCTCTTTTTGACGCTACTGTATAGATGAATATAGTTCTATAGTCACTGATTGTTTACTACTTTACCCTTTTTATTCTGTCTCAGTAGGGACAACTGAATCTATTCAAAATATTCTTCATTTTTAACACCTTATTTGCATGCATTTCATAGTCCTGGTACCATATTCATAATTCAATTATATTTACATAAGTTACTTTCTATTGAATTCATTCATTTTCTTTACACTAGAAATGGTTAACAAATTAACAGCTTTTTGCAGAAAGGGACTAGCCCATTTCTACAATCTCCCCCTTACCCTCACGTCTCCACTCTACCTCCTTTTGTCCCCCATCCTTTAAGGAGAGTTAGAGGATATTACCATTTAGCACCATTTTTTTTCAGGGGTCTTCACACCTACTATTACAGATATATGGTCCATGCTGTCTCTACTAAAATTCATCAATATAGACATTCATTCATTTGATTTTATATTCCCTGTTTATGGTCCATCTCCTATGACATGAAGCATTGGTTGAACTCTATATAGACACTAAGAATTTGCATGGTTTAAATGAATATACACCTACCTGAATTCCTGTTGGAAAAATATGTTTGGAAATATATATGTGTATACTTTCATATTTTTAATCTTTCAAACATGTATGGTTAAATTTTACTCTTATTGTATGTTTCCAGGATCCTTTGTTGATGTATCCTCACAATGAAGGTGTTATTAGGGATATTCAAGTAACTAGCTCACCTCATACAGAAAAGAAACTGAGCTCAAGAGCTGCTAGTTTTCAGAGCCATGTACAGTCTGCTAGTAACAAAGCAATGGAAACCTTTAAGAGTCACTGCCAAGAAATCTTTGAAAATGATAGTGAACAGGGAAAGTCTAGTCAAATAGTGCATAATTTAATAGAGTTATAGTTTTATTTACCTTACGTATTTACTTTACAAATTCTTTAATGCATTTATTAATTCTTAGTACCCACTGACAAAGGTATATTAAGTGTTAATCTTTTTCAAAATAATTTCTGTCTTTATTGATCTCATATTTGCAAGTATGGAGTATGAGGTTTGACTTTTCCCCTGTATTTAATTCCCAAACCTATTCTCTTCTTGGATACATCTAAATGAGTGTAATTTACACTGAATTATGTTAAAAGTCCTCAATTGGTAATTTTTAGCAGTGCTCTGATGTACTAAATTAGAAAGTGATGTGAGTGTTTTTCTGTAAGAGTTCTTGATTTTTATATTATTCAAAAAAAGTCTTTTTTCCCCACCCCTCATAAATGTTAACCTACTTTTTGTTTTCACCAAGAACATTGCTGTGTGATTACTGTGTTCATCACTGTGATATTTTATGTAGTTCTCAACTTTTTATGAATTTTGGGGGGAGAGAGTGAATGCTCATGAGATAAATGTGAAAAATATAAATTTAGAGGCTGCATGCCAATTACCTAGTTTTGATATTGTTGTATATACAAGAATGTAATGTGTATGCATCATGTTATGTGTGATATTTATAATTAGGCCTCACCAGTAGTTCCTGGAGTGTCACTTCAAACGTGATTAATGTACAATGATGGTGATGGCAGAGTTGCATTATTGCAGCAGAAAATTTCACAGAATAATGTGAAAGGCAGTACAATAAATGATGAATCTTTGATATAGTTTCCTCTAGCGATGGTGCTTATTTAGTTTATTTTTGAATAGAGCCCTCAAGATATGATTCTACATGTAAAGAACTGTACTTTCAGAAATTTGTACCAATTGTATTTTGATTCTAAATAGTTATTGGTAATAATGTTTTAATAAATTGTAACTATATTGATTGAAAGTGAATAAAATAACAATAGCTAGTACTTAAAATCTGATTTTCAAAATTTGTATGTCACAGAATGCCATGTCTCAAGCTGTCATATAGTACTATACTTAAACTGCTGTGCTACCTGCCATTTGGCTTGCACTTCATTACTACCTCCTTCTACAGTTAGCCTGTTCATTCTATTATTACATAAATAGTAATATAGCCATGGTCTGATTAAGGGCTAAGACCCAAAAATTGAAATGTCTTTTGTGTGTTTGAGTTCATCACATGCACCCATGCCACCATCTAGAGTAAGCGGTGGTTAATTTCCCTTTCTTAATCCCTTTCACATATTCTTAGTGGCTAATACTCATTTCTTTTTTGCTAGTTTATTGATTTAGAAATAATCTGAAAGCTTGGTAGTTACATTAAATACAGTGGACTGTAATTAAACTTTTAGGTATAATTAATTTAACATCTAAAATTTCTTTTATAACTAAAAAATCAGTGTTATAGATTTGGATTGTTGAAGATTGTTGTTAAGACTTATTTAGACTTTTATTCTGTCTGAAATATAACAGTTTGTTATTTTCATTAGTATCAACGTATAAAAATACTAATAATCTGCTAATAATACATCAAATAAATATAATAAATAAATAATAGTAAATATCTGACTTCTGCTTCTATAGTATAGACCAGGGGTGGCCAACCCAAATGATCTTGCGGGCCACTTTAGAAATGCATCATAACTCTGCGGGCTGCATATAAAATTATATATTCGCAAGACCATTATTTTAAATTCAAAGTTAACTCTTTCTCATGATTTCGACATTTAATTTTTGAATATATGGATGCACAAATAATACATTTCTTTTAATACATTGGTTTTCACATTACAAAATTATAAAATATATTTTATAAAAGCGTGATGAATCTCGTGAGCCGGAAAAATGTTCAGTGTTGCTTCCTGGTCACTATTGATGTATCATCACTCTACACCAACATCCCTCATGGTCAGGGCCTCATTGCCATAGAGCATTATGTTGACAGTCACCGCCCACACACTTTCAACTACCACTCGTTTCCTCACTTCTTTTCCTCAATTCATCCTTACCAAAAATTTCTTTTCCTTCCAGTACCAGGTTTACCATCAGATACGAGGCACTGCTATGGTTACTCGCACTGCACCTTCGTATGCCAACCTCTTCACAGGCAGACTAGAGGAACGTTTTCTCCAAAATGTTACCCAATAACCCACTGTGTGGTTCAGGTACTTAGACGACATATTTATGATCTGGACCCACAGTGAAAACCTCCTTCTTGACTTCTTGAACTCACTGAATAGCATCTCCTTCCCAAACTTCTCCTGGTCCTACTCTCAGACTGACATTACTTTTCTGGATGTGGACATCTCTGTACAGAATGGTCACTTTAACACCTCTGTGCACTTAAAGCCCACTAACCTACAACAATATCTCCATTTTGATAGCTACCATCCATATCATACAAAACATTCCATCCCATACAGCCTAGCCATTCGAGGCAAACATGTCTGCTCTGATCACGAATTCTTTACTCTCTACTCCAACAAGCTGAAACGGGCACTCATAAACTGCAATTATCCTCCAGAACTAGTTCAAAAAAAGCTATCAAGAGTCAGGAACTGTCCACCACACTGACACAAACAACCAAAAACTGACAAGAACCCTGTTTTTCTCGCCCAGTTTTTCCCTGGCCTGGAATCGCTAAACCAAATTCTTCATTTGAGCTATGACTTTCTCAGATCCTTTCCTGAAATGTGCTGCATTCACTATCCTTCCCACCACACCCTGTGTCACTTTCAGCAGACCGCCTAATATAAAAAACATACTTGTACATAAATATCAACCCTCTGATGCTCCTAAACCACCGTTTGGATCCTTCCCTTGTAAGAGACCCCGTTGCAAAACTTGCAGTATGCAAACACCTACCACTACCTACTGTAACCCTACTACTGGTGAAACCTACCACACAATAGGCCATGCCACATGTTCAACCACCAATCCCATATACCAGCTCACCTGCCTCCACGGTCAAAGTTCCTCAAACTCACTATCCATCAGAATGAATGGTCACAGACAAGTGGTTTACTCCCAAAACATGGACCTCCCTGTTGCTCACCATGCCAGTACTAACAACACAAGCGTCCTTAATAACTGCTTCACAGTCGGAGCCATTAGAGTACTTCCAGACACTACCTCCCAATCTGAATACTGCGGGTGGGAATTGCCATATCAACACCTGCAGACTAGATATCCCCCAGGCCTTAATTTCCATTAACATCTTCCATCCTCACTCTGTACATCCATCACTGGCCAGCTCAATAGATTCATATATATTTATAGACCTTATCTCAAAAGTTTTCATTATTTATTTATTATATTCTTATTACTATTATCTTTTCCATGATTATTATTATTATTTCCCATTTTAATCTTTCTTATACTTGCGGTTATATTATCATTGCTCCTCCACCACCTCCAACGGTCAATTTCATTCTATGAGTGGCTACGTCAAACGCAAGACTTGCGCTAGCTCAGTCACTTGCTTCTGCTAACTTGACAAAGGGTATTAACCTGAAATATTGTATTTTTTGTGTTTGTGTATTGTTTTGTGTTGCCGATGCCCTCCTCCCTTCAACTTTGGTGATTGTTGGGTTTATTTTATCTGTACTTTCCATATAAATAGTATAAATTTTATTAGACTACTTTATCAAATAACTTTAAGGTTCATTTAGAAGGTGCTAGAAGTATTTGGAAAAAATCATGACTGGAAAGTGTGGTGCCTGTTGCAGGTACTCGGTGAAGGAGTTGGGTTGTAGTTGGTGTAAAAAGTGGTTTCATTGAGCATGTAGGGAAGAGGAAACGTTGGAAATAAATGAGGTTCCCTCTGATTTCGTTCACTTTATCATAGGGATGAAAGGATGGTGGAGATGAGATAAACAATCAGGGAGTTGCATGATAGGATCAGGGTTCTTGCGGCTCGTCCTGTGGAGGCTGCAGAGGCCCAACCTGCAGAGGCTCAGCCTGTGGAGATTCAGCCTGTAAAGGCTCATGATAGAGGCTGAAAGTAGAGATAGTGGGTTGGAGGAAGCTAAAAAAGATTGGTGGGTGCTGGTAACAGGTCATAGGAGAAATATGGTTAATAGGATAAAGAAGAAAGACACTTCGGAAATTGTGGGGAAAAATAGGTTTGATCTGTTGCAAGAGTTAGGAGGAGAAGAGCCTCTGTAGATGTAAGAGTAGATAAGATGCAGCAGGCCTTTGGGAATAAGGGCGTCTAAGGAAAGAGTAGGAAAAAAAAGGGTTCTACTGCTAGGTAGTAGCCAGGGGGGAGTGTAGGCCCTCTACTGCAGGATCAGTTAGGCACAGGTTACCAGGTGACAAGTGTTTTCAAACCTAGTGCAACATAGGTCGGGTAATAGAAGGTATAGGTTCACATTGCAGGATTTTCACTAAGGACTATAGACTAGTGATAGTGGGAGGTGCGGAGAATAATTCTGATAGGAATGCAAGTTATAGTATAGAGCAGGGGTCAACCAACTGCAGCTCCCGAGCTGCATGCGACTCTTTGAAGGTAATACTATGGCTTTTTGATAATATTCTCGTTCACACATCTTTACCAAAGATAATGGTAGTAGTAACATCGGCAAAATCTAAAGACCAGACAGGCTACCAGTTCTCGCTGTACGCAAGTTATTTTACAAACCTTTACTGACAATAACCACGAATTAAATAGAATATGCCATAGTTTCAAGCCAGCTGTTGATGTGTGGTTACACTGTTTAATTTTCTTGTCTTAACTATTATCGTGTTGTGTCAAAATCCACAATTTTTTGTGATTTTAAAATATTGGTATCTGAGGTATTGCATTATCTTTACATTCGGTTGGTCTTCTATTTGTTTTTCTTCTAATTTAATTCATAAAAATATATTTTTAATTTTTTTGTATAGGTACCGTTAAATGGCTGCCAAGTCAAAAATGCGAAAAATAGCAGATGAGTGTCGCAACTTTAAAAGTGAATGGACCGAGTCTTTTGCCTTCGTTGCGATCTCAAATGGCCTTCCTATATGTCTTATTTGCAAAGAACAACTTGCAAATAATAAGAAGTGGAATGTAGAAAGACACTTTCAAACAAGCATGGCTCATTTGGCCCTACCTATCCTCTTGGTGACTTGCAAAAGAAAGCAGTGGAAGAACTTGAGAAAAGTTTCAAAACATCAACCACTTCATTAAATAGTTGGTTGCAATCTGCTAATTCCGTTAACATTTCCAGCTTCATAGTGAGCCAGGAGATCGCTAAGAGAGGAAAACCTTTTACAGATGACAAGTACATTAAAAGTGGCTTTATATATGTATCTAAAGAACTCTTTGCAGATTTTAAAAATAAAGCTGACATCTTAAATAAATTTGAAAGTATTCCATTGTCTGCTAAAATAGTAGTGCATAGAGTAGCTAAGATGGCTTCAAACGTAACTGACCAATAAGTTGAAAATATTAAATCAGCTTCAGCCATATCAGCCATATCATTGCAGTTGACTAGTCTTGCGATGCACATGATAGAGCACAAGTTTGCCTTTTTGTGCACTATATTTTGTCCGAAGGTTCAAAAGAAGAACTTTTAGGATTATTGCTACTTAAAGACCAGACCTGAGGAATGAATATTGCAGAGATTGTCGTTAATTGTATGAAAAGAATCACATCCCACTCACAAATTGTGTCGATAGCAACAGACAGAGCCAAGAGTATGTTGGGTTTTGAAAAGGGATGTGTTTCCATTTTGAAAACAAAAATCAATTGTGAAGTGATTACTTTTCACTGCATAATCCACCAAGAAGCTCATTATGTACAAATGTATCCAAAAGAACTTAGTCATGTTATGGATTTAGTAATTAAGATTGTTAGCAAAATTATTGCACAAAAGCTTCATCACTGTCAATTTATGGAACTACTTAGTTAAATGAATAGCAAATATTCAGATCTTCTCCTTTTTAACAAAATGCAATGGCTTTCAAGAGGTAATATGCTAAAATGATTTGCTTCTTGCTTAAGGGAAACTGAACTATTCCTTATTCCATTATTCAGAATTAAAAGATCATCAGTGGTTGCGATAGTTACATTTTATGGTGAATGTAATGAAACATCTTAATATTAAACTTCAAGTTAGAGGAAATTTTTGCGTGTTTGCTTCTTGAAGTTATTTCTTTTGAAAGAAAAATGGTTCTTTTGGCTAATGACGTGGAAAGGTAAACTTTATTGCATTTTTCAAGTTTATCACAATATCAAAAAGAAACCAATGTTAAAATTGATAAGCAATTTTCCAACAGCAATTTTAAACATGAACAGATCTTTTCTAAAAAGGTATCCAGACTTTACACAGGTAAAAGAAACTCTAGCCTTTACTACAGATCCTTTCAAAGGAAAAATAACTGAATTAAGATTTCACCCATTCAGAACTGAAAAAGCAGCTTTTGAAATACAATTGACTAATTAACTTGGCTAATAAAGATTTATTGAAATCAAAATTAATGGTATTGCTACTGAAATTTAGGATCTAGAAAGAGAAAAATGTACTTTGCTTTCAAAGAATATGCTAACTGCTATCAAAAATTTACAAAAGACAGATGAAATTATCTTCAATACCTGGAAGAGCTTGCTGGATTCAGACGAGTTGAAGAAGTTTGCGTTTGGTGTTCTAAATATATTTGGCTTGATGTATATGTATGAGCAAACGTTTTTCAACATGAAAGTTATTAAAAATAAATTGAG
Organism: Vandiemenella viatica; assembly: GCA_031002005.1. Taxonomy (NCBI): domain Eukaryota; kingdom Metazoa; phylum Arthropoda; class Insecta; order Orthoptera; family Morabidae; genus Vandiemenella; species Vandiemenella viatica. The sequence goes on from JARYHS010011408.1 coordinate 135,514,955, forward strand.
AAACCAAATAACTGATGAGAACTTGTATTCATGTTTAAAATTAAAAACAAGAAGTTACGCACATAAAATCATAAAACTTAATAAGGAAATGCAAGCAAATTGTTCTCATTAATTAAAATGCTTACTACTTACATGTTAATTATTTGTTTATATTATTTACATGTAGAAATCATGGTTTATTGATTATCAAATAAATTATATTTAAAAATATTTATTAAAATGTAACTATGGCTTGTCTAATATTTTTACAATGCCTTTAATGGTGAAATTGGCTCTTTGGCTTATAAAGTTTCCACCCACTGGTATAGAGAATGATGTAAGGAAGGTGGCGAAGGAGGTGCAGCATACCAGGGTTGAACTCATGCAGGTTCTAACTCGCCATGATGGCCACAATTGAACTATGCTGTGAGGTGGGTAAATGTGGAAATGGAAGAGCTACTTGGGAAGGGCATTCGTTCTGTCTTGAACTGTTGAAGTGTTATGAACAAAGTAATTGAATTTGCAAATTTAATAGAGATACATGAACCACAAGTAATAATAGGGGTAGAGAATTGGTTAAAAGAATAAGTACTAGACAATGAGATTTTTCCCAGTGGTCACAGAGTGCACCACAGAGATAGAGGAGCAGTTGGTGCAGAAGTTTTCTAACTAGTTCACTGGTGTTCTGGTGTTCATAGATCATCATCATGAATTACTTTGGGTAGAATCCTGGGGTGATAAAAAAGGAAAAATCGGGATGTTAGCTGCTTACCGCAACAGTAGTATGACAGATGAAGATGAGGCACATGAGGATAAATTCATACTCAGATTTCAGAGGTGAGATTAGAATGGTGATTATTGGTGCAGATTTAAATATACCAGGTTTAAACTGGTTAGGAAATAAGATTAATAACACAAGGGAACAGTGATCTGCAAATACCTTAATAATAAGGGAAGGAGGTTTCACACAACGGGTAGAGCAAAACACAAAGGGACAAAATGTTTCATATATTTCTTATAAAGCCTGATGGTAATCTTGTGGGGTGTCAAGTAACTGAAGGAATAACTGATCATGAAGCAGTTCTGATGGATATTACAGGATTCAGTGAACCAGCAGCCAAAATTGTAGGGGAAGTAGGTAGGGGCCTACAGTTATAAAAAGTCACAGATTTCAAATTTGAGAGAGTTCAGAAAATGTCTCAGCAAATGGAATAATGGCACAATTATAGTAGAGTCAAGGTGGGAAGAGTTCAAGCAGATAATAAGAAAGGGGAAAGATAAATACACTTCAAAGCGGAAAATAAAGAGAAGTAGATAACCCGTTTATTATAACAGAGAGATGAGGAGGTTAAAGAGGTTGTTAAGAAGAGAACATAACAGAGTTAAGAGACAGCAGGGTAGTAGGGAATATTTAAAACAACTAAACAAGAACTTAATAATAGCAAAGAAAGTGGCTAAAGATGGAATTATGAAGAGTATTGTTAGTGCAGGGGGAACATTGACTGATGTATCGAGAAATTTCTATGGCTGTGTTAGAAAAGTGAGGGGAAGGGAGGGTGTTGGGACCCTTATAAATAAGGATAGAAAGTAGTTGCTGAAGATTTGAAAATGGCAGAGATTTTAAGTAACTGGTTTAGTGAGAGCATTATGGACAATAAATCAGAAACAGGATGGTATAAATTGGATAATGAGCTTAACAAAACAATTAGAAATGAACAGACTAAAAAATTAGAAATTCATCCAGAAGATGATATGAAGGAACTAAGAAAAATACCTAAAGGGGCTCGTGTAGAAAATATTACTACAGATGTCTTATAGATAGCAGGATTGACATTGTACCCTGTGTTGAATTATTATTTAAATTTAGTCTGAATACTTGTTGCTTTCCAGAGGACTGGAAAAGTGCAACATAAAGGAGGGATGGGAAATAAAGTCGAAAATTATGTGCCAATCGGTTTGACATCAGTGGTAGGTAAATTAATGGAGATATTGATATGCAACCACATCAGAATATGTGAGGAGCATGAGTAGTATGCAAGTTTGCAACATGGTTTTAGGCAAGGATATTCATACGAATCACAGTTAGTAGGATATATGCAAGATATCTCTGATGAAAAAGACAAGGGAAGCCAGATTGATAGTGTTGCACTAGACCTTTCAAAGGTCTTTTACAGATTGAGCCATAAGATGATGGTAAATAGGATAAAAATTATTGAAGTTGATGAGAAAATGATTTGCTGCCTAGAAGAATTTTTAGAAGTTAGAAAGCAAAAGTTTCCTAAAATGCAGCACCGGTATCAAAAGGAGTGGAATTGAAAATGGGAGAGCCACATGGTAATGCATTGGAACCATTGCTTATCATTATTCCAGTGAAAGCTGGTATTAATGGTTATTGTCAGAAGGTAGTCTATCTGCAGATGACATAATCTATATAAAAGGATCATAACAGTAGATGAATGTGAACAGCTGCAGGGTGATCTGGACAGGATATCTAGTTGGGTTGGTAAACATGGGATGAAGATACAAAGAAGAATCAGCTTATTAGATACACAGATAAAAAAAAAAAAACCTGAAGGTTGATTATGATTATGGAGTAGGGGGGGGGGGGGGTGGAAGAATTGCTTGTTGAAGACTTGAAATGTAAATATTTTGGCATAACATTTAATAACAAGCTCAATTGGGCAGGACATATTGGATGGGTAGTATGAAAAGCTTTCAAAATCCTTCACTTGTTGGAGAGAATTATGAGGGAATTTGCAAGAGAAATAAAGGAATTGGATTACAAAACTTTGGTCAGACCATTGCTTGAATACGTGTAGTATGGGACCCACATTTCGAATATCAAATACAGGAGTTGGGAAGGGTGCAAAAAAGGGCTGCTAGATTTGTTTCTGAAATTACTGCAGGATGAAATCAGTAACAGATGTGATAAAAGAGCTGGAATGGGATTCATTGAAACACTGGAGGAGGCTGAAGAGAGTCATTGTAATGTGCAAGGCATATATTGGTTATGTGGCATGTAAAGATATTGGTGTAAGAATTAAAAGTAATGAATGGAAGGTAAAAGATGACCATGACCACAAGCTGGCACTTGATTTCAGGCACAAGGGTGTTGGAAGATTTTTTTCATAGTTAAGGGGGTCAGTAATTTGAGTAAGTTACCAAGAGAATTGATGAATATTTTAGCAAAAATGGTGTAACAATTTAAAGTTGAAATTGTAGAGGGGAAAAGTAGGTGGGTACAGGGACTCAACAGGGCAGAGCATATTGTGCAGACATTAGGATATTTTATAAAAAGCTTTCTTTAGTACTGGAGAGCGTGATGAGAGGATTTACCACAGAAGTTAAGAAATTGGATCACAAAACATTGGTGAGAACATTTCTTGAATATGGTGATGTAGTATGGGACTCACATTTTTGGTGTCAGCTACAGGAGAAGAAGGGTGTGCAAAGAAGGGCAGCTAGATTTGTTTGTGGAAGCTATCGCAGGACAGTCAGTAACTGATATTATAAAGGAGATGGATTGGGAGTCACTGGAAGATAGGAGGAGGGTGAAGAGAGTCATGGGAGTGTACAACACATATGTTAGTGATGGGGTTTCGAAGGATATTGGTCGAAGAATTAGGAATGGTGCATGGAATGGAAGAAATGACTATGACAACAATCTGGATCTCCATTTCATATACAAGGGAGTGAGGGGGTCACGGATTTGAATAAATTAATAAGTAAAGAGTGAATAATGTATCAAAATCTCTGAAGGAATTTAAAGTTAAAATTTGTTAATCACATATATAGGGAGTGGAATGGAATTTAATATTTCAAGAATATAACATTTTTTTAAAATATTAAGAAAAGGGTAATTAGATGACTAGGGAAATTGCCACTGGAGCATGAGCTCCACTGCAATTAAATTAATTATAATACACCTTGGATAGTTTTTTCTCATATCTTGGGGATACTGAGTTAGGTTCTTCTTTTATCTGTGTCTTACAATTATCTATTATATTATCATATAGTCTATTGGGTAGTTTGGTTAGCTGTCTGAGGGAGTTTAATAATTCGATCTGCGGTGTAACAGCCCTTTGTTCTGACGTCTCTTAGCATTTTTGATACTGAGCTCGGCGATGAAGACAGAGGTGGAGAGAGCTAGCCCAGTACTCAGCACCAGGTAGGCTGCCCGCAGATGTTCTGAAGATAATGCCCGTGGAGGCTGGTAGTCCCCGGCGGGGATGTGATGAGCTACATGCCGCCACCACAGTTCCACAAGACCTGCCTGTAAAAACAAGCAGAAGAAAAGAACAAAAAACATTCTCCTCCTCTGGGAAAGAACCGCTTGATTAAAGATCTGATGTGGCCAACAAATCCTCTTGACTGGTTACTTATTTTTTTTTAATACAGTCTTTGTTGAAGAGCAGATGGAGAGGGTAATAACTATGAGTTTAATTGGGTGTTGCAGGGCCGGCGCTAGGAATTTCGGGCCCGGGGTAAAATGGGCGACCTTTTTTTTTTTTAGCTCTACAAAAATGGCCAGGTGACAATGGGCGTATTCTTGGCTTCATGGCATGGCCTGAGGGCCCCTAGAGTCGGTGATCGGGGCCCCCATCAGCCGGCGGGGCCCGGATACTTTTGACCCGCTTACCCCCCCCCCCCCCCCCCCAACGCCGACCCTGGGGTGTTGAGTAGAGTAAGGATTGCAATCCCTCAGTGTTCAATCTCACGCTATCCAACAGCAGTTTTTTTTTGTAAGCGTTATCAAATAATAAACGCCTATTTACTGAGTTAATAAATAAACTTTAATGTTACTTAATAAAAATCAAAAGTAAGCAATATTTTAGCTGGCGGAAGAACTTTGATTTAAAACTTTCTAGCCTTCCTTAAGAATGATTTCCGCTTTAACTTTTTTAAATCTAATACCAGTTATTAAATAAATAATCAAATATGGTACGACTATATATGATTATTACTATTCAGTTTTAGATCACATCACGTGCCATGTAGTAAATCACGTCAGTTTTAAAAATGATTTATCTATTTACTAAGACTAAGCTGTCAAACTATCACTTTATTTGCAAAGAATTACATATATAGCCAGTTGTCGAGAAAGCCCTTTCTACCTCCTCGCTCGTTGGTTTTATTAAAATGATCATAAATAAAAAACTTTTTGAAAATCTTAAAACATTCCGCACTTTTTTGGGATCATTATATCTGGGAATCGTTTCAATAGCTGGACGTTCCAATGTTACAGTCACTCTTAGTGCTGCGATTGTCTCGTCCAGGTCTTCATCGTCTTCGTCCGAGTCAGTCAAAGTTGTTTCTGCGTTCAATTTCGACAAAGGCCAGGTGTGCTTTGAGAAAATCACAATCAAGGCAAAAAGTTTACAAATTTTTACCATGACGTTTGTTCCGTTAGATCTTATATCGGTAACACCAGCTGCAAGATCAACACGAAAGCATGTCAGCCGTTCTTTGACCAAACTAATACAATACAATTTATTCAACAAAAGATACTGGTCACAATATTTTGAAAATGATTGAAAATTGATACTGACTGACTTTCCTGTCTAGTCCCAAGTGACGCAATGGTAAAAATCACAGCGCCAATACTGCATTTCGCAAAGAACTTATTTTGACGATCCCTTCTTATCGAGTTATATGTTTTCTCCCACAGATCTTTATATTTTTTGTTTAGGTTTCTTCAATTTTGATTTCTTTGGAGTTAATATGTATCACTTATCACTATCATAAACAGAATCAGAATTACTTGCCATTTTAAACAATATAAAAGAAAAATAATGCGGTTGAAAACTCCAGCCTCAAAACGACGAGAAACGGAATAAGCCGCAAATTCTCCGTTTGTCAGTCACACAGACATCCAACAATGTGAATGGTCCGGTCTTGTTGCCTCGTCATCGAAGTGGTAAGGGAGCATCCTCCTCTGAAACCCCCCTCCCCCCACGTAGCCTGATGTGGCTTTTGCCTATACCTCCTCCCCCCCTTCCACCACCGCGCGTAGCTTTTTTCCCTATTGATTCCAGAAGACATTTTGCTCTCGTTTTTCTTGTCAGACTATTGTAAATTACTTACGGAGATGGCGCTGCAGTCTGGAAAAATCTAAAGTACGATTATTCTAAGGAATAAACCATTTTTTCACAGCACACGCTTGCAGCAGAAAGACGACTTACAGAATGGCGAACTCACAAACTGCGTTTACTTCTATCGCTTTCAAATCGCCTGCAGCGCCATCTGTTGTTGAAAATTGTAACTAATTTCGAAAGTTTGTCTGCCTGAAAATTTACTGTTGTCCCAAGCATATTGCAACAAACGGTGTATTTCTATCGCTGCCCGTTTAGTTTTTATTGATTTTTCAAATATACCGGTCATTTTTGAAACACCTGGTATTTTCTCATACTTTGTTGGTGGGAAAAACTATAAAGTATAACGATCAAAAATAAAGTGTGATACTTTATAATAAAGTATGGTTGGCAACCCTACCGCTGCAGTACTTCATACCTGTACAGCCCGGGCGATTATTCCGTCTAAGTGCAGAGCCAACGGGAAGCCTCTCCTCCATTGGACGGAAATGCTCTCGCTGAAACCAGGAGCGCTGAGGCGTTGAGCGGTGGCAGTTGACAGCACAAGTCTCGCCCTGTTCAACGAGATAGCGGCGACGCAGCTACTCTGGTTCGCGACGCAGTGCAGGCATTGCGTGGCTGTAGCGCGGTACCGGTGTATTTTCACTTCATTACTGTCGAACAAGGAATTGAGGGCCTCGGTCTGAGCCGGCACGCCCTCGTAGCACAGTTTAAAACCTGAGCGGAGGGCCTCCTTCATGTTGCTCAGCGCAGGCTCGGAACCGGGATTCTGCAACCTAAGACCACAGTAACGGGCAGATGAATATACTAGAAGAGCGATAAGTAGCAACTGCACCGCTGCTTGTTTACACTATGTGGTTCCAGTTTCGGCCTTAAGGGCCCTAAACTTTAGCAAAGCTTGCGATTTTATTTATTTATCGTATGATTATTTAACAAGGTACACAATAGCAAATGTACATATCACAAGCTTGTACAATTTCATATCTCGAGATCTAATGTTTCAATCCAGTCAACTGCACTGATCGACGCATCATGTATTTCCACCATTGTTCCCCTGTAGGCCCGAAGAGGACAGTCAGAAACGATGTGATTGATTATATGTAAGGTGGCTCCACAGTCACAATTTGCATCATGTATTTCCGCCATTGTTCCCTTGTAGGCCCGAAGAGGACAGTCAGAAACGATGTGATTGATTATCTGTAAGGTGGCTCCACAGTCACAATTTGCAGAATCTACCCAGCACCATTTGTATAATAAGTAGGCGCATCTGCCTTGTCCTGTTCAAATCCAATTGATGATTCTCCACTGCCGCCTGGGAAAATCGAAACCTTGTAACCTTACTGAAGGGTCCTCAACTAGATTTTTATTGGCTACTGATGACTGCTCCCATTGAGTTGTCCACAGCTTGTTGATGTTGAAAGAGGACTCTGTAAGGTTGATTGCTGTGCGCCATGGTGGCACGTAATTAACAAACTGTCGCGACAGGCAGACGTTAAGAAAGGGATGCTAGAGGTAACTGAGAAACAGCTGCAGAAAAGGTGAAGATGCGCTCAAGTCAATGATTGACTTGTGTCATTAGCGATAATTTAACCACGCTTCTCAAAGGATGAAGCAATATTTTCTTGCGAGTTGGAGATCACAGAGTTAAGGTGGATGGAAAGAGTCTCCCTCGAGCTAAAATCAGGGACAAGACTCTTCTTCCAAGTGACAGTCGATAGCAGTCGACGCTCTTTCCCTAGCCAGAGTAGAAGATCGTTACCTTACAATCGTCCTCGAGGGGAAAAAAGGAACCTTAAATGCTCCATCAGGAGGCAAGCACTACTAGGTTCACCAGCTATACATTACTGACTCTCGTAGTATCCATTCAAGATATCGTAAAATCACGTAGAAATTTGTTAAGGACGTACTAAGAAACTACTGTCTGATGGGGATGGTACTCTTTCTAATAAGACTCATAGAACTTTATTTATAGTTAAAGGAATAAAAAAAACCTCACATAAAAAGGTGTCGTTGTACAAAGGTGTAGTAAACGACACACTTGCCACAGAACAGCAAAGATTTTGTAGGTAGCAAACATGATACGGAGGAAAAGGTTCAAGTATCAGGAGAAAGTATTTGGGCGATGAGAGGTAATGCCGCCATGGAAACAGCCAGCATCGCGCATTAATACAAAAAGATATGTAGTAAAGTCGATACTCACAAACTGTGCTGTTTTTAAAATCAGTTTACTAGCGTCTAAGTGTGGAAAATAACTGACCTCTCCACTAGCGCCGATTTATAAGCGGTGTAGAGGTACAAGCAGCCCATCAGACAGAGCAGGTGGCGAAGCTTACAGCCCTGTGTCGGCTGCTCCAGTAACATCGCCCAGGCCGTGAGGGGACTTCCCTCCAGCAGTGCCACGAACAACCAGTACACAGCCACAAGTAGCCACACCACGCCGCTGAACTCGGTTACCAGGCTCTGTAAAACAACAGCGCAACTCAGGGCGAGAAATACTCCACAGCTTGTCATGATTCTAGAGCTTTATTATAAGAATTAAGGTCCTATTTAACGCTTTTTAGAGCAAGTTTAGTGGTTTGAACGCACGTCACAATGCTTGAAGCTTAGTTAGGGTAAAACGTTGCTTCAAAGATCTGCCGTGCAGCACATAGCACATAGCCGCGTTGACAAGTTGCACCAGAATTAAAAAGGCATAAATACTGGAGCAAAAGTTGAAGTTGAGCCTTTCATCACTTACCAGAGGAGGAATGTTCGTGCGTGTGTTAAGCTGCGTATCCACTACGCGCGGCAAACCCTCGAACATTGGCTCACGCGGCAGCCGCGCATAATGGATACGCTGTTGCCACGCGAGTCTGCTCGAACATTGGCGCGGTCGAACAAGCCGCGCTGCGAGCCATTCTCTGTCGGTCTTTAGGCGCGCGGCAAAGGGACCCCACTAATGGCTCGCGCGCAGTTGAGACGGCCTTGTCTTTCTTTGAGTTGGCTCGCGCGGCACAGTGACAGTTTACCGCCATGAACAACGAAAAGTGTCGATTTCTAATACAGCTGTATGGTGCAAAAGATTTTTTGTGGAATAGTAAATGTGCAGATTACCACAACAAAACGGTGAGGGACGATGCATGGAAGGAGATAAGTTCAGCAATGGGCTTACCCGTTTCCGACTTAAAGAAGAAGATGACTACGCTTCTGGCATCATACAGAAGAGAAAGATCAAGAATAGCTAAAAGTCTTATTACTGGTTCTGGTAATTATTTATTATTTAACACTTATAACGATCCCCACGGTATAATTTATCGATTTGTGCTGTGTATGTCTACAATATATGCCATATGGTAGCATGCAGGACAGAATATAGCATCACTCGTATTCCTACTTGCGGAAGTCTCAGTAAAAATGCTCGCGAAAACTGACTGTGCCTGCATTGCTTGCCGCGCAACTCTGGCTGGGTTGCGTTGCCGCACGCGGCAGCCGCGCTTTCAGAAGAAACCCACGAACACTGGCTCGCGCGGCGATACCTGGCTTGGTGCCAGGTATCGCCGCGCGAGCCAGTGTTCGAGGGTTTGCCGCGCGTAGTGGATACCCAGCTTTAGTCATTCATCATTTGTCAGTGAAGGGGCATATATTTACGCTCATTTAAATTTTTTACAGTAGGGCTGCTTACTGAATTTATCTGAATGTAGTACACTGTTAAGTAGTCGAAGAGAAATAAATTGGTCATTCACCGTTTTCTACGAGGTCTTCAGTACTCGCTTTGTAGAAGTTGTATTTAGTCGAAGTAAAGTAATATGGCTGTGTTATTTAGATCGAAAAAGGTCATTAGTTAATTAGGGAGGTGAATGTACCAACATTTCTAGTCAACAGTAATTAGATTCGCGAAGGCTTAAACCGCACAAGTATTCCGCTGTTTAGAGTAATCGTTTACAGGTTAGAAGCAGTAAATTAGCCACTATGTGTTTCAGAAGGTAATGTGTTATTCATCACTGTGCAACATCTGTAAATGAGTGTTAGGAACTGAAATGGAATTTTATAAAGGGAAAAGATATGTTATCATCATTGTGCAACATGTATGCAATTGAAAGAATTTTTAAGGACTATTAGGAAATATTTAAAGAACAATAGAAAAGTAATATAGAACTGTGATCACCAGGTAAATTCTGTTCGCGGTGGAATCTTCTGAGAGAAATATACATTATAATACCGGGCCGTGAATCTACATAAGAAGAAAGTGCGCTTTAAAAGATAAGTGGTGAACAATTATCTTCGATTGATTGAGTGTTATTTCAACAGAAGAATTGCACTGCGAGAAATGACTGTCATATTTAAATGGGGAACGTTTCTGTGTGGTCCGTGCAATAACATTTAGATTTGATGGTTTATGGCAGCGGAAGATCGACTCGAATACTTTTACTAACTAAACAGCAACGCAGCTTAGGCGCATTATTTGACGACATAGATTGCCAGACACGAAGCCTTTCGAACATATTTGGGACATGAGGGATAGATCCGTTCGTGTACTAGATTCGGCACCTACCACAAACAAACAATTATGGATGGCTCCTAGGAACTTCCACCGACTAGTTGAATTCATACTAGTTCGAGTGCCTCAAATTCGCCAAGCTAAAGTTATTGAAGGAGTAGCCCACTACGTTTAGCAGGTTATTATAGAGAGAGTTAATAATGCAACGAATATATTCAAGAACATTAATTTAATTCATAAAATAACGCCAATGCAACTGTATTATGTAGGTTTATTGCCGTACGCGTGTCGCCTCTCCTCGAGGCATCATCAGCGACGAATCTATTTTAAAGTTTACATTTGATTTACAAACTTATTTGACCTAACGCTAAATTTATACATTTTCTTATTATTTACACTTACTATTTACATTAGTGGATTTCAGGATAGTAACCACACATCTTTGCTTTCTCTCCAAAGCATGTTTCAATTACAGCCATTTGTCTTTGCTGTTGTGTACACGATATAAACATTGCGTCTTCTACAATTCGCTTGTTATTGTAGAAGACGCAATGTTTATATCGTGTACACAACAGCAAAGACAAATGGCTGTAATTGAAACATGCTTTGGAGAGAAAGCAAAGATGTGTGGTTACTATCCTGAAATCCACTAATGTAAATAGTAAGTGTACTTAATAAGAAAATGTATAAATTTAGCGTTAGGTCAAATAAGTTTGTAAATCAAATGTAAACTTTAAAATAGATTCGTCGCTGATGATGCCTCGAGGAGAGGCGAAACGCGTACGGCAATAAACCTACATAATACAGTTGCATTGGCGTTATTTTATGAATTAATTTACTGAGCAACTGCGGAAAAATGGCCTTCAACAACATTGCATATTCAAGAACAGGTTACCGGGCGTGGAGGGTGAACGGTTGGCGTTCTGGCCTCGCATTCGGGAGGACACGGGTTCGAATCCCCATCCGGGCATCCAGATTTGGGTTTTCCATGGTTTCCCAAAATCACTCCAGGCGAATGCCGGAATGCTTTCTTCAAAAATGCCATGGCCGAATTCCTTCCCGTTCCTTGCCCCAATCCCATCCCGCCTCTAATGACCTCGCTGTCGACGAGGCGTAAAGCCTGAAAAAAAAGAACAGGTAGCCTAAACTTAAAACTGCTCCAATAACTTTCTCTGTTGGATCGTTCGGATGATATAACCGACTATTATTGTGGGTATGGCTAGTTTTGGTTAGAAATAGTCGAGTGTGATGTTGCTCTATCGGTAGTAGTTGTAATGGCACTTACTAGATGACGTTTCTCTGGCTCGACGCTCGTCCGGCCCGTCCTTGCTTCTTACGTATATGATTACTCCAAGTTTAGTAGCTTCAATTACCTTGACAGGTGTTTATGTAAATGAGAGTCCTCAAATACTTTTGCCCATTTATTACACCAGTAGTAGAGATGTTACAACACTTGACGTTCCCTCTAGCCAATATCCATGTGCATGAAGTGCTCTCAAAGACTGACTAATTTCACTTACAGTTCGATATTTAGGCGCGGACCCGGCTGGGTTACGGTGGTCTGCTGTTTAGAGCTGTAAAAGTAACGATGTATTCGTTACTGAGTCGCCTGTCTCGAAGTACCGAATCGTTACTCACAAATTCATTTCGTTACTCGCATTTGTCGTATAGATGGCAGTTTGATTCGATAAACGAACGAACACAGCATTCATGCGGCATCTCTGTCATTAGTACAAAGAGGAGTTAATTATTCTGGTATACATCTGTTTAATAAACTTCCCAAGAGTATAATACAGTCTGCAGATAATAAAGATATATTTAAAGAAAAACTGAGAGATTATCTTATTGGCAACTCCTTCTACAACATTCAAGAATTTGAACAAATTAATTAATTGTATTCAATATGACTTTTGCAAAATTCAGTTGTAAAAATGAATGTTTATTGTTATTCTCTTTATTTGTCTTTGGAACATATACTTGTTTTTACTATGATTATGACTCATATCTTATATCTTATATCTTTAAACGAGCAATTCTTGTATATATATATATATTTCGGATCTCGGAAACGGCTATGACGATTTGGATGAAATTTGATATTTAGATAATGTTTTGACTTTTAAGATTACCTAAATAGTTGTCTTCCCTACAAAAAAGCGAGTTTCCAAAATACGGACAATTTTTTCACTTGATATCTCGAAAACGGCACTAGCGCCATCTCGTAGATAATTCAGGTACCAGAAATCCTAAAAATAGATTCTCTCTGAATTCAAAGAATATTTAAACGTATAGTTCTTGTATACTGGCTGACGCGTGGAAATAGCGTGTATAATATTCAAACTTCTTTGGGAAATAGTACCATTGCAAGTTTAATTGTAAAACATTTAAAAAGGAATATAATTAAAAACTTATCATTGGTTTTGTCAGAGGTGATAAACTTCTTTGAAAATAATATTACCGGTACCAGTTATAAAGTAATCATCGTTTACTTTTTGATCGTAAGAAGTGGTTGTCAGTTTGTCATTAAATACTACCACGCGAGGTATGAGCATAGTTTTATCGGAGTGAATGAATTTAGCACTGATGATGTTCGATCACAATCTGATGACGAATTCTTATAGAACGCGACGAAATATATCGAAAATAAAGAATAAATGTTCTTGATATCTCGCTTGGTTTACGAGATATAGCATGTCAAAAATCAGTAATAGGTATAGTTCCTTGTGCTTTTGGCGACGTTTCTTCTGGTCCATGCTGTATTTCAACCTAACAACAACCATTAGGAACAAAATAAAACATTGAAAGTACATTTCCATCATATAGAAATAGTGCTTTTGGTGGATTCTTTTTCTGGTCCGGACCGGATCTAATCCTAACCTCTTCACTTGAGGTATCAGAAAAATAAATTCTTTATTTTCGATTTGTCTCGACGAGTTTCATACGAATTCATCATCAAACTTGGCTGTGGCGAAATTTATCTTCTGGTCCAGGTCACATTTCAACCAACCACGTCAATTTTGCGATATGATATCTCGAGAACTAAGCGAGATATATACATAAAAAGAATATTTTGTACTTTCAATTTTTCTCGTTGAGTTACATAAGAATCCATCATCAAGGGTTTTCGTAGAATGCCCTGAATTAACACAAATCTCGCATCATTAATTAATCCCTGACTGGCATTAAGACTTCTGTTTAACATAATAACAGCACTTTTCTTTGAAAGCAATTTATGAGGCGGTTTCGCAAATGGATCTAGCGATTTGGTTGAAATTTCATACGTAAATAACGTTTTGCTTTTCAAGTTTTTAACACGATTAAAAAAAAGAGGAATTTTTTTATTTGGTTTCTCGAAAACGGCTCTAACCTCATTACGTAGAAGGTTCAGGTACCAGTAAGCCTACTGATGTTAGTTAAGCTTCTCTTTGGCTAAATGTGCACATCAAAACGCCTAGGAAGCCTTCAAGCCTTTTACTTTAATCAAACTTTACTCGAAATCTTGGATATTGAACAGAAATTGAAAGATACCGAGCGAAGATCGGTCACCCAGGTACTGTGTATTAACCATGACATGTTTCACATCCCAGAGGTCTTTCCTCAGCAGGGATCCATGAAACAAGATTGATAAATAAAAATAAAATAAAAAAATGCGGGAGCTGGAACGGTTCGCGCAGTGACTGAATGAGCAGATGTTTGTTTTGAAATTAGTTGATTTAAGTTTGCTGCGATTATGATATTAGCTATTATTCTGAAGTAAGTAATATCCAGTGCAGGAAATCAAATGTACGAACAATTTCCCTAAATTTACTTTACTCAATGAACAATTTACTTTGAACTTTACAAAGTACTAACGAAGTCATTCATGCGATGCCTCATGCTAGTGCTCAGTTGTATCAGAAGTAATGTGACATATCAACCAATGAATTTTAAGAATAAAAAAATAAAATCATTAATCAGAAACGCGAATGAGTATGGAAATTACCACAGGTCCATATGCTCTATCGCAATTAAAAAAACATATTTTAAATGTGAACGAAAGAATTTAGTTTGAACATCGTTCGTCGTGTACATACGTGCGTATTTGTGGGAATTTTGATTTGAATTCGTTTCGTTACAAATAAAAATATTTGTCTACGCATTGTGCGAACATTATTTTAATGTAATTAATATTATTTACTGTTAAGTTTTGATATTTTTAACAAGGTAACTAATTTTGACAACTTAAAGACTAATTTTGTACTTGTTATTTTGTTTAACATTAAAATTTGCAGTGCATAATTTGTAAACAGAAAATTTGTATGGATAATTTGAGACAGTTACTGTTTTTTCATTGATCGTTAATTAGTGAGGTTTATGGATTTCAAACGTTTATGAACTTTGTTTATTTTAAGATTTGATACCTTCTATTTTATTTTATTGTGTAATTTACAGTATAAACGAGTTGTCTAATAATTTGTGATATACATCTCTGCAGTTGTTATGTTCTAATAATATTTAATTAAATTACAATGGAGCACATGCTCCAGTGGAAATTTCCCTACACACTCATCTCACCCCCCCCCCCCCCCCCCACACACACACACTTCCACACCACTCTTTCCTTCATTCAACTACATTTGCCCTATACAAATTTCAACTTTAAATTCTTTCAACGTTTTTGGTAAATTATTTCTCTGGTAACTTATTCCAATCCCTTACAGCCTTACCTAAAAAAGAGAATCTTTCTACATCCTTGTGCCTGAAATCGAGTTCCCAGCGTGTGGTGATGGTCATTTTTTCCCTTCAAAGAATTACTTTTAAGTCTTACACCAATATTTTTCAATGCGCAATCGTCAAAATACGCCTTGTACAGTCCCATGACCCTCTTCAGCCTCCTCCTGTGTTCCAATGAATCCCATTCTAGGTCTTTTATCATATCTGTTAATGATTGCGTTCTGCGATAATTTCTAGAAACAAATCTAGCAGCCCTTTTTGGCAGTTCCAGAATTCCATAAACAAAGAACAAGGTACAATGACTTTATTCCTTTTGACTGGTGTTAGTTATTGTATTAATACCGCAGGATCCATGTGATCAATGCGGTACTGGCTTTGATGTTGAATGTTTGTTGTAACCGCGACGCAACAACGATTACGAATCTAATCCCATGTTTGTCCTGTACCATTGTTATTGATCTAAAAGTTTTGAATATTGATATTTTTAAAATGAAACAATTAAAGCGGGAGTCAGCAGTACTCTGCCTGCAGGCCTGATTTGATGGTATGTCAAGTTGTCGACATTTATTTTAACAAATCTATCACAAAAAGATGAAGAATTTACAAAAATAAATGAAAACAGAAAAGGAAGACGGTGGTGAAACCTCCTATTTAAAAACGAAATACTTTGATGAGATTATAATCTTTGTTAAATGCATGACCCATTATCATATCAGGCTTGTATGAAGGGTTTTGAGTAGGTTACTTTAAAATATAACCGTCATCAGTTATTGTCACTTAATATGTCACAGAAAGGTCAGGTCTTTTTTTGTATTTTTTTTTTTATGCGAACAGATGTTTGTTTTGAAATTATTCTTTCGTATATAATATTCAGTACAGTAAATCAAGAGTACATTCAGAGGTTTTCCGTAAGATCCATGTGCTAATTACTTGACTTTAAGTTTTATCCAAACAAACAACTTATTTAAACTTATTTTACTAAATAAACAATTTACTTAAACTTAACCAAGTACGAACGAAGTCGTCCCGTATGCGACCAGAATCGATGCGAATGCGATGCTTCATGCTAGTTTTCGATTGTATCAAAAGTAACGAGTAACGAAACGATACGATAGTAACGGGTACTGATTGGTTTAGTAACGAATACATAGGAGTACAGAATTTCTCTTTATTTTTATAGCTCTACTGCTGTCTACGCTTAAACTGGCATAATGACGGCGTTGGCTGATACTACTCAATGTGTGAGGTCGATGCACCTTGTTGCCCCATCTTTATAGTTGCCACTCACACTCCTGTGCTTGTGACTTTGTCCAAAGACCTCTGATATTGCACAGTGTCAGTCATCGCCCCCAAATGTTCAATCAGTGTTCTGGAAAACCGACGCGTGACTTGTGGACTACTTCTCCACACAGTCACGTGTAATCCCGATCGTTCACCTTGTTCCAAACGTGACGAGCACACACTGCTGCTGATTCAAACAGCTGACAGCATATTTCTTACGTGCCGGCTAGAGGTTATCGTACCTTTAACAGCAGCCTAATAACTCCCATACTTTTAAAATTATTATTTACTCCTTAAAATTGTATATTACAATGAATGATACTTGATAAATCCCAAAAGTAATCATTTTCCAATTTAAAGAAAAATGGCCAAAGAACATGATGAGAAATCCAGATCTAATATGAGTGTGTATAGCGAAGACTGGGAGAAGCGAACACATCGGATGACTACCTTCCACGGAGGAGACTTTGATCCAGCCGGGACGACGATGACGTACTCGTCTGCGGCGTATGGGAAGCTCGGTTCGAGGAACTGGAAGTTGTTGAACTTGTAGACGCGTCCAGAAAAACCCAAGTCAGCGCGCCAGGTCAGGAGCTCCGTGTCGACGAAGGCACCTCTTAACAGTCGTCCGTTGGCATAAATGTACTGTGTACTGTAGTTCAGCCGTTCGGCCAACAGAGAAGCGAGACGGACGTCAACTCCATCAGGTCGACGGCCTCCATTCTAGGAAAAGAACGTGTTTAAAATCATACAGTTACTGTGGCAAATGCGTTATCAAAATGAAGAAAGATTGGAACTGTAAATTGTATTGAACAACTATGCAAACGTGGTATAATTAAAAGTTATAAAGTGGATTACACGCATGAGGATACTAACACCTCTCTCTAGGTTATACCCGCGGAAGCATAACTATTAACCCCTACGGGAGTCTATATGTAGGTCCTTCCGCAGTGTAGACTTCCTGATCGTCAAGCCTCGATAAGCTGGAGTCTTACATGCCTACAACAGCCACAATCTGCTTGACAGAGAGAAACGAGAGGTTACAGATTCCACAGCGACCTCCACCGCTCAGCACCTCAGTGCGTCGTTGCACAATTCAATAGTAGTGGACAACCTTTCTGCATAAAGTACTGGTGGCCGGTATCACAGTTCTCATAACCCTATGTAAAATAAAAAATCTGTTAGCGATAAATATATTTGCAGAATACCGTAAGTAATTTATATTCGTTTGTAGCCAGTAAAATCAAATTATTTTCGTGACTTTTCCTGCATCTGCGATCAAGGTTGTGGTGGTACAGGAAAAAATGAGGGGGGGTTTATGAATTTATAATTATTTTATTAATATTCAATGATTGGTTGCAAGAATCATTAGCCAGGTCACAAAGGAAACTGACATAAATAATTTATTGTCTTCATATGGCTTCTACACCGCTAGGCATATTTAACTTTATCGTTAATATGTAAATCACTAGGATATCAATGCCTTAGCGTTACAATTGGCCGTTCTTATTCAAGCTAACTAACTTAAATATGCTACAACAAGAATAGTCAATACTATAACATTTATACATGAAAATTATAGGGGTCTCGGGCGCCGTTAAAATACAAAGAAATGAAATGTAACTCGCGATATGCAAGGCTCTCATAAAGTTCAACAAATGTCGGCTAGCTCAGGGTCAAATTAGCATAAAGAACATAAGTCTCTCTCTCTCTAAGGCGCTTACGGGTCGATCACAGTCTCAATAAGAACCCAACGAAGCAAGACCTGGCGTTTAATACTTTACCATAGCAGCAGCACTGATGTCCGTTGCATTCTCAGTTCCAGCGCAATATACGATCACCAGACTGTGATCTTAGGCAAGTCGCTGTATAGCCCAGATCAACTGTTCTGAACCAGCGATAAGTACACTCGACTACCTCAGACCGTGGCCCGGCGAGAAGTAAACTCGACTACTCTGGACCGTGGCCCAGCAAGAAGTAAGATCGACTGTCCCAGACCGTGGTCTGGCGAGAAGTCCCTTCCTCCTATCCGGAAGGCGATGGCGTCCTCCTCCCGCGTAGGAACATGGCGGGCAGAAAGAATACACCCTGCATTAACACATGAAGACCCCTATCGATGATTTCATAGGCAGGTTGGAAATCACGTGATACAGTCCATCGTTCAGATTCGCGGCATTTTGCCAGCGTCCCCTCCGCGTCCATCCTTGGTGGCGGGGGCGGCTGACCTTCACATCTTTGCTGTGCGAACCGTTGGGGTGACTGAATGGCCTTGGCTGGCGACAGCGAGGCGGTCCATTGTGTCCGTCCACTGGGACTAACGGTTTCACTTCCGTCCCTAGCCTGAGATGTGCGATCCTCCGCTTAAACAAAATCTTACGCTCGCACATTTTTCGCTGAGTCCCTTGCATATTTATTTAATCATATATAATTTTGGGCTGCCCGAGATTAATTTAATTAATTTAATTTGAATAAAAAAATTAAAATTAAAAACAACTTAACAAAAATATAAATTGTAGCGTGGCGTGATAACGTCCCGTTACAAGGTCAAGAAATATTCAGCACCCTCGCAAAAACAGTTAATTCTTCGGTTACTGATATTTATAACAGGGTAATCGAAATATGTAAAAATTAAACAGGATGTCGTTTTATCCGATCAGCAGCCAAATTCAGGTTTTTTTTGTATTTTTTTTGTAACCTATCATTGTATAACGTGAAGTAGCTGGCACTTTTTTTTTAAAAAATATTTATTTGTCACTAGAGATTTAGGCTATGCACTCGTAGCACAACATAATGTTTTCTTTCTTCTCATAATAAGTCACAGTTGACAATACAAATTCAATTAATAACATTACAACAGAATTATATTACAGAACTGAAAATTTGACAACACGTTTTCTTCAGAGAGTAGCGTGCAATCCAGGCGGCTTGCCATCTAGGCGGGGCGGTTAGAGCAGGTGTGTATTGTCAAAACCTCCTATATATCAAAACGTTTTTGTGACGTAGTATACGTTCTGTCGTCATATGAGCCAGGAAAGACCGTTAAGAGCGTAGCCATGTAACGATAAAGTGGCGCCTGCTGGCGGCGATAATGCACTAGCAGCTTGGGGTGGGGTAATTGTTGTTCGTCTAGGTATCCATGGATTGCAGGTTCTTCTACTAATAATTCACAAAGTCGCCAAGTAGATAATCATTCGATTTATTCACCGAACGTACAATTACTAAGCCACCACCACCAACGATTACAATTTGACCGTATGTAAAGGCTATTCAGGACTTCTTCTCCTACAAACTGCAAGTTCTGAGCTACACTATTTTCACTTGGTTTGGATGCTTTAGTTCAACGCCCACAAGTTCACTGCTTTTTACGAAACACTGCAGTTTATCTGCATGACGGCGGCGTACTTATAATGTTTCCTCAGGTCCACACGATACTGCCAGAGGGCACCGCCAAACAATCACTGCCGCGCGCAACCAACCGTGACCGACCTCCAAGACAGCGAGTCACAGACTACCTTCAACAATCCAACTCGCATCTCGCGTAACACTTTCAACAATCGGATCGTCCTGATTCCACCGCTCAACACGAACACACACATGGTTTTTTATACTGTCTCGCCACAACCCCCCTTGGGTTTAATTTTTCCTATGTGGAAATACTGGTTTACAATGGCAAAATTTAAACCCAACCACTCATAGAGACAGTATTGGCTTGAATGTGTCTCGATATCTGTACCAAATTCTTACTTTTAAAGGTGGTGGTGGTGGTCAACTAAATACATATCTTCTATTACATTTCAGTGTTAGAACAATGTTAGTTTACAACAGAAATGACCCATTTAAAATAATGTCCAAAATCCACCAAAAATCTCTGTCCTGTCACGGTGGCACAACACATACAAAACATTAATACACTGACATAATGAACAATGTATTGAAGATATGAACATACTGATATATAATACACATAAATAATAACATGAGGATTAAAGATGGGTGCAGCTTTTTACAAAATTTTGTGTTCACACAATTGAACCACCTGCACTCTTTCCATTCTAATGAGAACAAACATATTTATAATGCAACAGGACAAAAACAAGCAATAGAGAAAAGAAAAAAAAAAAATCCAAATGAATGGTCAAAAATATGTACAACACAAACACTTATAATTGAATGGTTTCATACTGTGAGGTATAACCCCCCTTCAAAAAAACAGGTGTGGGAGGTAAGGTATACAGCTTCTTACTTACAACATATTACAATCCAAATACACTATTACTGGAAGCTGTTACAGTATATTACCTCATTCCTTCTCCTTTTATGATCCAGTATTTATAAAAATCACACATATCACAACAAATCAAAGCTCCATGTGGCTTGGCTTGTCGTATATTAACTATTAGAATTTGAGCAAAAGATTTGTAACGAAAAAATTTTCTCTGCCCATGGTAGGCAGTTAGGGATGGTATATCGTCTTTTAAACTTTGTGCCTACCCTACTTTTATCTTTAGTTCTACAAAATGGTACATTGAAAAAGAGAGACAGAAGAGAGAAAAAATAATAATATCATGCATATGCATGCTCACCCCCCTACTACTAGAGGACAGTGGGACCAAAACAAAAATAAATCATGCTTTACTTTAAAATGAAAATTTACATCATCAACAGCATCAATTTAAGGCACAAGTGCCGGATTCCGGTTTTATTCCTATGGGAGGACCAAATCTGGAACTATTGCAGTCCCTTTGAAGGTAAACCTAGACAAAGCCCTGACCCAAGGAAACCGATTCCTGATAACTGATGTGATTTTCTGACCTAAATTTTGATATCCCCCCCAAAAAAAACTTCTCAACAGCATCAATGAAAGGTGTTTCCACCTGGATCTCAGTATCAACCGTGGGTAACCGGATCTGGAACTTGGTAGGTTCCTTTAAAGGTAACTCCTGGACCGGGCCTCCTCCCACAGGAGACTGAGTCCTGACAGCTGCTGATGCTAGTGTAATTTAGATGTCCTGCTTATCACTGTAACCATCAGCAAAATCTACTATCATATTTCAATATGTTTGTAGGGTTTCAAAGACACTACATTGTATACTCCCTTAAGCTTCTGTGTGGAAGGCACTACCAAAGTGTATGAGTTTTCATTGTCTACTCGAGCAATTTGAAAAGGTCCTTCATAAAGATCATTAAACTTCTTAATGTCATGATCTAGGGCAGATGATCGACAATGTGTTTTGACCAGAACTAGGTCTCCAATGTGGTACTTGGTTGGTGTTAAGTGATCATCATGCCTTTTCTTTCTCTTCAATGCACATTTAGTTAAGTGTTGTAAAACTAAGCTTAGTTTCTCAACATAATCTACCTGTCTCTCTGGGAAATGTATGTACTCCTGAACTAATCTCGGTGGAGGTTCTTGGAACATAATCTCATGTGGGGTAAAAGATGTGGAATCATGTGGGATAGTATTGATAACCCTTTCTATGTTTGGAATTTCAAGAGCCCACTTGCAGTGATTGTCACTGCAGTACGTCCGGAACCACCTACCTAATTCTTTCATTACGCGCTTTACCGGATTTCCCTGTGGATAATAGAACGATGTTTTCAAAACCTTTATGTCCCTTTCCTCTAAACACTTGTGCCAGAGTTTCCCAGTAAACTGCGGTGCATTATCCGTTAAAATACTGTTGGGATGCCCTAACTGTGGAATGTAGTCTCGGGCAATTCGGTTAAATATAGCTTTTGCGTTTGCTCGTTTAAGTGGGTATAGTTTTTACAAACTTTGAAAAAATATCTAGCACTACACAGATATAGGTTACCCCCCCACGTGATCGCGGCAAGGGCCCATAAATATCAAGCGATAGAATATCATTCGGTGCTTTGGGAATAATGTTCTGCATCTCACCTACCCTCTTGACATTGTCCGCTTTTACCTTTTGACATATTACACATGTAGCAACTATTTGCCGTATGCGTCTATACATATTCGGAAATAAAAGGTCTCAGCTAGAATTTTATAACATTTATTCGTGCCATAATGGCCATAGCTTAGATGGTGGTGACGTATAAAAATATCCACCCATTTTTCAGGAATCCACAGCTTCCAATCGTCACTACTATCGTGATTCCTTCGGAAAAGTATCCCCGCTTCCATACAATAAAACTTTAGTAAATGTGGCGGAGGACTACCCTGCTTCAACTCCTCAACTACCGTCTTGATAATCTCATCATTGTCGTTGCTCCCGGCTCATATGTTTAAGACAAGACCTCACCTCCGTTTCCCCTGAAACATGTTTAATATACAGCAATCTAGGACTTGAGTTGTATTCGGTCACTTCTGCTTCATTTCCTAATCCAAAGGTAGTCTCGACAGTGCATCTGCTACCTGGTTATCCTCTGCTGGCAAGTACCTTACTTCATAATCGAATTCCTGGAGCAATAGTGTCCAGCGAGTTAATCTGCCATTTAATAATCGACACTTATCCAAAAATGATAAGGCTTTATGATCTGAAAATACTATCACCTTTCTGCCCAATAACAAATACCTGAATTTCTGGAATACCCATACCACTGCTAGGCATTCGCGTTGTGTAATTCCATAATTTCGTTCAGCTTTATTTAGTAGCCGACTTGCAAAAGCTATATGCTTCTTCTCCGACACACCATTCGATTCGACTACCTGGAAAATCTCTGCTCCAAGTCCGTACTCTGAACTATCCGTTGCCACGCAAATAGGGAGCTCCCATATAGGTGAGTGTAAAACCACATGCTCTAACAATACTTTCTTAACAGCTTGGAAATCACGCTCGCAATCTTCAGTCCATTTCCAAGTAGACCCCTTTTCTTTAATTGTTCAAAATGAGGGCTATTTAAGATTTGTCCTTTTATGAACTTTCTATAGTAGTTACATAGTCCCAAAAAACTCTCCAACTGTTTTTTGTTTGTAGGGGATGGGAAATCTTTAATGGCATTGAGTTTACTATCACTGGGCGCTATTCCCAAGGGCGTAATGATGTGTCCCAAAAATTCTATTTTGTTAGTCAAAAAGACACACTTCTTTAGTTTCACTGTCATACCTCCACGTTTTAAAGCGAACAAAACCTCTCTTAGTGTTGCCCAATGTTCTTCAATCGTCGTGCTAGCGATTAGAATGTCATCTACGTACACTTGGATTCTCTGCAACAAATCCTTCCCCAGCACTAAATCTAAAGCTCTTATAAAGTGGGCTACTGCTACGTTCAGTCAAACGGTAAACACTGTGAACTGATATGATCTCCCTTGGTACAGGAAAGCTGTGAATTTTCTAGAATCTTGTGCCACTCGCAACTGCCAATAGGAGGAAGTAAGGTCCAAGCTTGTTAGGTATCTCTTCCCATGAAACGTGTGTAGAATCTCATCTATTGGAGGGGGGTGATCCCTTTCTGGCACTAAAACTTTATTCAAGGCTCGGGCGTCCAACACTAGTCGTACTGACTGGTCCGCTTTTGAAATCACAACCAGTGGATTATTGTACGGACTTTGTGCCCGCTCTATAACACCCCACTCTAACATCCTATTTATTTCTGCTTCTACTTGACTTCGTTTCGCTATCGGGATTGGATACGGTTTAATGTTAAATGGTGGTTTGAGCTTACTGTGAAATGGCATTCATAGTTCCTAACAAGCCTGGCTTGTCAGAAAAAAAACCCGAAAACTCCTGGAGAATGTTGTTTAGTTCTTTGCGGTATTCGGTATCAACCCTATCCACCACTTTTTCCAAACTGGTACTTGGAAACACATTAGTTACTGTGGACAAGAAAAACTGCACAAGTTTTGTATAAAAACTGGGGTTCTTTACTAGAACCTATTGTCTTAGCTACCAACGACTGTACTGATTTATCTGTTCCCTCCTTCCAAAAACAATTCATTGGGACACAAAGTTGTTTGTCTTCTAACTGAAAATGTAAAAGCCCCCTACTACAATCCAACATAGCCTGAACTGATTGTAACCATTCTATACCAAAAATGCAATCATGCGTAAGTCTCGGAATAACATACACATGTGTTTCAAAACTGCACCCATTAATTTCTCCCTCTAGTAGAATCTGTGTGCTTATAGGTTTGGTTTTTCCACCATTTGCCAAGGTGGCTACTAATTTTGGTACGGGATACAATGTCAAGCGCTCATTATGAAGGTGTAGCTCCTCAAAAAGAGATTGGGAATAGCCGAAAGCTCTGCTCCAGTATCTATCAACACCCTGATTAGTTTCCCCTTAACCGTTATTTCAATAACTGGTGCTCTGATTAGTGGTGCTACTGTATAACCATCTTCCTGAATGAGATCTTCTCTAGGATTATTATTATAAATGCCACAGATTTGATAGCTAGGTGTTGGCCCAGGTTCACAGTCCACCGGTGCTTGGGCCAAGGCATCGGCCGGAACTAGTTTTTTGAGTTCACCTCCTCCTGTTGTGGATTTAATTCGGCCCCAGAAACCTGTTCCGATGTTGAGGTACTTCTGTTATGGTTAGTCTGTCCACCCCTAGCGTGTCCTCTCCCTCCGTTACCTCTACCTCCTCTAGTTCCTCTTCCTCTGCTTATATATTGTATACTGTGTCCCCTTTTTGAATGTTGTTGGGCATTGTTGTTGTAAAACTTACCCCTGCCTTGGCCAGGATCATAAGAGTGCTGTTTGTTATTATATGACCTACTGTGGTTGTGTTGATCCTCTATATGTTGCATCTGACCCTTATGGTTTACGAAATCACTTTCTGCTGGACTCCAAGACCACTGATATACATCTAATACCCTCAAGAGTTTCTCTGCCGCTTCTCGTGTAGTAACCCCTTGTGTTGCAAATTTTTCTATTATGGGTGTTGGCATCCGATGGACAATGTCTTGTATTAGAATTATTTCAGGCATGGGATGGTCTAAGTAAGTTGCCTTATCAGCTTCCTGTAGAAAAAAGTCATATAACGTGGGAGGGGTTCCGTCCCATTTAGGCCCCAACCCTATTGACCTGCGAACCGAGTACTGTGTTTCTTGTGACCAAAACCTGTTGAGAAATGCTTCTTTTAGCTCGGCAAATGTTGTGAAATGTTGTAGGTGGGTATCACTCCACAGCCTGGCCGATCCTGTTAGATGCTGACCAAAACAATTTATTTTTTCTCTGTCTGAATAATTTATAAAAGGCCTCGAATCTTCAAAACTTTTCAGGAATTTGACGGGGTGTAAATTACCCTGTCCACTAAACCTGCTATACTCAACTTTTTCTGGTATGGTGACTATGCACTGTGACGAAGAAGCTGCTTGGGTCTGTGTGTGAAGTGCTTCTGTTACTTGTGTTTTCAAGGAAACGACTTGTTGTTCACAATGCAGTATTCTACTGTCTGTCTCTAACATCTTGGTCTTCACTGAACCCAGTTGTTCATCCCAGTGTTGTATTTTCTGGCTATTCTAGTACATACTGTATGTAAGGCATCCATGACATCTATATTATTTTCTACCTTTGACCTAATGTCTGCTATTTGTGTTTGCGCATGCTGTTGGGACTGTTGCAATAAGGCAATTCCCTTATGGGATTCATGCATGTCCTCCTTTAACTTACTAACATCATTGCTATTTTGTGTTAGTTGTTCACTAAGTGTTGAAACCGCGTGATCAACTTTCTCCTTGTGTGTATCCAATGCATGTGAGAGTTGACTGACCTGTGTTTTTACTGTCAAGGAATACTGTTCAAATGTTTCTTTAAGTTTTTTGTCAAAAGCACCTTCAAGTGACTGTAATTTTGTTTCAAAACCTTCAAATTGTTTTGTCTGTGCTTCAAGTGTTACACGAATCTTAGTCTGTTCATCACGTGTTTGTTTAGCCTGTGCTTCAATTGTTTCACGTGTTTCCTGTTTGTTTGACTCGAACTTTTGGTCGAGGTATTGTATGAGTTGGGATATGAGAAAGGATTCTTCCGGTGCTGGTTGTACATGATGTGTTGGATGTGGGTTAAAAGACACAACTTCATCATCAGAAGATGATCTAGTTGAAAACTCCAAATGGTCGTAAGACACCGACTGTATTGGGGTACCATCGATTGATAGCTGAGAAATGTTTTGTGCATTCACAGGAATTGATTCTAACTGTGTGCTTTCCCCCTGTACAACATTGCTTTGTACGTCCTGAAATTCAGTTATGCCTGTGTTATCATCCTCCTGACGTTGAGTATTTGTACCCTCCATGGTTAAACAAATGTTCTATACAGTGAATTGAAAGATAAATGGTATCACAAAAATAATCAAAAGGCTTGCTAAAATAACCAAAATGGAATTTACGTAGAAATTATTCCGTAATCCGATTTGTTGACACTGAAAACCAGAGCAGAACACACCTTCAAATCGAATAAACTTATGTCTCCCACTATCTGTTCTTACAATATTCCCAAAACAAACAACACACAAAACATAAAAAGGAGGAAAAATATCTACAAAGCAAAAAGAACTGTGTCACTAATGATTGTCGAAAGCAAACTGAGCAACCAAAACACGCCTAACCTACAAATTATTTACGCTACATATAATCACAACTCAAAGATTACGCGTCGCAATGTAACACGTGAATAATATCTGTGTGCTGAAAATCAAAGACGAAAATATTTTACATCAACAGAAAAGCAATATATTTGCGCCAGCGACATCTGAACATCAAAGATTTCTATTGGGAAATGGAAGACGTTACTAAATCTTTGCTCACAAGTTATTTTTCTTTGTGGTTACTATCTTTGGCCTTCTCGCTTGCTCAAAGACAATATGGCGCGACCACAATGAACCAAATATTAGAATTCGAAATTTAAAAAAGACAAATTTAAAATAATGTTTTGTTTTGACGGAGAGAGACAAAATCCCGAGTATTGATGACTAAATCGCCGCGACAAGCCACATAGACATACAAAAATCACTGATTAAAGTATTTACATAACAATTCAGCATGTGATAACACAAATATTGTATTTGGAAATACTGCTAGCAGACACTTAGCAAGCGCGTGGTTGGCAATAAGGACAATGTATCCAACGGAAACAGTAATTCCTTTTTCCAAAATTGCATAAAGCGTTACACGCACTAATGAACTGACAACATTTCTGAAAATTACATTCAACACTGTGAAAGCTGCAATACTTGTAGCTTGTGTGTTGCCGCACACACCTCGCGGAATGAAGACACTTTTTGAAAAAACGGCACTTATTCTGGCTTCGCTGCGAACTTATCTGTATGTTGATCGAATGTGTCGCCTTCCGTACTGCGCTGGGTGTTGTTAAGCTGCTATCCGCAAAACGTCTGCTCTGCTGGATTGTGTCGCCCCGGAAAGCTGCGTGACGAAGCTGCAGGACTCGCAAACTGCCCCCTGCAGTGTGAAAGTCTACATCGGGTACCACAGCGTCTCGGAAAAGGTATCTGCGACCCCCGCGTAGTAATAATTGTCGTAGCTGGCGTCGTCTTCCACACACGTTGCCGGCAGTTGACAAAAGCTTCCGACCAAGTTTGAAGCGTAGTATTCTCTCGAAAGCAAGGTATATGAACCGCTTTCACTGGTCACTTCCACAAGTCCCATGTAACGATAAAGTGGCGCCTGCTGGCGGCGATAATGCACTAGCAGCTTGGGGTGGGGTAATTGTTGTTCGTCTAGGTATCCATGGATTGCAGGTTCTTCTACTAATAATTCACAAAGTCGCCAAGTAGATAATCATTCGATTTATTCACCGAACGTACAATTACTAAGCCACCACCACCAACGATTACAATTTGACCGTATGTAAAGGCTATTCAGGACTTCTCCTACAAACTGCAAGTTCTGAGCTACACTATTATCACTTGGTTTGGATGCTTTAGTTCGACGCCCACAAGTTCACTGTTATTTACGAAACACTGCAGTTTATCTGCATGACGGCGACGTACTTATAATGTTTCATCAGGTCCACACGATAGCGCCAGAACGCACCGCCAAACAATCACTGCCGCGCGCAACCAACCATGACCGACCTCCAAGACAGTGAGTCACAGACTGCCTTCGACAATCCAACTCGCATCTCGCGTCACACTTTCAACAATCGGATCGTCCTGATTCCACCGCTTAACACGAACACACACATGGTTTTTTATACTGTCTCGCCACAGCCATTTTTAAACTGATGTGCGTGCGAAGTGTGAGTTGTTTTTTCGAAGTTTTACAGTGTTTTACGATAGTTATTTTTGAACTGTTGTTCTGCATAAATGGAGTACACATGTTGCGTTCTTAGATGCAACGGAAATTGTCCGAAGGGACCGAAAGTTTGGTTATCCTAAAGAGGATGCATTACGTCGGAGATGGATATCAACAATACACAGAAACCTTACACTAACTGTTTATTCCAAACTAAGTATTTTCTGCTTTTAAAATGTTACATGTTTCTTTCGTCTTGTATTTTTATTATTAATTAACTGTATTATTAGTGGTACACCAGTTCTATGAACTTGAATATATTTTTATAACACTTCATTTGTGTTAAATTTTAGAAGTTGTTTTACTAGTTGGGTTATATATACTATATTCAAAAGTAGTTTACATCGCGGTGCACGTCGTCACTATCAACTTATTTACTAATAATAACCATATTCCTAGTATCTTATGCTGTAAGAAGGACGTTCTGGTTCAGGCTGCATTTCAACCTAACTACTATCTCCGCTAATATTGCCACTGCAAATTCAAACAATACTCACACACCTTAACGGATTAAATGCATTGGAACTACATTTCAAATATTAGCAACATTTTCTGCTTCAGGATTCCTCGTTTGCATAGCATAAATTATCACGATTGCATCATACACCTTCAGTGTGAAATGCAATTGGATTGAAGCAAGCGCAATAATAACACATTCACTTTATCCCCATACACACAGCAGCACATTTATTTAAGAAATTATTCAGTTAGATCTTGTGAATATTGTGTGGTTCATGAACATAGGCTTACTGAAAATTTGCTGACTAATTGAAATTCAATTCAACTTTTGACATGCAGTAATTTATGTTAGATAAATGAAAGCGTAATTATCACAATTCACAGTTAAGTGGGACAGTTTTAATGTTATGATTGTAATTAATTGTACACTAATATTTGAACACAGTATATTCCCGGAAACGTCTTGTCTTTCCTAAAATATTATTAATATTTAGATTTTGTTGTTACTTGTGCGGTGTTGAGATTCATGTTGTTCTTTCGAATATACACAAGAACCATTTCTGTTATTTCACAGGAACAGTCCCATTCTCCATCACTATGATTTAAATTTCATATTCTTTAGAATGTTTAAAACTGATACAATTATCTCTTTGTGGCAGATTTTGTACTACATTTTGCAAAAGAAGACCAATTTGCAGAGGTAGGAATCAATTAAATTCATCACTACTTCCAAACTGTTCTCATACACTTTGACTGTTAAGCCTTCAGGAGAAGAAAAGGAATAAAAAGGTATTAGATGATATGAGGCCAGTAATGCACTGAAAACTCTTTTTTTGTGGCTTCTGACATTTCCAGTGTACAATGATTCTAATTTCAAACGGACTAACACTCTCCTAATTGTTTTGGCTCGTTTTGTCGAATACTGTTACCATGTATTGCTAGAAGGCTTAAATGTGAATTATGCATTAAACGTGTATTAGTTTATGAGAAGCTATGCCTGTTTAGACTGACAAGACATTAATAAGCACTAATATTTTATCATATATTCAATAAATATGAGAAATTTTAATTATATTAAAGTTCATAAATTAATTTATTGTGATAAAAATGAGTATTTTTAAAGCTTTCGGTTTATAGAGATGGAAACAGCCTGGTTAACTCATAAGATTAATAGGGCTGATTTTTCTCTCATTGATTCTAGATCTGAAAGAGGCTATACAAAGGACAGTGTTCTGAGGTTCTTTTTGTCAGTATCAGTTCGGTGACTGGAATAAAGAATGATAGTTATTCTTCAGTAACATAAGAAAAAATCAGACTGTGAAAAACTCAGTAAACCAATCTTCTAAATGATGTATATGATCCATCTTAATTTATTTCATTTCAACGACTAAAATGGATTTGCTGTTTATCAGTTATTTTTACTTTGTATTGTGTTTATGTGATATAATGCATTTGCGACTAATTGTGAAGTTCTTGTTAATTAATGCTCATTTCCAATAAAAATTAAACCAAACTAATTTGTTTATTTTACTGTGTGTGAGCGTATGTACAAATTGGCTACCTACAGATGAATAATTCCACTTGTTAAATATTATTATTTAAAAAACCGGTGTTAGCTATTGTATTTTATGAAATACTAGCTGGTACCCACGACTTCGTTCGTGATTGTAAAGAATTCATATTGACAGCTATAGACATCTAACCACCATAGTGTACGATGGGAGACTCGATACTATTACCACACACAAATACCAGTGTTCTGCGCTATGTAGTTCTGGCAGCAAAGTAAAATTTACTGATACACACAAGTCTTTGGATGAAATACGAAAATATTCATGATCGACCAAGTTCAAACACCATATCTCACACACTCCCACAGTTACCAAATTTCGGCCAACGTTGTGTTCGATGGGAAACTCTGTGTTACTACCACACACAAACGCCAGTGATCTGCGATTGATAGTTTTCACTTAAAAGTGATACACCATGAAACATGCGTCTTTGGCAGAAATATGAAATTGCCGCAGGTCGACCATTTTCATCCCCCATATCTTCCAAACCACCATAGCTACAGACATCTAACAACCATAATGCACGACGACAGACACTATTCAACTACCACACATAAACACCAATGCTCGATGCTATGTAGTCGTGGCAGAAAAGTGAAATCTGCGGAGACACATGCATTTCGTCGAAATACGAAAATATCCTTGGTCGGCCACTTACAACCACCATATCTACCACAGTACCACAGTTTCTGAAATTAGGCCACTGTTGTGATCGAAAGGTGACTCTGTGCTACTACTACACACAAACGCCAGTTATCTGTGATCTATAGTTTTCGCTGAAAAGTGATACACCATGACACTTTTGTCTTTGGCAGAAGTATGAAATTGCCACAGGTTAACCACTTTCAACCCCCATTTCTCCCACGCCCCCATAGCTACCGACTTCTAACAACCATAGTGCACTACATGAGATACGATTCTACAACCAAACACAAACACCAATTCTCTATGCTATGTAGTTGTGGCAGAAAAGTGACATATGCGGAAACAGTCGAAATACGAAAATATCCTTGGTCGGCCACTTACAACCACCATATCTACCACAGTACCACAGTTTCTGAAATTCGGCCGCTGTTGTGATCGAAAGGTGACTCTGTGCTACTACTACACACAAACGCCAGTTATCTGTGATCTATAGTTTTCGCTGAAAAGTGATACACCATGACACTTTTGTCTTTAGCAGAAGTATGAAATTGCCACAGGTTGACCACTTTCAACCCCCATTTCTCCCACGCCCCCATAGCTACCGTCTTCTAACAACCATAGTGCACTACATGAGATACGATTCTACTACCAAACACAAACACCAATGCTCTATGCTATATAGTTGTGGCAGAAAAGTGACATATGCGGAAACAGTGGAAATACGAAAATATCCTTGGTCGGCCACTTACAACCACCATATCTACCACAGTACCACAGTTTCTGAAATTAGGCCGCTGTTGTGATCGAAAGGTGACTCTGTGCTACTACTACACCCAAACGCCAGTTATCTGTGATCTATAGTTTTCGCTGAAAAGTGATACACCATGACACTTTTGTCTTTGGCAGAAGTATGAAATTGCCACAGGTCGACCACTTTCAACGCCCATTTCTCCCACACCCCCATAGCTACCGACATCTAACAACCATAGTGCACTACATGAGATACGATTCTACTACCAAACACAAACACCAATGCTCTATGCTATATAGTTGTGGCAGAAAAGTGACATATGCGGAAACAGTGGAAATACGAAAATATCCTTGGTCGGCCACTTACAACCACCATATCTACCACAGTACCACAGTTTCTGAAATTAGGCCGCTGTTGTGATCGAAAGGTGACTCTGTGCTACTACTACACCCAAACGCCAGTTATCTGTGATCTATAGTTTTCGCTGAAAAGTGATACACCATGACACTTTTGTCTTTGGCAGAAGTATGAAATTGCCACAGGTCGACCACTTTCAACGCCCATTTCTCCCACACCCCCATAGCTACCGACATCTAACAACCATAGTGCACTACATGAGATACGATTCTACTACCAAACACAAACACCAATGCTCTATGCTATGTAGTTGTGGCAGAAAAGTGACGTATGCGGAGACAGTCGAAATACGAAAAATATCCTTGGACGGCCACTTACAACCACCATATCTACCACAGTACCACAGTTTCTGAAATTCGGCCGCTGTTGTGATCGAAAAGTGACTCTGTGCTACTACTACACACAAACGCCAGTTATCTATGATCTATAGTTTTCGCTGAAAAGTGATACACCATGACACTTTTGTCTTTAGCAGAAGTATGAAATTGCCACAGGTAGACCCACTTTCAACCCCCATTTCTCCCACGCCCCCATAGCTACCGACTTCTAACAACCATAGTGCACTACATGAGATACGATTCTACTACCAAACACAAACACCAATTCTCTATTTTATGTAGTTGAGGCAGAAAAGTGACATATGCGGAGACAGTCGAAATACGAAAATATCCTTGGTCGGCCACTTACAACCACCATATCTACCACAGTACCACAGTTCTGAAATTCGGCCGCTGTTGTGATCGAAAGGTGACTCTGTGCTACTACTACACACAAACGCCAGTTATCTGTGATCTATAGTTTTCGCTGAAAAGTGATACACCATGACACTTTTGTCTTTAGCAGAAGTATGAAATTGCCACAGGTTGACCACTTTCAACCCCCATTTCTCCCACGCCCCCATAGCTACCGACTTCTAACAACCATAGTGCACTACATGAGATACGATTCTACTACCAAACACAAACACCAATGCTCTATGCTATGTAGTTGTGGCAGAAAAGTGACGTATGCGGAGACAGTCGAAATACGAAAATATCCTTGGACGGCCACTTACAACCACCATATCTACCACAGTACCACAGTTTCTGAAATTCGGCCGCTGTTGTGATCGAAAAGTGACTCTGTGCTACTACTACACACAAACGCCAGTTATCTATGATCTATAGTTTTCGCTGAAAAGTGATACACCATGACACTTTTGTCTTTGGCAGAAGTATGAAATTGCCACAGGTCGACCACTTTCAACCCCCATTTCTCCCACACACCCATAGCTACCATCATCTAACAACCATAGTGCACTACATGAGATATGATTCTACTACCAAACACAAACACCAATGCTCTATGCTATGTAGTTGTGGCAGAAAAGTGACATATGCGGAGACAGTCGAAATACGAAAATATCCTTGGTCGGCCACTTACAACCACCATATCTACCACAGTACCACAGTTTCTGAAATTCGGCCGCTGTTGTGATCGAAAGGTGACTCTGTGCTACTACTAAACACAAACGTCAGTTATCTGTGATCTATAGGTTTCGCTGAAAAGTGATACACCATGACACTTTTGTCTTTTGCGGAAGTATGTAATTGCCACAGGTCGACCACTTTCAACTCCCATATCTTCCACACCCCTATAGCTACCGACATCTAACAACCATGGTGCACTACATGAGATACGATTCTACTACCAAACACAAACACCAATGCTCTATGCTATGTAGTTGTGGCAGAAAAGTGACATATGCGGAGACAGTCGAAATACGAAAATATCCTTGGACGGCCACTTACAACCACCATATCTACCACAGTACCACAGTTTCTGAAATTCTGCCGCTGTTGTGATCGAAAGGTGACTCTGTGCTACTACTACACACAAACGCCAATTATCTGTGATCTATAGTTTTCGCTGAAAAGTGATACACCATGACACTTTTGTCTTTGGCAGAAGTATGAAATTGCCACAGGTCGACCACTTTCAACCCCCATATCTCCCACACACCCATAGCTACCATCATCTAACAACCATAGTGCACGACAGGAAAGACGATTCTACTACCACACACAAACACCAAAGGTCTATGTTATGTAGTTGTGGCAGGAAAGAGAAGTATACGGAGATTCGAATTTTTGGTCGAAATATGTAAACGCCCTGCACTGACCAACTTTAATCATTATATCTCCCACATCCCCACAGCTATCAGCATTCGGCCAACGTTGTGCACGACAGGAAACTCCATGCTACTTCCACCCACAAACATCAGTGATCTGTGCTAGGTAGTGGTGGCTGAAAAGTGAAATATAGGAAAAAAACACGTCTATTTTTTATATATATAAGATTTGTGCTAGCATCAGATTAAACAGATATCATTTATATGTCTACTGAGTTTTCACCTTTGTGCCTATTAACGTGCAGGTAGATGAAAAATCAAGAAACTGATTTTTCGACAGCATGTGGAAGGGGAAAAAAACTCATGATATTTTTTTAATGGAAAAGAAATATCACTGCAATTGATTTTTTTGGAATTATGAAAAGATTAGTTTATTAGGCTAATATGGCTGTTAATTGTTGAATAATTTATTTTCAGATGAATAAGAACTGAATATAACGATGAAACATTGCAAAGTTTATCAGAAGTCAATGGTATTTTTCAAAAACTTTTGCTTCTATTTAAAAAAAAATGGCTACCCAAGATATTTTGAGGTAAAAAGCTAAAAAGTATGCGTAGCACGACAGAAAAGCAATTACTGTAATATTTTGCTCGTACTGTTCCGTCGCGTCTGACAGGAGCTTATGCCTGGCATGCGTGACGTCACAAACTGAGAGGCCAGGCCTTCCTCTAGGTGGTGTTGGATTTATACCGTAGCCTACCTGTTGTATGACGTACGGTGGGCTATCCATCACTGCAGCTTGTAGCACGCAGCCTTGCAGTGCCGGCGGACTGTCGGTCTTGTGGTAGAGATGAAGGCCTGCATGTAGAAAAGACGCCGAGAAGACTTGCCATAAGTCAAGAAGTATTGGAATCGCTGATCGGCCGTAGCAAGGACTCCCTGCCCTAAAATGAGGCTGCCACGAATAGGTGCCCACAAACAAGAGAGCACCGTCTGAAGACGTCCTGAACAAAGGGACACAGAAAATTGTCTCATTTTTAGCTCCATTTATACCTGACTGTGAAGTTATGATGAGAGGATGTTTTAAAATAATAGATTGACCAATGTAAGGCTCTTAATATAGCTACAGGGATTCAAGAACGCGAGAAATCTTTTTAATTTTTCCTCGTATTATACTGCAATAAATACACTACTAGCGGTAGCGAAAACGTACTGTACCCTGTAAAGACAATATGGCCTGGATCAGTCAGATTTGTTTCAATGTAATTTCTACATCTACAAACGGTGCAATAAGCAGTACCTTAAGAGGAAACACAGGGGAAGAAACACAAATTAAATTTTGTTAAACTGTGGGAGCACCGATACTAACGAGCAGAGGCAATAAATAGACCAAATAAGAGAAAAAGCGATGTAGTGGAAGTGAAATATTCACTTTCAATACCTGGTGTAATCGTTCCACATGAAGAACACAACCAAAATTCATATCGGAATTACATACATTCTCCCTCACAGATAAGATGTCGGAACTCAAGGATAGTTGATACAACTGCACACAAAGAATGAATGGAGAAAGAATTCCAAAAGCAGCACAATTAAACAGTTAATAAGGTAGAAGAAAAGTTGGTCGCTCAGTAGCAAGATGACAGGATTCAGTACCTTGAGGTGGATTCATGAACGCAGACGAAACAGTAAATTTATTGGTAAAATAGACATAATTAATTTCACTTACTCAAGAAATGCAAAAAGGCTCTGATAATTTGCAGGCGGAAGAGAACTCCTTGAACATTTATCACAAAAATTCATTACTTCTTCAAATGATCCAAAGTACGGCGGATTTTACTGAGTTAAAATTATTTATTTACATCTAATCTAACATGAGGATTTTTCCTACGATTTTTTTCAATAGTACATTGTTATTGTTATCCGTTTCTATAATTATTTACTTATAATAGAAAAGGTTTTTTCTTGTGCAGATTTCATTTGTTCTAGGTGAAACCCAGGAGGCGGGCAGCTATAGTCTCAGGAACCATTTACAGCCAACCTAAGGGGGATAAAGGACGGAAAGGAGTACGACTAAAAGCTTTTAAAGGAGCCATTCCGACATTCACCTGGAAGGACTGCGAAAAACCACGGAAATCGCAGTCAGAAAGTAGGATAGGGATCTGAACTCCTGTCCGTCAGAATGGCATGTAGGAGGGCGAATTTATCCTCTTACGGACTTGGTCCGTAACATAATGCTACTTGCAATTCTTTATATCCTGGAGAATCAGCAATTCGATTTCGAAAAGCAACTTAAATTTCCGTAACCGCGATTCGTACAAAAACTATTACAGTATATTGATTTTCGTGAATTTTAAATACTGTACGCCTAGCGCCCCCGTAGCGCTCATCATTAATTGTTCCTTTCAAAATGCATACAATGTGGTTTGGATGCTATTAAGAAGATTGATTTACGTAATTCTGTTAAACCATCACTGTACGTTTCATGCTTAAATCAGTAACCGTGCTTGTAGAAGTCAATACTGACCCGCCTTCGATAGTGGGAGTGGGTAAGTTCCTCTGAATCGGTTCTTTTCAAGCATTTAAGTAAGTCAGATAAGTTTACAGGTAATCGATCATTTATTTAACTCGTTTGGATGAACTACTATTAACTGCAAGATAATGTTTTCGTTAATTAACACCACTGTCAGATGCTTCTGGGCAAGGCGTTTGTGGATGAAATGCGTGCTGACGAACTGAGTGAATTCCAGCTCAGCTTTAAGCGTCCTCTTCTGTTCTTCAGGCAGCTCCACTAGAACCTTACCGTTGTGCTGTTTGGATTAATGCTTGAAACCACTGTCGATTGTTGGCCACAGACCGAAGGTTAGAAATGGATTTTAGTTTTAACTACATGAAGGAAGACGAGACTTACAATGGAACCAGCTTGTTGAAAACGTGACGCAAAGTGGATTCCAACTGTAGCTAATTTATCGAAGTCCTAATACGGTAGTTACTGGGTCTCTTACTGTAAACTGGAATAGTTAACTGTTAGGCAGATGGTCCTTCCGGATGGGAGGTGAATGGGAGGGTGAGAGGCTCCTAACAGGCGGCTATCGAAACATACATAACTACTTTCGACGACTGCCCTACAGAAAAAGCCACTCCTTACCCAGGGCGCACATTGAGATGCGTGGTGCAGTAGGGGCACGAAAACAGAAACTGTGTCGGGCAGTTACCCGCGCATATTGGGCCGCAGTTTCGTGCGGCACTTTACAAAGCATTGTTGCGTTGTGCCAGAAACTGGAAAAAAAGCGTAACCAAAAACGTGTCGATGCAAAAACTTGATTTTTGATTTCTGAATCAGACCGGTATGCCGTACTAGGAAAATTGTTATTACTTTATCAGAAGCTGAGATAGATAAAACTATCGAAAAGTGAGTATATGAAAAGAAGAAACTCTCATCTGGCTTTTGTAATGACAAGAGAATTCTCAAAAGATTTATGCATTATTTCCGGATGACTCGAGCGGAGATTCACAGCATAATCTAACCTGTTATTTTCTCGACGACGCTCAAATATCTATTGGAAATGAAGAAAATCTGGCAGTATTTTCGTGGTTATTTATTTAATTATTTAGCGTTTGATGGTACATGACATAAGAATTTATTTCTCTTTTATTTCATATTATATTTTTAAGAAAACTACATACTGGAACATAAGAAACACTTGGAACCAAAGAAGCAGTGTTCAGCAAATTATTCGGGATATTGTCTTCACAACAATCCTCCCTCTCCCGTTATTATAAGTTTTATTAAAAATGGATTCAAAAAGAGAAAATAAGAGTTAAAAAATGGAAGTGGACAATTGTGTGATAAATAAATGCTGAATTTACTCGCCACTTGTTGAACTCATTGGTGATCCTTATCCAAATTTCTTATTTAAATTTAATTTTTATGTATTTAGTATGACTAGTATTGTGAATCGCAGGTTGGTTACCCTCCAGTTTAATCAATTTTTCTTATTCCATTGTTGAAAATGATTTTAAAAGTAAAGCAAGATTATAAATAACGAAAGAAGTGTTGGGCAAATACCGGAACGAGTGAGCTGCGTGGCACAGTTTCTGTGTCGTGAACACAACGTGGCGTAGTCCACGTGCAGCGCAGTACTACGCTGCCCTGCTCTGCGTCTCAATACGCCCTGTTCCGCCCCAAAAGGTAGAGATACAGAAACTGTGCTGCACCGCCTGCGTCAATGTGCACCCGGCCTTAATAAGTTGTGCCTCCGAGGCCACTGCGGCTGATCTGTATTTAGGAAGGGGACTGAACTGTGAACAATTAAATGCTGATTGCAAGCGAGCAGATTCCTGTTTGGTTAGTGCTCACGAGCGCTCAGCAGGTAAGTCATCACCGATTGCCAATAGCTCGACAACTGAATATTCCTGTAATTTCCCCAAGCGATAATGGTCCCCCAAATGGCTCTTACATCGCAATGCCTAGCACAATTGAATTTGTTTCGCCGGAAGAATAGAAAGATTGCGAAAATGAAGCAATAGAAAACCGAG
Organism: Vandiemenella viatica; assembly: GCA_031002005.1. Classification (NCBI taxonomy): domain Eukaryota; kingdom Metazoa; phylum Arthropoda; class Insecta; order Orthoptera; family Morabidae; genus Vandiemenella; species Vandiemenella viatica. Next base: position 135,554,209 of record JARYHS010011408.1, read on the forward strand.
CAGCGAGAAAGTCGTTTTAAAACAATTATTATATACAGAAACATCGAGAGTTGTAAATAACTTCTGGAGAAGTTATATTAAAGAACCTATAGACACATCTGTTGTAATCGGTGCAAATACCGTTGTTGATTATAATTCCTAATTAATTTTTTTGTGTGTATTAATTTCCTAATTATAAATAATTTGTAAGAAAAAAAGAGATGTAAATGTTTAATTCTAAACTGCCTTCCACAGACAGTAGTGTTTATAATAATGTAGTAAATATATAATAATATCTTTGAATTCAACAAGAATATAGAATCTCTGTGTGGAGAGTTTAGAGATTAGCTGTGAAGTTGGTTTTGTAAATTAATTTTGAAGAAATTAAACCAAGGCATTTAATAATAGTAAAGTGCTATTATTTTATTTTAAAGAAATTTGGAAGAGAAGGGCCTTAATTATATATAAAATGGGGCTGACCTCCCATGATGCAAATTAGGCATTTAAAAAAAAAAATTATTGGTCGACACGCCGAATAGGGTGTTGCAAACCTGTCCGGACGAAAATTGGTTGCAACGAAGACATCCCTTTAGAAAATATCCTTAATACACTGGTAAAATTTTTAATCAAGTAATATTGCAAAACATGGCTGAATTCCTTCCAGTTCTTTATCCCCAATCCTCTCCAACATCCAACGAGTCGGCGTCAACGAGGCGTAAAGTGAGAGGAAAAAATAAAGCATTCTCTCAGATGCTTCATACTCGTATTAAACGTTCATTGGAAATCTTAGATTGCTTACATGAAGTCCGTTGCTGAAATATCTAAGTCAATTTTTTTCGTTTCAGATGAGGACTGACTGAAACTACCAGACACTTCTTATACCACTTACCCGGGGGCAAGAATCACGATGTTCTGGATCCGCACTGCGGCGAAGATGTTGATGGCTTTCTGCACCCTTGTCCCGTCGTCGTCGCGAAGCACAACCAACCAGTGGGCGCGGCTGTTCCACGTTCCCCGACTAATAGAGGGCAGCAGCAGCCTGGAGTGACGGTTTGGAGCGTCTTCAACAATAACATAGGACCCAGCTCGACGGTCTGCCTGTAACATAAACACATTATGGGACCAGTACTTCCACCCACAGTGACTTGACTTTAAATGATTGTTTTTATTTATTTTTTAATTCTGAAAATGACCTTCCACCAGACTGAACTGTTGACAGTTATATAAACAATATTTTTTTATAAGTACTACTGTATTTGGAAATCTTTAAATTAAGTCATTGCAAATTACTTTTGAGCTCCCCTCCCCACCCCCCTCCTCTTCCCGATCCTCGCTGACAGCGACGCACTAGTAAACACTTCACATTTCGGATTGTTTTAATATTATTTTGAATTTTTATTCATGTTTCTTTGTTTTTGTGACATATAGTACCTTATAAAAGACGGAAAATATTCCAATAAGCGTAATTGGAGGCACAATCGATGTATAGACTCCCTCGACGCTACTCTACAGTTTTTTTTTCAATATTTGTTGTAATAACAACTGATGTTATTATTCCAATAATGTATACGAGAAATAAATGAAATAATAACAGCCCGAGGGACATCATTGTTTCGATAAAAATTCTTCATTGCTGTTCTGCAGGATAAGTTCTGCCATACAGGGTGACGTGTTGTCGCAGTAGCAACACCGACCTACCATTTCACCTGATGAAGACAACGGAGTAGCGCTGCATGGCAGAACTTATCCGGGAGTACACCCGTGAAGAATTTTTATCAGCTTTATGCCACGGAAGACTCAATCCTCACGTCTTTGTTTGGAATTTGTTCTACACGAGTATCATAAACTTTGACGGGGCAGAGTATAACAGTCTGCATTGAGTGTAAGCTAAACCGTAGCAGTTGCAACTACAGGCAGTTGATTACTGATTACTTAAATCAATTTTGGTATCGATATACTGAAGATAGTCCTTGAAAAACTGTTGTGAGCGAAATTAAACAAGAGTCTTATCTTTGCATAATGTTATGACTGTGTGTAGCTTATATTTTGATTTTTGCTTGTGATATTAATACGAAATTTACTTTGAAACCACTATTAAATGATATCATAACAGATCTATACCTTCGAAAATATTGGCTCAAATAATGTGCCCAGCTGCTAACATGGCCGTACATGTTTTAATGACAGACACCTTCTTAACCGGCTAGGTGCAACGCTACCAGGTTCTAACATTCGGTACGTAATACTTGCTGTTTCAGGCGATATTACGTAATTACGTATTTTGGTAAATGAGTAGGTAATTTCCGCCTCGGAAGTTATAGAATACAAAAATAAATTAACACTTGTCATAGAAAAAAAAAGAAGCTTAAATTGTTTATAGACCATTGACGCAATTACGTTCTACCTCGAATCCAATTCTTTGGCAGTCAGGGAATTAAGGGTTACCAAAAAAGGTGTTATAATTGCCGAATTACTCGCTCCACTGAGCTGGTAGTCTATATCCTGTGTTCCTATACAGATGACTTATCTTCCTACTTGTGATAGTATGAGAACATTACGATTACATTATCTGTTTAGAGTGGTATAAGCACCAGGTAACAATTATATTCTGTGCTGACGTAAACTGCCAGCGACACGGTGACCAGGCGGGTCAGCTACCTACCTGAACCAACTTCCAGGAAACCAGCTTGGCATTGTTCCCCTAACAAGAAGTGAGCTCTGTGCCAAACGACACTAGGCAACGGGGTGGGCAGGTGGCGGCGAGGTAAGCTAGGGCCAATCTGCGGCCCGCGCTCGACCTTACACTTCGGCTAATGAGGTCTCGTCCCGTCTCGCCTTCGTTACAAGAGATCGTGGGAACGCGGCTTAAGAGCGAAATTTATGTGGCTCCAACACTCACAGTAGAGAATTGTGCAGTCGTGACAATTTAAGGTTTACGCGGATTTATGGAGACAGACCGTAGCGAAATTCAGACACGGCGTGTTAGCATTTTCTCACGAACAATGAGAGCCATGGAAGTGCCGATAAAATGCAATTCACCGAAACTTAGGAGGAGTCTGAATGTTAAGAGGTCGTGTGTGTGTGTGAGGACACTGTGGCCCTCCAATAACAAAATTACTTACTATTTTATTTAAAACATTTCTTTCATGTCTGGACGTATCCGGAGATGGCAGGGAGAAAGTCGAGCCTAGATTGGCAGAACGGACGTCCAGGTGTCTCCCCGAGCTGTGGAAGCGAGCGGCGATGATGGCAACAGGGACTCGTCCGACAGATCTCGAGACGAGAGGTCATTGAGGCCAGCGTGTAGCTAACAAGAGGCGACCCGTACAAAGCCATATGTGTTTGTGTTCACACGGACGCAAATGTGATTGGAGGTGGTTTATGTGAAGACAGGTGCTGGCGTGTCTACCCCTGTGGTGACACACACACACACACACACACACACACACACACACTAGCTTTTACTCTGAGCTGCAAAAATAATCTTAAATGTAATGTCCTAGCTATTTTCTTATGTCGTAAGTTTTTCAAGTTCTGTGTAATATATTTTTTTCATAAGAACTGTCTCGATAATATGTTTATTCCAGTCTCTTTTAAATGAAAACTTTCCCACTATTTTTTCATTTGAGATCAAATGCTCGTGGCCCATTGCTCCTTGCGACTTAATGCTGCTAATTTTTTCGTAAATATCTGTTCATTTGCCACATTTCGGATACGTGAAGAAGAAAATAATAATAATCAGGCGCACTAAAAAAGTGAAATGGCTCGCCATCTCTCTGTGAAACTGTGTAAATATTTTGCTAATGTGTTTTGTACTGTTTTCCTCGTCAATTGTGTAATTTTGAGGTGTAAGTTTCGACCACAACAGCCAAACCTAAACGAAACATGTTTTTCCTGTACTCTGCTATCAGAATTTGAAACTGTAAGAATCTTTGTACATACATTTCTGCTCTTTTAACTGATCAGCTGGTTATATCTTGATACAAAGTGAGAAAATTGTAGAAATAAATAATCAAAACTAAGTAAACTGGCCAAACCAATATAAAGGCCAATAAATCAACAGTAATATTAACAGAATCCAAAGACCAATCGAAAGTTAATTATCACAAAAAAACCAAAATTAAATGTAATGAATTTTTTTTAATGCCACAAACATTGAATAGTACCAAAAAAATAACGAACACTAGAAAAAATTATTGTTCCGGCGGATATCGAACCAATGACTTTCAGTATCAGAAAGATAAGCCTTAACGCGTGTTGGCATTCAGACGACATCAATTAGTAGTTTTTCCACCTTTATGCATCCTACATTTTTTTAATTTACGGTTTTTAAGGTCCGATTTCTCATAAAAGGAAAACTCACCAAAGCGGATAGCTTTAGAGTAAGATATTTTGGATGTCATACTACGAGAGCTATCCAGAAAGTAAAATACGTTTGGGCCTAGCGTGGAGAGGGGTTGGGATGGATCCACTATTTGGCATCAAAACATTTCTACACTCATTACGCATCAAGCTGTCGTGGCGTGTGGACTATGCTTTTTGTACTTGTTCGCTGTGAATTACTGAAAAGTGCGCTTCAATAAAAAAAAATCCCGCGAGTTGTGAAGTGCGTTCAGTGATTAGGTTTTTACTAAAAAAAAAAGCCCAAACCAATTAAAATTCAGCTGCAATTTCGTGAGGTGTACGGCGATGGAATAATTAGTGAAGGTGGAGTGAGGCGGTGCTGCTACACCAATGTTCATGATGAGGACCGCACTGGTCGGCGTAGCATTGTGACTGATGAACTGACAGTGAAAATCAACGATAAAATCTGTGAAAATAAACGCTTTACTATTACGGAACTCTCACTTCATTTCTCACGAGATTCATGAAATTTACTGCATTATGCTTGTTTATCAGAAGTTTGGTGCAAGATGGGTGCCAAAAATTTGACGGAAGACGACAAAAACAGTGTCTGCTGCAACGCTGCTACGACAAGGACGGCAATACATTTCTCGATCGTGTCGTAACCGGAGATGAGATACGGGTAAAGCCTGTCAATTGCGAGACATGGAATGGGGGCCATGAGTTCTCCCAGAATACAAGCAAAATGTTTGTAAAACTTGTCAGCCAGAAACTTTGTGGTAATCGTGTTTTGCGACGTTGAGGGAGAGCATCAGGTTGATTTCCTTGAACGTGGCGCAACAATTAACTGAGAAAGATATTGTGGAACATTGGAAAAACTAAGGTAAGCATTAAAAAAACAAGCGTTGGGAAACTGAGCCCAAAAGTGTTGCTTTTTCATGACAACGCACGTTCACACACGGCAAATCGTATCAGACACCTCTTGGATGAGAGGTGTTCGATCACTCACTGTACAGCCCGAACGTTTACCACGTCTTTTCACCGATGAAGACCTGGCTCGCAACACAGCGCTTCGACAGTGACTCAGAACTCCATGCCGGTATAAACCAGTGGTTGAAATCTAAGGCGGCAGATTTCTACAGAGATGGTATAGCATATTTCAATAATTTCGTAGTCAATATTCTAGTGAGTGTAAGCCAGCCTCGGTGAGCTACAGGCCTGGGCGGACGTGGAACATGAGAGCGCGTTTGCAGAATCTGAACCCTTCCTGCAAGGCCACAGAGGTAAGCGGTTTTGACTGTGAGAAACAAGGTTCGAAAAGTTCTGGGACCTTCTGGAAAGACGCCTCCAACTGGCCAATTAAACTTTACATCCACCGCGCGTGATGTGAACTGGCCAATGGGAGACAGTCACCCCACCCTGAAGCGACAGTAGAGAGACGCGTTCTGTACCCGTCCTCTGCGCAGTTTCATTTTGAAGATCACGAACTTGCCAATTTTTATTAAGCCAATGACTTAGGCAGTGTTAGAAATTACACCACCATCTCTACCCTTCGTATGCTCACAAGGCGAGGCTTGTACCAACCCTCCCGCTATTTTATTCAGCCATTCGGCTATAGTGAGGAAACACATTTCGCTTCTACGCATATTAAGATGTACCATTTAACTGTATCAATCCACTTGTCTCTCCGAAGAATTCAAGAATGAATGCCTGTTCATAACATCTCTGAAGTTATTTGCAACAATACGTCAAGTCAGTAGTTAGAGTGATTTTTATTAGTGTTTTCCAGCCCGTACTTGCAGACGCCAACGGGAAGAATCAAAAGTTGACGGCGAGGAGGCTGGACGAACTTACGTGCACGCAGGGGTAAGTCGAAGGTAATTCTTCGCTCGGCCATTACCACGCGACAATGGTGTTGAAACCTTCGACATCATTATGAAAAGTGTCTCAAATTAAATGGCTGTTATGTAGAAAAATAGTTTTAGATTATCCCTTTCAAATGTTTATAATAAAATTTATTTTTCTTATTTTGTTGGTTATTTATTTCAGAATGTAAGTTCGTTTCTGAACAGCCTTAGTATTACCATGTTCACATTGAAGTCCTCATCTTGCAGATTTACAGAAATTAAACGAAATACAACCCAAAAATTTTGAAGTTAAGATCAGATTTACATTTACTGCTCAGGCGCCAGATCATGTAGATTCACAAGATATTCCGCAGGTTTTAAGTCATATCCTACGCTTTCAAACAGGGAAAAACATTCCAAAAATTTTTCGGTAGTGACACTAACAAATAGATAAAGAGAATATGCTCTGCTACTTTTAAGTAACGATTTTATCATGGGTCTAGTTTTAGAGCCAGCGTCGTATCAAAAGACTTTGAGATTAAGCGATTACCCGGTGGACAGGATTACAGGCTACCAGCTCAGCGTGGCGTGGAATCTGATAGTTGAAATCTAAAAGTAGAGTGATGGGAAGGTGCAACGAAGGAAATGCATGATGTCATCGACCAAGTACAACAATCGGCGACTCACTACATGACAGTATTTATATCCGTTGGTTGAAAATGTGGGATGAGAAATATAGCCTAGAAGCGTCCCATTACGAGAATAAACACGTTTATTGGAAAATGCTATTGCTGTTCAGTTCTTGTATGCTAAAATGAAAACAAACAGGGGCTACGTCAAGTTTCTAACCTCTTTACTCTTCCAGGTTGTCGCTCCCTTGTTGAATGTGAGCACAGTGTTACCGCCCAGCCGGTGCAACAGCTTACTCAGCTCCTGGTACAGCAAGCTGACTGTGTACTCGGAACCATGGTGACACTTCTTCCTCCAGTTGGTTCCTGCTGCCTCCAGCAGTCCTTTCACCCGCGGAGGATTACGATTACCTACAATTTGATGTTCGTATAATGCCATTTTTATTTTTCCTTCGTAAACAGTTTAGGAATGGTGTGTTAATTATTCAAAAGTTAACAGCAACACTCAATGGCGTTCACAGGTACAACACACATAACAGAAGTCATACCATTCCGTCTTCAGGTTTATCCGCCTTACAGCTGGATTCATCAGTGTCATCGTTGCGACTCAGGACCTGCGTGAGTTCTACTCTGGCACGCTGTGCCTCCATCGCCTTCCTAAAGTCACTCGCTACAGAACAACTCCCCTTTCTATAAATGCTATTTTCCGCATATACCACTATTACATCCTCTTTGATGAAACCCGTACAAATGGATAAAAAAAAGCGTTGCACTGGGTTTGAAAATAATTGTGACATGGTAATCGATAAGTTTCATCACCACCCCCACCCCTCCTTGTCACACCATGTCACGCCTTGTGGATCCCCCCCCCTCCCCCGCTTTCCCAGCTAACTCATGATGTCGTGTATGGATGGCCTCCGACCTGTCCCTTACTGGTACTGCAGAAGTGGAAATACTTAGGCGCTGAATGTTTTTCGTCCTGTTCTTTTTTTTTTTTTTTCATTCACGCTTCTATATCTATAGGTTAAAACTATATTTCTCAACAATGTCCTGTGAGTCTCACAGCCATACCCTGTTTATTCTACGATGTTTTACCAATTCACAACCATTCTTTTTCCCTTCCCTCTAAACTTCCCATCTTTCTCTCCGGACTCTCTAAAGGCTTTCCCTGAAGGGTTCTAACCATTTCGGATTTCTTGATGTTTTCTTCCATTTCTCAAGTTTCCATAATCCTTAAAAACAAAGCGTACGAAAGCAGTAGACAGCCTTATTTACATTCCCTTTTCCCTCATCACTACTTCAATTCCCCCCCTCCCCCGACACCAATTTGAATGTGACATTGATTTATAATGTCTTCAGTTTATTACATCTTTGTTTCCTACGTGAGTTTATTCATACCTATTTTATTGGAGGTATTTTATTTTAATGAACAGTGATGGATAATGCCGAAATGGAATTTATCCACGGTATGCGATATTGCATTAGTAATTGTAATAAATTATATACCGTTGACCAGACGTAAGTATGTTTTTTTGTTGTTGCTGAAACATAATAACTATGTACATATTTTTTATAAACATAGTGACAAATTAATGGTAAAAAATAGTATTTAATTATATCCGGGTTCTTGTCTTTTGTAATTTTTTTACAGATCTAACTCCCTTTTACAGTTTTTTATCGGTCTCTAATAAAAACATATAAATAATAAGAATTATTCTCATTTATTTAAGAGAAATATGAATTAATTCTATTATGCACGATACTAGAACAGTGATTAAATTAATGGCATCAAAAAAGTTGAGCCACGTTTTGGAACGCAAATATACTGTGCGATCTACGGAGATCGCGGCAGTAATAGGAGAGGAATATATTTCTAACGATAATCTTTTCTGTTGAAACAATCATTTTCCGCCTCAAACGCAAATAACGTAATATTATCAACTGTGACAGAATAAGTACTTTTACATGAATTTGAAAACAGTGTTATTTTCAAGATATCTACTATATGAGTTCCTAAGCTCACTCACTCATTCAACTCGATAGCTATTGGCTGTTGAAAGGGGTCACGTGTCAGCCTATACTCGCAAATTAACAGCGACCATTAGAAGAAATTCGAGGTTATGTCCACAATTTAATAGCTAAGCAACTGCTACCATATTAATTGTCATAATACATTCATTAAATTTGTTTTTCATAGCATTTAATAGTTAAAAAATATCGATAAATTTTACGGCTGAAAAAACGTGGATCTGCTTTTCAGTAACACGTTGCTAATGAAAGCAAGATAAAAAACTTAAAAAAATTAAATTGCTCATGGTCTCCGCTGTAATCATGAATACCAATTGTTATTCCTGCCTAGGCTAAATTTCAATTTGATTAAAACTTTCACTAATTTTGCTGCTTGTCCAAAGTGTATACATTACAGTTTATTTGTTTTTTACATATTTTACTGATCATCTTCGTTAATAGTCGCTGTACGTGAGTTATTAGGTCATTTTAATTGGACATCAGACCAAATATGTTACCGAATCGATTATTCTGGCAATTCATTTCTTCGGAGTTGCTAAATTGTTTAATAATATGGAATGTGTATTAAGTTCACTGGTCGTTACAAACACTATGACTAATGATTACGTTATGAGTGTTTGCCCAACCTCAACAAAAAACAGCATAATGCTCTCGAAGCAAACAGGAATTTTTTAAACTTTGCAGAGTGAACTTTAAGGGTCAAATATGTGTTTGTATTTCAGCAAGTTCAAGTCTACGACCTTTGAAATAATTATACGACAGCGCGATCGTTCCTGTCCGTGTTTAATACCTACATCTATTAATACTTCTGAGTTCTTCAAGCTCAAGAGATTTTATTCACCCTAAGGGTGAAACACAGGTCAATACATATTTGGTCAGATCAGCTTATCTTGTTATAATCTTTGATCCTAAAAAATGGAACTATTCTAGACCCGTGGCGGCAAAAACGGTAATGAGCTTACACTAGTGCCGGAAATAATAAATTGACGATGCTATGATCCTTCTCTTCCTCGGTAACTTCGTACTTATTTCTGTTTGGACGTACTATTTTAGAAAATACTCACTGATATTTGTGCTGGCAGTATTCGTCCGTTTCCCGAACACACTGCTGATTTTCTCTTCACACGGCGTCCTGGGAGATTTCTCGAGAGCTGCTTCCTCTGCTGATGAAAATTTGTTTGCGAATGATTCCTCCTCAACTTGATTACTTTTAATACGAAACATTAAGTCACGTAAATTAATTTTTTTGCTTGAAACTTTTTGCTTATTCAGACTTTTTGCAGATGAGAATTTCTTTCCCCACGGCATGCGTAACCTGTCGAATGAAACTCCTGCCAAGAAAACAGGCTCATTTTGGGGAAAATGGGCCTTTATAACGTGAGCGACACTCTGCGAAAGTTTAGCAATGTAACCTCTCGTTTTAGAGTCTATGACACCTTGTGTTTTTGGATTTGATGAAACTGTTTTTTCTGTTAGGAGGCAGGCGAAGAGGAATATGTGTTTCATAATTAACATAGCAAGATTTTAAATTTAGTAATTAGCGATAACTTTGTAAAAAAAAATAATATTTGTATGCCTTTTGAAGAAAATGCTTTTGAAGACAAAAATATATAAAGTCACTATGCGTGGAACTGTAGCTAGAAAGGAACATACAATGGTTTGTTTGGTACAGAGAACTTCATTTTAAATGTGATTTTTATCTCGCTTTTCCATGATTACTTTTCCAGTGACTGATAGCATCAGACTGTGTATTTTTCCACCCGCTCACACCAAAATGCCAATATAGCGTTATCGCAAAGAGTACATAAATCCTCGAAATTGTTTCTTAGATTTAAGATTAAAAATTTAAGTGGGATTCCTCAGGTGTTCTTGACTGAAAGTTGATCGATGAGTGTCGGATGCTATTTCCTTCTGGTTTAGTGACAAATGATTTCGGTGCCAAAAACAAACGATTTGTATTTACAGTCTCCATATGACGTCAGACCGAAACACATAGAGATTCGGTTGTTTACATCCCGACTTTACCGGCCTCCAGATGTCATTATTGCCACTTTTTTAATCGTTGTGTGTGGCAGATTTTTGGGCACACTTTAAGGGAAAAAAGGATGATTTTTCCTTGAAATTGAACCATAACAATATAATAATTACTGTTTGAGTAAAACAACAATTATTACATTTGTGAATCGGATATTGAAAGATGCCAATAGGCCGTATTTCGCCTACTAAAGAGTACGTATTTTACATATGTGGTCTGGGTTTTAGTTCAGTTAAAAGGTGTATCATATACCACTCGGCGCGGTTTCCCGACCAATAAATTCATACGCATTTATTTTAAGTAGGCAGACTCTCTGCTTGTTACACCATACAAAATACCGAGCGTGGTGGGTGAGCGGTAACGCTCTGGCTTCGCATTCGGGAGGACGCGCGCTCGAATCCCCACCCGGCCATCCTGTTGTGGGTTTTCCATGGTTTCCCCAAAGAATTTAAGGTGAATGCCGGGATGCTTCCTTCAAAAGACAATGGCCGAATTTCTTCCCGTTCCTTGTCCCCAATCCTATCCGGTCTCTTGTGACCTCGACGTCGACAAGGCGTAAAACCATAAAAAAAACCGTTGGAAAATCATTGCAACAATTTTTTTGTTCGTAATAAAGCAATTGATCCATAAATTAGGTTTTACGTATGGGTGGTGTATCAGAAGTCAGTGATGTTATTTTAGTCAGAGCTTCATAAATATTTTGACTTATTACCTTTCAAAGATACTTTGATTTAAATTCAAACATACAATGCACATAGTAGGTTATGAAAAAAATCTATGCCTCAGTTTGCAACGTGTGTACAAGAATCCTCAGTTATTTTCTTTATATAACATGTGTGAGAACTTAGTTCGGTCTTCAGATGGGATGGTTTTATTTCTGTACCTATCCGTTATTCTAGTGGTTTCTCTACACAAACAACATCAGAGGAAAATTTCGCTATGTGAACCTTGATACGGCGGCAATATAACGGTGCACTGAAGTTCATGTGAGTAACACAGAGACATGATTTCTGCTTGCTAAATAAATATACTGTGTCCAATAACGCAGTGTGGAGAGCCTTTTTTTTCAAGTAATAATAATGCGATACTAGGTGGCTTATACGAAAATTTTGCGGTTGGTATTTGATGAATAGCGACGTTGGTGGTTTGTGGATGATTGACGAACTGCTCATTTGCAGTAATTGTTTGTTAACTCAAACAGGTGCGAAGCAAAATACTTACAACGTCTTACGAAACATTTAAAAATGATGAAATGTATCCGAAACAGAAACAAAACTATCCGAAAAACTCGCTACTCTACAAACCACACACAGTTTGTCAATATCTCTACGACATGTGGTGCTGACATCTAGCGGTAATTAGTTTAGTCGTAACCGACGTCAGTGAAGCCTAGTAGCTAGACTCTGAACTATCGCGTACTCGTGACCTTGATTGTTCAAAATTTCGCCATTTACAGGTTAAATTTCTAAAATCCCTTCCTTAATTAATGATATTACCAAAGCGGTGAACTTGATCTTTAAAATGAAACCTCATTTATCGATTTTGTTTAAGTATGTAGTGAGAAATAATATATATGACATGATGTTGTAGTGGAATGTCAATGGCTGTAGCTGGCCTGTGGTAAAGTCATCCGCTGTGCGGAGATACAATGGTCGACGGTCGACTGCGGTTCGCTTTCTCTCTGGTCAGAGCAACGTGAAATACTCGTCCCGTTAACAGCTCGACCCGGATTGGCCGCATCTCGAGGGGCACACGGATCTCCTCCAATTGGGCCAAGCCGTATTTCAGGGCCGCCAACCCACGGGAAAAGTTTCTCCGACTGCAGACAACCCGCCCAGCGACTTACGGGCTTTTTCCACGCCAGGAGGGAACAAGTGCAGAAAGGTTTCAGGCTAGGAGGAAACGTTCTGTACGAGATGGAAGGAAACGAAACATTTCTTGTGAAATGCAGTAGGCAGCCCACATGCTGCCTTTATTAAGGGTAACTTCTATTTTGTCAATACACGATAATTTGGTGATGTTACTCTCTCTTCCCTTTCACATACTACTGTTGCTTCTTCACCTCATATCCATCCTATCATTACGCAACCGTAGCCTATACCTTACACATACCTGTCACAGTTTTTACCCCCCTCGTATCTCAACTACCTTTTTTCAATTTGGCTAAAATGTATCTGCCCTTCTTCCAGATGGTGCATGTGGTACCCATAACGTGTAATATGCAGCACATCCCGCCATCCTCAAGCAAGTACCCGACCAGGATTCCGTAGCCAAATTCCTCTTATTCCCTTCTGTTGACGATAATACGGAATATAACTACATAGATTACTTTTTCTCAGTGAAAGAGATCGTTTGATGTATGGATGGAAAAAGTTATAAAAAAGATTCTTTAGAAGAAGAAGTTGCTAGCTGCGAGAATCTGCAGTAACAATATCGATTTTTTTTTTAAATGATACTGAGTATATTACTTTTAAAACAAGAACTGGCACAACACTGAACAAAAGGCTCTTTCGAATTTGAAGTTTAAAGGATTCATAATGTGTAAATTTTTTTCCCAGTTAACATCTTCATCTTCTTCGAGCGCTTCTCATGCCAGATATTAACGGTTAGCTATTACAGTCTTTGCCCATGCCTTCTGCTTAGCACTTTAAGCGCTAATATCCTAAATTGTGGCAACTGTCATCGGTGTTTCATATCGCACTACCATCAACGGTATAACAATGAAAGGTTATATTACCCCAAATAGTTGTGCTCCAGTTGTAATGAATATATTGCGTGTTCGAATGTAAAAATTGAATTAATGGCCAAGATTCGCTTTGATAAATATTTTTACTTGTATAAATAACAGGTTCTTATGGCTAAAGGAATAATGAGAAGAAAGAACAGTTAATCAGTGATTTAATAAACACATGTGGTGTAAGGAACTTGAAAGCAATCCACGAGTTATTAATATTTTGATTAAAGAGTCACTTACGGAACATAAATAATTACTAATTAAATAAAGGTTCTTTAAGCCGCGGTCCCCGGGTGTAGGTACTACTGTTCGTCGGGGTTATCAAATGATAAATTCACACAGTTCAGAATGAACATCTACCCAAAACTTTATTCAAGTTCATAAGCTTATGCATTCACACCGACGGAAAGTACCACCACCAAAATAATATTCAAACAAGGAATCAGACTCCTTTTCCGAAAATTGCAGACTCGTGGGATAAGAGAAATTGAACTATAAAAGCTCCCACGCTCTCTACCGTACTCTTAACACGTCCACAGTCACTTGCAATCACAGCACTCCATTCAAAACAGTGAATTTAACATATTACTAGTTTCCATTATTCACTTCACCGAATGTTCTTTTTCTTTTCACAATTTCTACTATTAAAACCGAAACGTTCACTCCTCCGAACTTCACTTGACGGAGGTCAACGATCCTCTACTCGATACAAAGACAACATAACATTCCCTAACGACGCCGGCCACAGAGATAACGTATGGCACAAACGTATGTCATGGTACAAACTCTATAGCTGGATTATTTGGGCACCATAACACAGTACGTATATTTGACCAATATCACGAGCATATTTGCATAAAATGGCTGATTGAGTTGAAACGCTTCACAGAGAAATAAAACACTGTAGTTAAAGTCTTTACGTTTATAAGTTGCACGGCTTAGCTAGCTCAGTAATGTATAAATAGGAATCATTTAACACATCTATAAATCGGCGAACACAACGTGCTCTTGCAGCACAGCTCTGGTACTAAGTTTCACAGGGAAGGCCGTAGTTTTTTTACGTGAGTAGACGAGGGTCGCTATCGGGTAAAAAAAAAGAAAAAAACGTGACTGTAGTGGTGGTACATAGTTGATAGGAAGACGTTGAAGCAAAATGGTGAGCTTGTTAGGTTGTCTTCTGGTCGTCATTGCGTCTTGCGAGGAATGAGAAGTGTCTTGAATCTAATTATATGGCATTAAAATCAGTGGTATTCTGAACATAGTAAACTGTCCTGTCAATTGACAAATTAAGGAACGGTGGGGCGATGCAGACTCCAATGATGAAATCGCGTTGGAAGACGTCACGAACAACTGGCTCGGTCCCTGCCAAGTGGTGCAGCGCAGATTGAAGAATTGCCGTACTCGGGAGACAGATGGCTCCAACAGCTTTCCTTGCTGTATCCTCGATGGAACCCGGAGTGTAGTGGTCCAGGTGGGAGACTGAAACCCCCCTGCGTTGTCGTAAGGTACAGTTTATCCCTCCACAGGTTCATGCGAGATAGGAGAAAATTTGTATCAAACGTGCGAACATCCAGGCCTTTCTCGTTGGCGGGGATGGTTTTTGGGCGGCCCCGTTTTGCTGACCACTGCGAAGCGTATGGAAGTGTATATTCCCGCTTGACCAGTATTAGAAACGTCCATTTTATCTTGCTACTTCGCGAACCCACTAAGCCGTCCGAACGGATTGAGGCACTTGTCCTGTCTGCCGAACCATTGTTCCAACCGTTGATTTCCAGTTTGTAAATGTGCCTGAGAGTTACTCATCAAAGTATTTGTCAAAAATTTCCCTTAAAGTCGTTTTTGCCCCTTTAGGTTTTGCTCCATTCTGTAGTATATTGAGGGATTTTAGTTATAGTATATTGCAATTTTTACTCGGGATAATTTTTCTCAAGCTGCAGCTATGTAATTTAATTCCACCCAACGAAGCAGAGCTCAAGGTTGGGCAAAGTCACTTCCCGTGGGAAGCAGTCCCCCTACCACGGTAGCCCAGAAAGCCCTTAGCAAGGGGTTTTAAACGAATAGAACTAATGTCACATGACTTCCCCCACTCCACTTCAACGCGAGGAGTCTGTTCGTCGAGCCTCAGGATGGACCACGTTGTCAGACGACATGAAGATTTTATTAGGTAAAGGCTAATGCATTTATACCCTTCTGGTGGCTTAGAAAGAATATTCCGAGTGACAGGATTTTATTAGTAAACGATTTATTTCATGAGAGATATTTTATGCAGTATTTTTTAGTTATTTCAAGTGTATTGCTATGTGCCCAATTTTATTGAAGGTATTAAAGTCACTCCATTCTTTGAACTACATGTTTTCATTTGTATCGCTGATTCCTGCTCATTACTAGCACTAAGTGACGGCAGAACGTAATTTCTCTGATCCTACGACCACATATCTTCGGTGAAAACTGATCGGGGAGTGGTTGATCAGAGGCGAATCCAACTTGGTTGTGGGGAATAGCCGCTCGTTCTCTACAATTCTTAGTTGGAAATTCTTTTTTACTTCTTTGTACTGTGTAATGAGAATCGATGGTTTCAATCCAGAACAGCCACAAGTTTTTCATATACTACCATTTCTCTGGATCATCTTGTCAAAAGCAACAAACATTAGACCCCATATAAGTTTTTTCACGTCAGTCGCATAAAATAAACCGTCAATAAAAGATGGTATTGACTCGGTGAAGAAAGTGGCGGCTCATCTGAGTTTTTCGAATAACCTCCGAAATGATAGGGAGTAATGGGAATGCGGAAAATAATTCACGAGGACACTGTATGTGCTCTAAGTATGATCAAGATGAATTCCTCGGTTATTTCTGTCAATTCTGTAACGGATGTTCGGTGTCTTGGAACAAGAAAAGGATTTATATATAAAGGTACATTTTACAAATATTGTTATAGGGTGAACGAGTGGTAGCTAGCTGAAGTTACTATTTCTATTGATTTAACTCAGGGCTGACACCAGGAAATTATTTTATTACGCAGAAATTACCAAACTATAATAAAGCGTCATTCAAACTTCCTCTCAGACAGATTAACGCTGGAATTGCTTACCTCGTGAAGCATTTACAGTAACTGCAAATATACTTTTGATACAGGAACTGCTAAGCTAACTATCTTAATCTGTGATTAATATTCTACAGGATGTGGGAACGTAGGTTCTTTAGTCTACGAGTGTTAAATGATACACAAACACAAGCGAATTATATTACAAACCATTTAATATCAAAAGCCTAACTACATTTAGTCAATCATCAACTAACATGAAAATAAAGAGGATGTGACACGTCTTTGCATTAATAACTTGAATCTAACTGCTCGAATGCTTGATACCCAATTACCGACTTTACTCCCTAAAAAAAGCTTCCTATACTCAATCACGTATTATTTCTCAGACACTGATATGTGGGCCGAACTCTATTGAAAAATACACAACCAGTCACTTGTTAGAACAACGACGACTAAACCTTAACATTGGCGGCCAAATACACTAACAAATACAACGGAAAGCTTCGTCAACCTAGCAAAGTTACACTGAAGACGATTTCGAGCTACTTGTGACGAATTAATTATCTTGGAGGGCAAAACCGAACACCTTAGAAATATCTATGACAAAGACCAAACATTTCGAGACAAACTAACTGATTCGGAGACCAAACTGAGGCTACCACGTGCCTTACCTGCAATTTAGCGGATTACATCTTTACTGCCGCGATGATCGGAGAGAATGAAGAACGAATATGGCGCGTATGACGGTTTTGTTACTGAGAGGTGTTACAAGGTTGCGAGTACATCCTGAGGACTCGAAGGCTTCTCACGCCATGTTACCTGAGCCTACACCCGCTGGCTGCCTGTAGCTAACTCTGAAGCAACTTACAACTATCAATGCCTAAAGCAGAAATTTATATATTGATTCTCCATAAAAATTAAATCCTGTTACCTATTACCTGTGTCCCGTTACAATATGCAGTACTGCTGTATCTACCTGAGTGAGCTGCAGAGCAAAGAAACAAACAATCAAAGCAACATACCTCTTCCAATTCCCCTCCCCCCCAAAACTGAAATGTGTAAAGGTGTAACGAAACAACTTGGTATTATTAGTAAAGGTATTCTTTTCTTTGGTAGCAATTACCCTGCACTCAGTATGTACAGTAGAAATCGACAGAAACGGCTGAGGAGTCCGTCCAAAGCTCGCAATCAGGATTTATTAGTTTTTATTGAGGTGAAGATGTAGCTATGATGCATGCCTAAAGGCTGACAGAAATAGCGAACGTAGTGGGCGTGTAGTTAAAGGTCGGGCCTGGTATTCCGAAGGACTTGGGTTCGATCTTCAGTCCAGTCAACCAGATTTCAGTTTTACACGGTTTGAAATACATCAATCGTAAAGGCCATGATCCGATTCTTTCCTATTCCTTGTCACAAATCACCTCCAGGCTCTAATAACTCCAATATCGACAAATCGTAAAACCCTAAAAGCTGGCAGGAATTTGTGTCATTACTAGGACGTCTCCTTGGAATAAACACATTTTGGTTTATTAGACATGCTTTTTTCGCTTTGTATCTTTATAAATGATTAAATCTCTGTGATAATAGGCACCTTATATTTTAAAACACAGTTGCTACATATCCACTCTGATCAGAAAATTTCAGAATTGATGCAACGGAAGTCATTTACAATACTAATCAACAAAGAACTGTGCAAAATCACATGCTATATTGTTTTTCTGGTTATCATAAATATGTGATTATTAGTTGACTTTAACTGTTGCTTCTAGAAGGTCATTATTCAGAACATAAATATTGTAGGATGGGACTTGAATTAGTTTACGAGAAGTAGATATCACAAAGGAAAGGGTGATGTTATTGTAAGTGCTTTTAAATTGCTTCAGTTTAAACAACTCTCGACCTTTTTTGTATTTTAAATCCCGCTTGTTGCACATCAAAGGTGCGTACACACCTCATTTGCCTTACATGAAGGGTCGTTCTTTCTTCTCTCATCGCTCTACAAATGCAAGCACATTACGTTTCTGTTTGCATAACATTAATTAAAAAGCTCTTAACCTTTATTTCCTTGGGGGAACGAGTGGTAGTTAATGAGCAAAAGATAGTGATCAATTTATAGAGTTCAAAATAGTTAACCATTAACTGAAAATTATAGAGAATCTACTTTGGACAAAGATTATAATGAAAATCCTAAATTAAAATAGACGCAGCTACGATTCGAAAGCTGTCGCTTTATTTAGTTAGAATGGAGCATATACGCTGGTGATTATTATTATTTTTTAAATATTAAACCTTTCAGCGTTATTTCAGCACCAGATCGTAAAATAGAATTTACTGAATATACCCATTAAAACTTTTGTTCTCACTTATCTATTTCAAAAGCTGCAGTCAAAAGCTTGTAAAAAAAAAAAGAAAAAAAAAAAAGTTTCCTGCCGACGATTTCTCAAAACTTCCTTATGGTTACAGTGAAGCTACCGAGACATTATTTTAATATTTGTGGGAATTGGACGATAATATTGACTGGCCGGAAAATATTGCTTCTGTTCATAAAATGACTATCTTCTGGAAACAATGGGCAATATAAATTCGTAAGCTAAGGCATAAGAATATGAATGCCACCCTACTAAAGAATACAAAAAGTGCGTCAGTGTCATTTGTTAGTCCTTTCATGGTAATGTAGTACTTAAGTTGAAACATAGAAGCCTAGAGTGAAATATAGGTTGTGAAAAGAAGTAACTTGTGTGTTAGACAGTATGTTGGATATGTAGGCCTCTTTGGCATTCATAACTGATATATAATCCGTTATTACAACTACTGTTGTTGCCCAAATAATCGTTTAACCGTCTCATCTGATTTATAAAATATGCTCCTTCACTTGAGGCAATTCTGTTGTCTCCGGCTACATCTAAACAGTGAGAAAAGTTTCATGGTTTGGATTCCGCGTTAAACTGTAGATCCCCTATTCCTGGTAGCACTACAGGGTTAGGTTAAGGCGGCTAAGAAGGGGCGGAATGCGCAGCCAATAGAAACCCAGTCATCAGATCATCACGACCACACCGAATTATTGAGCGTGTAGTGGCTCAGTGATTAAGGCGTCTGATTGGAGATTGAAAGGTTCCCGGTTTGAATCCCTGTCTCGGTGGGGATTTTCATAGGCTTTTAACCTGACCGTCACCTGTGGCACAGGTTGCTGTGTAACATGAAGTACGCCTGAACGCTTCCGTGATTCGGATTCCACGTTAGACTGTAGGTCCCCTGTACGCGGCAGGACTACCGGGTTAGGTTAAGGCGGCTACGACAGGGGTGGAATGCGCAGCTAATAAATAGAATCCCTGTCACCAGGTTCTTTCGTCTACACGGAATTGTTAGTATAGTGAACATAGTGATTGATGAGACACAACAATGATTTAAGCAGACAACTTATGACAAAATTTTAATAGTCCTTAAAACATTTTAGAATAAAATACATCGAATTTCAAGAAATGAATTAATTCGTCCATAACAGATAGGGGCATTGAGGGTTTGATGAAGAATAATGATGAATAGTATCTGTGCGCTCTAAATTCTATAGAATCGAACAAAACAAAGTTGCGAATGGAAATTAACGGCGCGCTAATTGGAAAATACAGCAGTCACATTTGATAAATAAGATCACTACTTGGGATTTTGATATCTCCTGCCCGCTAAAATAAACACTATGTGTAATCCTGTGTTCGCGTTCTGGGTATGATCACGAATCTAGAACAGTTCTAGATTTTAGGGCCAACGACATGAGAGTGAAATGCGAACTTGACCCTTGTTTCCCCCTAATAGCTTGAAGTAAGCCGAGCGGTGAGTTACACAGAAAGGGCGAGGGAAGCGTTTAGGCCGGTTACACACTGGGCGGTTTCGGCCGCGGCAGAAATTTTTTCGTCGCCGTCGTTCCAGTAGTGGCGCGAGGGATCAAATGGGAGCGACACACTAGGCGGAGGGAAAAAACCGCGCCAGCGCTGCCGTCGACGGCAGGTATGCAGCCGCGCGCTGCCACTACATTCAACGGTAGTTTGGCCGCCCCAGTTCAGACAGTGGCCCATATGACCAAATAGGCGCTTGCACACTCGGCGGATTTTTAACAGCTCGTGCGTTTTCAGTCAGTGTAAAGTTAACATTTTTTGAATTTAAAAATCGTAATATGAGTTAAGTGATGATAGATATTGATCTTCTCATTTCGTTAGCAGAAGCGAGACCAGTTTTAAGAGACAAAAAATAGAGGTTTTTAAAGATCGGTACGGTACCAGGAACGCTTGGAAAGAAGTGTGCCTTGAAATTAGGAATGATTTTGACGAAATGGAAAATGAGGAAACATGCCTTTGGATAGTAAGCTTTAGATTAGGTACTGACATAAATTTTTACAGCCTCAACTAGAACTTGAAAAATGTTTGATCACATTTTGTAGAAAGATTTTGATGTTTAATAATATATAAAAGTGTCCTTATGCCTTAGAATTTTGCCAAGGAACACTTTCAACATTCGAAATTCTGTCGCTCGACAATTTGATACTTTTTTTTTTAACACAGCAGTGACGAATACAGTGAGAAAAGCTGTTCAGTAAATTCGGCGTCATCTTCGCCATTTACTTTCGATTTTTTTTTGTAAAGTAATCGTTATTAAAACAGTCAACATATTACAATTTAACCACAAAAGTTTCACTAACCGATTGTGCTTGTAAGTATAAGAGAAATATAGAGCAAACTCAACAGTGAAGTGTTGATTACAGAGTGAAGTATATGTATTAGTTACAAATAAATGTAATTCTTAGCCATTATATGGCGTAGTGCAGGGGCGGATCCAGGATTTTGCTTTGGGAGGAGCTTGAGCGGACTTTGGTTTGGGGGGGGGGGGCTTGCCTTCAGTCCAAAATTACAATGTTGGAGGTGGACCTAGATACATTTAGGGGGGGGGGGGCTTGAGCCCCCTAGTCCCCACTCCTGGATCCGCCCATGGCGGAGTGTATTTTTCAAACTTTTCTTGTAAATCTATTCGTACTCACCTCAAGGAGTTTTCACCCCAATTAACATAAAATAAATATAGCGGATTGGAACTATATAAAATTAAATGTTTATCTATAGTAGGTCCATGTGAAATCTGCTTACTTCAAGGTGATTGGCAGCATTTCCACACGTTAAATACCATTCATCAACTGGGTATTTCTCTTTTGAATGCAGAACTTTACTTTCACAAGCATCTGTCGAAATAAACATCCTAAAATAATTAAAAAACTTGGTAACCTTGTTTCTCAAATATTCTGTTCTCCTTTGGTTTTTTTCTTTTCCTGTTTCTATGGCTACAGAACCGTCAAAATAACAATTTTGAAAACCTAACTACGATGTAATAACCTCCAAATTAACTTCTAATTTCACATAATGAAACTCAAGTTATCAAAAGCAAGGTACTGACGCCCGACCACGTCATCTTTTACCAGCTCTTCATAGTAGCGGAAGTTTTACCGCTGAAATAGCAGCGGCATTTCTACCGCTGCATGTGTAAACACCTGAAATTCTGTAGCCGGCGACGGTCAAGTTTCCGCTGCGGTAAAAACCACCCAGTGTGTAACCGACCTAAGTCAGGTCGTAGGTCAGTTACGACAGCGGTTCTAGACTCTTAAGTATCTGACTACAGGGTCTTAAATAATCAAGCAATGCTGGAACCATATGCATAGAGCTTATTCTTCAGAGATTATATATACAGAGCATCCGGCAAGTATGGCTTCTCAACAACGTTTAAATGGATGTAACATTGATACCTCTGCACAACTAGCGGCGAGCGTGTTCAATTTCCATAGCAATCTGAAGGAGTAATTGAAACTGTGTCAGCCCACGATTCATCACGGCTTGAAAGTTGTGAAAACCCACTGCCTTAACTTTTAGTAGATGAATCGCAGCATTATCCACTTGATGAACGACAAATAAACATTTCGATACCTGAGATTGGTCAAACCACGCGTGTGGCATAAATACAAAGTGCCTGTCAATATTTTCGCCCAACAAACAGGAGAAGATGAAAATATAAGCAACCACAGAAAGGTTTCCAAACTAAGGTCATCAAAACGATGGCCTCAATCTCTCGTGTTTTTCCCTCAAAGTTCATAGAAAATATACACAGCCCTTCTAAGCAAAACTGACACAACGTAGGGATTCAACAAAAGCCCCAGAAGCAGTGAGCGCGAGAGAACAATAAGGCTGCGCCTCAAGTTGAGTGAGTTATGAGTTACACCGACAGACAGTTTAGCACCGAGGGCGACTGCTTGCTTGTTTAGAAGTTAAATTGCGTGAACGTCGCTAGCGTGCCTCAGGCATACAGTGAGAAAGAGCCTCAGGGTCCACAGGAAACTGCTAAACTTAAGGGGAACAACTTCTTCCCAATGAAGATCTTATTTGGTCTCAGACTTGGCCTATCTGACATTTCAGGCAACGATCTACACAAACTTCTTACCTGTGACAGTTCATTATTCGCTGAAATTGCTCAAGAACTCATTGATATTTACTGCTCTATAGATCCGTGGAACACTTTGGTTTATTTTTAATCGTGGGAAGCAAGATATATTTGAATAACCACTGGAGAAGACACAACGTAGTCTGCAGAAAACGCAGTGGTGGCGTTGTCTATAACAAACATTCCAGGATATGGCTGCATGAGTTCTACTTCCATATGTTGTTTGATTGAAATCCAATTTTTGTGTATAATTACTAGTCTGTCAGGCTGCTTATTAAAATATTCGTTCAAATATTTTAAAATAAATTTTCATTTTTTTTTTTTTAACGTTTCTTTCACTTTTTTTTTAAAATAAATTATAATTTATTTCAAACAGAGACATATAAAGAACATGTAAAAGTGGTCACAAGTAGGGATTGCCAGCTGTTAAATGTAGCGCACATCGTCTATTAAAGATGTGTAAGAGGGAGAGAAGCCGTCTGTCAAACGGTGTGCGCTAAATTTAACAGCTGGCAATCCCTACTTACGACCACTTTTATGTAGGCAACCAAAACTTTTTATGTTGTTTACATATCTCTGTTTTAAATGAATTACTAATTTATTTTAAAAAACAAGTGAACGAAATTTTTTGATTTAAAAAAAATTAATTAAAAACACTTGCGGTCATATTTTGGTTTGCAACCCGGCAGAATCGTATTCTACTATTAATAATTATTCAGGGTGATTGTAATTACAGTTTAAGTTTCAAAACGCTCTAAGAAACGAACCACTGATTAGAATGACGTCAAAATTGAACGGCGTATTATTGAAGAAGGGGGAAAGAACATGAACCAAAAGAGCATCCATCTAATCGGTTTTTAATTTTCCTAAGGCCAAAAACCGCATAAAGCATCCATGACATCGGTTTTTCAGTCTCAGACTGGCGCAAAACATGTTCAATATGCTGTCCACTGTTGTGTGCAACAAGATTAAATCGGGAAACAGCATGTTCCACAACCGATCGAAGTGTCACCGGGGTCAAGTTCAGAATGTGTTACGCAATGGGTGTTTTCAATTCAGCTACGTTGACAATCGGAGTACTGAACACACCATCTTTCAGATAACCCCACAGCCAGAAATCACACGGATTAAGATCAGGTGATCGGGTCGGCCAGGCTGTAGGGAAATGACGACTGATAATTGTAGCATTTCCGAAATGCCGCCTCAACAACTGCTTCACTCGATTTGCAATGTGCAGAGGAGCGCCATCTTGCATTCATGTTCTTTCCCCCTTCTTCAATAATACGCCGTTCAATTTTGACGTCATTCTAATCAGTGGTTCGGTTTTTAGAGCGTTTTGAAACTTAAGCTTTAATTAGTAATCACCCTGTACATAAAAATTGTATTTCAATCAAATAAGAAATGGACTACGAAATCATGCAGCCGGATCTTAGGCTAAAATAACCTCTTATTCCTACCAGTGAGCTTATTCATAGCAACAGTGTGTTATAACCCGTTCAGCTAACAGAAGCGGCTCAAGGTCAATCTGGTCTTTCCCCTACATGCAAAGAGGTAACTTACAACCCGTCTACCTGGACACAGCGGTCGGCTCTCGGAAGTAGGGAGGGAGGAAAATAACCTTGAGCCGCCAGTTTCGGATTGAACAGGGATATAGGAGACATTTGTAGTACCTGTTGTACCAGTCCAGTTATTCACCAACAGACAGCTTCTTATGTTTCTGTTTCGACATTGATCTTCCGGAATCTAATGTGTAATTTCTGTCTTATCACTTAGTTAACAATTTAATTACACCTAGGCATAGATAACTTACATAAATTCTATTAGCTGATGTTGGTGTCTACTCCACGAAATCATGTAAACATTCACCGTTCAAGCCTACTCTGAGAAATCCAAGATGTAATATGAGTTAGCTGAGAAACGGACTGAAAATTAATATCTTTTAGTACAGCACTTCATTTTAGGATTTTATCTTAACTGTTCTACGAATTCTTCGGTATTTCATAAAATCATCCGTGTTTCAATAATCTATACTAATATTATAAATGCGAAAGTAACTCTGTCTGTTTGTTATGTTTCTTGGGCTAAACGGCTACTCCAATCGTGATGAAATTTGACAAGGAGATGCTATTTGACATTAGGATGGACATGGGATACCATATTCTGTATAGATAAGAACATAATTGTCATTAAATTAAAAAAACTGTGAAAGACAAACACATAATATCTATATGTCTTTGTAATGCGCACCATTAGAGAGCAATGGCAGCGTAGCGCAGTGGTAACGTGCTTGCTTCTTAAGAAAACTTCCATGTGGCTTTGGGTTCAAACTCAACTCGGAGCAAAAACATTTATGAATTGTTTTTCACAGTTTGAGCCAAGCCTAGGATTTTGTATTAGGGGTACCATGTTCTGGCAAATCGTTGACGATAGAATAGTGCCCTAAGCGTTTAGTTTATTCAGGGTATACTGGTTCCACAGGCAGTTTTTGTGAGATCTAAACTAATAATATTATATATGCGAAAGTAAGTCTCCGTCTTTTTTTTAACGTTTTGACGACTATATGTGTATAACGATATACCGAAATACTTTGTCATTAGGAACGGAATAGGATACTTTTTTTCCGATATGAATAAATGAGACAGGTTCGACGGTAGAATGGTATACCGATAGTGTTCACGTCATATTAAGCCGACATATCTTAAGTTACTTTCAGCTTTGTGTATCCAATTCTAACAATCAAATTCTAAATGCACGCGTACGAAGTCGCGGGTAATAGCTAGTTTTTTTTATATATTGTTAAAAAATATCGTTGCTCATAACTCGACCTACTTCTGCTTCACTACCTTTTCGTAACATTTCGGGATCGGCTGTCTTCGATGAGTTGTTATTCATGGTTGGCATAGTCAAATTTGGAGCTATGGCTTTACGGCTGCATGCTCTTGCTGACGCTAAGCATATTATACGTACTGCTGCCAGATAGTGCGAAGCACTAAAGAGTGAAGTGCTGCCATCTGTCTGCGAGGTGTGTAACTACGTTCAGCATGTGATATACTATTTTTTTGCTCGTGGAATGTGTACTTCGTGAGGTGAAGATTGGGGACCTTCCTGGTATCCACCTTGATGGCTACGGAAAATTGCCTACAAACCACAGTTACGACATCTGGTACGCGGGGCGTCGCCTCATCCCCGTTCTGTTGAACATCCCTGATCCAGTGTGCGGCGCCTGAGCGCACTGAGCCATGCTGTGGGCTATTACTCATAACTTGATATTTTCCGTAAAAGTATTACACTATGTTAAGTGTACTCATTGTGTGTTGATTAATTGGTTTCTTTAATTATCAAATTAGTGGTGTACAGAGAGTAGGGAATATAACAGTCTTATTATTTGCAGTTTATATGTATGGCAGCCATGAGTATCTCAGATAAATAGCAAGGAAACGTTTAAACCGCATAACAAAATGATCGAACAATGAGACAACATTTTGTTTGTTTGTTTTTAAACATAAAGTTTTTATTAAACAACCATAATTTGAAAGGAATAATCTTAGTATATTTAATTAACATTTAACCGGTTTATAAAGGAATAAAATGACATTACTGACCTAGAAATGCGTCGGTAGAGCATGGGAAAAATATCTCTGTGGCCGTTTACGGGTTGGAAGTTGTAGAGAGCACTTTGCCTCTGGTACCACGTCTGTACTGATGTCTTTACAACTGAACTTACTGCGCGATGTGTAGCTGATGTCTGTTATTAGAGGTCCTGAAAGATGTTCCCCTATACGAAATTGACAAACTTGTTCCGTCCATTGATCCGCATCACATTAACTATACTATCTGCATGATCGCTATCGAATATTTATCTCAAATTTGACTGCAGCCTGACCAGGAGTGAACGATATGTCCACCCAACAAAAGAAGTGTCTTTTCTCTAATTTAGTTTAATTTGACTGCGATGGGGCATATGCTCCGGTGGCAGTTTCTCTAAAATCCGGTTTAATGATGTTTTGAGCCGCAATTTCTTTAGTATAATTATTGGAGGTACTTACTTTGTTAGCAAAATGTATGATACGTTTCAATTAACAGCGTGATCATTTGGAGATTGATTCCTGCCGTTAGTCTTGACACAGTACATATTTACAACATCTGCTCGAAGTACAGCCCTATCTAGAATTTTATGACTGTTACATTTTTACTGCCTGCTGAAGCAAATATCTCGAATATAGTAACTGAAACAAAATAATTAATTTTGTGAAAAATTAGAAGGCGGCATGGCATGTTCACACTTCCTGAAAGTAGTTTAAGTTTTTGTTTTGTATTGAATTAAAAAAAAAAAAGAAACGACTAGAAGAAGGCAAATAATACAGGGTAGCCACAGAAAGAAATTCATTTATGAAACAGCGCCAATTTCTAAACGTTATAAGGGCGGGGCGCGGGGGAGGTATCAGTGCGTAGCGCTGCCATTGGAATTTTAGAAACCATGAGTCGCTACACAGGAGAACAACGCGCGTTCTGCGTCCGCGCCTATTGCGAGAACCTTCGATCTTATGCGATTGTTCGACGCCTTTTCCGTGTAAAATTCAACCTACGGCATATCAGTGAGTGTTCGAGCACTAATTTAATCGAACAGTGGGTCGAGAGATTAGAAAGAACAGGATCAACACAAGAAACGCGGCCTCAAGGTCGCAAAAGAATTATTCGAAACGACGAAACCATTCAGCAAGTTCGAGAATCTTTAGGCCCGAATCCAAGAATGTTGACTCGTAAAACGTTTCTC
Organism: Vandiemenella viatica; assembly: GCA_031002005.1. NCBI lineage: Eukaryota > Metazoa > Arthropoda > Insecta > Orthoptera > Morabidae > Vandiemenella > Vandiemenella viatica. The sequence goes on from JARYHS010011408.1 coordinate 135,582,090, forward strand.
TGCCCTAGGTGTGTTTAGGTCCACGATGCAGCGAATTTTGCACCTCGATACGAAATTGCACCCTTATAAGATTCATTTAGTGCAAGAACTGAAGCCAGCAGACTTTGAATCGAGATTAAATTTTGCAAACGAAATGTTCGCGCCTTCACTGATTTCAAAGGCATTATTTTCTCTGATGAAGCTCATTTTCATGTAAACGGTTTCGTGAATATGCAAAACTTCCTGTACTGGGGTGCAGAGAATCCTCGTATAAAACACCAGCAGCCGCTTCATTCGCCAATGGTTACGGTGTGGGATGGAATCGCAAGATGGGATATCATCGGGGCATTTTTATTTGAAGGTAAATGCGGCTGAACAGTAACCGTAAATTCAGAGCGGTACATGGCTATGCAAACGTATTTTCTGGTGCCAAAATTACAATAATCGCGAGGTTACAAGAGGAACACTTAGTTTCAGCAGGATGGAGCATTGTATCACTCTGTAAATCAGATCTTGCGTGTGGTAAGGGATATATTTCTTCAGAAACTGATTTAACGGAGGGTTGACACATCCTGGCCCAAAAGGAGCCCCGATTTATGTCCAGCAATCTTCTTTTCATGGGGCACTTTAAAAGCAATGTATGCTCCAATAATCCGACAACGTTGCGGCAATTGAAGTTGAATATTTAGCAAGAAATAGAATCCGTTACAAGAGAAACTCTTACGAAAGTTTTCCAGAATTTTCGTGCCCGATTGGAAGATTTTCTTAATTGCCAAGGACGTCATCTTGATGATTTGAGTTTCAAAAAATTAATTATCTTTACATTTTAAAAAATTAAACGTCTTTAAATATAACAGTTTTTTTCTTCCTATTTTCAAAAATGAATTTCTTTCTGGACCACCCTGTATAAAATCGATATCACAGTAGAAACTCTTTTTATTCAGCTCGAGTTCTGACTCATAATCTTTCCAATATTGGGATCATGAAATATGGATCGCGTATTATAATAACCTAAAAGCGATTGTTACTTAGCTTAGATAAGGTTTTGACAGCAACAATAAGCTATTTGTAACAATAAACCCACAAATTCCTCAAACAAACAAGTACAATATTAGTTTATTGCCTTTGAAAATTATCTGCATTCCATCGTCTACTAAGCTATTTCAAATCAAATATTCTTTGCCGCCAACGAAGATGGGTGGCGCCAAACCCTGCGGGTCGTAGTTAATTGACGTGACGCTAGATGGCTGCAGGCATATCTTCCCATTACAACTCCATGTTGGAACGGGACACACGGGGAATAGATGATCAGCATCCATAAGGTTTATGGGATGTGAAGGATCTGAATACTCTTCTGTGATGTTGCTCTCATTTCCTCTTTTTAGCACCTGTGTTTCTTTTAGCAAGTCGATTTACGTCGAACGAAACAAAATTATCAATTACATTCTGTAGATTTTAACCCAAGTTGTTATTACTGTTTGGGACACTTTGGTAATAATAAGACGGTTGACCTGATCAACGCATGAAGAATGGAAGAATGCAGATTGAATTATTCCACATTCTTGACAACTATCTACTGTACATGTCACACCAATAATTTCATTCTAGCTGCTAATGACGTGATCTACTTTCATGCCAAGCGGGAAAAGCTGTAATTTTAAGGTATTAACTGTTATATCTTGGTCCATATGCCGTAGGTTTCGTCCTTTCCCATGCTGCATAGTACAATCCAATTCTCCTACATGCTCTTGTAAACACCATTCATTGGTCGTATACCGGAGGAGTACTTGATCTTCAGTTATGAATACTTTGTATAATTCCTAGAAAGAATACGGGATTTCACTCACAGAAAGTAATTAACATTTTTCCTGAATTATGTTCACATAATTCCATATTATACACTCACATTCACTAATATTTAGTCGCGGAATTCCACAAAACTCTTGATTGCATAATATGAATACACATTTACACCATAAGTTTTTATTAAATTCCAGAAGTACAAAAAATTGTGCTCATATTTTTATTTGTTTATTTCTTTACGTGTCGTCGACGTTGGGGACATTAGTGGCGGAAAAAGGAATGGGCACTAGGAACGGGAAGGAATTCGGCCATGGCCTTTTGATGGAAGCATCCCGGCTAAAACTTTCTTCTTGATTACCGTTTCTTTATCTTTAATCCTTAACTGAGATAAGTTGTCAACAAAATTATTAGAACAAAGAATTGTGACAAAATTAACAAAAATTTTGGAGATTTATTTATTTTTACAAAAACTGTTACCGTTGCAGTTTGAGTTACATTTTATGTTCTTTGAGCGACATTCCATTTTTTTTTTAATAAATGCAGTACTATCTTTTACAGTGACACATAATTAACCCTTGATGACTTCCAGAGGATAACATAGATGCTAAACGAAGTGTTAAAGTAGTTGATGGTTCGCCCTGAATGTTAATAAAGTTACTGTCTAAAATTGTAAATTCATTAGGAACATAAAGTCGATCGAGAAAACCTTTCGTTTCCTAATTGGTAGAGACCTAATGAATTAACGTTTATCACAATAGCTAATACATTTATGAGAGCTACACATCCTTTATCATCTTCGGGTATCCTAACTGAAACATTAGGACCAATCTCAATTATAGGAAATCTTTGGTTGGATAGTTGGCACGTTCTCTTTCTGCTATTCTTTCTTAATCAGAAGTTACAAATAAAATTTGCGTCAAATACTTAATTCTTGTTGCTTTCTCCACTGGTAAAGTGAACATATTCACGACACTCTGAACACTTGTGAGCTACTGAGGTGTCATTTTCGCAAATAACACAACATTTCATTAAATTTTCAGCTTTTTTAAACATGGATTTACAATTTCAGAGAGATACTTTATTAACACTCGGGACGTACCCTCAACTCCTTTAACAAATAGCTTGGTATATAATTATGTTCCCATCTGAAAGTCAGCAAGGGCTTATAATGTGTAACTGTGAAAGAATGTGGCACAAAAAACATAAAATATAACTAAACATGACACGTTAACAGTTTTTGTGAAAATAAATAACTCTGCATCATTCTTAATAATTTTGTTATCAAATTTCTTTGTTTTCATAATTTTACTGCCAATTTATGGCAGATAATAATTGAAGAAAAAGAAACGTTAATGAAAAGGAATAATTACTTTTAACATCACCTGATTATTAGTTAACATCCATAAGATGTAGTTACGTCCTGTACGCTGTATCGTGTTCAGGACTCACTGTGGTTTTTCTTAATCACCACAATGCGTAGTAGTGAAATATCATGAGATCCAAGACGCGAATTTCGTATTGTGGTCTTTTTGAGTTAGCCAAGGTCTACAGTCTGACAAAGGCCACCGGATTAACCAAACTCATCGCTACTCTTCTTCAGAATCGTAGGTTTTTCGTTGATTTTCAAGGACAGCGCAGTCCATGGAGGGTACAAAAGAATGGCCTACCTCAAGGTAGTGTACTGGCCCCAATACTTTTCAACATTTATACAAACGATCAGCCATTACATCCAGCTACCAGGAGCTTCGTGTACGCTGATGACCTAGCTTTAGCCTCACAGAGCACAAAACTTGAAGTTGTAGAAAGAAATTTGTCTGCTGCTCTTGAAGGCCTATCAAGCTATTATAAGGAAAACCACTTAAGACCTAACCCTTCAAAAACTGAAGTGTGTGCCTTTCACCTAAAAAATAGGAAAGCTCAGCGTAAGTTAAAAGTAATGTGGTCAGGTATCGAACTGCAGACATGTAACACCCCAAAATATCTGGGAGTGACACTCGATAGAACCCTCACATATAAGAAGCACTGCATGAATTGCAAAATGAAGATCTCTACAAGAAATAACTTACTGCGCAAATTAGTTGGATCACAGTGGGGCAGTCAACCACAAACTATACGTACATCGGCAATGGCCCTTTGTTATTCTGTTGCAGAATATGCATGCCCAGTTTGGTACTCATCATCTCATACCAAACAGGTGGATGTAGCCCTCAATAACACCTGTAGGCTAGTGACAGGTTGCTTAAAGCCTACCCCAGTTGATAGACTTTACCAGCTTTCGGGCATTGCACCACCCAGTATCCGGAGAGAAGTGGCTGCGAACAAGGAGAGGACCAAAGTAGAACGGGAATGCGCTCATCCACTGCACGGCCATATACCACCAGCCCAGAGACTCAAATCCAGGAAAAGCTTTCTCAGAACATCACAGGAACTAATTGGGTCACCTGAAAAGGCAAGAGTACAGTTATGGAAAATGAGGGTTCCCAACATCTCGGGACCACTGACAGTTGCCGAGCGCTTGCCACCTGGTCATGAAGAAGACTGGAACGTCTGGCGGTCTTTAAATCGATTGCGAACAGGAGTGGGCAGGTCCAAGTAAAACCTAATGAGATGGGGTTATACTGATACTACCAGTATTAAGTGCGAATGTGGTGAAGACCAAGCTATGAATCATATGCTCGAGTGCCCTATGTGCCCATCATCCTGCAACAAGACCTGTTTCAAGCAACACACAATGCGATTGAGGTTGCGAAGTACTGGGCCAAGTGTGTTTAAAATTGTTGATTTACAAAATGTATTTAACTGTGTATTTTGATGTTTTTGACACGAGAATAATAAAAAGTTAGCCACAATGCGTTCTGGCTAATTTTTTTAAGTGGCATAACACGAATAACGTGATAACGTGTTGTGGTTGTATTAAATAGACCGTAACGCGTTGTCCTTTTTTTTTTTCGCTCAATGAGCGTTTTCGGTCTTTGAGTGTAACAGACATTATAACTTATAGTAGAAACCTAAACACGGAGCATTCTTAGTATATTTTACACTTCAACATAAGTTTTAGTTGCCCAGTGAGAAACATCTGCAAAACGTTTCATCAAAATTGCTCTAGCTTTCGAAGAAAATAAATATGGACTTAGGTGCATTTTTGTAAAAATAAAATTTAATGGCACAAACAGCAAATAGAAGCAAATCAGAACTCTGGCGAGGACGGAAATAAAAAAATAAATAAAAGTAATTGCTGCGAGTGAGGGTCGAATCTGTGGCACGCGACCATATTATGACTGCTGGTTTAGTTACTTTTTACTGTTTATAAAGGCAGCATTTTTACAGTTTTTTTCAAGTTCTGTTTCTCATAAATTATAAACCATCATTTAATTTTTTTTTTCCTTCTGGCTTTACGGCTCGTCGACGTCGATGTCATTAGAGGCTGGGTGGGACTGAGGACAAGGAACGGAAGGAATTCGGATATGGGCTTTTGAAGGAAGCACCCCGGCATTTGCCTGGAGTGATTTGGGGAAACCATGGAAAACCCAAATCTGGATACCCGGACGGGGGTTCGAACCGGCGTGCTCCCGAATGCGAGGCCAGAACGTTAACCGCTCATCCACCACGTTCGGTCCATTATTACAATTGGAATTACGGTGAGACACATGAGATATCCTATTTTCTAATCCGAACTATATTATATTCTAGTTCTGTACCATAGTTCACTCAGACGCATTGAGCAATTACTCCGTGATTTAGAAACAATTGCCTATTCATCAAAACTTTTATATTTATAATTTTATTAAGATGAACAAAAAGTTTATTCCGATGGATTTTACAAGGTTTTTCAGAAATATATACACGGTTATGATTAGTATTTAGAAAGTCTTTATGCTTGTTGGTACTGTATGATTGCGAATGTAATTTCTGTGATAATTTAACTTGTTGACTGTTAGTATTTTGAATATTGTTTAGTTACTATAAGTGCACTCTGATTTATTGTTTTTGTATTTCCTTATAACCTGCTTTGTCAAAAATGTCGGCGCGAGGATAGGGCTACAACAGACCAAAAGTTCTAGTTGTTTGGCTAAATTTAGTGGTAATGTTGGAGGTGCAGGTTCGAATCACCCTGTAAGGCGGATGACCATGGGATAGATGCGCCGATGGGACGAAGGCAAATGGTTTGTCCAGATCCGCATAGTTAAATTTCCTGCTACCTTTGCTTAGAAGCGGAGTGACCTACCATTGCCTGCGCTGCTTTGTAAAATTCAGACGTAGGAATAAAGCCCCTTGTTTTTTATGGTATTAGGAAGCTCTGATGCCAGGCGAAAAGATACCTTCACGCTAACTGGCAGAGAGGAATACCATGGCATCTGCTACGTGGTGTCGCATTATATCCTGTTCACCCTCAACACGAAGTTTGTAACGTTCTGACCTCATTATCTGATTTAAAATCGTAATTAATGTTATTATTTTATTGAATGATCATGAAAGGTAGAACTTGCGTGAATACTTTATGAGAAATCACAAATGGTTTTATTTCAATTACTGACATGACATATACAACAAATTAGTTAAAATTAATCAGTTGTCCTTCTGTGGGCGCCAGGGTATTTTATATAAAATACACAAAATTAAACAGTAAACAAATTCAGAATTTTGGCTGTTCACTTCTGAAAGAAATGATTGCACCGGGCTATGAGAGTTTTTATCTGCAGGGTCGTAGCTGGGAAATGCTATGAACTTGCACTTGTAGCTAGCACAATGTCCTACATATGGCGATATATAATTACCGCATTTTAATGTCGGCCACACACACTGGATGAAGTTTTCTGCTCTGCTACGGAACTGTGTGGCACAGTTCCTCAGGACATCCTTTGCCTGAGCACATCCGCTCAAACACTTCCGTGTGAGCAGCGGACGAGAACGGTCGTGTACTTCCTCCACTACAGTGCTCGTATCGCTATCGGAAAGTTCTACTGACGCAACGTGTTCGCGAATTACTTAGAACAATAAGTGTAAATATATTATATCGTTTAACGTAAGCTACCAAACCTTCTACCGATGTGACCCCACAAACTGTTTAGTGGTCCATCGGTGGAAAACTACAACCGAACGTTCTGAGCGACCGGTTGCTTGTGATGTCTATAAACACGGACTTGGCTTCGGCCATTCGCAACTCAATGATCAGCAAGAACTCTGATATAAGTGCCGTAAATTCATCCGATATCACCAACGAGATGATTTCCGAAGACAACGCAGCCCACCCATCTAGATCAGCAGTTCCAGAGCAGCAGCCATGTCAAACAGCCCATCACCAGCAGGTCACAGCCTACCTGCAGCATGATCTTCAACAGCAGCAACAACAATCAGCCCAGCAGCTCCATCTCCAACAGCAACAACATTTATACCACCACCAGCAGCAGCAACAGCAGCAGATGCTTTAATATCAACAGCATCAACTCCAATCCTCACAACCGATGGGGACAACACAACATCCCACGACGCCCAACGCATTGCTGAACCAAATGTATGTACAGTTTAACGCAAGCGCCAATATGCCTCAGCCTCCCCAGTGCCCAAATAATACAAGCAGTGTCATGTCGCCCATGGATGTTATTAACGATCAAAAAAGATCCGGTCAAAAGCGCCCGCGCACAAATAGTGAATATAACTTGCAACAACCTCCAAGGGCCTTATCTCCTGATAATGGACCACCAGAAATGAGATACGTTATTGATATACCGACGCAAAACAGATTCCAAATCTTGCATTGCGAAGAACCTGTAGAAGAGACAACCGAAATCACAGAAGTAGTTAAAACACCACCAATTTTTCTACACGACGTAAACAATCATCAAAGACTTACTCGAGATCTCAAAAATTTGCTAAGTAATGACTTTTCAACCGAACTAAAAGGAAAAGTGATTAAAATAAATACAACCTATATTCAGGATTTTAGAACGCTAACAAAACATTTTGATACCATTAAACAGAAATACCACACTTTTCGTGCCCCAGACTCCAAACATCTATCAGTAATTGTGCGTAATTTACCATACTCACTAACAGATAACGAAATAAAAGAAGAACTAATCAGACTTAAGTTCCCAGTGAACAAAGTAACAAGACTTCTAAATAAAGATAAGAACCCTATGCCACTCTGCGCAGTTGAGCTTGAAGAAAATCGCGATTGTGCCAATATCTTTGAATTAGATAGACTGTTCCACTGCATTGTTAAAGTAGAACCACGTAGAAAGTCAAAAGATATTCCTCAGTGTACAAATTGCCAGTTCTATGGGCACACAAAAAACTACTGTAAACTTGACCCTCGATGTGTCCGCTGTGATGGGAAACACCATTACTCCTCATGCAATCACCCGCGTACAGCAAAACCGGTATGTGTTAACTGCGGTGGGGAACATCCAGCAAACTTTAAGGGATGTAAATATTATGAAGAAATTAAACTTAAAAGTTTCAAGAAACCTTTACACCAAAACAAGCTTAACTCAGATAGACAGCTGACTGATATGCACACACCGCAAAATCTGGCCTCTCCGGGATTCCCGTCTTTACCAACAATTCTATCCCCTCTACGACATCCTAAACACACAGCTGACCAAATAACGCAAAACAAAGATAAAACAAATTCACAGCATATTCAGCAAAATAACTTTCATCCCTCTTACAGCAACATACTACAAGGAAACCGCAACACATCACCTTACGACACAAACATACAACAAAACAAGCACAACACCGAGCAAAATACAACCTGGACCAAATTAATTCATGAACTAGTCTCTGGATTAATCTCTGCTTTTCTCCCCATGATAAAGGAGATTATTATGTCATCAGTAGCCAGTTTCCTCCAAAATGGCAAATAATACTGTCAATGTCTCTCAATTAACACTCCTAAACTGGAATGCAAACGGGGTACGGAATAAAAAATCTACTCTTGCAGAATTTATGAGTCGCCACAATGTTGATATTGCTTGTATAACCGAGACACATCTTACCTCTAATGATACTTTCAAAATCACTGGATATAAAATATACAGAACAGATCGTGACGTACCTATAGCCTCCGGCGGTGTAGCTATACTAATTAAAAACCGCATTAGTCATTACTCGATTTATATGCCCGCCAGTGATCTCGAAACTGTCGGAATCCGAATACAAATTAAAACTAACTCCGAAATAACAATCATTGCCGCTTATAAACAACCAAATCGGAGGCTTACGCAACAACAACTCGTGCCAATATTTGATCATAACCAGTCTATCATATTAATGGGGGACCTCAACAGTAAGCATTTAGCTTGGGGATGTCGGGCAACAACACCAAACGGCAGGAAACTGCTCGACGCTGCAGGTAACCTTGGTCTGCATATAGTCGCACCACACGGGCCAACTTACTTTTCTAATAATAGAAATGTTGTGCCTGATATACTTGATATTGCCCTAGCAAAAAACACACCACTACCAATATATATGGAAGCAATTTCTGAGCTAGATTCAGATCATCTTCCGGTTTTAGCAAAATTTGGTACAAGCCCCGAAACAAAAGAACAAACCAAAAAGATACTACCCGGGCAGGTAAATTGGAATCTATTCGAACTTAATCTCAATCAGATACTATTACCATTCTCTAGGCAAGACACTAAAGACAGCACTGATGAAGGTGTACAACATCTAACAACTGCAATTCACCAAGCGGTAGAACTATCAATCAAGAAGCCTCAAACAAGAATGTTTAAGTCACTCCATGAAAGAATACCGCAACGAATCATTGACTTGATCAACTACAAAAACCAAACCCGCAGACAGTGGCAAAGGCAGCGACTCCCGCACCTTCGCAGACTCCTAAACCAATTAATTAGACAGGTCAAACTAGAACTCGACTCATTTCGCTACGAAACATATCAAAATTATCTATCGGAATTAGATCCTGGTGATAGATCGCTATGGAAAACTACGAAACGAATTCTCAGGGAACCCACTGTCTTACCACCCTTAAAATTGAACGACAAATACATATCTAGTGATTCAGAGAAGTGCGAAATTTTAGCAGATCATTTTGAAAACGTCTTTAAACCGAATCCTATAGTAGATCATGAGTTCAACAAAACAGTCGAAGATTCCAATCGGCATATGACCATTGGAGCGAAGAATTATGTCAAATTCACTACCCGAAGAGAACTGAGACAAATAATTAAAAATTTGCCAGTAAGAAAATCGCCAGGTCATGATAATATACCCAACATAGCGCTGAAGTCGTTACCCCCTAAGGCAATAAGTTATCTCACAGCACTCTTTAACAGCATTCTCTGTACTGGATATTTTCCAATAGCGTGGAAACATGCTAATATCATAGTTTTCAATAAACCTAATAAACCAGCTTCCCTACCTTCTAGCTATAGACCTATAAGCTTACTCCCAACCTTATCAAAATTACTGGAAAAGATAATACGGATGCGGTTAACTTCCTTCCTTGATGCTACCGGAACCATCCCACCATATCAATTTGGATTTCGCCCGATGCACTCAACCTCACACCAAATACTACGCCTGGTTGAAGACGTCACAAGGGGCTTTGAACTTAATCATCACACCCTGGCTGCTTTTCTGGATGTTGCCCAGGCATTTGACAAAGTATGGCATAGTGGACTTCTATATAAACTCAAAAATACAGGAATGCCTCTATATTTGTACAAAATCTTAGAAAGCTTTCTACAGAACCGAACCTTCAGTGTACTAGTGGGCACAAAAATATCCTCAACACGACCAGTAACAGCAGGAGTCCCACAAGGATCTGTTTTAGGGCCCACCCTATTCAACATATACACGTCGGACATTCCAACTTTCACAAATACCTCGACTGCAATGTATGCTGATGACACAGTAGTATACACTTCACACAACGATATTCACGACGCACGCAATTACCTACAGGATGCAATTGCACAACTAACCGAATGGTTAAATCACTGGCGAATATCTCTAAACCCCGGAAAATGTCAAGCCAAAATTTTTACACTGAGACGCCCACTAAATCCGCCAGAGATAAACATTATGGGAAATAACATTGCATGGAACCCACCTGACCAATCAATTAAGCACCTCGGTGTCGATCTTGACAGGCGGTTAACGTGGAACACACACATTAATAATAAAATAAACCAAGCCTATGCCAGATTGTACAAACTATACCCAGTATTAAATAGAAAATCATCATTAAAAACAGAATGCTGCCTATTAATCTACAAAATGATATTACGACCGCTCATAACATACGCATGTCCAATATGGGGATGTGCTAGTCGTAGAAAGTTACAAAGAGTGCAAATATTCCAAAATAAAGTTCTTCGATTAGCCGTGAAAGCACCATGGTACGTACGCAACAGTCAGCTGCACCGTGAATTAAATATTTCCTACATCAATGAATTCATAAGGCAACAAACTAAAAATTTTATAAAAGGAATTAATTCAGTACCTGGTGCTCGGTTTTATGAACTAGGAAAAAAGAACAGGTCAAACTAAACTTAAAAAAACGCCTTCCTCAAGACATTTATCTATCGAACAGTGACTTTGAAGACAAAATAAACCAGTAAACCATATACTGTGAAACAAGATTATCCTCAGCGTTGAAAAAAAATAAAAATATATATATATATATAAAAAAACTATATGTATTTCATGAACAAAAGTGTAGTTATCTTAAATCAACTTCATTACAACTGTATATTGTTTTACATATATATATGTTTAATACTAATAACTGTTCTTATTACTATTTTAATACTGTTGAGACTATTTTCACTATGTAGCAAAATATTTACTGTATCACTTTTATGTAGTTACTGAGGGGCTCTAATGGGCTGACCTCAACCATATCAATAAGAATGCTATGATTTATAAAAGACAACTTTACCCTGTAAAGCTAAATTTGCTGATCGGATAATAAACATGTAACAAAAAATCCGCTCAAACAAAGTGGCTGATGTCCCGTTCCAGCAAGCACAGTTCAATTAACGCACAGACAGTCCACTTCGACCGATCGTGCTTGCCGGCTGGCAACGAATGTTTTCCGTGCCACATGAAAAACAGAAAATCCCGTCCGTCACTCTGTAAATCTACCTGGCTAGCACAATACAATACTCCCCTCACCCCAGCAAAACTCGCCCGCCAGTTCTAGGAACCTGGCCAGCTGACATTCCTTACCAGCCGTTTAGCACCCACAAGCTAACTAAAATATTCTCCATTAAAAAAATAAATAAACATATAGTTTATTAATGTAACTAACGGTCACAAGACGCGTTCGTTACAAGTTCAAGACCCTGTTCCCCTGGTCCCGATTTGTTGCTTTATCAAAGAGGAGTTGGATGGTGTGCCAAGATGAACAGCAAGATTTGTTTGTGGAAATTATCGCAGGACCTAGTCAGTAACTGATATGATAAAGGAGCTGGATTGGGAGTTATTAGAGGAAAGGAGGCAGGTGAAGACAGTGCTGGGAATGTACAGGGCATATTTGGTGAGGGGGCTTGGAGGGATATTGGTCAAATAATTGGGAATGGTGCATGGAAGGGGAAAGGCGACCATGACCACAAGCTGGTGTTCGATTTCATGCAGAAGGGAGCGGGAAAAATTTTCTTTTGTTGGTAAGGGTGTCAGGGATTGGAAGAAATTACCAAGTGAAGTTATAAATAATTTACCAAAAACGCTTAAGGAATTTAAAACTAAAATCTGAAAAGTGAATGGGGGAGGAATTTAACACTGCAACTATAAAAGAAACTTTAAAAAATAATATAAAATGGGGTAATTAGATGACTAGGGGAATTGCCACCGGAGATCGCAATTAATTAATTAATAATTAATAATTAATTCACAAAAGCCAAGATTTCGCTTGCACGTCGTTCTGGTTTGACAAATCTTTGAATAAATCATCATATACTATAGCTTTCATTTCAGAAAAAATGGTTAAATGCATAAAAGCCCAGAGATCAAAATTATTATTTTTTCTACATAAACGATCTATAACACCGAGAGAAACAATTATGTTCAGAAAGTGAATACACACTGTAAAGTGTATACTTGGGTCAGAATAAGATCTCATAACTTTTTGTCACTGCACAAGCACGAGATTTGGCCTATTTTTACAAGAATTGTTTTTGTGATTCCATTTAAAACATCACTACGATACCAACAATTACCCACTCACGCTTTATGCATACAATGGTTGTATACCATGGCCTTGCAATACCGATAGCCACAGATTTAACTATCACTGTAAGTATAAAATCTAAGCATAGAAACAAAGTAAAATTTAAGACAGGGGTGGCCAACCCGCGGCCCGTATTAAACATTTTTCCAGTCCAGGACATTCATCACACTTTTACACAATATACTGTGTTTATTTTATAATGGCCAAAGTAGTGAAAATCAATTAATTAAAAAAATACATCATTTGACATCCATATATTCAAAAATTTACAGTCGAAATTATGAGAAAAAAATTAAGTTTGATTTTAAAATAATATTCTTCCAATATATGACAGATATTGCCTGTTTTATTTATGAGTTTACAGTTATGATATCGCAGAATATTTAAATTATATTCTGTGAACTCATGATATGCTCGCATCTTGGAACATCTAATATAACAGGTTCTATGTTTCACTGTTAAGTGACCTCAGTGACGCAGTGACCATCCCTAGGTACACACAGTGGTTTGTTGACAGCAGAGCAGAGCAGACTCTCAGTTTCAAGTGAAAATTTGCTTTTTGGTTTCGTTTTGAGTTCTGTGACAAATATCGCACTAATAAAATAAATATTTTTTAATGATTTCATTTATATATTTCATTTTTAGTGTTATATATTTCTTTACAATGTGCGTTTGTATCATTATTATTATATTATCAATATTTACATGTAAGAATAAATAGTAAATACAATAATAATAACTCATTATGTTCCAATTTTTCACTCAAAGAAATGGCTACAGTCGGTCTGGACCTAATATGGGGATATATAATATTATATGCGCCCGCGGAGTTATGACGTATTTCCAAAGTGTTCCGCAAGATCATTTTGGTTGGCCACCCCTGATTTCAGATGTCAGCTAAACTTGCTCAGCTCTAAGCATAAAAGAAATTTCACGCGTATAGCCTCGTCCAGAGCAAAGTAATTAACAAAAAATTTTCATGTTTGGAGTTGCAATTGCATAAATGCTGGGAAAATCACCAAAATTAGACTTTATAATGATTTGCGGAAGAAACCAAAAATGTATACCAATTATCCTGTTTCTAGGACCGTGCGAAGTACAGTAGAATTTTGATGTCGGGGTGATGTAGTGCATTTTTTTTTAATAATTTCAGTAACTTCCAAAGTAACGAGAGGAAGTAAGTGAAATTTAACACATTAGACTTAACAAGCAAGCTCCGTGTACAATAAAAATCTGAGGGACATGAAGTTGTTAGGGTAGAAATCGATTTCATGTTTGTGTTAGATAAGAGACAGATACGTGGCAATGTATGGGTTTTACTTATAATTCGGGGGTAAAACTTTATCAGTGTACCAAATTTCACCTTTCTATGTCTATGGAAAGTACCTTAGAGTTTTGATGATCATCAGTGAGTGAATGTAAAACAAAATCGGCAAAATTTGCATTTTAATATCATCCAAACTAAGATGAAGAGCGAAAAAATTTTTTATGCTTGCTAAGATTCCTGATGTTTATATATAATGAAATTTGAAGCATGTATCATCAATAAAGCTGAACAAATTAAGGAACAAAAATGGCCCGAATCGCTTCGAGAAAAGGGTAGGAAGTACCGCCGTTGACTCGACATGGCGGGAAGGGAGAATAGTTTGAACCAAAGGGTCTAAAATGTAGGAGAATTAAGAAGACAAAATAAAATTTTCACATTGTAGCAGCTACTAATTGAATGATGCCAAGAAAGTATCTCAGAAAGACTATTGTAATCGGAAATAGGATTAAACCCTTGCTTCTGGCTTTAAGCCTCGTCGATATCGAGTGGGATAGGTCTGGGTGCAAGTAACTGGAAGGAATTCGGCCATGGCATTCGCCTGGAGGGATTTGGGAAAACCATAGAGCCCCCAAACTTGGATGTTTGGATGGGGATTCGAACCCGCATGCTCCCGAATGCGAGGCCAGAGCGTTAAAGCTCACCCACCACTCTCGGTGCTGTAATTATCAGCGTTTCTAATGAACTTGTAACAAATGTTATATGGAGGAATAATATTTGGATCTACTTTACCAAACGATGCTGTTAGATGAGAGGAGACAAAAGATTCGTGGTTTCATATAGCTGCCAACCTCGTACAATAAAGAACTGTAAACATGACGTTATTAGTATCGCTAGTAACTATCTCACGACATTGTTGAAAGGGAAGTAACATTAAGAATTGAAATTAGTGTACTTTTCTAGGCTTAAAATTGGAGGTAGCTGTAGTTAGGCTGAAATGCTGCCTCAACCACAAGAAACAGTTACCTAATAATCGATATGACCTTGGAAACAGAAATATTCTAAAATAAAAAAGAACTATATCGCACAAAATGTTGCTGTATTTAATAAGACACGAAATACGACACTGTGATCCATGGAGCAGTAATACTGATAAAGTAATTAGTGGAAATATGAGTAAAGCTTTGTTCATAGTTTCTAAAAGGTTGGCTGCGATGTGTATTGACTAATATGCGGCACCATGTAGTGTTGTGATTTGTCGCTGCAGTGGAGGTGACGTGTTTCCAACTAAAACCGAAAATTGGTAGTCGTAAATAGAAATGGCAATTGGCTCTGCTGTCAGGTATAAAGTAGATTCGCTTCAATTTCTCACGGTAAGAGTTGTTAAAAAAGATTTATAATTATGGTTGGATCCTTTTACCGGCCACAGCATTCCGTAGCTTTTCAGGCAAGAGGTTTCATAGAATCCGTTAACATTATTTCGCGTATATAGCAATCATCGGCGTTCTTTTCGACTTTCACTCGATTCACTGGGATACTTGTTTATTCTTAGCATCAGGGGAAGGTTAGATCTAATTCGCAAAATCTCATAGTGCGTTTTTAAGAAGTCAAGGCAAGATATTGGCTATATAGTAGTTCGATTTCATGCGGAAAGGTGCCAAAGGATTATTATTTTTTTCTTATAGCTTTACGCGTCATCGATGTCGAGGTCATTAGATGCAGGAATTAACTGGAGACAAGGAACGGGAAGGAATTCAGCCAAGTCCTTTTGAAGGAACCATCCCGGCATTCGCCTGGAATGATTTGGGAAAACCAAAATTTTTATGACCGGACAAGTTCTTAGCTAAGAAGTTGATTAAATTTCTATTCATAAAGCTGCTTACAATAGTTAATAAGTTTTGTTTCAATTTCAGCTTGTAACACACGATTTAATACAATTTATAATTTATTAATGAATAAAATAAAGTTCAAGTCTTTTCCATCAACGGTACATAATAAAATTGAAGTAGATGTCAATGAAAGAAATTTATAAACAGGTCATACTCAAACTCCCTGCGAGAGAGACAAAGCCTGTTGTGGAACAGTTCTCAAAGCTATTGGGAAAATATTATGAAGACTTACACACACTGTCTTTCCGTCTGCTGAACAGGTTTTTACGGAACTGCTCGTTGTAATAACCTGTGTCACTGGTTCCGATATAGGACAATTTTATTCAGATTAATAATATACTTTGTGACTATCTCATTCCACACCAATCATTCCTATTATCATTTTTACTATAATTATTATTATGAATATTTTTTATTTGATTAATTGTAAATGTAATGAATAATTGTATTAACATTTATAAATTGATTTTTATTTTATCGGGTTTCCAGAAGCCTTAGTTTGTGTAGTTTCTGGGGATTGTAAGCTTATTATCGATAGCATGAACGATAGCAATCTCTGGCCAGGCCAGCATAGATGAACGGGCGGATTATCATTGTTCATCGGGATCCTGAACAGTTAATTTGGCGCGACTGTGATTATTGTGTGTTAAGTGCCTGTACTGTAAGCATTTGCATTGGCACCAGTTAAAGTGTCGTTATGTGAAACTTGTATTGTGATATGAAGGAGTCTGTTGCAATGTATCACGTGAGTGTTAAGGTCTATTCGAAGAAGTGTGGGAAGTAAATTCTGTGGTGGTGTATTTGGGACCACGTCTATCATTTCTGCAATTAACAATAACACATTTCATTTGTTTGACGGTTATAAGCCATTAAGTGTACACTGATCAGTCAGAACATTATGACTCTCTACCTAATAGCCGGTATGTCCGCCTTTGGCACGGATAACAGCGGCGACGCGTCTTGGCATGGAAGCAATGAGGTCTTGGTAGGTCGCTGGAGGGAGTTGGCACCACATCTGCACATACAAATCACCTAATTCCCGTAAATTCCTGGGAGGGAGTCGATGAGTTCTGACGCCACGTTCAATCACATCCCAGATGTGTTCGATCGGGTTCAGATCTGAAGAGTTTGGGGGCCTAGCACATCAATTACAACTCGCCACTGTGTTCCTGGAACCACTCCATCACATTCCTGCGCTTCTGGCATAGCGCATTATCTTGTTAAAAAATGCCACTGCCTTTGAGAAAAATGGTCCTCATGAAGGGGTGTACGTGGTCTACAACCAGAGTACAATACTTATTGGCCGTCATGGTGCTTACTGCTCTACTGGACCCCCATGGATGCCCACGTGAATGTTCTTCATAGCATAATTGAGTTGCCACTCACTTGTCTCCGTTCCTCAGTACAGGCTTCAAGAAGCTGTTCCCCTGGAAAACAACGTATTCGCATCCTCCCATGAAGAAGGTATCGGGATTCATCAAATCGTGCAACGCTCTGCCACTGCGCCAACGTCCAGTGACGATGGTCACGTGCCCATTTTAGTCGTAGTTGCTGATGTCGTAGCGTTAACATTGGCACATGCATATGTCGTCGGCTGCGAGACCCATCGTTAGGAGAGTTCGGTGTTCAGACACAATTGTACTCTGCCCAGCATTAGAGTCCGATATTAGTACCGCCACAGTTGGCCCCCCATTCAGTTTTACCAGTCTGCCCAGCCTACGACGTCCGACATCTGTAATGAGGAGTGGCTGCCCAACCCCTCTACGTTCGGACGTGTTTTCACATTGGCTTCGCCACTTGTTGTAGACAGTCACCACAGCACTCCTCGAACACCCGACAAGTCGTGCAGTTTCCGAAACGCTCGTGCCGAGCTTCCGGGCCATCGCAACTTGCCCTCGGTCAAACTCAGATAGATCGCGCGCCTTCCCCATACTAAACACTGATATCACGCTCACTGATACTACCTGCACCATGCGTGTGTCTGACCAGCAGTCATTCCTCGTCAGGTGACTCTGTTATCGCCTGGACGGGTTTATATCGATAGCAGGTAGGCAGTCATAGTGTTCTAACGAGACTGGGCCTTACTCGTTCAATAACACGCTGTTATCCCGATTGGTGTGGAAATGTTAATAAATTACGCATTTCGTCAGAGGCTTTTTGGTAACTTTCGGCAGCTAATTAACCCACACTAAATGAGTGGTCAGCTTATAACTTCCTAATGATACAAAAGCCAAAACAATAAGTTTTCAACTTTTTGTCTCTCTCTGTCACCGCAACTTACAAAAAACTATTGAATGGATTTTAACTAAAATGCACATAGTAATAGATTATTTAACTGGTTAGGATACATAATACTTTTTATCCAGATTAATAACATAATCGCCGATGATACAAAAGCCGAAACAGTGTAAAACATTAAATTTGGAAATTTTTGTCTATCTGTAGCTGCAACACACAAAAAGTAATGAATAGATTTTAACCAAACTACACGTACTGATCGCTTATGTCACTGTTTAAGATATAGGATTTTTTTTTTATCTAGATAAGTAACATATTATCTGATGGTACAGAGGGCAATAGCAAATTTTTGTTGTTGTCGACACAGCACACAAATTTAATGAACGGATTTTTACTAAACTACACATAGTAATAGCTTTTGTAACGAGTATTATACTTGTTATCTGGAATAGTAAACACAGTTAGGACAAAACCGTCATTTCGGTAGTTATTGTCTGTACGTGTGGGCATCTCGAAAAAAACTAATGAACGAATTTCAACGAAACCTCACATGGCATTTGCTAACATATGACATACTTTTATCTAGTAACGTAGTTATCGATGTTACAGAGGCCAAAAGCCTAAATTTTGGAATCTTTGTGTGTTCACACAAAAACTAGTGATTGGACTTCAGTGTAACTGCACATAGTGAAGGTTTATTAGTAAGATATTTTGTCGATGATGCAGAGACCAAAGTGTGTAATTTAAAAAAAATTATATGTGCGTGCACGGTTAAAGAAAAAAAGGATATGCGTATGGCATTGTTGGCCGGGAGACCTGGAAGGGTAGTTCGGCCGCCGAATAACAGAATTTCGATTTGCCTCTCGTGCGCTACTGTGGTGGCTGGTGATTCTGCCGGGTGAAGGAGACCTACAGTTTTTCGTGGAACTGAACCGCGGAGTGTCCTAACATAATTCACATGAACAAAGAAAAACTTTGCCAGAGGTGATTGTCAGTGTTAAGGGCCGTAAAAATTCTAACCGCGCCCGGGGACTTTCCGTTCCTCAGAGACGTGCATTAATTAACTGAGCCAACAGACTTTCCAATGAAACTGTAGATAACAATTGCTTACGTCACGTTAGTGATAGGTGACGTTATGTTTGGATTTGACAACGACAAGCTGTGTTGTTCAGTGTTAGTGTTTGTGCATTTTTATACATACAAATAAAGAAATCTGTGTGTAAACACGCCAGGATCGTGTGCTTGCAGAGAAGCTATTTGAAGTATGCCGAATCAGTTTGAAGTTTCAAAAGATGATATAAAGAAACGATGCGCCAAACGTGTTTAAAGCATACTAGGGAAAAAAAACCCAGGACTCCTCCCCCGATTTTTGCTACTCAAGGCATTTCTCTAAAAGATCTGCTAATTAACAGAACAAATCTTATATTTTGCGTGGACGAAGTCACGGACACAGCTAGTTATGAATAATTCTGATTGTTAGCTCCTTATTGCTACCAGTACGTCCGCTAATATATCTTTGGAGCTGTCAGTCGAATCTCTAGTTCAGAAAAATGTTTCGATTCCGTATTGTGTTAAAAGTGAGAGGAAAAATGTGGGACTAAGTTTAAACCTTAAAAACCTGTGGTGTTTTAACTGATATTAAGGACATATATAGCCAAACACGTTACGCGGTGTTTGACAACAAAAATGCTGCGAACTCAAGCTCATTTCCGAGGTTCAGTGTTTGACGTAAAGCAGTATAGTGCTCGTTATTTTTTGTTGCGTTGAAGTTATAGGTACGTTCGCCCAGTATGAGATTCTGCAGAAGTTTCTGGTAAGAGGAAATCGTATTACAGTGCTGCCAGCCTCTGGGCTTTGAATATCCGTTAGACGACCGCTAAAATTTCCGTAGATTGGGTTAAAAAATCCGGAGACTCGCTAACTAAAAGACTAAAACAATAATGAATGAAGAAAGAGTCAAAATTAAGAAAACTTTTTATTTCCAGGTCTTTAAACTTCGAAATACAAAATAACATTCTACCTTTAAAGTAAGAAATATCTCTGAACAGGTTTTATACATCGTCACTTTCATCACTGTTGCTGCTTGCTGTGTCTACC
Organism: Vandiemenella viatica; assembly: GCA_031002005.1. NCBI lineage: Eukaryota > Metazoa > Arthropoda > Insecta > Orthoptera > Morabidae > Vandiemenella > Vandiemenella viatica. The sequence continues at coordinate 135,602,566 of JARYHS010011408.1, forward strand.
CTTTTTTTTGGGGGGGGGGGGGGGACTATACATTATCTATTTTCTTTGTTGATATTAAATTTAGCATATCTTCGGTAACAGGAAATGTTAAATACTGCGAACTCTTTGACTCTCGGATATTGATTACTCCTTCTCAGAAGGCACTGATTTGTAAGCCGAACCAATGAGCATGTCACCGTGCATAAAGAGTGCGCTGATAGTTCTGTATTACAGTCTTTTAAGATCTATAAAACCTATAATCAAATAAAATATGAGCTTTATTTTAGTCGTTGGTTCACACGAGCGGTTCCAAGGAAACGATTAACAATTATTGACAATTCTGTAATGCATTTACACTATACGCTCAAAGTTTAACAAAACACCAATATTAGGAAAAATCAACAAATAGTAAAAAATAGCAAAAATCCGTAGATATTTTAACAAGATCCGAAAATCCTAACTTTTTTATAAAAATCCGTAGATCTACGGATAAATCCGTAGAAATGGCAGCACTGTCGTATTATTTACAGCTGATATTGTCAGTCTTCGTCAAGTCATGGTCTACGGCTCCCTAAGATTATTTCGCATAGCAGTAGGTTAAAAATCATGCGCGGGTATTTTTTTAAACATAGAAAAGGATAGGTTAATAGCAAGAGAATCTTCCACACGCGTATCATTATCCATTAAACTGTGGTTCGTAGTGACAAAATATTGAAGAAAGGCTAGAGTAAATTGTTAATTCTTTGAGCACTTCTTTTCAGTAAGCATACCGAGCCTTTAAAGAAACAACCTCATAGCGAAGTATATTTGGTCTTATCGCATGTAACCGAAATAATTTACTACTTACAATGCTGAAGTGTTGACTATATTGGGCCATGGCACTTTCATTTTGAAACCTTATATGTGTTTTAAAGTTAAGGACTTTACAAATTTTTTGACTGCGGGAGAAGACTATGGGACTCGATTTTTCCCGTTTTGTGTGAATCCCTAGTGTCTTATAGCGTTGTGATCAAGTTTTTAATTCAGTGGGTGTTTTCTGTCTTTGAACCTTATACCACACGAGTGATACACTGTATAAATTTATCTCCATTCCTCTCGTTCAATACTGCCAAAGTACTCTTATCACGTAAATAAAATTTTTACTGGAACACTCGTGGAGGTACATGAATAGGAACACAGAGTAAATATTTAAATTATGAGTGGATTAATTAAAGTAAACCAAACAAAATCCTGTTAATCAAGTGTGCTATTAAATATCAAACTGTTTGCAATGTAAATTTTAAACCAAAACGAGTAAATATGAAGGTAGAGTTTAATCGGATCTCCATTTTTCGTTTTACCGCTATAGAAAATGGACTCCACCAACTGATTTCTCTAAGAACCATATTTTTTAAAAAAATAACGTAACTATATTTTCTGTAGTCTCGGACATACACGACTAATATTTATCTTTGGTTTCTGTAAGAATTTGTAGACGTTATTAAGGGAAAGGTCTATTTCAGTAAGTAGCTGGTTTGATAATACATAGATCAAAAACAAAATATTGACAAAAATACAGTTTAATACTGTTTAGAAAATAATCTTACCTCTGTTCGAATATTATTATTCGAGAAAACATGCCGTAAAATAGATTTAGTGGATTTCTGGAAGAAGTTTCTTTAAATATAGGAATACGGAATTTATCTATTGTTCTCGTAATTAGGAATAACACGTATGACCTTACAGAAATATTGCAAGACAATTTCGTAAGAGTTACGAATTTGGTGTTAGATAATTTATCGTAGCGCAATCCGTCTCAGAAATACCAACTCTGAAACCCTGTTATGGAAGAAATCAGATTTCGTTCCGTTATAATAACGGTTGTGAGGCGGAAAAAAAATCGCAGTGAAATTAGTGTATTGCCTCTGTGGGCCCTTCTTCTCTCGAGAGAAGTCTGCTTGCTAAGCTAAACAATAAACGAACTTCTGTGCACACATTCTGTGTTGAGAAAGCTCGGAGGCAGAGAGAGCTACGGAATTTAAAACATCTTTCCCAACGCTATTATCATTAAGTTAATGGAACCAATTTTACGTATTGTAAGCCATCTCGAGGCTGCTACGCTAAATTGTAAAGTTAACGGAAACAACCCTTCATAACTGTTCGCTCCTTACTTTACTTGCCCTTTCAGCACATTCCGTCCTTTACTTTCTCTTGCCCTCACTGTGTTTCTTGTGATACAACCCTTCATCTGAATTTAAATTTCTTAGATTTTATTCGGTCGAGCAGATATCTAGTGAGACAGAGATGGTGCAGCTCCCTGTATAATATGTTCTGTTACGCCAACCTGATGCTTTTGTTTCTTTTTCATTTTGTCAGATAGCATTAATTGTATAACAATTTTTTTTAGTAACGCGTATCAGATGAGGCTGCTGGAAGACATAACGTCATGTTTTTCAACTCTTGCGATGTTGTCGAGATACACAGAATTCTAGAATATCAGTATTTTGCAAGTTACAATTTCTTTTCGTAATAAATTAATGTAAAACCATGTGCCGAGTTGCGGATGCTAAATAAAGAATCTTACCGTCAACTAATTACCACAGTTGTTGCCCTGGCTCCGGTCTACATGCGGTATTATTATTGCAGTCGTCATAATTATGTAGTTAATTAGTATGTGGAATATATCGCTTCTATTTGTTGTTAGGTCGCGGAAAATGTGTGATTGATTGTTAGCGTACTGAAACACTATAGTACACTTGAATATATTTTTAGTGAAACTTCTTGTAATAATATTTCTCTCAAACACATATAACTGAAGATGAACCAAGAAACACAATAGGAATAAAGTAACTAAAAGTCTATTACGTTATATTGCTCGGAGATGGTAAGCGTTACTAACCCTTTTCGAAGACTGAAAACAGTTGCAAATACAAGCATCAAATCGTTAAAGGAAAGCAAGTGCGTATGACAATCATACCGTAGCTTTTCGTAGAAGCAATGAGAATACCATCACATGAACTGCTTTAATAACAATTTCGCATTATAGGGAGCCTAATAACAATAAACGTTAGGGAAAAATTAATTTACAGTAGCAAAAGTAATAATAAGTAGCCTCTTATTACTTTTGTACGTTAAGATCTTACGGTAAAACTGTCAAATAGAAAATGAAACACAATGATAAACGTAAGTATTTGAACTAATCCTTATTTCATTTAAAACAGTAATTATTAAAACCTACTGTATCATTAGATACAAGGGAATAAATCGCATTAATGAATTGTTATAGTATTCAGATGTCCCTTATGTTTCTTTCACTTCCAAGTTTTAGGAATTAACAATCTGTTCAATTAAAAAATTTTGTATCTGTATGTTTGCCGCAATTATTTCAGTATATCTTTTACCTTTCCGTTTATGTACTTCCATTTCTTCCTCTTAATCAAGTAGCCTACAATTAATCTGCTAACGTAATTTTATTTGACCACAGTGATACACATTTCTTAAACTAATGGTAGTGGCGATAGCATGAGATTTAACACTAAATGTTCTAGAACATACTTATAACGATAAATTTGTAAAGAAAAATATTTTTTTTGAAAATAAATTATTGGTTTGAGAACTTGTAGCAATGTTACACCACGAGGTGGTTTCTCTCGGGTCAAAAATGACTGATTGAATGCAGTGTTCTGGCAGTTGCTTAATTAAATAGAATTGTTACTAAATAACGCTCAGTGCCTCGGTTTTGTATTGGTGTAATGTTTTACGTATTTCGGTTTATTGCAGAATATCATTTTGAGAATGGTTGATGAGCTTATAACTGTAGGACCTGGCAATATGTAGGCCGTTAGTTTAGCACCGATTAGTCATCCAGATCTCGGTTTTTCATAGTTTCCTGAAATCACCCCAGGAAAATGGCAGACTGTTACTTCGATAAGACTGAGTTGTATGCTATTCTTTGCCACAAAATAAGTCACTTTGATTTAATTAACATGCGGCTGAATGTCTTATCACATTAATTTATACAATTTTACAATTTTACTACCTTGTTTCTAGACACTATAGAATCAGTTCCCTGTCTGACGAAACTATTTCAATTTAAGTGGAAACCTTTCCGAAGTCCGACTAGGTATTCCCAGCGTTATTTCCGCTTTTATATTGCATGAAAGAAAGGGACACACGTAAAGGCATTAAATCATGAAATCATTACAACGTTATCGCGTGTCTTTTAATACTTTTACACCACTGACAGGAGGTAATGTGTTATAATGTTTATTGACGAAATTATTTTATAAATTTCTAAGAATTATTTGAGTGAAAACTTTTATAGGCGCGACGTCTGGACGGGGGTAAATCTGTGAGTTCATGACGTCACCGTCACCATCACGTCACCTATTGCGCGTTTGATATGCGCATTGCATACTTTTATTAAAGTCTTTACACAAACAGTTAAAGAGTTTACTTCCGAAAGTGTCCTTCTCCGGTGACGGGTTCAAATCCCATGGTGAGCAGGAAATTTTACGAGTTGTAATTGATTATATGAGCTACGCCGTGACGTTATGTAGTTCTGATTCCACGTTAAACTGTAGGCCCATGAGGAAAGGAGCCGACCTTTCTGCCTCTGACACAACAGCTTGGTACATCTCCTTTGGGAAGATTCGAGCAACTTTCGGGCTTTGGACTAAGTTAGGTTTTTAGCTTTTGAAGTTAAAACTTTTTCAGTCAAGTTGGACGATTTTTGGCTGGGTAAAACCTTATGAGTTCGCGTCAGTGACATGCTAATGTTAACAGTATATTGTTGTGGTCTAGTGGCCCAGTGTTTAAGGTGTCTGATTGGAGAAACGAAAGGTCCACGGTTCGAATCCCCCTCTCAGCGAGCATTTTCGTAGACCTATAACCTGACCTTCACCTCTGGCATAATAGGCCAGAACCTTAGCGTGGTTGGGACTACATGTTAAACTGTAGGATCCCTGCACCTGGTAGCACTCCCGTGTCAGGCTAAGGCGGCTAAAGCTTGGGCGGAATGCGCAGCCAATGGTAACCCTACGAAATATAGAAAAACAGAACGACAATCAATACAAATCAATTCATATTGTAAATTGCTAAATGTAAGCAAGCTGGACAGTGTTTCCATTAGCACTAAGGAGTCTGTTACCTCACATTCACACTCGGACGTCGCTGGGCAACGGCATTACCGGATGATATTTCCGCCATAAAGGTGTTGGGATGAGTAATCATAAAAACAATCAATATTAACAATAATCTCAATCAACATTGAAGGTCCATTTACAATTGAAAAAGAACTACTCAAAAATGCAAGTCATAAATAAACAAATGCGATTTCTATGCTTACAAGAGATACATCGGCAAATCGCCTAGAGAAGACCAAAACTCACTGTTCTACAAAGAAATATATTCTGATATGGGAACAAGTGTTTTTACAGCATTTTTTCATGAGGAATTGAAATCTGAAATCAGAAATTGAAAATCAGGCACAGTTTTTAACTATATGAAAAAAATGTATATTTTAACTTCCAGATAATTTTTTTCTGTACAAATGGAAATTTACAAAAAAAGGGGCAATATCAACTTTTGCAATTCACATGTTTTAGTATGTAAATAATGTTACCGTTATATGTACTTCTGCAAAATTTGCTATGTGTAAGTCATTGATAGAGATGAATAATTCAAGTAATTGATAGAGATTAATAATTCAGTTTGTGTTAGACTAATTACACAGGGCTGAAGACTCGTTATAGAAGCGTCCAAAATTAGTTTAAAGGCACTTATAATCCACGATGGGAACGTAATTTCTGCTGTCCCAGTTGCCTATGCTAGTATGAGCAGCAGCAGCCACAGCCAAGTATCTGCTCCATTGTGCAGAGTTTAGTGGAGTTTTTGTCGGCGGACATTTACTCCAAGATCAGTACGATGTGGCATATCTTCACTCTAGGTGTGTCATCAATTTGGCTGTTCTTCTGATATCTTCAAGGAATGGAGTCTGATGCCGCTTGTACACAGGAATGGTCAGCGCCTGAGCCGAGTTTGTGGTGATGCTCTAATTAGCCGTAAGATGTCAACTTCGAGATCAGCTACGTCAGTAGTTGGGCGATGTTACTCAACTGATCACAGCGCAGCTCCTCTCGGCAGTCATGCCTGCAGCATCGCTGAGTTGATAATCGCTTTGCTGTTAAACCTGTCATGAGGTTGCTAGGGTGATCTTCAACAATAGATGCCTGATGTTTCGGGTGGACTATGTAGCATGGATGATCCAGTTTTCGTTTCCAATGGTGCTTCTTTTCTTCTGCTGGGTGATTGTTTGTGGCTGGAGTATGACACCTGTTGAAGGAAGACTGGATCTTCTTTCTAACAGGGCAGGCACCGTAGCATGCGGCGTGGTCACCGCCGCAGTTAGCACAGGTCGGTTTATCTTCCCGTGAACGCGGGTAGATTAGGACGCTGTGCCCCTCACCGCAGCAGACACATCGCACCTGTGTTACGTGTCGAAAACCTAGGCAGCGGTAGCACTGCGTGACTGTCTTCTTCTTTCTTGTAGCTTCCTTTGGGACTCAGTCAGTACGGTTCTTGGATCTTTGTCTGGTTGGCGTAGGTCTTGCTGGCGGTGGTTGTTTCACCGTCTAGAGGCAGCTTGCATCAGGAACAGTTATTGTATCCAGATGCGAGGCTATAGGTTCCTCAGATATTTTTGTGTGAGGTTCTTCAGGTACTTCTGTGTGTGTACTGGTGGGGTCAGGTTGCTTGCTTCCGAGACACTTAATGGTTGCCTCGAAATCCGACTGGCTGGTGCACATTTGGAGAAGTCTTGTCAGGGTCGACCGGGGTTTAACAGGGAGGGCTGCAGCTAGGTGCAGCACCTCCGTGATTTTGCCATAGTGCTCCAGTGAAGTCACAGTTGTGAGGATAATTAAAAACAGTTTATTTCACTCATACATATGAAACTGGTAACACTATTATCTGATTACTGAATGACTGGAATAGTTTATTACCTCTTCCCACTGATCTCGCAAAGTTATCAACCACAAAATTTGTTTATTTCATTAAGTGTTAGGTTATTATTGTAATTTAAATTTGAATCTCCGTCCTGGATTGGTTATTTAGGGATCATTTTTCAAAATGGGCGATTTCAGAAACGTGTTTTATTTACAAATTTTTCATGTAGTCTTGTTACGTGCGCAGACGGCTTTGTAAGTAAACAAATAATTTTTACAGATGTAAAGCTATGACAGGATGTCATTTGTTTGCCAGAATAGGGCTGTGCCACCGTTTGCTGAGCCATTTCTGCAGAGCAAACTAACAGCGCTTGCTTGTGTGTAAGCTTATGCTTACGTAAACAGCTGTGCTGATGAAAGAACGAAGGGTTTCTCGGAGTTTAATCTGCACAAAGAGTTTTCGTCCTCGCCTCCTCATCAGCGCACCTTGTTGGCATTACGAGGTGGAGTTCCAGTCTGCTTTTCTCGACAGTACGGAATTTTCTTGTTGATGCTGTGAAGGTTATAAAACTTTTAAAAACCAAACATACAGAATTAAGATGTACTTTTTATGCACTCAGGAATTTTCAGTCGAAGCATGTAATCATTAATTAAAAATATCTAAAAATATCTCACAATTTTAAACAATTAGGAAATCAATAATTTCTTCCAGCCGTTGTAGGTAGCAGACCTGACTAAAGTCGCAAAAAGTTAACAACGTTTGTAGATCAGTTAGAATAAAGAAGGAATTAATCCCTAGTGTGAATGTAATGCAGGTTGATTTTCCTGCGTTAAAATTGACAGAAATGTAGGCTGGACCTTGCTTGTCCCACGTGGAAGTTAATTAGGAGCTGTCACGTGAAGGCATTTGGCAAGTCTCTTGCAGTGCTGGTGCAATAACTTCAAATAGTCAGTTTAATCCACTGTGATCTAGAAGTTTATATAGAGTTACGAGGCTCTATCTTTCTCACTTAACCCTTAGGTTAAGGGATTCTTATCAGAAGTACTTGCCGTCTTGACTTTGCCTTCTTTTATTTGCTGTCTCCGTATATGTGTATATTTTACTTTTTATATTTTTCGTATCTGCTAAGCCTTTTATTAAAGTATATATATATATATATATATATATATATATATATATATATTTGTATATCTATTTAATTAAATTTAACAGTGTAAGTGCTTTCCTCTCGCACTGTGGATATTTGCAGTTTTCTCACTCGTTTTCTTCTGTCAGCAGCTGGAGTGGTCTATGTGGACCCTCGTTTATGTCGTGCTGTGATAGAGCGCGAATAAGGTGGCTCTCCTCAGTTTCTTGATAAAATGTTCTTGCCATTTGTTTATATCTATCCCGAAGTCTCGAAATCCCTGCTGTCTCGTGGAGGATGTCTGTCGGGAATCTCATTGGCAGGTGGAATGCTCTCTTGTTTTGTATTCTCTGCAGCTTATAAATATGCGTTTTTGCGGCTTATCCCCATACAGGGGATGCATATTCCATGATTGGGCGCACCAGTGCTTGATATAATTGGAGGCCGCATCTGGGTGGTAGTGTGCTACTGTAATTCAACACTGGATAAAGTTGCCCCAGTCGTTGAAGAACTCTGCGTCTGACGTCTTCGAAGTGCGGCTTCCATGTTAGTTTCGTATCTAGGGTCACCCCAAGATACTTTGCCCTGGCCACCAAGGGGATTCTCCTCCCGAAGAGCCTTAGCAGCGGTCGTGGTGGCTTACGCCTCCGCATGAACATGATGACTTGGCTCTTCGATGGGTTGATTTTTATTCTCCACTTGTTGGCCCAATCCTCGATGTCTTGCAGCACTGCTCGGAGGCAGCGTCTCACGATGATCCGGCAGAGGGACATAGTGAAGATCACCGTGTCGTCGGCGGATAATGCCAGCTTAGCTTCTTGCCACATCGGAATATCCACAGTGTACAGCGTGTAGAGCACTGGGCCCAGCACACTGCCTTGAGGTACCCCGGCGCGGATGAGTCATATAATAAATCTTTGTAAGACTATCTATGATTTTGTATCTGTGGTTTCACGTGCGTAGTATTTTGTTTAGCTGACGTATGAATATAAGTGCATAGCCACTCAGCTGGGAGGCAACAAGAAATTGCATTTAAGCGTAAATTCAGGAATTCAGCTGGGTCGGTGGCCTGCCTCCGCTCGAGAGCGAAAAGGGATTCTCGACGACTAGTAGCAGTTTCAGATGGTCAGACATGGTCGTGTGCTGTGGTCGAGATACTCTGTTTATAGTTCCTCATACTGAATGCTTTTTGAGCCACTGCATGTGACAGTTTACTGCCTCCTGGTGTATTTGTGCTGAATAAATGTGTTATAAAGTTCATGATCTAGTCAGTGAGAATTACCACCGGTTGCATTTCCTTTAAATCAGATTCAAACTGGGACTATAACAATAAAATGTTAAACATATGACCTGAAATCGTCCGTGGCCGAATTGCTGAATTGATTTGGCATATAACGTGCATATTAACAAGGGGAACGACGGTTAACAGCAAACAAACCCCTCACATACTCCGGTAACATCAGTGTGAGGTAACCAGCTGAACAAATGGTCAGATCAGGTCCAAAACTCCAGTGTTCGCTGCCAATCGTGGTTACGGTACAAAATTTCAGATAAGAATAACAATTTATACTTGTTTCTTAGTGGTAAATTAGAATGTCTTTAGTTAGTCCTTATTGCTGTCCATTTGTGTCAATCTATTCGTAGAACGATGCATAGCGAAGTGATATAGATACCAGACAGCCAAACGGCGTTTCTTATACTGGTGAAATGCAACTTTTGACAATAGTGAATGGCGTAATTGTTTTCATGAATATATATAAAAAAAAATACGTCGTATTCTGGCAGTGGAAACACCACCCTGTTGCAGGAATCGGTAGTGATCCTCCCGAAATTTCCATATCACAGTTGTAGTAATGTCCCATGTTGCTACGTAGATAGTATGCCTTTCATTTCAAATAATACATGTCTGGATTGCTTGCTTACATGGCTTTAACAAAGTCTTCATTGAATTTTATCATATTTTTCCCGTCATCAAACAAACTTATCCTCCGTCTCTTCTTCTAACTAGCTTTTGTCCCTCTTTCATTTGCTATTTCATCTTGTAGTGGTAATACATCCTGTTTTTTCTTCTTCTTCTTGTCGTTTATCCTCTGACTAGCACTTACAGCTCTAGTTTTTGTCCACCGAAAGCATAACCCTCCTCCACGACACTGGTAGTCAATAATTTATTGTTTACATTTTTTTTATTGCAATGGTATTCTGCTACCTAGACCATACAGCCAATTCTATTTGACTATCACGACTTTTCCATTGCGTCAGACTTTCCAGTACATGGACACTATAGGATGGACAGGACATTAAAACACACAACACTGAAACGTGGACTCGAACCGGCGACCTTCGGTACGCGGAGCCAGTACATTAGCCACTACGCTACCGAGTCCTGCTAATATTCTTCTTGTGTGAGGGTTTCTCTTAGTTCATCGGAGAACATCGCTTTCATTTCCCTTTCCGACAATTGCAGTAAACAAACATCTCCACTAGCCCTGCTAACACAGCCGATTCTTTCCGCTTCTTGTGCGGCAGTCGCTCCTTAACCGAGGAGTTTGTGAGACACAAAGCCTCTCTCCTTGCAGAATATCTAACAGACTCTGCCTAATATTCCATGCTAGGATTTAAAAGTTGGTAAAAAAGTAACGAAGCATAAAACCCGGATAGTAATAATAACTGTAAAATCTTATATATTGGTTACGAACGATTACAACTTTTTTGTTGCTTTTTTATTGTTTTATACCTCGTCGACGTCAAGATCATTCTAGGCTGGCCTTGTGTCAATCAGTTAGCAGCATCAGGAGACAGATGACAAAATCAAATTTGTTATATCGACTGTGAAAACTATAGAAGATATTACACTAACGAAATATTAGAGCTGTAGCAAACCGAATGTTTTTGTAACTGAATAACAAAACTTCGCCCGAGTCGAAGTACCGAAACGTTATTCACAAATTCATTTCGTTACTCTCATTTGTGGTATGGATGTCAGTTTGATTCGATAAACGAAGAAATACGACGCATCATGCGGGAATCGGAACGGTTCGCCCAGCGACTAAATGAATCTGAATGAGAGTGTACATTTGAACATCGTACGACACGTATTTCTGGAAATTGATATTTGAATTCGTTCGGTTACAAAGGAAAATGTGTAAGTACAAACATGTTGTTGTTGTTGTTGTTGTTGTTTTAGGGCGCGTCGACAGCGGGGTCATTAGCGCCCTAAGTACAAACATGTTGCATGTACATTATACAGGGTGTTATAAAAAGGTACGGCCAAACTTTCAGGAAACATTCCTCACACACAAACAAAGAAAATATGTTATGTGGACATGTATCCGGAAACGCTTACTTTCCATGTTAGAGCTCATTTTATTACTTCTCTTCAAATCACATTAAACATGGTATGGAAACACACAGCAACAGAACGTACCAGCGTGACTTCAAACACTTTGTTACAGGAAATGTTCAAAATGTTCTCCGTTAGCGAGGATACATGCATCCACCCTCCGTCGCATGGAATCCCTCATGCGCTGATGCAGCCCTGGATAATGTTGTATTGTATCACTAAAATGACCTCTAACATGGAAAGTAAGCGTTTCCGGACACATGTCCACATAACATATTTTCTTTGTTTGTGTGTGAGGAATGTTTCCTGAAAGTTTGGCCGTACCTTTTTGTAACACCCTGTATAAATATAATTAATATGATTTACTGTTAAGTGTTGATATTTTTAACGATGTAAATACGAGTAATGTTGACACATAAAGAGTTATTTTGTTGTTTTGCTTTTGTTTAACATTAAAATTTACAGAGCATAATCTGTAAACAGAAATTCAAATAGATAATTTGAGATGGTTATTGCGTTTAGAGCATAATATGTAAACAGAAATTCGGATAGATAATTTGAGATGGTTATTGCGTTTTTTATTGATCATCCCTTAGTGAGATTTTATTAATTTCAAAAATTTATGAAATGCGTTCATTCTAAAATGTGATATTCTAACTTCTATTTTACATAAGAACGAAGTTTTTCTCGGCGTTGAGAATTGATATAGTCTCCCGAGAAGACTATATCAACTTCTGTTCTGTTTTGCAGTGCAAATTTTACCTAAACTTACTTTGTTAAATCAACAATTTATTTAAACTTTTCAAAATACGAACGAAGTCATCCCGTAACCCGTACGCCACGCGAGTTGATACGATGCTTCATACTAGTGGTCGATTGTGACAAAAGTAACGAGTAACGAAACGATAGTAACGAAGTCATCCCGTACGCGGAGCCACTCGGTTGTGCAAAAAGTAACAACTAACGATTCGATAGTAACGAGTACTGACTGGTTTAGTAACGAATTCATGCGGGTACACAATTTCTCGCTACTTTTACAGCTCTACGATACATCACACAAGACGCTTTTTCTGCTTATCGACTCACGTCTAGTCCGCGTCGAGATCATTAGAGGAGGGGATGGGCTGGAGGCAAGGAACGGGAAGGAATTCATCCATGGCATTTTAAAGGAACTACCTCGGCATTCGCCTGGTGTGATTTGGGGAAACCATTGAAAACCCAAATCTTGATGGCCGGACGGGGATTCGATCCAGTGTCCTTCCTCCCGAATCACAAGATGCTGATTTATCGTTGGCTAAATGTTATTGCCACGCAACGCGACAAGACAATGCTGCTGTAGCTAACTGAGCGAAGCCTCTTTTTTGCTGAGCTAACTATCGGAAAATGGGCAACTTCTTTCCACGAATGGGAGCAAGTATCCCTAGGATCTTGCTTACTAAGCAACCAGTTTTCTCAATAATCAGATCTAGTCAAAGTACAGTGTCGTTAACAGAACGAAGTGGCTGGTTTCTGAATATTTGTAGCCAAACATCGTTTTGACTGAGGGCTCTCCTACTGTTTGTAGTACTCGTCTGTTATTTTGGTGATAGTTGGTACGCTACACCTCCGTTTCAGTATGCCAGAACAGATGCTGGTGCTAGATGACCAGATCTGGGAAGGAGGCCACCTGAGCGCAGTGTTACAATAGCAGCATGCCGGGCAGACATCGGGCCACATACATACTGCATGAGCGGCGCTCGCAGACTGCAAACACGGGGACAGAACAAGGGAGCGGCAAACAACGACCACGCGGTCGGGCTTAACGCTTCATATCAGGGGCTACGCGCGAGACGCGACTGGTGTTGCTGAATTCAAGACTAGAGCTCAAAGCACCGATAGAATGAACGAAGACAAAGGTGTATCTCAATTACTCCGCAGTGAATGACCTGCGTACTCATCTACATTGTTGTACGAGTGGAAGAGCAAAACGACTTGGAAAATCTTCGACGCAATTATTTGTGCACGGGTTTTATATTTGACAGGTTGCGAACCATAATGGTACAAGTGTCAAGATAAATTATATGAGTAAAATGGGTTTTTGTAAATACAAGTGACATATAATAAAAATCAGATCGAATACAATTAAAAAAAATATTTCCCTGATGTAATGATTAGCTTATTTTAAACATCATTCTATCTTCAGGAAATCATTTTTAATCATTTTTGTCGCATACAGAAGTCAACACGAAAATTCAGTACAAATGGCGTGAAAAGTAAGGCTCTGTATTTATCGTAAACTAACAACTTTTGAGCTAATTTTTTTACAAAAATGCTATGCTTTTATTTACACACAAAATGTGCCCTCCACACAATCATCCCTATCTTCCATGCAACTAGTTATTACTTGATAATTTTTGATATTCTCTTAGAACATCGCCCCGCCATTTTGTCACTTGTACCTTTATGGTCGGGAAGAGATAGAGTCATTTTATAAGAGATGCAGCTATCCTAACCGAAGGTTAGATGGCTTGGTATATAAAATAGCTTGTATCAGTTTGGCACACTAAAGATAAGTACAGGACCCGTCTTTTGATTCGCTTAGATCACATTTATCATATTTGTCACTTGCACCACCATGGTTTGCAACCCGTCAGTTATCAGCTAATTATCACACATGTGTGATGTTAGGTAAGAGGAGAAATGTTTAAATATAAATCAAAGTTCCTTAATTTAGTATTGCTTTCAATAATAATCTTCCTTTTGTTTAAATTCCATCATTTATTGATTGAAAACTTATCCTTCGATTTCTTATTCAGAGAAGAGAAATACGGTTAATTCAGAGCTCCGCCATTATTCGAACATAAACTAAAGTTCAATACGCTGATTGAAAAATTAATGATCTTTTTCTCCTATATTCATAAAAAATTAAACGCTTGTTCCTTCATTTAAAGAGACGAATTAGTGTCTAAACGACTATTTTTATTATTTATCTAACTCCACCGCGGCACATAGATTCGCTAGTAGAAATCAAACCATATCATCGTATGACATTGTTGACCGGGAGATCCCTAAGGATTGCTTCGCCGCCTAGTGACAGGGTTTTCGATTCGCCGCGCAATGCGCCTCTTGTGGTGGCTGTCTAAACTAATATGGTATTCGCGCCGGGTATAGGGAACCTACAGCTTATCGTGGAATCCGAACCACGGAAGCATTATGGCATATTTCACATTACACAGCAGGCTATGCCAGAGGTGAAGGTCGGGTTGTATGAAAATCCCAGCCTAGACAGGGACTGGAACAGGGGTCCTTTTGATCTCCAGTCAGACTCCTTAACCACTGAGCTACATTTTTTTTTTTTAACTGCTTAATGTCTCTTAACAGCGAGGTCTTTAGAGACGGGAAAGGATTGGGGGCAAGGAATAGGAAGGAATTCGGCCATGGCCTTTTTGAAGCAAGCATCCCGGCATTTGCCTGGAGTGATTTGGGAAACCATGGAAAACCCAAGTTTGGATGCCCGGACGGGGATTCGAACCGCCGTCCTCCAGAATGCGAGGCCAGAACGCTAACCGTTACACCACCACGCTCGGTCTGAGCTACAAGACCGCTCAAATAAGCTAGTGACAGTTGATAACTTATTTCATCAGACGAACTATTCCCATATTGCTCTACGTTTCTTGGTTTCCACCTTCACGATTTCTTTGGAAAAATAATAAAATAACTGGCTTGGCTGTTCACAATGTGCTCACCTCAGGTACGAACTCATCATTCGCTATACCTGATCCAAAAACACAGCAGAGTCGATTAGTAACAGAGTATCTCGAGGGGTACATACAACGCGGTGTAGATACCATTCGGCCAATGAAAGAAGATCCCAATGAAGCAAGTTAAGGCCAAAGCTTGAACTTGAAATCGGTGAGTAATATATCCGTGATCTAAGACTGAAAGAGCGAATACATCACTACTTTAACTAGATATTGCTACTGAAATGAAAGAAGTTCATTGACAAATTATAGAAACACAAACAATAATTTAGTTTTTTTTTTTTAAATACAAAATCGCGTAATATCTGCTGAGATATCTACAAAAAAGACTCGAGGTATAGTTAGCTACAGGAGTCGTGTTTGGCCTCACTGGTTTTTGCCAGTAAATAGCAAGCCTGATGAGTGAGTAATAAATTTCAGTACTTACTTTCGGAAAAAAACCCGAAATCGGGTTTTTCCGGTCATCCTCATTTTGATTTTTCACGATTTGGCGAATCAGTCCAAGTGAATGCCGGGATCATTCCTTCTACAAGCTACAGTCGTGTTGTATATTGTCTGATTCCACGCGTTTCAATTCTCTTTTACGATTACGGCATTTCTGCAACAAGAGACTTGCAGCGTATTCTTCACCGTCCACTGAAAGGTCCAGGATCTCGGCGGGGATTTTCATAGGCTCTTAACTCGACCTTCACCACTGGAACAGCTTGCTGTGAAATTTCAAGTACATCAGAAAACTTCCGTGGTTCGGATTCCACGTTAAACTGTAGGTCCCTTGTACCCGATAGGATTGCCGGGTTAGGTTAAGGCGGCTACGACAGGGGTAGAATGCGCAACATATAGAAACTCTGTCACCAGGTCATTTCGACCACACGAAATTATAATTATTATGATTCTAATGAAATCACAGGAAATTAAAAAATAAATACAGTAACCCTTCCTTCTTCTGCTGTACCGCATACTATTATTCTTAATCCTGATCCATGTCCCATTGAGCTAAATATATGTGAAACTAATTCCATCTGCATGAAGTAATTACGTCAGTAAAATGGCGTTCCTGAAAATAACTTAGATCATCTCATATAAAAATCTGTAAGTGGCCATTTCCGTGTGTTTTCTTTGTCCATGTGTCACAAAAAGCAGCATAACCGATATGGATAAGGTTTTCATTGTTTGGAAACTTAGAGCCTAGCTTAAAAGCTGGGGTATGGCTTATGACTTTACTGAGCCTTGGATGGAGAAATAAGTGGTAATCTGTTTCTAAATTGAACAGATAAGTTCTTAGGATCTCATTAAAACATGAACACTCCTTTCGAAACCTGAACAGATGGGCGTCGAAAGATCACTCTACATCAAAGATTAACACTACAGTCTTTGAATTCTGTTAATGTTGTTGTCGATTACGAATCTTTAGTTTTTGGGTACATGGTCCTCGAGAAGAAAATTTAAATCACACACACACACACACACACACACACACACATATATATATATATATATATATATAGTGTATATCCCTATATTTCACTCTGCATCACAACTACCCAGACCTCTGGAGTTACTATGTGGTAGCAGCCTCAATTCTCCCATCGGGCATAAAGGTGGTTGCATGTTGCTAGCTGTGGGGGTGTGGGAGAGATGGTAATTGAAAGTGATCTACCTAGGAAATTTCATATTTCGCCCAAAGACGTGTGTGCCCCTATATTTCTCTTTGCAGTCACAACTGCCTAGCGCAGATCACTTGTGTTTATATGTGGCAGTAGCCTTGAGTCCCCCATCTTGCACTATGGTGGTTGCATGTTGGTAGCTGTGGGGGTGTGGGAGATATGGTGGTTGAAAGTGGCCGACCTAGGGCATTTTCATATTTCGACCGAAGTGGAATCGTCTAGAATGTTCTTCAATTATGTTTTAAAAAACACACTTTTCCAGCTTGTTCATCTATAAACAGATATAAATAATATATATGACACATATTTAATGTGTTAACCGATTTTGACGGGACTTTCACTGGTGGGTTTCTGGTTTGGCAGGGAGTAACATAGGCTGTTTTTTATCTCGGAAATATTCAAGGTTTCGGGCAATAACAGAAAAACCTCCAAAATTTGTGATAAACACGAACGAAGTCGTGAGCCCCAGCTCCTTATTAAAATTAATTCAGCTGCGAGTAAGGATGTAAGCAACATGATACACCAGAAGACAATTTAAATTATTAAAAATTAAACTCATAGTGTCTTATATGGGCACCATTTCACGAAATTATGTTTTTTTCTTTATGGTTGCAAAATGTGTCGTCCTCGTGGGTGAAACTGCTGGGAAATGCTAGTAGAAACACTGAATGCCAGTTGCCATTCTGGTCCATACTGTATTTCGACCTAACCACAAAATCCGCTAACGCTGCGGCTCGAAATCAAAGCTTGTTTTACACGCGCGCTAATACAGTCAGCGTATCGCGAGGACTCAACAGCTGAATGTTTTGTAGGCTGACATAAAGGGCTGTAGCAAAGTCTCCGGTTGTGGCTGCTTCCAGGAATCTCAGAGCTCGTGTTCTACTGACACGTAATGTGGTCCGCCGCCGACTAAACCTCAACTAAAGGACATTAAAAGGCTTATTGGCTTACGGCAGCGGCGCTTTATAACGTACAGCGCGGCTTTAGTGCCGGCTGCCTGGATCGGTGTTCTGATGAAAGCACCGAGCAACGATGTCATAACAAACGCTGGCAACATACATCCTGCAACATACTGTACAGGTAGGTAGGTAGTCACTAATACGTTTGGTATTACAATATTTATGAGGATAGATGAATAACAGTCTGTTGATTCATGTTACTAAACTGATAATTATCGTACCTCTTTTCCTTATTCTTCTTCTTTTTCTCCTCAGTCGTCAAGTTGGTGGACACTGTTTTTGAGAAATTCAAGCTGTGTGGTTTCCCCTTTCCTTCCCGTGGTGCAAGTTTATTTATGTGTTTATTGTATTGTGCAGATGACTGTAATTTGCATATATTCAGAGTAATGTGTTGTGAACGAATGGAAGATGGAAAAACCGAGAGGGTAAAACCCAAAATCTGCACATTCGAGCCTACTCTTTCGAAAGGCAGCAAGGCCACCAAGCTGAATGTCCACATCCGAATGTCCATGAACAGTGTCGAATGCCCTCACTCTATACGCTCTATGGAGAGGTTACCCAGGACGTTTATGCACAGTTTGGTGAAGTCCTGAACATGAATATTTCTTCCACCACCAGGAGAGGAACTAGTAAACTCTGAGTCAGGCGACGGGAACCATCACGAGGCCTCAACGAACTGAGCCAATGGGGCGCGTCTGTTTCTCTTAACCAATATTAGTTTGCAACTTAAAGAGTTAAAACCACGAAATCCGTCTCCGAAAAAGTAATTTTTCTAGTTACACAAGCTTCATTTACTATTAATATTACTATTACTATTACTGCGCGATTCACTAAAAGTGTGTGGCGGAGGGTGCATTGCACCTATCCGAAAGGATAATAGGTTGGAAGGGATATACAGAATATGGCAGGAGGTGCCCATGTGCTATTGTGAGGAACCATCCCAGAATTTGCGTGGAGTGATCTGGGAAAACCATGGAAAACCCAGATCAGGATGACCGGAGAGCTTTATCGAAAGCTACTCCTGTCGGATTTTAAGTTTACTCGCCCGGTAAATCCTCTCTATTCCATTCCCTAATCGCTCGTGCAAAAAATGAATACAGAAAAGAATCGGTTCTGGCCCTGATTTCTCTTATCTTATTTTCACGGTCATTCCGAGATACGAATGTTGCTGGTAGCAATATTTGTTTGCTCTCATTCCGAAATATGTCAGTCGTGAATTTTTCAATTAGGTTCTGTCGAGAGCAACGCCTTCGGTGTTTCAGGTCTTCCCAACCTAACTCCTTCAACATCGCACTTACGCTTTCCCTCCAACTATATATACCTGTCACTAATCGGGTGGCTCTTCTTTGGACCTTCTCTAATGCCTCCATTAACCCCTTTTGATGGGGACCCCATACAGAACAACAATATTCTAAGTGAGGACGCACTAGTGACTTATAGGCAATCGATTTAACTTCCGGAATACATTGTTTTAAATTACGACATAGAAATCGGAGCATACGATTTGCTTTCCCAATTATATTCTCGATATGCTCATTCCACTGCAAATTATTACGAATTGTTACCCCTAGGTATTTAGCGGAATCTACCGTTCTTAGGACAGTAACATTAACTGTATATTCAGAGCTAAATGGTGTCACCTTTTTACTTACACGCATGAATTGACACTTTTTAGCGTTTAAATCCAACTGCCAGTCTTTACACCACGCAAATTATTTTCGTAATATCGTCTTGTAACGAAGCGCAGTCTCCCTGTGTTTTGATTTCACGGTAAATAATAGCGTCATTGAAAAATAATCTACACGTCGTTTCAACTTCCCCAGGATCATTAAGGGCGATCTTAACTAAGGGAGTATTGAGTGATGCCATGTCTCTCTGGCAATGGGAATTTACAAGTAATGAAAAACTGCTCAAAGCAGTAGCAGCAGCATTTAAATTAATATATAACACTCCTGTCTGACTTTAACCTATTGTTTTCGTGTGTGTGGCTGCTGCCTATCGCTGTGTGGTTCCTCTGTGTCTGCCATTTTTTATCCTACAACCGGGTCCGTTATCTGACGGACAACTGCTTTTCAAATCGACATTCGTGTAAAACTCAACAATAGCACCACTTCAAGGGCCGTTGAGGGTGATGATTCGACCGAGGTGTGATACCAGATGACCTTGATCTAGTTAGAGGCCATCACACGGAAATTTAGAGCTGAAACTTATCTTATTTCACATTGGTTGGACGCAGAAAAAGGCGGGCTGTGCCCAGTATTGCGGGATAAGCAGACATTCAGTTTCATATTTAGATTCTG
Source organism: Vandiemenella viatica (assembly GCA_031002005.1). Lineage (NCBI taxonomy): Eukaryota > Metazoa > Arthropoda > Insecta > Orthoptera > Morabidae > Vandiemenella > Vandiemenella viatica. Next base: position 135,622,598 of record JARYHS010011408.1, read on the forward strand.
GATTCAATTTCTTTACTCTATTCCAGTTACCGATGTGTTAATTCCGAATCTAGTGGACGGTTTCTATTTTACTCTGATAAGGGGAAGCCCTCAGTTGTAAAAGTAAGATCCCACTGTGTGTAATAAAAGCTCATGGCAAGAGGTATAATGTGGCAAAGCAGTAACATGCGCTTCCCCGTCGTTGTCGAGAAAATCGGCATTGAAATATTATGTTGGCTACAAATACTTTCACCGTTACGGATATATATATATTTTTAATGGCCTTCGGTCATTGCGACCATTTAGCTAGCTCCAATTTGTTTTTGTACAGAGTATTGTATCAGGCTCTAATCATGATATTGTGGACACTACAGTGAGGACAGCACGAGACGAACACAACACTTAATTAAAACCACCCATGCCCGAGGCCGGACTCGAACCGGCGGCCCCTGCAATGCGAAGCCAGCGCGCTAGCCTTTACACTGCCAGGGCCGGCTTACGGATATTTAAAGGGGCAGCAAAAGAGATGTCAGTCTCGTAAGCCTGTTGTCGCCGGATTAAATCTCGCTGCAGGTAACTTTTTTTTAAATTGTTTATTTCTGGATATATATATATATATATATATAGGCCTACAGATATTTTCTGGATTTCACTATCAACACTTATGCATATAATAAGCTTTTTAAATGCCTATTGTTGTGGAAAAACCGACGTCGTCTCGTTTCGACCCTCCCGTCCTCTGGTGCGGGAATGAACATCTGTCCTGCTGTAGCGGTCGAGTAACGATATTTGTATTTCTCACCTGTCGCAGCAAATCTTTCTGTTTGTGAAAGATACCTTTGTTTGCGAACAACATAGTGAAGTTCCAAAGCGTCGGTTTTTTTTTATAACAAACGGCATTTAAAAAACTTATTATTTGCATAATCGTTGAAACCGTTTGTCGGGAATGATCTGTATTCACATTTGAATAAATAGTAATAATAAAAAATTGCCAACAACGAGATTCGATCCGGCGACGTCGGGCTTATGAGTCAGACAGCTTGTTCATTGCGCCTCGCGCCTCGTTAGAGTTCCTTAAAATAGAAAGTATCTGAGCGAAACGGAATACTTCAGTTCTGATTTTCTCGACAACGCCAAAAAAGTGCGTATTAATGCCTTGCCACATTATACCTCTGGCCATGAGCTTTTATAACACACAGTATGATTTCAATTTGAACCTTAGAATTGGCGACCTCCCATTGTGAGTGAGACGAGGGTAGCAGACACTTAGTACCACCATGACTTTGATTCACTGCTCCATATTCTACAGGTACATCCAGTGAGTCTGTGATCTCCTTGCATCAGTCCTTGTAATCCGCTTCAACCGACGGTGCTGGGTATCCGACGCGCTAAGATCAAGCGCAGTCACGTGGGCAGCAACATGATGACGTCAGTATGGAAAACGACACAGAATACAGAAATCTGCCACCTGTACAGTATCCTCTCACACCCATCCGATTGTGAGAACATCAAATTCATCAAGGCTGCTTAACGTAATTTCTACCATATTTGCAAGTAAAACTTAGTAGTTTGCAGTAGTTTGCAGTATCCAGGTAAGATCACAACTGAACTCTTGAATCCCCTTATTAATTTCTCTTAGTTGTGCTAAGTTATAGAAAACAATTTAAATTTGTAAGAAACTTAAAAGTAGAAAGTTCAATATTACTTGAACTACATTAATCATGGAATTATGTCAGACAGAAATACAGACCTGAGATTTTTCACCCAGTTGACGAGTCGAACGGAATGTTCTGGGAAATAATTTGATCGCAGTGGGTTAGCTAAATAGAGCTGTTATAAAATAATTCCCTGAGCAGGTCCTCGTGCCTCACGCTGTAGCAAAACGTTACACTTGTCATCCTGGTACATTTTAATGTAACCACGAACTGAAATAATGACCTCGGCACAAAGGCTGTAGTGAAAGTGAAGGAAATTAAAAGTAAATCTTAAAAACATACGTTATGCAGCGCAATATTAGTTTTAATATTGATCTGGACGGCATAAATCACGATCAGTGTGGAACTACTTTCTTTCAAATGAAGTAATGATTTCATATCGTGGCGCTCATGGAAGCAACTTAAATTATTTTTAAATATATTAATATCTCATTCACTCAGATGTAACGACGAATGCTAATATTTATGCTAGAAAATGAAAGTTACCATCGCACCCGCATTAATACGTTCACTCTATCGCGATATCTACATCTACATATATACTCTGCAATTCACAAAATTGTGGGTGGCAGAGGGCACTCAGCACCAAAGCTAATCTCTTTGCTGTGCATTCCAATCCCTAATGGTACGAGGGAAAAAAGAATTCATATAAGAATCAGTCCGGCACCTTATTTCTCTAATTTTATCTTTCCTGTCCTTCCGACTGAAATAGGTTGGTGGAAGTAGTATATAAATGTGATACCGTAATTCTTGGCTTACTAAAACCGAAATAACGAAAACATTTGTGCACCGAACAAAAATAAATTAAACAAAAAGCAATCATTTCTTCGCAGTTGCTTAACTAAATAAAATTGTTACTAATTAACGCTTATAACCTCTACTATGTACTAACACCTCTTACCGTTATTAATCCAGCAACGAAGGCTGGGTGCGTGACGTCACAGTGTAACGCACATGTTTACACTATGACCAAACTTACCCTTTTCCTAGTATACATAATTAATTGAAACTAGTTCACTAAAACCCGGAATATCTGTGGAAAACTCAAAATGTTAGTCGGACCTGGTATATTCTGTACGCCATTGTGCTGTACATGAATAAAAGAACAAAACTACTGGCTGGTGGTCACGTGTACAGAGAGATGTCTGTACAAGACACGGGTAACGCTGCCACAAGGCAGCCTCCTCTATGTTATGTAGCGTACTCCGCAGGGACCGCACATACATACTGGATGAGCGCGCGCAGTAAACATACAGAGGGCCAGCGGGGTGCAGAATGCGAATGGGCGGCGGCCAGCCGAGCATAGCCGAGGGGAGCCGAACAGAGCCGAGCGAGGGGCAGCCTTGTTGACTGAGGCACACGTTTCACAGAACCGCCGTGGTTAACAGGCACCTCACTGTGGGGTAACCACAGCAACAGCACATTAATTGCTGTTACTAGCTGTTAACCGCGACTTCGAATTTTATTGCTAAAATTGGACATAGAATGCTGGGAGTTACGTGAATGTTGCCCCAAATAGTTTGGAGACAGGATAATATGACGGGGGAGATATAAAAAACCATTCTACCATTGATCATGTGTAAAAAGAGGATCAAACTAAGGGCGATGGTTAACTGTGGAAGACTACCTACCACAGTTCCTGCTACAGATTTTTGTCCGTGTTTCAAAGGGATCGGATAGCTGGCAAATTTGTTTTTTGGTGGAAAATAATCTACAAACTTTCTTGCTTACAATGATATATGATTTATTGGGCATATTACATTTCTTCAGGGTGTTATTGACGCTTTTAATTAACATTACACTCAGATGCCATGCTCATATTACATGTATTCATAAATGTTAACTGGAACTTTAACTTGATTTTTCTCAAAACTTGAAAAATTCAATTTTATGTACCTTTTGTCAGGAACGGAATGTTCAATCATCTGGAAATTTTTGCACAGTTATAGAAGCTTATAAATCAAACTCTGTAAAGGAAAATGAAAATAATTAAAGCAAAGCTAGTGAGTTAATATAGTTATAATCTGAAATATTTGATAAAAATTGTTACATAATCTCAAATTTATAAAATCTAAACCAGTTTCTTATCAACAACAAGTTTCATAAGTTTATTAAATTAGATTACACATTACAAACTTTATTAAGTTACCTGCAGTACATAAAAAGGTACATAAATAGGAGTATGTTTTTTTTTTTAATTTCTTTTTTGGTTGTTCACATGCGAATATTATTGAAAATACATTATATTTTTCAATGATATTTTACAGACACACAGCAAAAAATGTTATCAATAACTTTCGACAATTTAAATTTTATAGTTGTCATGGTTACCTAACAATGAAGCTTTAACTAAAATGTTGCGTTATTGTCTTGTGCACACTTCCCGGTTCCCTTGAAAATGTCATTTTCTGGTGACATGTTAAGTCAAACTGTTCTGTACACAACATTTTTGGTTTTGCTGTATTTTGTTACGATAAACAGCCTATGGGTGTTGGAAACCTGCATGTAACCTGCATCTAACTGCCCGTGGAAGAACCATGCTACTATCAATGTCTGTCCCTGGATTTTATAGCTAGTCATCGCAAAAGCTAATTTTAGTGGGAGCTATATCTTTTGAAATAGAATGGTAGGTCTGTCTGAATTATTTGGATTCGAGAAATCAACATATCATCATCTTTCGCCATTCCAGTCATGAGTACAGCCTTCATTACGTTGTACCCCAATTATCTTATTTGTCAGCTTGTGTCGTTGCACAGTCGCGTTGGATCGAGGTTGCGCATCAATAGTATGAAAAGTCCAACTTCAAATCTTAATTTATAAGAAGACAACCCCGATAACTCCAAAGAGTTTAGCAACTCTGCGGGATATGTGATAACTTGTCCAGGATCTATAGATCCACCTATAGCTATTATACTATTTCGCCTTTAAGTTGCGTCATAATTATTTTTCAATTTATTTATAAACAGTTTCGTTACTCGGTGCTAAAATTGTTTTTTTTTTTTTCTGTACGTGAAATTTATCAGTAGATCATACACAAACTGACTGCGAAACAAACGAAGCCTGAGCGACCGATAAAACAAAAAAGTAAATGCGTATGGCATTGTTGGTCGGGAGATCCCTAAGGATCGCTAATGTGCCTGCGTGGCAGAGTTTCAATTTGCTGCACATTCCGCCTCTGTCATGGCTGGACCTACAGTTAAAAGTGGAATCCGAACCACGGATCATCGTGGCGTGGCTCATATGATCAAACACTACTCTTAAAAATTCCTTGCCCACCTGGATTAAAAACAGGAACTTTTGAAAGAAAGCGCCTCAACCACTGAACTACCTGATCGCCGGCCAAGATAATATTACGGAGACCTACACACGCTATCCGTCTGTCCGTCACCGTTGGTTAGTTTTCAAAATTTAATGACAAAATATGATATTTATCCAGAAAAAGCATCCTATGTCCTTCCTAATAATAGAGAGTATTTCAGTGTTAAATTTCCATAAGACTGGTTTTGCCGTGAGTTACTTTTGCAATTATAATAATAGTATAGATTAATTGTCATGGAAGATACTATATATTTCAAAGGCACGTTCCCTACGTACTTTCTTTTTCCTTACACGAAGTTTGTTTTGAAATTCTTTCAGTTTCTGAAACAGTTTATTCACCACTTACCTCAATAATTTATTCCGGTCTCTAACTTCCTTACCCACAAAAAAATTTCTGACTCCATTGTGCCTGTAATTAATAGCTTATTTATGGCCGTAGGCATCTCTCACAATTTCTATCCAGAACTCATAAATCAATGCCTTCCAGAGACGTCCCCTCCCCCCTCTCTCCTATCTTCCATTGATACCAAAAATATCTTCCTGATTATTTTCTTTGGTAATTTTCACATACAAATTCAGCTGCCATCCTTTGCACCCTATCCAAGTCGCGTATTTTATATCCATAAAGGAGAACTCCAAACTATCATACCACACTCAAGCAACCGTCTGGAGAAGGATTTGTATTCAAGTTACCTCACGTATCTGATACTTCTCCTAACTCTTTTTTCCAAAAGGTGAACGAGTTTTAAACCATTTCCTACCATGTAACGATTGTGCATTGTCTGGGTTTATTACCAAATTATATACAAGATATTTACCATTTATACTTCAACAAGAAATTACTCTTTCACCTTCCAGCCATAAGAAACTTTTATAATTCTACTGTATGTTTGCATCTGATAAGCTGACTGTTTTTAGTATTTATCTTTATTCTATGTGGACCCAAAATTTCAAGACTCATAACAACCAACCTTGATTATCTTCAGTGCAGGCTTGTTGTTTAATTGCGGCCTTTTGTAAACATGTTCTTCTCTAAGGATTCGTTCTTACCACCAGTGTTTTCTGCTATGGACTTGTACCGGATTATTGTAAAAGCCATCAGTATACTCTTGAATACATCCATGAATACCGCGAGACAAATCAGTTATTAAAGTCTATAGGTGCTCTTAGTTTTGCTGAAATGTGGACCCTTCTGTTGTACGAATGTTGGAGTGAGGTGGAGTGATGGAAATAAATTTTTGGGAACACTTCATTATTTTTGGTTTTTGAAATGATTCTGTTCACCAACCACTACCGCAGGTGTGATAAATATCCACAATAATGTAACACTTAAGGAGTTTATGACGATCTTTTATGGACTTATTGTTCCTGGTAACATTGGGCAAAATGTGAACCTTTCGCAACATTCAATTTAAAAGTCGCAACAACATGTTTTGGACCAATGACTCTATTCGTCGCGAACAAATTTAAGATGTTGATCATTTATTTATGTAATACAATTGATTAAGACGCTCTTTGAAATGAATACATGCAACTTAAAAAATTAACTTAGTCCACAACCCGAAGGTTGGTAGGATCCTCCCGAAGGAGGCATACTAAGCCATTGCGTCAGATGTATGATGGTCAATTCCTTTTTTAAGCTTTCTGGCTAATTATGGATGTTGATTATTAGAAAAGTCCCTTACTCGACACACACATATTCATTGATCAAATAAAAGGTTCTTTATGACGCGGCCGCCAGGTTTAGGTATTACCGTTCGTCGGGTTACTAAATGATAAGCTCACATAATTTAGAATGGACAGATATACCAAAACTTATTGAGTTCATAAACTTACGCTTTCACACCGACGGAAAATACCACCACCAAATCAATATTTAAATAAGGAATCAGACTCCTATTCCGATAATTGCAGACTCGTGGGATTAAATTGCACCAACTCCCACACTCTCCACAGTACTCATAACACGTCCACAGTCACTTGAGATCGCTGCACTCCATGCAAAACCGTTAATATAACACATTACTAGTTTCCACGTTACACTCCGCCAAATCTTCTCGTCCTTTCACAATTTCTATAATTACGACCGAAATGTTTCCGCGTCGACAACTAAACTTGACGGCGGTCAACGATGCACACACACCAAAGATAGCCCCACACTGGCTTACTACGCCGGCCACAGATACTCTTGCATGGCTCTGACGTATGTTATGTTACACTTTCCTCTCGGACCTACAGTTTAACGTGGAATCCGAACCACAGAGCGGCCTGGCGTAGCTCACGTGATCAAACACAACTTCAAAAATTCCTGCACCCACTGGGAATTCTTCTCCTTGTGGGCTCTAGCAATCACCACACACTACACACTAATAGTAATTTATATAGTAAATCGAGAATAATCGAACATTTACAGTTTATTTTAACACCAGCTGTATTAAATTGCTTGTTAAAATGATTCATTTGGTCACTAGAGATAAACGACTTGCATATAATACTCATATGGAACCATGGAAGGTAACGTTAAAGATACTATAGACATTTAAATGCATTATGTAGATACTGCACAAATGTACAATAGTAAATCTTCTTACTTCAGGATAGGAGTGCTATGGGTAGTGGTGAGCTACTTTTGCGTTCAACGTGTAGGTAGAGATGTTTGGGTCACCCTGGAATCCATTATCGTAACAAGTTAGTGTATCCATGTTCACTTTGTTATGGTGTCCAATCGCGTCATTAATCCTAGAAGCAAATATTATAATACCTGATGGAATTAGCATCATACTATTGTGCTAAATATTCAGTTTATTTATTTCATATTTTGACACAATATTTCCTCTTTTCGTCAAACACTTTCTGCAGTATCACTCTGAAAATTTCCTTGAAAAAAAAAATGTTTGTCTATAATTTCCAGGCTCTCAAAGTAAATCTATTTATCCAAATACATTCAATAAGCAGCCGTATCTATGTTCATTGTGAAAAGTTTCTCACAGTGCCCTCACACTTAACTGTTTCATATTAATTGTCATCAACTTACATTTTTATATATAAGAACGAAGTCTTTCTCGGCGTTGAGAATATATGTGCGAGAGCAGTTTATACATTTTTATATCTTGATACAACGTTTCTTTGACGAGGTGGCTTGTTTGAGGAGTATCATGCACCAGAATACTCAAACGATTTTTATTCACTTACCACTTTCTTAGAGATGGAAGGCTTTGCACTCTTTTCGTACTGTGGCCAAAACGCGAATTCTTTGCTACCTAGAGCAGGATGTGAATATCTCAGATTCCACAATACATGCATATATACTCTGGCCTGGCATTTGGGAGGACGTGGGTTCAAATCTTCGTCCAACGATCAAGATTTCGGTTTTCAATGGTTTTCCGAAAATCACTCAATGCAAATGCCGAAAGGTTCTTTCAAAAAAGCCATGGACCAATTCCAATTCCGTTTCTCGCTCTCCACCCGTTTCTGACTCTAATGACGTCAATGTCGACGAGGCGTAAAACTAGAAGCAACAATAAAAAATAAAAAAAATACAAATGTTACATCCATGCTTTATAAGCCAGCTATTGTTAGCCCATAGTGAGATTTCATTTTTATCGACTTAACTAAATGGAAACTTGATAATAATAGATCATGAAGAATATCGGTATTAAGATGCACGGTCATAAGATAAAGGGTAAAATCCCGTTTTAAATTACCAAAAATGATGAAAGTTTGAATGGCAGAAAGGAAACAGACCTCTCTATCCTTAAATTTTGTAGAAGGTTGATATCTTCAGGGATGTACATTTATATACGCGGAATTAATGTGTGTACGACATGAATTTTGATTACTGCACATCTTGTGCTCGGAATTATGGGCATGTGGCAATGAGAGTTTTGATTGTAAGTGTGCGCTGTTGCAACACAGGTGGTAAAGTGGTAACTGAGTTGTAATTTAAGTTGGTTCGTTATTCCATATCGAGTGCCTCCGCACAAGCCACGTTCCCGAGTGGGCTCACTTTCCAGTTTCTCACCCCGCTCCATTCTCGGAAGCGCCCGCGCGCGGGGATATTGCCTCCTGGCAGCCAGGCCGCCCCGCATGCCGACTGCGGCGGCCCAATAACCCGACACACGCCACGCGCGGCTGCCTGCCATGCAGGCGCTCCGGTGGCGGCGCGTACTATACCGACTACAGGCACTACATGTAATCACATGTATGGAAGTCAAACAAACAAATTAAAGATAACTTTTTCAAATTTTTGTTCGTTCTTTAACCGCGCAAAAGTAATTGAATCGGGGGGGGGGGGGAGGAGATGGGGCGAACGTTGGTATCCAGAGAGAGGAAGAAGCTGTGAAGCGGTATTCTCAATGAGATATACTGCGAGAAGTTGTAACATCACAGAGTAGTTATTAGGTTTATAAATGAGTATCGAATGTGTGATATTCGATCGATCGATATGGAATATCGTTGGGGAGTCAGTCGGGTATTGTCTACGGAAGAGTACGGACGGTGGGAGCGGAGAGTAGCCGCGCGTGTATGTATTGTGTCGACGGTGCACTATTACGTAATCGGCAGAATATTAGGTGAACATTGCTGGAGTACTTTGTATACTGTGTATATCGCCCAGAGTGATATGAGGTGCTATAAACTTTGTTTGGTGAACTGCTACGTTGTTGTGACACATCGATGGTTGAATAATTACTTACTGAAGTTGGAATCACTAATTCACAAACTTATATATTCTCGAAACTGCATTCTTTGGTGACGAAGTCTAATTTTCCTTGTGTCTGGTGGCTTGCTTTGGTTTATATAACATTCTGAAGGATAAATATTAGTGAAATGTGGAAACTAGTTCGTGAGTGTGATTTATCTATAGTTTCACACATGTTCCTTTGAATGTTATTCAATTAATGTATTTAATTAGGAAAGCTAACCAGACTGGCGACCGCACGGCAATCGAATCGTATAACTATAAATAACGAGTGGTTAAAAAGGGAGCATTGAACGTTGTGTAAAGCAACATAGCTGTACAATCGCAACGACGAACATTAACCATATGAAAAAATATTACGTTACAAAGTGTATCAATTGTTGATAAGCTGCTAGTTGTAATGTTCTCTTACATTGATCAAACGTAATGTTTATATCATTAATAAGACAATAAATACTGTCAACAGACGTTAAAGTGGTTATTTGCACTGCCATTCATGGATGAAGACGAACCTGAAAAAATACTGAATGCAAAAAATAACAGCTTCAGCAGATGTGTGAACGAATGCTTTTCAGCATAGATCAGCGCTAAACGTTATTAATTGGGATAACAATCGCATTACTGCGATACAAGGCTAGAAAGTATGTATCCGTATATAATTCAGGGTACCTGTTTATTTATTATATACCGTTGCATCATAGATCGGCATCTAATAATTATTTTGGGCCCTTAATGACAATTTAAGCAGATAATTTGTTAATATTCACACATAAATAAACAAATTTTATCTAAAACAGTCAGCTACTACTTTTGTTACCTCAATCTTAGTTACATTTGCCCCTTCGTTTTAATACCATGTATCAACCATATTATCACTGGATTGTTATATTCGAGATATGCATGGGTATTAATGCACCAGTCTTGATTGGACTGGCTTCATGTTACTGATGTAGCAGAGCTTTTGACTACTGAATGGACGATGGGGTTTCATATCCCATTGTAGTTCATGATTTTTTCCTCAATTCATAATTTGGTCCAGCCGAATCAATCAGTTACTATTTTCCCCAACAGATTTCTACAATTCAGTTAACCTCTAGAGCTTAGTTTTCTTATTTACGCAATCCACATTTAGATGATATTATTACTACTGTATTTTACTTGAATTTTAGTTTGTTTATGAATACCATTGTTTATCCGCAGTACTCCTACAAGTGTATTATTTTCTTCGCAAGCGTTTATCAATAAATAGTACACACTGCTTTACGCCACGCTCTCCTTAGAGCAACCCGATGATTAAATAATATCTAAAAGTAAATACATGAATGTACTACAAAGTTTTCAGTCTATTTGCCGCGTGTGTGAGTGGTAATGCTCTGGCCTCGCATCGGGAGGACGCGGATTAGAATCCCCGTCCGAGTATCTAGATTTGTGTTTTCCATAGTTTACCCAAATAAGGCGAATATTGGGATGCTTCCATCATAATGCACATGGCCAAATTATTTCCGTTCCTTGTCCTAAATACTTTCCCGCCTCTAATGACCTTGACGTCGATGAGGCGTGAAGCCACAAGCAATTAATAATAATAATAATAAAATATTATTTTCCGCAATACTAACAAGAGATAAGCTGACTTGCTTTACAATTGTTACTCTACAAGTAAATTAACAAAATTCTGCACATTAGTATTCAAAGATAGGTAATTCGCACCAAAGCCTGGTGAAACATTGTGATGAGACCATAACAATAATATTGTGTTGAGAGTTTAGCCGTTCTGTCCAAACAACACAACAGTAAATGCTGTGAGTGAGGTTTCTTTCTCCGATTAGTAGATATGAAAATAAAATAAAAAAACGTTATAATGTTAGACCGTGTAGTTAACCTGCGATTGATTCGGAACAGACGAGTAGAGTTCCTCTGGATATAGTTTCTGCAATAACCTGAAATCTGCGTTCGGAAAAATAGTCAGTTTCAACGTCTTTAGAAAACAATAAAATGTGACGTAGTTTTATTGCACTACTCCGCACATCGGCCGTTGTCAGAAGTAGACTTGTAGCCCGGCAACCGCCGGCACTTAGAAAACAGGCCCCATCTGACGTACCGCAGATATTTCACTCATGTCCAGCAGCATCATCTTTCACTTAAAACATATTGCTTCCTGAACTGTTCACACAATCATATTTGTGACGTTCGTCCTAATAATTCGTTTCTCTGGGTTTACAATGCTAGGGGGCACCGTCAGTTCTTTATATCAGTTTAGATGGCTCAAAATGGTTCAATATCGTTTCTAGTCATCCAGTTTTCACTTTTTCACGGTTCCCCAGAGCAACTGTATTCCAGAATCAAACCGTTTCTCCTTATAAGTCACGGGTGATTTAGTTACAGTTGCTAGTCAATAATCCTATCCAGCTCTGATTACCTCATTGTAAATCAGATGTGAACCTTCAGTTAAAGGGAATTCTAATTAAGAGATATATTCAAATTTCGCTCCAGCTAGTAACGGACTGGTGTTATGTGGATCCCGGTTGACGATGTTCAAGGTTATTTGTCTTCCGTTGTGTTGGCAGTCTGATTAATGTTCACCAACGAAACTGAGCTGACGAGTCGCAGCTCTGTTTACTCAAATGGCGGCGACAACTTAGCTTACTCGCGCAGACACGAGAGCGCTCTGGTTTGAGCGCCGGCTGACAAAATCGCTAAGCGCCACCGCGAGCAAACAGCGGCTACACGGTCCCCTAATTAGCGGACACAGAGTGTGTTTTAGCCCACCCACCAGCCCGTTCGGCTCTTGTTTGCCTGAGGCGTCGGCTGCCATAACAGGCGTCGCGAGGGGGCAGTAACGGCACCCAACGAGCCGGCGAGCGAGACAACTACTGTTCCGTAGTAGATGCAGAACCTGTGTTTGTTGCCAGTTTTTAATTGATTTTAATTGAATTGCGTGGGGTCCTTAATTGATTTTAATTAATGTTAATTGATTTTAATTGATTTTAATTGATTTTAATTAATGTTAATTGATTTTAATTGATTTTAATTGATTTTAATTAATTTTAATTGAGGCTAATTGATTTTAATTAATTTTAATTGATTTTAATTGAGGCTAATTGATTTTAATTGATTTGAGGAGGGGGGAGCCTTAATTGATTTTAATTAATGCTAATTGACTCACGCCTTGGAGCGGAGGGGAGCCGAGGAACTAGGGTCACTCCCCACGCAGCTGCAGGATGCGGGTCCGTAATTGAATGCGCCACACCGAATTATCACTCCCCACGCAGCTGCAGGATGCGGGTCCGTAATTGAATGCGCCACACCCCAATTATCGCTCCCCACGCAGCTGCATGATGCGGGTTCGTAATTGAATGCGCACAGCTGCACCACACCCGAATTATCGCCCCCCACGCAGCTGCATGATGCGGGTTCGTAATTGAATGCGCACAGCTGCACCACACCCGAATTATCGCTCCCCACGCAGCTGCAGGATGCGGGTCCGTAATTGAATGAGCACAGCTGCACCACACTCGAATTATCGCTCCCCACGCAGCTGCAGGATGCGGGTTCGTAATTGAATGCGCACAGCTGCGCCACTACATTCATCATCGTGGGCGCAGTCTTCCCACACCAATTCTCCATGGCTCCAGACGCGTGTATAAATAGGGCTGAGACCCCCCTTCTGCCATCCAGTCTTCTCTGAGTCGTCGAGCTGAAAACTTCAATCATCGCAATGTCTTCTGAGGATCTTAGCTTATTCAGCGATATTGGTAAGTAAATTATTGTTATTTAACTTGTTTTTTCTGGCTGTTTTAAATTCTTTCACATATACTGATGAGCTTTTTTTTTCTGCTTCAGACATTGATGAAATTCTCGCTGAGGATGATTTCGGTAATGATAATATTTTTTTAACGTAACTATATTTATGAAAATGTATAGTGCTGAAGCAGTAGTCTATATTATTAATTTATTTGTTCGCAGGTGATTTGGATATTTCATTCAGCGACCTTTTTTATTTCAGTACGTATTTATCTATAGATTATTTTTTTCCATGTCTTTATAACTATTGCTAATACATTTTTTCTTTTTCAGATGAACCATCACGCGCAGAGAAGCGTAAGGGAAATTCTCAAGAAATAAGTAGCCCAAAAAGAGCTTGTGATTGCTCACAATGGAGCATGCTCCCAAATATTGACGTGGATGTGCCGCAGAGCATGTCACCACCACATAGCATGCCGCCAACTCCGCCACCACAATGGGTTCTTCCACAACCACCAGCACACTGGAATATCGGTAAGTCCAGTACATCAGTAATTTACCTATATTATTTTATGCTTACAAAATTATGTTTTTCATGATACTAAAACATTTTTCTTCTTTTTTATGTTTCAGAGGGGGCGGTCGGACACCAGGACAACGAGGCAGTTCCGCCACCAATATGGCGACCATGGGAGACGTCAGGACTTAGCCGACCGCCCGCCACAACAGCAGCACCTCGCCTGTCCAGCCGCCCACCGCTGGGCCCAAGTCGACCACAGCCGGGGCCCAGCCGACAGTATGCCGGTCCATCGCCGGGCCCAAGTCGACCACAGCCGGGACCCAGCCGACAGTATGCCGGTCCATCGCCGGGCCCAAGTCGACCACAGCCGGGACCCAGCCGACAGTATGCCGGTCCATCGCCGGGCCCAAGTCGACCACAGCCGGGACCCAGCCGGCACTTCAACAACCCACCGCCGGGGCCCAGCCGACAGTATGCCGGTCCATCGCCGGGGCCCAGCCGCCAGTCCGCCGACCCATCGCCCGGCTCCAGCCGTCGGTACGCCGGTCCATCGCCCGGCCCAAGTCGGCAGTATGCCGGTGCAGGGGCAGCCTTATGCAGTCATGATCATGCAGCAACGATGGGTGAGTCAGCAGTATCGCGCTTAGTTCTTGAAGACAGGCTTAGTGCATTTAAAAATAGAATTTATTCCGGGACAATTTCAAATTCTCAAAATTTTATTGATCCAATGAATTTCATTGATGCTTGCTTTAAACTCGTTGCCGGTAAAGTTCGCGAAATTGTGGATAATCGGTCCTCCCCATCTGTAAAGGTGCAGGTTGGACTGATTAACACATATAAAATACAGAAGGAAATGATTTTAGAAACCGCCCGTATGTGCTTTTTAACTAAAATGCGCGAAGTCACAACCAGCACTTGCCTGTCGGATTGGTATGAAAAATATGTGAAGTCGGAGCTCAGAGTAAAATTGTGTGAATTTCAAGAAAGGACAAGTGGCAAAACTCTCGATAGAATAGAATCCCTCGACATTAGCATTTCTAATTTTCAACCTTTCTATCGTGGGTCTTCCTATGTTGCTCTGCCACTTGATATCTGTAGAAAGAAGGCCGTCATCAATGTTGAAAACAAGAATGACGAGTTGTGCTTTCTATGGACAATTCTTGCATATCACGTAAAGGCGCTAAGCAAAAAACCTACAAGGGTTAGCATATATAAGAAAGTACGTTCACTCTACCCCCTCGATTTTTCAGGTATTGAGTTTCCGGTAAAACTCTCTGACATTTCTAAATTTGAGAGGCAAAATCCAGACTATTCAGTAAATGTTTTCGGTCTGGATGAAGTTAAAGGTAAACATGTAGTTTCCGGGGCCCTCCATCACACTGCAGACAAACGCGTTCACCACATTAACATGTTGTTGATTACCGACGGCAGTGGGAAAAAATTCCATTACTGTTGGATTCACAACTTGTCGGCGTTAGTCAAATCGTCATTAACTAAAGAAAAACGTGCTATATTTATTTGTGACAGATGTCTGCAACATTTTGGACGCAAAGATCTCCTGGACCGCCACGAGATTGACTGTGCAAGGGTTGATCCTGTAAGAGTGGATTTACCCGGCGACGACGATAAAACCTTAAAGTTTAAGGATTTTGTGCACCAACAGCGTGTACCCGTCGTCGTTTACGCGGACTTTGAAAGTTTATTGCAACCATATGATTCATGCAGTCCTCCACCCAACGCCTCTCACACTACTTTGGTCCAGAAACATGTCCCTTTCGCTGCCGCATACCAGGTCGTTTGTCCACGCGTTCCTAGTCTGTCGCGTTTCAACTCCTTCAGGGGTGTAAATCCCGAAAATTGGCTTGTTGGCGAACTCGTCAAACTTGCCAAGAAAGTTGATAAAATTTACAAGAGGTGCATTCCTCTTGTAATGACAGATGAGCAAGAAGCAAAGTTTGCTGATGCTACGGTATGCCACATCTGCGAGAAAGACATTGAACCGGGGACCGTCAAGGTCCGCGATCATTGTCATATCACAGGTGAATTTAGGGGGGCTGCACATAATGATTGCAATTTGCAGTATAAGACTAAAAAGTACATACCCATTTTCTTTCACAATCTTTCTGGGTATGATGCTCATTTCATTGTAATGGCATTATCAAAACTCGATTCCGAAGGAATGGACGTGCTTCCCATCAACACAGAACGTTATATTTCTTTTTCGAAAAAGATTGAATACACTTCAATCACGTTAAGGTTTCTGGACTCATACCGGTTCATGCAGCTCCCATTAGACAAACTGGTTGGAACCCTTGAGGACGACGACATGGACATTACTAGTGCTCATTTCACCGACCCCGAGAAGTTCCAATTAGTTAAACGGAAAGGTGTCTTCCCTTACGAATACATGGATTCGTGGGATAAGCTCACCGAGGCCACGCTTCCTCCAAAATCAAAATTCTACAGTTCGTTGTCGGAGTCACACATTTCTGATGAAGATTACGAACACGCGACAAAGGTGTGGCGGACTTTCCAGATCAAGACTTTGGGCGAATATGCAAGTCTGTACATGGACACAGATGTGCGGTTACTTGCAGATCTGTTTGAGAAATTTAGGAGTGTATGTTTGGGGAAGTACACCCTGGACCCCGCCCACTATTTCACATCCCCAGGCCTTTCGTGGCAGGCTATGTTAAGGAGCACGCGTGTCGAACTGGACCTTCTGACGGATATCGACATGCTGCTCTTTTTCGAACGAGGTATTCGCGGAGGTATTTGCCAGTGCGTCCACAGGTATGCGAAGGCAAATAACCGGTACATGCCGGAGTACAACCGCGAGGCGTCTGAAGATTTTATAATGTACTTCGACGTAAACAATCTTTACGGCTGGGCCATGTCGGAGTATCTACCCTCTGGTGGGTTTCAATGGCTTTCGGCTAAAGAGATTGCTAGCATAGATTTATGAGCGTTGCAGCTGACTCACCTAGGGGGTTCGTATTGGAGGTAGACCTTACGATTCCTCAGGATAAACACGACGTTTTAGCAGACCTACCGCCATGTCCAGACCACAAAGCCCCAGAAGGTTCGACCCTCCCCAAGCTGATGACCACACTGGAGAACAAGGTACGGTATGTTCTCCATTACCGAGTCCTCCAGCAATGTGTAGGCTTGGGGCTGCAGGTGACCGAAATACACCGGGTAATATCTTTCAATCAGTCACCGTGGTTGAAAGAATACATATCTCTCAATACGCGTTCTCGCCGTGACGCCAAAACAGATTTCGAGAGAGATTTTTACAAACTGATGAACAATTCAATTTTCGGCAAGACTATGGAGAACATTCGAAAACACCGCGACGTGAAATTGTGTACAGCATGGGTGGTCGCCGCGGTGCCCGCAAACACATAGCTTCACCACACTTTAAGCAAGTAACAGTTTTTCAACAAGGACTTTGTGGCCGTGGAGATGGCGAAAGCTAGGATAGTTTTTAATAAACCCGTGTATGTCGGAATGTGCATTCTTGACCTTTCTAAACTGAGGATGTACAGATTTCATTATGAATTTGCCATTCCTCAGTTTAGAAGCCCTAAATTGCTATATATGGATACAGACAGCTTCATCTACTTGGTGCGGAACTGCGATCCATATGAAGTGATGCGACGCAACAGGGAGGAGTTCGACACGT
This sequence comes from Vandiemenella viatica, assembly GCA_031002005.1. Taxonomy (NCBI): domain Eukaryota; kingdom Metazoa; phylum Arthropoda; class Insecta; order Orthoptera; family Morabidae; genus Vandiemenella; species Vandiemenella viatica. The sequence continues at coordinate 135,640,255 of JARYHS010011408.1, forward strand.
CTGGGTATAGCACCGGCAACCAGTTATGGGATAGAGTCCCACAATGAAAAGGTTGTCGGTGTTATGAAGGACGAAGCGAATGGTACCCTGATTGCGGAGTTTGCGGGGTTAAGGGCAAAAATGTATGCATTCCGGCTCGAGACAGACCAGACCTCTAGACGGGCTAAAGGTTTGGCTGGCTCAGTCACTAGAAAGCTGCAGATGGTACCTGGGTGTTTCACCATGGAGGCAATTTATGTAATCCTCCATCTGCAGCTTTCTAGTGACTGAGCCAGCCAAACCTTTAGCCCGTCTAGAGGTCTGGTCTGTCTCGAGCCGGAATGCATACATTTTTGCCCTTAACCCCGCAAACTCCGCAATCAGGGTGCCATTCGCTTCGTCCTTCATAACACCGACAACCTTTTCATTGTGGGACTCTATCCCATAACGGTTGCCGGTGCTATACCCAGACGTGTCGAACTCCTCCCCTGTTGCGTCGCATCACTTCATATGGATCGCAGTTCCGCACCAAGTAGATGAAGCTGTCTGTATCCATATATAGCAATTTAGGGCTTCTAAACTGAGGAATGGCAAATTCATAATGAAATCTGTACATCCTCAGTTTAGACAGGTCAAGAATGCACATTCCGACATACACGGGTTTATTAAAAACTATCCTAGCTTTCGCCATCTCCACGGCCACAAAGTCCTTGTTGAAAACTGTTACTTGCTTAAAGTGTGGTGAAGCTATGTGTTTGCGGGCACCGCGGCGGCCCACCCAATGCTGTACACAATTTCACGTCGCGGTGTTTTCGAATGTTCTCCATAGTCTTGCCGAAAATTGAATTGTTCATCAGTTTGTAAAAATCTCTCTCGAAATCTGTTTTGGCGTCACGGCGAGAACACGTATTGAGAGATATGTATTCTTTCAACCACGGTGACTGATTGAAAGATATTACCCGGTGTATTTCGGTCACCTGCAGCCCCAAGCCTACACATTGCTGGAGGACTCGGTAATGGAGAACATACCGTACCTTGTTCTCCAGTGTGGTCATCAGCTTGGGGAGGGTAGAACCTTCTGGGGCTTTGTGGTCTGGACATGGCGGCAGGTCTGCTAAAACGTCGTGTTTATCCTGAGGAATCGTAAGGTCTACCTCCAATACGAACCCCCTAGGTGAGTCAGCTGCAACGCTCATGAAATCTATGCTAGCAATCTCTTTAGCCGAAAGCCATTGAAACCCACCAGAGGGTAGATACTCCGACATGGCCCAGCCGTAAAGATTGTTTACGTCGAAGTACATTATAAAATCTTCAGACGCCTCGCGGTTGTACTCCGGCATGTACCGGTTATTTGCCTTCGCATACCTGTGGACGCACTGGCAAATACCTCCGCGAATACCTCGTTCGAAAAAGAGCAGCATGTCGATATCCGTCAGAAGGTCCAGTTCGACACGCGTGCTCCTTAACATAGCCTGCCACGAAAGGCCTGGGGATGTGAAATAGTGGGCGGGGTCCAGGGTGTACTTCCCCAAACATACACTCCTAAATTTCTCAAACAGATCTGCAAGTAACCGCACATCTGTGTCCATGTACAGACTTGCATATTCGCCCAAAGTCTTGATCTGGAAGGTCCGCCACACCTTTGTCGCGTGTTCGTAATCTTCATCAGAAATGTGTGACTCCGACAACGAACTGTAGAATTTTGATTTTGGAGGAAGCGTGGCCTCGGTGAGCTTATCCCACGAATCCATGTATTCGTAAGGGAAGACACCTTTCCGTTTAACTAATTGGAACTTCTCGGGGTCGGTGAAATGAGCACTAGTAATGCCATGTCGCCGTCCTCAAGGGTTCCAACCAGTTTGTCTAATGGGAGCTGCATGAACCGGTATGAGTCCAGAAACCTTAACGTGATTGAAGTGATATTCAATCTTTTTCGAAAAAGAAATATAACGTTCTGTGTTGATGGGAAGCACGTCCATTCCTTCGAAATCGAGTTTTGATAATGCCATTACAATGAAATGAGCATCATACCCAGAAAGATTGTGAAAGAAAATGGGTATGTACTTTTTAGTCTTATACTGCAAATTGCAATCATTATGTGCAGCCCCCCTAAATTCACCTGTGATATGACAATGATCGCGGACCTTGACAGGTCCCCGGTTCAATGTCTTTCTCGCAGATGTGGCATACCGTAGCATCAGCAAACTTTGCTTCTTGCTCGTCTGTCATTACAAGAGGAATGCACCTCTTGTAAATTTTATCAACTTTCTTGGCAAGTTTGACGAGTTCATCAACAAGCCATTTTTCAGGATTTTTTCCCCTGAAGGAGTTGAAACGCGACAGACTAGGTACGAGTGGACAAACGACCTGGTATGCGGCAGCGAAAGGGATATGTTTCTGGACTAAAGTAGTGTGAGAGGCGTTGGGTGGGGGACTGCAAGAATCATAAGGTAGCAATAAACTTTCAAAGTCCGCGTAAACGACGACGGGTACACGCTCTTGGTGCACAAAATCCTTAAACTTTAAGGTTTTATCGTCGTCGCCGGGTAAATCCACTCTTACAGGATCAACCCTTGCACAGTCAATCTCGTGGCGGTCCAGGAGATCTTTGCGTCCAAAATGTTGCAGACATCTGTCACAAATAAATATAGCACGTCTATGTCTAGTTAATGAAGATCTGACTAACGCCGACAAGTTGTGAATCCAACAGTAATGGAATTTTTTCCCACTGCCGTCGGTAATCAACAACATGTTTATGTGGTGAACGCGTTTGTCTGCAGTGTGATGGAGGGCCCCGGAAACTACATGTTTACCTTTAACTTCATCCAGACCGAAAACATTTACAGAATAGTCTGGATTTTGCCTCTCAAATTTAGAAATGTCAGAGAGTTTTACCGGAAACTCAATACCTGAAAAATCGAACGGTGGTTAGAGTGAAGGCTTCCATATAATTACTGACTATGTACGCATGTTTTTTCGGCGCCTTTACTTGATCTGCAAGAAGTGTCCATAGAAAGCACAGTACTCGTCATTCTTGTTTTCAACATTGATGACGGCCTCTTTCTACAGATATCAAGTGGCAGAGCAACATAGGAAGACCCACGATAGAAAGGTTGAAAATTAGAAATACTAATGTCGAGGGATTCTATTCTATCGAGAGTTTTGCCACTTGTCCTTTCTTGAAACTCACACAATTTTACTCTGAGCTCCGACTTCACATATTTTTCATACCAATCCGACAGGCAAGTGCTGGTTGTGACTTCACGCATTTTAGTTAAAAAGCACATACGGGCGGTTTCCAAAATCATTTCCTTCTGTATTTTATATGTGTTAATCAGTCCAACCTGCACCTTTACAGATGGGGAGGACCGATTATCCACAATTTCGCGAACTTTACCGGCAACAAGTTTAAAGCAAGCATCAATGAAATTCATTGGATCAATGAAATTTTGAGAATTTGAAATTGTCCCGGAATAAATTCTATTTTTAAATGCACTAAGCCTGTCTTCAAGGACTAAGCGCGATAGCTGCTGACTCACCCATCGTTGCTGCATGATCATGACTGCATAAGGCTGCCCCTGCACCGGCATACTGCCGACTTGGAGCCCGGGCGATGGACCGGCGATGACGGCTGGAGCCGGGCGATGGGTCGGCGGACTGGGCTGGGCCCCGGCGATGGACCGGCATACTGTCGGCTGGGCCCCGGCGGTGGGTTGTTGAAGTGGCCGGCTGGTGATCCCGGCGATGGACCGGCATACTGTCGGCTGGGTCCCGGCTGTGGTCGACTTGGGCCCGGCGATGGACGGCATACTGTCGGCTGGGTCCCGGCTGTGGTCGACTTGGGCCCGGCGATGGACGGCATACTGTCGGCTGGGCCCGGCTGTGGTCGACTTGGGCCCGGCGTGGGCGGCTGGACAGGCGAGGTGCTGCTGCTGTGGCGGGCGGTCGGCTAAGTCCTGACGTCTCCCATGGTCGCCATATTGGTGGCGGAACTGCCTCGTTGTCCTGGTGTCCGACCGCCCCCTCTGAAACATAAAAGAAGAAAAATGTTTTAGTATCATGAAAAACATAATTTTGTAAGCATAAAATAATATAGGTAAATTACTGATGTACTGGACTTACCGATATTCCAGTGTGCTGGTGGTTGTGGAAGAACCCATTGTGGTGGCGGAGTTGGCGGCATGCTATGTGGTGGTGACATGCTCTGCGGCACATCCACGTCAATATTTGGGAGCATGCTCCATTGTGAGCAATCACAAGCTCTTTTGGGCTACTTATTTCTTGAGAAGAATTTCCCTTACGCTTCTCTGGCGTGATGGTTCATCTGAAAAAGAAAAAATGTATTAGCAATAGTTATAAAGACATGGGAAAAAAATAATCTATAGATAAATACGTACTGAAATAAAAAAGGTCGCTGAATGAAATATCCAAATCACCTGCGAACAAATAAATTAATAATATAGACTACTGCTTCAGCACTATACATTTTCATAAATATAGTTACGTTAAAAAAATATTATCATTACCGAAATCATCCTCAGCGAGAATTTCATCAATGTCTGAAGCAGAAAAAAAAAAAAGCTCATCAGTATATGTGAAAGAATTTAAAACAGCCAGAAAAAACAAGTTAAATAACAATAATTTACTTACCAATATCGCTGAATAAGCTAAGATCCTCAGAAGACATTGCGATGATTGAAGTTTTCAGCTCGACGACTCAGAGAAGACTGGATGGCAGAAGGGGGGTCTCAGCCCTATTTATACACGCGTCTGGAGCCATGGAGAATTGGGTGGGAAGACTGCGCCCACGATGATGAATGTAGTGGCGCAGCTGTGCGCATTCAATTACGAACCGATCCTGCAGCTGCGTGGGGAGCGAAATTCGAGTGTGTGTGCAGCTGTGCATTCAATTACGGACCGCATCCGCAGCTGCGTGGGGAGCGATAATTCGGTGTGGTGCAGCTGTGCGCATTCAATTACGAACCCGCATAATGCAGCTGCGTGGGGGGCGATAATTCGGTGTGGTGCAGCGTGCGCATTCAATTACGAACCCGCATCATGCAGCTGCGTGGGGAGCGATAATTGGGGTGTGGCGCATTCAATTACGGACCCGCATCTGCAGCTGCGTGGGGAGCGACCCTAGTTCCTCGGACCTCCGCTCCAAGGCGTGAGTCAATTAGCATTAATTAAAATCAATTAAGGCTCCCTCTCTCAAATCAATTAAAAATCAATTAGCCTCAATTAAAATCAATTAAAATTAATTAAAATCAATTAGCCTCATTAAAATTAATTAAAATCAATTAAAATCAATTAACATTAATTAAAATCAATTAAAATCAATTAAAATCAATTAACAGTAATTAAAATCAATAAGGACCCCACGCAATTCAATTAAAATCAATTAAAAACTGGCAACAAACACAGGTTTTGACACTTCTTCAGTTGTCTGTGTAATTCGCCACTGTCACAACCACTTAACCTAATACTATTGTGTAACTGGAACTTATACACTGATCAGTAAAAACATTATGGTCACCTACTTACTATCACATTGGTCACCTTTCGAACGCAATACAGCAGCGATTCGCCGTAGCATGGATTCTCCCAGTCCTTAGTAGGCTTCCAGAGGTATCTGACACCAGATTTCTACGCACAGGCTATAAAATTCCCTTAAATTACGGGCCAGAGTTTTGTGGGCGCGGCTACTTGGACGAGTATCTCGGAAACGGCAGAGATGGTCGGCTGTTCGCGTGTTACTGTAGTGAGCATCTATGGAAAGTGTTTGAAGGACGGTGAAACCACGAGTAGGTGACAATGTGTGGACACCACGCCACATCGCAGAACGTGGAGGTAAGATGCTGCCAGCTATATAAAGCAGGAGATCTGTGGCAGAATCGCGATTCTTTTGTTCTGAAACACTTCTGGAAACACCAGAATTGTACTCTTCCGTCAGACTGCCACAGATGAACCCCTATTCTCCTTTACAGAGCGGACAAGCGTCGACCTCCACGTCCTATATTGTGGCGTGGGTGTCCACCACATTGTCGCTTACTCGTGGTTTCACCGTCCTTCAAACATTTCATAGATGCTCACTACAGTAGCACGCGAACAGCTGACAAGCCTTCAGTTTCGAGATGCTCGTTCCAGACGCGCGCCACCAACAGTGGGCCGTAATTTAAGGGAATTCGTGACCTGTGCGAAAATCTGTGTCGATACTCTGAAAGCCTATCAAGGACTTTTAGAATCTAATCTACGCTGATATGCTGCTGTATGCTGTGAAAGGTGGACCAATATGCTAGTAAGTAGGTGTTCATAATGTTTTGGCCCATCAGTGAAGGTATACCTCATAGGTACGCCACGATGCATTACGCAAATCAAGATTTGCCAGAGGTGGATGTCAAGTCAAGGTTGTCTGAAGTTTCAACCGGAACAAGATTAGAACTGACGACTTTATAACTTTCTCTGAATCGTTTCTTACAAACCAAACAGATTAATTATAAGGAATTTTTTTAAAAAAACAGAGCCTAATTGTATTAATCGCCTTCCATAAAAAAAAATGCAAAAAAAAAAAAAAATCTATTCAGGCAGAGGAGAAGATTAGAGACAGAGGGGTGAAGCATTTAATTGCTTCTGGACGAAGCATTACGATCCTCAGAACAGTACAGTTCGGGTCGATCTCTGCAATCCTACAAATTACAAGTATCTACTGAAGAAAACAGTAAGTGAGAGAGTGGCATTGCTATTATACCCGTAACCGGTGATCCATGCTCGATACAATGAGTTCAACAGTTAACGCCTTAGGTAGACGATTCGTTTCTTCATTCATGCATCCGTTACCATCTTAAGCTCTAGCACTATCGCTAACATCGCTGGAAATTATCTGCAGAGCTAATAAGCAATCTATTCTTAATATGAAAGATAAGTCTTTCCCGACGTATTATTGATACATATTCTTCGCGGGTTTGCCGCCGGATCACATTTTCTAACCACAAGCTTTCGGCGACTGCACGCCCGCCATCATCAGGTCTGTTGTAACTGAAGGAACAACGAGAACGGACTGAATAGCGCAACAAAACGAGCCAGAAACGTTGTCGACTTCCGATTGGCTGACTCCAATGACGTAACCGAAAGCTTGTGGTTACAAAAATGTGATCCGGCGGCAAACCCGCGAAGAATATGAATCTATTCTTTCTAAACTACTCTGATGATCTGGATCTCTGCACTCCTTCTGAAAAGATCTTTTCGTTGGGTTCCTAAACATTTAGTTCAAAATCAATTTTGCTTTCTGCCAGAAGTTGATGTGGTATATTCAATGTGTTAGTTCGACTAGAGTCCAGATATTCAAACTAAGGAGCTAAAACGTATAAATATCAAGCAGCTAAAACTTGCAATATGTATACATACACATTATATTTATTCTTGAAAATGCAGTTAATTTCTCATACCGCCTGAGGATCCACAAATCAATTATGCAATAAAATAGCAGCCGACTAACCTTTATTTCGTCTCATATCTGTGTTGATAGTTTTTTATAATTTTATTACACTCGCATCAATTATCTGTTCAAATTTAGAAAATTAGATTTACCTCACGTAAGTTCGTCAAAAAAAATTTATATCAACTCTTTATGGCAATGCTCAATTTATAAAAGAAAACTGAACCAAGGGTTAAAAAATAATTCGAAACTTTTGTCCAGTGGAAAATAAACATCAGTCTAGTTTTGAGTATGTATTGTTGAACTATTACAATAATTGCAACATGCAGTCACAGAAACTATTTTTACATTCATGTGGATGTATGGAAACCATTGATGCAGTATCTCGATGTGGAAATGATAAATACCGATACAGTTAACGAGTTTTGAAATTTTAATGTTTCTGGGCTTTCGAAATGGCTGTAGTTTATTACGTTTCACATATCGCTTCGTTAACGTTGATAAATTGGAAATATAACAAACTAGCTTATGAGGTAAATGAGTTTATTAACACAAATGCGGGTAGGTTCAATAAGCCGAAATTTTGGGCAAAATTACTGGTTAACACGTTACTGCTAGCATTGACGATCATAATGCGTTCGCTTGATATACAGGCAGATAGGCATGTTAGCTTTGTTTCCTTCGGCACAAAGTACCACCTACGTCAAGATCGTATCATTCGGAATAACATTAAGGAGGACAGAGGTTGTCGCCATCTGCGCCTGCAGTATAAGTTTTTTGCAACTCTTTTGTGTTGTTCGGTTAGTTTTATCCTTCTCATACTTTACCGCAGGGTCTTTTTATGAGGCACTGTGATAACTCTGCAGAGCAGCCGTTTTACCACGATATCCTGTTCGCTCAGAACTGGCGGATCAAGGTACATTTTGCTGGCCTAGCTCCTCACCACAACCCCACTCCCGTCCCACCTCTCGAGATGATCGCAGTGTGCAGAAAACCGAGTGGTAAATTTCCCTTTCTCCTTTGTGCTATGGGCGGAGTAGGGATACAGCAGAGTGACCTAGAGCCGGTCTATTAACTGAAGACAGTATACAGCCTTTCGCTTGCCGCTAATGATACTGGAAGTGTCGTTATCTGCCTATATAAAATGTTCTGCATGTGTTGTTTGATTGTGAATTATTGAGGGTAAAATTTGGGCCAAACTAATACAAGCTCATCCGGAAAGTATCTTTGGATATAAAAAACACTAAAAATTTGTTTATATTTGTATTTATTGCAGAGAAAAATACTCACCTTAAACTACTCTTAGAGATTGTGACTTTATAATTTGTGATATTTTGAGAGTTAACGTTCTACAATTCGTAGCTGTACCAGCTACTATCCAGATAGCAGATTGAATTTTACACGGCCCCAGTCAGGTGGTGCTGCTATGGAAAGGTTATACAGGCCATCTACTAAAATTAAGCATTGCACTCGTGAAGTTCGTCAAAACTTCAACGTTTTATTTCCCATTGACACTTCCGTCAAACGCAAGCACCAGACCAAAAAATATAGGTTATGGACTTTCTCCGAAGACACAAGTCCGGTAAGAAAGTGGTAACAGTTAGTCGCTACTGTAGTTCAAATTCACAATTCTGTTCCACACTCGTTCAGACACAACAACGGAATAGTTCATCAGCCAAGTTCACTTACAAACTCTGTCCCTCTATTCCTACCGATCCCACACTGCATAACTTCACTGTCCACACCGCATCCTTATTGAATATCTCGATAGATATGCCGCGGTGTTTGCGAATTACGACTTACATTCAACTTGTTCACACTTTCCGCTACTCTACCACATCAACCGCCATCTTGCCAACCACTCTTCCACTACTGTACCATTAAAAAAAAAAAAAACGCGATATTATACATCGCGCCTGTTATATCGTAAATCCCAAAACATATCAATATTTACTTACACAATTATTACCGACTTTTCCCTGCAAACATTCACGTAATTCTCGTTGTGGTGTACAAGATATCACCACGCGATTTAAGCCTTGTGTAATTATCTTGGCACTAACTGCATCATACCGCCTCGTAGAATTCAGCCGCCTGCGACTTGAAATAGTTGGACGATTACCTCAATATCATCATCACTTCGAAGCGCTGACTGGCAAGAAATTTCTTGAGATGAGAAAACAAAAGTAGGTCGGTTACTGTAAGGAGGATAAGGGAATTCTTCCCAGCGAAATGAATCAAGCAGCGTCGTCGTTACGAGTGTAGTATGTCATGCAGAAACACCTGACGTCATTTGTTCTCGCCTTTTGTTCTGTATTGCGCACCGTAACACAGTAAGCTGTAGAGCTGATTGTTGCGCCTCGTTCCATCCTGACAAATTTCTTGACAGTCCAAAACACAGTGCCCATGATTTTTGTTGAAGAAAGAGGTTTTTCTTTATTTGGGTTTCGGGGAACCAGCGTGCCGATTCGTTTCAGGTGTCCCTTAACAAATCCATGTTTCTAGCCTGTGATAATCTTTTCAAAAACCATTTTCTTCTGTCGCCTAATAATGCGAGAACTCCAAGGCTGTCCTATCGGTTTCCGTTTTGAAGTACTATTAAGTGTTTCGGCATCCATCGTTCACACAAATGTTCAGTCACAATTTCGTGTAGTAAAAAATCGTTAAATGTTGGAAAATGTACTGACTATCAGAAAGTTTCAATTGCCTATTTGAAGAAACTGTTGTCGAGCAGCGCACCAGTTCTTCGGTTATCCACGACATGGGTCCACTGCGCTCTTCATCGTGGCATTTCCCCTTCATTCGTTATACTCCCTCACCTACTTTCGCACCGTCCCTCATCATCACGTCTTTTAGTAACTCGCATTCAAAAAACTCTATAACGGCTCTTATTCGCATATGGCGGCCCGATCGACTGTTTTAAAAGTGATTACGACGGACAATGACTCAAACGTCACGTAATGAATCAAAAATGGCTAAGGTAATTCGTTCTCGAGTTGAAAATGCGGAACCTTCGTGCTGTCAGATGCACTGGAGGTATGCGAAAGCGGTACTTACTTTCTGGATGAGCTTTTTTAATCGTGAAATGGTGGTGGATAACAGCTATAACTGCAATCAGGACAGTCTGTTCATCACACTCACGTTTGGAACCTCGGACCGTTGTATCTCCTCGGTTCAGTTTGCCGGCGTTTCAACGCTCAAGTAAAATTTAAAGTTCTGTTGCTCTATTAAAGTAACGTAAATTTTCGACTTCGAGTGAATCATTTTATCATCGCCAGCTTGGCTACGAAATGCCTAAAAACTTTATCAGGATGCAGGATTAAACAAAAAACATAGACTTCCTTCTTTTTAAAATTTAAGTTAATAGCATTAGTACGTGGATTCTTGTGGTAAATTACTTACACACTTGCTTTCATTTACATGATTTTTTTTTAAAACTATTTTTATTTGGAATTTTAATTTAAATCTTCCGGGTTTCGGATAAATGTCTATCTGTTCTATTGAAAATTAATTCCAGCACTTGTTCCATTACCTGCAAAAGAAAATTTCCACACTCCCTTAAGCCTGAAATGCAGTGCTACCAGTGAAGGAGGGCAGTAAAGGAAGTTAGCTAGCATCG